>OY754329.1:157201585-158408823 GCA_963573305.1 Pyrrhosoma nymphula | reverse complement strand
TAGCAACACGGTGAATGAAATCGAATTTTCAACCATTCAGTGAAATCCAACAGTGCCCACCGGCTGATGGGGGTAAAATGCTTTTGCATTTTTACGTCACTGATACATAAGTACCTACTTAAATAATCTAATAGCCTAACCTACACCTACGTAATAACACATAGTTCAAAGCCTATTGGCAATAAAAAAATTTTCACTGATTAATTCACTGTAAAATCTAGAATTTTACATGGTTCAAGGGACCAAAAGCTTGGCAGTAGGTATGTCTAATCAGAGTGTGTAAAATCGAGAGTTTATTATATTAACACTAGTAGGACGGGATGGGTCATTTTGACCCATAACACGTGTTCAAAATCAAATTTAACTACTTATTTGTGATTAGATTCTTTTTCAATTTTGTGACTTTGTGCATTTTTACGTACATTTTACTAATATGGAAAGAAAATTTCTTTATTGTTGTTGTTTAATTTTTAAATTGATGTTATACCTAGAAGGACGGCTATGGGTCATTTTGACCCACTACTTCTTTCTGTATTGTAGTCAAGTTTTCTCACCATTTTTATCTCCTATAGATCACTGATATTTATTTACATCAACTAAAATATATCAGAGCACATTTGGATCAGTACTTGAAGCATTTATATTTCATTTGAATGCCATTCGTCGATAGCGGAGCTCTCCTGGTTGCAGCTTACCAAAATTACGGAAAATTTTACTTTCAAACCGTCTTTGAATTTGTCTTACATTATTTGTTGTCATTGGATATGCTAGTTTGCATGTCAGGGTTGGCTGTCATATTCATTGATTTTCCTTGCAACTTGTGAAAAGTATTGATATTCTGCAAACAAACACGGATATGTTGTTCATAATGACCAAAGTATGACTTCTTAAAAATGTATAATTGAGAAACTGTATACAATTAAGAGGTTGTCATTAATATTTACGAGGCTTTCTGGCCAGAACTTAATGTCGCTGTGTAAAATCGAGAGTAATGAGAATTCAAGCTGCCTAAAATTGAGGTTTTATTGTAGTTTTAATGCTACTGATTACGGAAAAATAGAAACACTATTTACGACAGCTTCGAACTTATTGGAATTTTTTTGTGACAAGATACTTGAAATTTTACTGATTGCCTTTACTTGTTGGAAATGTCGCATATTATCATTTATTTACTTATGATTGTCACATATGAGGCACCATTTTTACTCAGGAAGGCCTCTTTATCACATGGAAAGCAGTTTGATATTTTCCATAGGAGAATTAGTACCCAAAAAATCTCCTTAAGTTTTCCTTTTGCAAAATCTCCAGATATTCCGGACAACCCCTTGCCATGGGTAGTACAAATTAATGAGGGTGTTCTGCATTATCTTTGATAAATTTGCAGAGAAAGTTATATATCTGCTATGCATAAATTTTCAGGGAACAAGCCACCCTACCAAGAAAGAGAAGACTGAAGCGAACAAGAAAAGGAAAATGAGCATGGATGATGTAGACGATGACGAAGAAAGTCGTGACTGGTGGACAAAGTATTTTGCATCCATTGAAGCCATGATTGAGGTAAGTGAAATAGAACACGTAAGTCAATTCAGAGGCAAGTGGTAGACAGCAAATTTATACAAACAAATGATTAAGTTTTAACTAAAGCCCTTTTAACACCATCAAATTCTAAGTCAAATTTCATTCAAGAATCTTTGATCAAGATTTCTTGAATGGACATGACACCATTGATACATCATGATAGCGAACATATTGTCTTGAAAGCCCTTTAGTGGCTTTGTTGCCATCAAATTCCTTTTGTCCGTAACAGTTCCAATATCTCTTGAATCTCCAATGGTCTTGAAGCATTTCAACCAATGGTGATATGTTTCAGAATACCAGGCATAAGATGGCTGACATGGGGAGTAAGTTCTTTACGGAAGCACCTCGTACTTGATGTTATTATAAAATGATACAATCATCTATTAGTTTAAAAGAAATACACTCCTAAGCGGACAATTGCCATTCAATTTAAATTTAGAAACATTCTTTTAAATATTTCATTGAAAAGTTAAATATGAGTAGGGCCCCTATTATAATGATATAATTGGTACCTTAGATATGGTTATAGTTTGTGAATATGGTGGAAGACACTGAGGGATTTTAAAACAATGACATTTGCTGTTCCTGATGATTTAAACGTGGGGAAACAAACTTGACCATAATGACAACCTTATTAGAATTAACCTTGTATGTGTTTATGTTTTTCTGAATATATATCTATGCATACCGAGAATTTTTCCAATGAAGAAGGATGTACCATCACGTAGCATTATGTTCAAGTCCTCAATGCAAAAAATGTGAGAGTCTTATGAGCAGCAATTGTTTCTGCCCTTGAATTCTGGAACAATATTATTGATATTTTGGTCAACTGCAGTTCTGGGATGCTGGAACAAGCAGCAAACGTGCTTGCTTAACCCTCTTAAACTTTCAAAATATTTGTTCATGATTTTGGTGTCGTAGGCACTGTAGTTATTTTAAGTATTCAAGTGTGGAACATACAGATGAATTTAAATATCTATAAGTCAATCATGTAGACTCAACTGCCAAGGTGTGTAGACGGGTCACATAAGAGATTCTTATATGTGATGATGCATTTCAGGAGAGCAAAGTGGCGAGGAAGGAAACGCAGCAAATGGAAAGCCAGCAGAATGGGACCCTGCCCATCTATTTGGAGGAGAGCAAGTACCAGGACCCGAGGAGGGAGCACTTGGGAGCCGGACACGACCGAGAGGAGAAGCGAAGGAAGGCGGTGCAGAAAGGGGGGCCCTCCTCAGCGTCAAAGTTGGCCGCTCGACTCAGCCCGAAAAGCATGCGCAGGAAAGAGATCTTGAAAACAGCTCTCATGAAGGTCCATATCATCAATTTTTCTTGATATTATCTTTGTAGAGAGGTTCCTTTGTGGAGAGGTTACTTTGTAGAGAGGTTCCTTCCTTCTGTCCAACGGTTTTTTATAAGTAAACAGAACTAAGTGTATTTTAATCATTACGAAATGCTGTTCGATAAAGTAAAGCCATCCATGGGTTATAAATATTTTAGGGATGAGTCCATTCCACTTTTTTTCGATTCCGATTCTTTCAAATCCATTCCCGATTCTAGATTTCGATTCCATCGATTCTTATTCCTAATAACAGGTGGGATATTGATGCACCAGTTATAGCGTACGGCTGTTATTTAATTTCAAGCACTGGCTGGAATAAAATAACATAGGCAATTAAGTTGCTCAAAAAGTGTATTTAATGACCAATAGCAAATATATCTTCAGCTTATAGTCTATGTTTAAAATATTTATCTATCTGGAATCGATGGGATCGGAATCAACTTTAGGCGATCAAATCTTGATACTGATTCTAAGCCTGAGAATCGGTGGAATCAACTCATCCTTAAAATATATATATAAATGTCATTATTTTTACCTTAGGGTGTTTTTGCTTTGGGAAAACTTGCGTAGCTCACATAAGGAAAATTATTAATTTAATAAAATCTAAATCAAAGTGTTTGTTATATTCATCATCATTCAACAGGTGCCTTTGGCACCTTGCAATTAACTAGTTCGGATTAAGTGTTTTGTGGGGAGGGATTAAATTTTAAGCATCATAACGAATGCAAATTTGTTTTCTTTTTTATCCTTCATTCAATTCATTCTTATTTTTCTTGTTACATATTTTCATTTTTCAGATATATCCAAATGAGCTAGAGTCTCAAAATGATTACAATGGTTTCAAAGAGTGGCTGTTGACATTTGATCTCTACAGAGGAAAGAAAACAGGAGATGAATTGGAAGATGAAAGCAGAGTTGTGGGAAAATTTAAGGTAGGTGAAGGATGGCTTTGTAGTTATTTGTATTGACATGAATATCACAGGAGATGGATGCATGATTACCATACTAGCCTGAATGTAGTGCAATGTTTTTTTTCTGGTATATGAAATTGAAACTCACATTCGTACCATATTCAAGTATGTACTATGTATAGTGTCTTTAAAATCATAACTGCATATTGCTAGTCTCTACATGTGTTTCTGCACGTCCACTTATAATTGTTACATTTTAAATTAATTGGGAATTTAAGTTAAGATGCTTTATTGAATGAATACACAGAAAAATCATCTTGAGGAGAAAATTAAAAATAGATCACGTAACAAAATTGAAATTAAACTATCTCTTTTCTTCTAAATTTCACGTAAAAATACTTGTGGTCACTTTTTATCCAAGGGTCACATTTTATTCTGGCTGATATGGTATTCAGTGCTACGTATTTAAGAGTATAAATTCAGATTCTTTTTAGAAATTGGAGAATCTCTAAATGTAGCTTTTTCACAGATGATTCCTGGTATTATTGATTTTGCTTTTCTGCGTGTAAAGGTAGATACAACGTAAAAATTCAGGTTTATATGATATTATTTTTTTAAATTTGTATGGCACCGCTCTTGTTTCTACCAATCCAGCACATACTTGTTCCTACGTATTTTTCCTGGTGTTATAGTGGCTTCACAAGGTTTCTAATTCGATGCACAAAAACAGTTAAGAAATGTAATTCTAGCATCGCCATAGCATATCCTGAGTAAAACCTGCCTTGTCACGTCATTATCACCTTAATTATCCCATTTATGATTGTGTACGTTTTGAGCAGAAATTAGACATGGAAAAACATAATTTTAAAACATCTGCTCTTTTCATCATAGTCTATAGTTATTACTGTCGTATTTGATGGAAGTGATAGCCCTACTCGTGAAAACCTGTTCCTGCAAGAGTGGTAATCTTTGGCACAGAATGAAGCATTCGCGGAGGGCACTGAAACCTTAATTTCCTGTCATCAGAAGTAATTGTTTCTATCCCTCTGTCAAAATGCTCAAATGATCCAAAACGCTTTTTGTAGAAAAATTTTCTCCACATGCCATGAGTAGTATTACACATGGACTTCATAACAGAACTCTATGAGCAAGAGATTGAGAATGGAGGATGCAACTTGTTTTTCGTACACCTTAAGAGCCTCAGAGATTCGGACATTGCCAACTGCTTTGTCTGCTATTAAAAATATAGAAAAAAGGGGAATATTTTAACATGAATGTCTTCACTGCTCAAGCCAAGTTACCGGAGTTCCAATAACCAAGAAAACATATTTGTTGCTGAGGAGTTTACTTCTTTGTCCTGTGCTTGAAGTTGCATTTCATTAAAGGCAAATTAATAATTGCTGCTCATGTCTATTTTTCCACATTCTCTTTTAAGTGACCAAATTTAATGATTTGCCCACGGGACATATATGTCCCAGGAAGATGTGCCGTCCCATAAGTACCAATGGGACATATAAGTCCCGTACCAATGGGACATTTGTGTCCCAATGGTACTTATGGGTACTTAAAAAGGAGAAAAAAATGGTAGTCTAAGGGTTAAGTGACCAAATTTAATGATTAACCCCTCTTTGCCCTCTTTGTGATTTTCTTCATGTGCTTTTGAACATCATTGATGATCAAACTAATTGGTTACCCTTTTCTTTTTTGCCAGGGTGCCATTAAAGCGTACAAGTGGCCATTGCCTAAGGACATCGAGGACCACACAATAATGGGTTTCGATCCACAGTTTGGATTTTTTCAAGGGTTGCCATCAAATGACCCAATACACGTTCTTGTGAGAGTTTACGTAGTGAAGGCAAATGACTTGCACCCGATGGATTTGAATGGAAAAGCTGATCCATACATTGTGCTACAGTTGGGTTCAAAGAGAATAAGTGATAAGGAAAATTACATTTCCAAACAGCTCAATCCAGTGTTTGGAAAGTTTGTATTTTTCATATTTTTCTTATGTTATACGGTTCATTATAAGACAAACTAGTGATGCTATATCTAGTTTTTACCATAACAAGAAATTTTTTGCATTTTAGGTGCTTTGAATTCGAAGCTACGTTTCCCCAGGATTCTCTTCTCACGGTGCAGATTTTAGACTGGGATCTCGTTGGCTCTGATGACATGATAGGAGAAACCAAAATAGACTTAGAAAACAGGTTTTACAGTAGGCACAGGGCAACTTGCGGAGTTGCAAAAAAATATGAAGAGTAAGCAATGTACTCCTCTTGTAGTTGTATGATCCCTTGCTGTAGATATAATCATTAAACTTGTGTACATTAATTTGTGATTGAATTGTGCAATGAGTAAAACATTGTTCCCCATTTGGTATTTCAGCAATGGATACAACCGATGGAGAGATCCAATGAAGCCTACTCAAATATTGGCAAAGCTTTGCAAGGATGGGAAAATTGACTGGCCTTCATATTCAAATGGAAAAGTTAAAGTCGGAAATAAAACATTCAGCTTAACAAATGAAGAATTGTGTAACATTAATGGAAAAGGTAATGCATGCCAGAAAAATTTTGAAGATTCTCAAGAATCATAATTTCCATCATTGGTACCTAACTGAGTAAAATTCATCACCTTATATATTTGAGAATAAATCATTTAGAATATAATTCAAAGTCTTTTTAACAGCTGAAAATGTTGATTATGTAAAACCCATGACTTGAGTGTGTCAAGATGAAAAAAATTTGCTTCGATTAAACAGTAGAACCCCTATTTAGCGAGATCTCTCAGGATCTGAAAAATCACTTGCTAAATGGAACTCTCGTTAATACCAAAAATGAGTAATAATCACTCCACAGCCAACTCCTACAACTGTAACACTTATTTAGCTATTATTGTGGGAATTTTTGGTGAGTGGCGAAAACATTCTATTGAGATAGCTATTAAAAATCATATTTTCGAACACTTCAGTTACTTATGATCATATTCTATTTCGATGACATCAAATTCTATGTTAGATGTCATACACTGGAATAAAAAACGTCGAATTTTGACACTTCAGGACATGTGTACTGTACTGTGCATTGCTGTGTTGTTATTGCCCTGATTTTTTGAGTGCGCCAACTATGTCGCGGCTGCAAGTAATAGCAATGCAATGGACTATAAACGGCAAACACTTCAGAAACGAGAAAAAATGTCATTACACCTCTCTAAAAAGTGTATGAAAACGGATAAACGGTTCGTAGAAAGTTCTATTAATTGAAATTTGCAAAAATGCTAGATAACTTAATGACCAAGATATAACCTATGGGGATTTAGTTCCACGCAAGCACTGGGCTGCTATCATCTCCAGTTAAATAGTGGAAATAAAGGAGAGGACTTCAACGTCTCTAAGATCGCCTCAGAAAACAGCTGACTTTGGCTTTTCGGAATCATAGAGCCCAATATCATCAGCATTTACGATTATCCCGTAACAGTATACTGTTGTTTGTGTTATTATTACAATAGTTATGCGTGGAATACTCTCTTGAATTCATGGAAACATAATTGATACAAGTAAGTCCACATATGACAGTTGTAAGCATGGAGCGAGAATGCTACGTGGACTTTCAAGGATTGACTGCATTTAGATAAAACGTGAAACTATTTACCACTAGCGAATATGGTATCGGGGTATCAGCTCCCGCGAAACACACATTTTTTAAGTGATAGTGCACATTGGGGCTGCTAGGTGGCAGGGCACATCAACATTTTTATGGCTCACTAATTTTTAGGTATTCCATGGTACATATACGTGATTTGCTGTGAGTTTCAAGCACGAGACAGAAACAGCAGAAAGTTCCAAAGGTTGTAAGTTCCGAAATGAATTCCATCACGATACACAATATCTTCTGCTGTCCTTACATCTAGCGGGAACTTGTTGATAATGAATACCATGAATACTGACTACACTCCCTGCTGCGAGATAGATGTATCGAAATCGTGCATATCGAAATGAATCATCACCACAATGAATCATGACCTGTTTTCAATATTTATAATCTTTGAAACAATTACAAAAGACAATACAATACGTACACAACTTAAAATATAGGGAATCCGAATTCATTACAATTTACGTATTCAACATCAGAACATTTAAACTTGTCAATACCGAGCCTCTCACTTTGATACTCCACTTTTGCCTTCTTCGATTTAGGGCCATTTATCGGAATTCAGGCTACTCTCTGCTGGAAAAACCACGAGAAAAGGGCAGATTCTAACTACATATATGTTCTCCTGGCCGCAAATGTTTCTGGCTGCTTGGATGTCCTTCTTGAAGCACTGCGACACAAAATTTTTCCTTATTCTTCAGAATTGTGAATAAGGTCAAGGATGATATGCCAAATCGCCTCCCTATCACGCTTTTGGACCTATCGCCACCTTAGCATTCAATGATAATTTGTATTTTAGTTTTCAGATCCAACAACTTTCATTTCCCAGCCATGATGTTGTATCAGTCGGACTGAACTTGATAAAAAAGCAGGAGGATGACAAAAGAATAATGAAATGCATGGACTTACGAGGAATTTATTAGTGTGAATACGGGAATGCCGTGAATGTCCTAAATGTGCATTTGAACGTCAAATTATGCGGAAAAATACTGCTAGACATATAATTTCAATGACAAAGAGGACATGAGCACAAATTTGTGCACATTTTCCGAGATTGAAGCAGACATTTGCCACTCGTAATAGTAAACAACTTCAGTGGAGGCTGGTTCTTGTCCTCGCTAATACCGATTTATTTTACATGCAAATCATAGGGTTTTAAATCGTTCTTTGTCCATCCCTCGCAAATTCGAGCTTCTCGTTATATGCCCTACACATTATATGGGGTTTCTACTGTATTTATTAATATGGGCTTTGAATGGTCGTGGGACTTTCTCAAGGTCATAAACGTCCTATTCACTTGTATCCTTGTATTTTGAAAATCAAAACATATTAGGCCAGTCGGCATGTGAAGGCTTTTTTTCAGGCGAACATAGAATCCCGAAATTTGCTTCGAAAGTCTCCCATGGGGGTTGATTGAAAATCCAGCAAATAGGCTGAAAATTAAAAAATATATTGTTGTTACTGCCGTAAATGTATGGGATTGGGTATTCTACAGTGATTCCGTAGAATATCCGAAAGAAAAAAACTTGGAAGTGACGGGGACTCAAACCCGCTTCACCATATGGAGATGATTAGCGCAGTGCCACTCAGCCACGGCTGCTGTTGAGGGAGATGTGCACAGCAAAGGATTTAGACAGAGGAAAATTCTATAGTAGCATTTTTTTCAGGAACCCTGGTCTATGTGGAGGAAAGACGTGACACTTTTCCAACATTCCTTCTATAGTTTCAGAAGATAATTGCCTCATTTGGATCGCAAGCATCTGTCTCGCGATTAGAGATGCGAAAATTACCATAATTTTCATCTGGGGTAAATTACCACAGTAAATTACGGTAATTTTCGAAAATTACCATAATTTTCCAGTATTTTTTAGCTTTAAGTATTAAACAGCAAATGTGTGGCTAAATCAGAAAGCCAATAGCAATAGGAAGGGAATAACTATGTTTAAACCAACCCTAATACAACATTAATCTATTAGAAATTTTTAAAATTGTAAAAAGAACTACGGCAGCAACACGCAATCTGGCTTTCTTTTGTCAAAGTATGAGAAATTTTCAAGAAGAATATTCTAATGTATTACTCTTATAATGTTATAATATAAGTAAAATATTCCAAAAATGAGTTGTACATGCCTCAATTTATTATTATACACTTAGGAAATGTGAACTTAACTTATTTAAAAAAACATGTTAGGAATTTATCGGTATGAAAAATTATCTCAAATATAGGTGAATTATCTAGAAAATTATGGTAATTTTCAAGGGACGTAGTAATTAACGAAAAATTCCTCGGTAATTTACGAAAATTACCGAGGTAATTTGCAGACTGGCCCATCTCCACTCGCGATGTCTCCTTGTCAGCTAAAATGGTTCACTGTTGTCATGGCAAACCTGGGTGATTAAGCCCATATTTTCATTTCAGCTGATACTTGAGTCATTGATTTTAGTCAATATTTTCATACTTATGCTAAAAAATAAATGCTAAATTTCATTTAAAAATGTGATCTTTAAAGATGGGAGAATATAAGATATCAATGATTTTTTTTTACAATCTTTTGAGTCGGTAGATGGTTTTAAATTCTATGTATTTTTTCTAGGTTTAGAGGAACACTTGGCTTTGAAAGCGTTATTCAACTGGAAAGAAATACCTAGGATAGGGTGCACGTTGGTCCCTGAGCACATTGAAACGAGGCCTTTATACAACCCTGATAAACCAGGTATTGAACAGGTGAGCCCAGCAAAAATTTTAGCCTTTATTTATTTATTCCTTGAGGTCTTGACAGACGTGGAATCGCATCACGTTGTATGTATATGTGTGAAGAAAATAAGTCATGGGTTAAGAAATGCAAAAATAGAAAAAGAAACAAAAAATATTGATACAGCAAAAGACACGTACGACATACATGGTTCCTGGCACTGTGCAGTGGATGATATTGGGACATGGGCTGCAAAACTTCAGAAATCCTGCAAAACGGGGACGGAAGGTTGTTTGTTGTGGAGGGTCATAAAACCTTGCCTAATTGCTGCTAACGCAAGTGCTTCGAGAAGTGGGATGACTCACCCCTGCCTGCCATCCCATTTTGACTCGCCACACATAAAGTCATTGCGATGGGTGATTTTACCCACTTGCATTGCGCTTGTGCTTCGTGCCTTTTTACTTTGTAGTTTGGTTCCCCATTCCCTCTCACGTTGCCTCCCTCTCTTTCCCTCTGTCCTTTCCCTCAAACCCCTCCACTTCACCCCCTCCACTTCTATTGCCCCTCAATCAATGCCGCACTGGTCTGCGACTGGAACTTTGGCAGGAGCTATACTTGTGTATAGTCTGACTCCTAATTTTTCAATGCAAAAATTGTATTTTTTTCACTTACCTCATGTATAGGCTAACCCTAGGTTTTTCTATAATCAGGAACATGGAATGCTTGGGAACACTCGATATCTGTCGCGATTGTCATTTTTCATTTTGATTTCTTGAGGCTCACAATGAACGTGTATAGAATGATCTTATATAGTTTTCAGTATCCTATCCTATCGACATATTTTCCTGCATATTAGATGCACAGGCATGTAAGATGCATCCTAGTTTAGACTAAAGAATAAAAAAAATTATTACCTTTCTATTATTTCTATGATGTAGATTACAGATAGAAACAAAAGTAATCTTTAACTGACTACCAAAACATATGACGACATGTGGTGTGATCCGGGACGTCATTGTACTTATTTTTACTTGCATCTCATTTTAAGAGTCGTATCACACAGATTTCCGCAAATTTTCTATGAAAATAAGATTAATTGTGTGTATTGCTGATATAGAATTTCACTACTCGTACTCATGAAAAAGACATTTCAACTGATTAAAGTGAAGAAAAATTTGTGCCAATTTCAGCAATGAGTATTTGGAATTTAGTTAACCAGCACTGGGTCACTCAATTCCATTGCCGGATGTCTTGAGACAAAATCTGACTTTGAAATTGACCATATACGATGCAGGTGTGTTTTCTGTGAATGTTTAATTTTAATTCCCATAACTTCCATTGTCTCAATTTTAATTTTGTCGGCCCTTAATTGTTCATAGGCACTAAGCCTTAAGTGCCCTAATGGATAAGGCAGCTCTGCTAAATCATGAGATTGTTAAGATAATTGTATTCTTGGCAGTATAAATTCTTCAAGGGTTCTAAACAATGGAAGTCAAAAGGATAAAGGAGCATAAAATGAAAACCTACTTGTCTGGAAACAAAATAGGGATAATTCCCTTCTGCAGGAAAAAGAAACGGAGACCAACCTTATGGAAAAACAACATGCTTTTCAATCACAGCCATGTAGTGAAAAAATAAAAACATTGAAGACTACCTGTTTGTAAGCTAGCTCGTGTGTGTGGTATAGATTTTATTTCTAGTGAGACTTTCACTTGTTAGGGTCTGAGAAACCTTACTCTAAAAGTTTTATTCACAAGACTACCTTGTGAAATGCATTTTAAAATTCTTTTTAGTGTAATTTGGAGACATTTCTCAGCATACGTACAATAGTTTCTCCTTTTATTTCATTCTTCCTCAGGTACACTTGAACTTCATTTTAGAGATATACATAATTATAACCTGTATTAATCCATGAAGTCATTGCTCATTATGAAGTCATTTTGTGGCCATTCATCTGGCTATTTTGATTTCAGGGCAAGCTGGAGATGTGGGTTGATATGTTCCCAATGGATATGCCATTACCTGGACCACCCATTGATATATCTCCTAGGAAACCTAAATCATATGAACTTAGGATAATTATCTGGAACACAGATGATGTGGTGCTTGAGGATGATGCATTCTTCACTGGTGAAAAAATGTCTGATATCTACGTTAAAGGGTAAATTTCACTTAATGGTCCATTTTTATTGCATTCCCATTTTTTCTCTTTCTTGTTTTCTTGCATAAAATAAATCCCCTTTTGCACAATGCAAAGTGGGTAGACTTGTTTTAAAAGAGTTGAATTTTGGAAAATATTTTCATTTTTGGACATAATGAAAATGATTTTATGTTGTTTGGGTAATTTTTTCTAATTCTGCCTCTTTTAAAATGGCTGGTACAGGCAGCTTATCATTACAATAGGTATATAGTTATCGCTTTTCGAAATACAGATATATTTTGAAGTCCTGGTTGTTAGTCGGAAATGATAGGTGAAGTATGGGTATGCATGGCTTAAAAACCTAGACTCAAACCACAACTGTACCGAGTGATGCAGCTTTGCTTTTAACCCTCTCCCTCTTAACTCGGCCATATGGCGTTCTCTGGCCGCTCGGAAAATTTAAATTCCCAGTATCCAGAGAGAAGTATCTACGGGTGGTTTCGGCCAACTTTAGAGGGGAGTCTTTGGGCATTTAAACTTCAGAAGGTAAAGGGTGATGACAAATTTATGTTGAATTATTTAAACTACAAATAAAGTTAGCAATATAAGTCATAAATTAAAACATTATTATATATATAATAACGTGAACAGTCTTGTAATGCTACCAACCGATATACGAAAAATAGAGGTGCGAAATGACCGTAGATATCAAAGCACCTTTTCCAGAAGTTGGTAACATTGTTTGCGTGCCACATTTTATGTAAAATTTAATTACTATAGCTGGGTGCAAGGCATGAATCATATGAAACTTTATTTTAATCACCTGAAGCCTATAGAATCGCCTTTAGAATCATCTGAAACTTTATTTTAATCATCCTTATCTTGCCGTGGCACCAACGAACCTTTCGAATGCAACCTAGTGGCATGAATGCCTCAGGTTGCCAATCGCCGACCTACAAAATTACACTACTTACACTGTGAAGAATAACTCGGAGGCACTCAAGTTCCGTCGCGGAATAGGCTCTTTGTTGCTTGTTTAATTGTTTGCTAGCACATGCCACCATGTGCTCGCCATCTTCAAATTCTTGTGATAGGATACCACCGACAGCAGTTGGCGAGGCGTCAGTTGCCAAAATGAATTCTTTTGTAAAATCTGGAAATCTCAACACGGGGTACTCAATAAGGCAGTCCTGAAGCGTATCAAAAGCCTTTTGATAAGGGAGGGGGGAGGCGAGGAGTCCGGCAGGCTCTCTGACTTAATGTCCTTGCGACAATATTTTCATGCCGACAACACAACCTGAAGAATGACTTCCATCAATCGAATTTAATTGAAATGAATGTCTTGGTTGAAGTGATTTTGATTCACTCCTATCAGCGTAGATCAGCTGGCATTACACCACGCACATAGTTTGGCGCGTATTTCAGTGTGATTTCTAAACTCTTGGTTTCTAAACTATCGGTTCATGTTCCTTAGTGTGTGCCATCAACATTTTTTTGTAGAACCCATAAAATACACCTGAATATACCTACCAATAAATATTTGAAGCCATAACTGTTGCGCAGTAATATCTCCAGGTGCTATATTCAGTTCACTGTTCCTCGAAGTCTGGAAACCACTGGCATATTTTGTATAAACCTGTTTCAAAGGTCGTAAGTAAGCTTTAAAAGTTGCAGTTGCTCCCTGACCCCTTGGTAGGATAACATATGTCGTACTTGGGAGCATGGAAACAACTTTTGCATCACGGTGCAGATTATTAAAATACCAGGGATGTGGAGGCACATTCTCTAAAACTAACAATTTTTTATGGGAAGTTCTTCTCCAAACAATAGGTCTGTGGGCTCGTCCATGTTCATGCTCTTTTGCTGACGGTAGGTAAACAAATCCACAGATTGTGGTGCTTAGTTGCATGTTAACGTCTGCTACATCGTCATTTAGCCAAAGATTAACGAAGGTAACAGATGGTTACCAATGCACATTCCAGCTGATGGCTAATCAGAAACCAAGGTCATGAAAGTAAAACCAATTCAGGATTAACGTTTAAAGTTTACGTCAGTCATAAACCGGCTTTAATGATGAAGATTAAGTCACATATTGCAGTAGTAGACTGTAGGAAGATGGATCAATTGAAGAAAGAGGTGGTAAAGAGCAGTGGGATGGTGCTGTGAAAGAGGAATTGAATTTCATATTTTAGTTATGTATATAGATATTCCATGCTGTAGTCCCTGAATAGTTCATCACCAGCTGGATCTATATAAAGATGTACTGTAAATGTAAAGCCACTGGTCATGCAGTTAAAACTAAATGCATGTTTATTAAAAATAAATTGTTGTTATCAATTGAAATGCAAAGTGAAAATTAATGCAGTCAATAAAGATAAAAACAGTTACCTAAAAATCTTCGTCCTGAAGACACCTCCTGTAACGGGAGAGAAACTGTCGTCATGAAAATTGACACATGCAGCTGGTCCAGAAAACCTAGCTCCAGCAAAAAAAGTTAAATGATTCCTGGCTTTTGATTTGAATAAATTAGGTTTCTTTGAAAAAAAAACTCCACGTTGATCAATCAACGCAACAATGAACAAAATCAAGTACATAAAACATAAAGAAAGATTTGAATTTATTTGAATGAATTGGTTAATTTGGGAAGGAAGTCATTCATTTTTGATTGGCAGTGTTCTCGCCTACTTTTAACCATTCCCATTGCTCCTCTTTCTCTCATCCTTCGCTTTGGAGTGTCGGCCAGTCTGTCGCAAACAGCCTATACCGCACTTATCGGCATGTCAATCTCGCAACTGTCAAAATGCTGGGATAGGAAGCCTTAAAAACAGTCAAACTATGGAACAAAAGCTGAAAAACACCAGACTACTGTGAGTGTCAAGCAAATTAGATGTTAAACTATGTATCAAGAGAGTTCTGTGAGTGGTGGCATTACCGAGAAGTCATAATGGTCAACTGTCATATCAATTCGGAGATTGGTTTGCTTCTGCTCTTCATCACTCCCTCCTTCTTGCCTACTTCTTTATTCTCTCGTTACTCTTTCGATATTCGATGGAGAACCAGCAAATTATTAAAAATACTGCATTTTCCATGATTATTTTCTCATTACAGGTGGCTTAAAGGTCCTGAAGACTGCCAATGCACCGATATTCACTACAGATCACTGACTGGTGAAGGGAACTTCAATTGGCGATTTGTTTACCCATTTGAGTACTTGGTTGCTGAAGAAAAAATTGTCATCTCCCGGAAAGAATCTTTATTTTCGTGGGATGAAACAGAATGTAAAATTCCTGCAAGGTTGGAACTCCAAGTGTGGGATGCTGACCACTTCTCTGCTGATGACTTCTTAGGTAACTGGAAACGTGTGCCTGACTATTTGTAATGCTAGTAAGAATAAATGACAAATCAATGTAACAAGAAAATTCAGTTAGATTTTTAGATCTTCATATTGACAGTCAGATAACTTGGAACAATCACATTAGTATTTTGATAAGAAACCTGACTTCCATTTGCTATCTCCTTAGACAACTTAGATGTAGAGTATGAAAATTTTGAAAACTGCCTACTATGTCTATTCCAATCAAGAGTAACATATGGCTTAATTTTCTGGGGCAATAGCAACCATAGTAAAGATGTTAAGAGCAGTTAGATTTTTGGCAAATTCCAAGAGCAGAGATCACTGCAGACCTCTATTCAATAAATTAGGTATTTTGCCACTGCCTTGCTTGTATATAGAACAACTTGTAATGTTTGCCAAAAAACATATCCATCTATTTTGTAGAAACTGTAATGTACACAATTATGTTACAAGGTGTAAAACCAATATACATATGCCACAGAGTCGCATCAATGTACACCTTGAGGGTCCATACAAAATGGCCTTGAAATGCTCGAACAAACTTCCGGAGAATATAAAATGCCTAGATAAAATAAACCAACTTAAGAATAAAGTGCATTCATTGTTGATGAAGGAGTGCTATTACGAGGTGCATGAATTCTCAACAACAACTTTGTAATTGTTAGTGTTAAGGCCGTTTTACACGGTACATTTGTTTGTACAAACTCTTCCGTGAACTCTTGCATGAGGCAAAATGTATCGTGTAAAGCGGCAAATTGTATGAATGCTTGTGCGAATGTCTCAATGCCTGCACGGGAAATAGAACCTGTTCTAATTTCGTTGAGACAAACGTACAATCTCACGTACATTCGTTTGTACAAAATCTTTCATCGTGTAAAACGGCCTTTAAAGAATATAGAAATGAGTACGAATATGGCAGTGGTAGTACCTAGTTGGTGTAAAAATGTGATTTGTAAGATTGATGTTTGTACTATGGAACAGAAGATAGAATTTCAGGGGTGGAAGTTTAAAATATTTTGGATTTAAGCTATCTTGCATTGTAATTTTATTGTTAAATATTGTAAGCTAACGGTATTATACTGATGTACGTACCTGACTTGCCCTAAATCTACTTTAGTAGATCTGTGGGGCCAATAAATATTATTATTATTAATTGGTTAATCTGTAATGTGTGGAGAATATTAGGTATTAATATTTAAGATATTTTGTCAACATGCATTATTTAATTTAATTTTGTTGGACTGTTTATTTACAAGATGGTAAACCTGGAGGGTAATGAGTAAGTTAGCAAATAGCTGCAAAAGTTAACAAAGTGCCTCTCTTTTTCACACCGATCCATCCTCCTTTCGAGTCAAATGAGGAATGCTGTGTGGCATAGGCTTTAAAAGGCTTGAAGGAGTCACATTTACATATTGTGGAAGTGGGTGTACCAATGGTCTGAGACATGTATTACCTTATCATGTAAAAATATTTGGTCAGATGATTTTAAAATTGAAAGCTAGAGCCTTAGGTTGTTGCGTTTGTCACTGCCTTCTGACGCTCTTTCATCGCAGTTGATGCGTGTACCCATCAAGTTCATAATGTGACACTAAATGGCAATAGTATATCAAAATTGTGTTATTTTTAATAAACAGCAAAATTCGTGTTTTTCGCGTGAAAAATGAGTATATTTTGTAAAAATTCGAGTTCTCGCAAACGCGAAACATTTAAGTCCGTAGTAATGAGTAAGTTGGGAAAGAGCTGCAAAAGTTAATGGACATGGAAACGTGTCCTGAGTGTTGCCTGCCACCAGGGGCTGAGAATTGTTTTAAAACTATAATAACCATTATTTAGCGAATGATAACTGCAATTTTCTAAATGTTTTAGCCTTAAAAATGTGCATAACGGAAGGGTATACCTTTCACAGGGAAAATATATCGACATTTTACGACTTGTATCGGATTATAAAGAAAAAACATTTCTCACCATTAAAAATTGCAAGTTTGCCACCCCCGAGGTTTTTGTGATGACAAATAAATATTGAAAACGTACTAATTTTTTGGCAATTATTTTATGCTTTTAATAAACGATTTTTTTAGTATGCTGTATTAATGGTGGTACCATCACATCTCTTATAGAAGTTGAGTTCCTTAATGAGCATATACATATTTTCCATATCTTTCCATTAGCCTATGTGGTTTCTTTTCCATAGTGTTTTTCTGAGATTAGTAGAATCATAAATATTATATCTTCCATTTTGCATATTTTTCATTTATAACCATTGACTTATCTACGTAAGACAAACATTTTTGATTTCAGGTGCCATAACCTTAGATTTGAACAGATTTCCCCGTGGAGCTAAATCGTCTAAACTGTGCACTCTTGACATGTTGAAAACGGATGGATCAGTACCGATGGTTAATATTTTTAAGCAAAAGAGAGTGAAAGGATGGTGGCCATTTTATATCAAGAAGGAAAATGAAGAAATGGAACTTACAGTGAGTGTGGTCCATTTTTAATTGAAATCTTTATTTCTATGCTACGAAGAGACAAGTACTACTTCATATATGAATGATTTCCTCTCTAGGGAAAAGTTGAGGCGGAAGTTCATTTACTAACTAAAGAAGAAGCTGAAAAGAATCCAGCAGGACTGGGCCGCAATGAACCGGATCCTTTGGAAAAACCAAAGTAAGTCATGAAATTTGGTAGGGAATTGAAGACGTTAGTTAAACCTTGATGAAAAATACATACGTGCAAATAATTAGTGGAAAAGTGTTTTCACAATTTCTGTTCACTCTTCGCTTGGTCTTTACCATTTGCATGAAATTCTTGTTTGAGTTTCATCTTCACTTCTTGAACATTTACATACGCTCCTTATTTTCACTCTCCATGTCACACTTCATTCACGCTTTAGGTGTTCCAAATCAAGTCATGCTTTAGTCCCTACAGGCTAATTAACAATTGGTGTCCACATGAACTTCTACTTAAACCTCTTATTCAATGCATTGGTGTTTAAGATTGTTGGAAAACATCAACTGTTAGTGTCAACTTCAGAATTCTACCTGTCCCAATTAGAGATGGGAAAATTACCATAATTTTCATCTGGGGTAAATTACCACGGTAAATTACAGGTAATTTTCTAAAATAACCATAATTTTCCAGTATTTTTTAGTTTTAAGCATTTAACAGCTAATGTATGGTTAAATAAGAAAGCCAATAACAATAGGAAGGGAATAACGATGTTTAAACCATACCTAATACAACATCAATCTATTAGAAATTTTTAAAATTGTAAAAAGATCAATCATTTAAAAGTTTTTATTTGTTTTTTTAAATCTTTCTTCATGGTGACTTGTCACGTGCGTATGTGGGGACAATCTGCAACACAGTGGCATCATATGTATTTTCGGCCTCGTGAGAACAACTGAGGTACTCGTCAAAAAAGGGCAAACCACTTATGTACATGTATTCAACAATAGTTCGTTCCTCTTAATGGCGGGGACTCATCCATATGAAACCTGCTACACAATTACATCGTAAACATTTTTCCACGAACTAGCTCTAAATATGCATTGAATAAAGATCGCCAATGTTTTTCGATGTCTATACCTGATAAATACGAAGGAAATTGGTTTATGTGAGAGGAAATGTAAGCTGCTGACAGTATTGTCATACAATTAGTTTGTAGTTTATGGTTTCATTAAAGGCTTGACAGGGATAAAAATGAAGAAGAACTGACATTATTAGAAATTTAGCGAATAAATAATCCTCATCCGTAAATAATAAAGGCTTGACAGGGATAAAAATGAAGAAGAACTGACATTATTAGAAATTTAGCGAATAAATAATCCTCATCCGTAAATAATTTGGATATCCAGCATTCATCAATTTAAAGTAACAAATTCCGTCAATGTTAGACCTTGATTCATTTAAGGGACATGGTACAGATGGTATGAAAAAGGATATCAGTGCATAGTATCCTTTATAGTGAAATTTGATAATAATGATATGGCAAAATATTGGGCCCCATCAATTTCACTGTGTAAATAGACTCTATTGTATTTGTCAAAGCTAGGCACCTGAACACCTTTTACATTAAATTCCAGGGCACCTGAGAGATATTAGAAAGCAAACTCTTTATTCGGGATGCATATGTTGGCTATTTTTAAGGCTTGGCATGTTTTACTTGAAAGCCTCCCTAACTTCCATGGGCTTACCCCTTCAAAGACATCCCCTGCTCATTAGTCATCCTTAGTCTCTCCTCATGAAAAATGTTTTAAAGTAGGGATGGGTCTGCCAGTTTATCGGTTCCTTGGTTCCGCTAGTTCTCTCAGGAAATGGTAGAATGGGAAGAGGCTGAAAAATCTGGTTCCTCCGTTGCATTTACATTTTTATAAACTTTGAAAAATTAAAATTTTGGAAGAAGGTCGTGTAGATGAAATTTTTTCTAGGACTGGAATCCCTGCACACGCCACAAATCCTTTTGTCATATCTCTGGAAAATCTGGTTAGTTGGCAAAAATAATAATATTATACAAAGCCCTAAGTTTACCATAAAAAATATTGAGAAATAGAATCATTATGTACTCTGATTTCACGGCTAGAGCAACATGTTATCAAATGATGATAGTAGAGTGTGCTGTGCGTGTATTTTTTTTTTGCGTGCGTGTGGTTTTCTTACTGAAAATAAAAATTCAGATTCAGAAGTTCAGATGCGACACCACGTTATAAGTGCTATGACAGCAACAGTCAGGAGATTAAGTGATGTAATACATTGTGAATCAGTTTTTTGCTTCTTGCCACAAAAATTGTGTCGAAATAATAAATTTTAAATAAGTTCGAAGCCTTCATCAAACCACAATAAAGTGTGCTGTGATAGTGGTGGTATCAAGATTTAAACGGAACTGGAAGCGAAAAATGGGAACCGATGATGCATGAAACTGGAACCGGAAAAAAATGGAACCACCCCCCATCCCTACTTCCGAGTGATACCTACCCTTTTAAATGTCTTATCACTGAATCTAATTACTTTAACGGCACGTTTTTCTATTTGCAGTCGCCCAGACGCTTCATTCATGTGGTTCCTGAACCCTCTCAAGTCCATCCGTTACATCATTTGGCACAACTACAAGTGGGCCATTCTAAAAGTTTTGCTTGTGTTAGGACTAGCGGTACTGTTGCTGCTGTTCTTTTATTCAATACCAGGATATACTGTAAAGAAAGTTATAGGTGCATAGTTGTTTCATTAGATGGAGCAATGTTTATAAACAATAATACGAGTCAATTCTCTTGGTCAGATGTTGGAGTCCGTTGGCTATTTGTTGAGCAAATAATTCTAAATGATAAAAAACGTTATAATCATTGGCATATCATGGTGGTGCCAGGGTTGGGCTGTCATCTTTGCAGCACCATGTGATCCCAACTATAACCACTTACAGTTTTTGTAATATATTTTGCAATACTGTCATGTTTTGAGCCCATCGCTAATGTACACCTATGCACCCATCCCATGAGATCATTTAATGCTTCAAGACTTCATCAAGCTCATGAAAATTCATTGACTCTCGTGAGCCCTGGTTTCTAAACCTCTGGCCATTAATGTTGCCTTGAATTTTGTGCAACATGTTACAAATTATTTTTCAATTAATAGTGCTTCATCCATTACAAAATTGTTGCAATTTGCGAGTGTTGCATGTGATCTCTGTAATATATACCTGTATATATAATATGTATGTTAAACCATGCAACCGCTAACTCCACATCTCACCCTTTGCAGTATTAAATTAAAACATACAATGATAAAATTTACATGCCTATCCAAATGCCTCTCCAATTCAGCGTAAATTTCAATTCATTGGGGCAATACATGGAGGAATTTTTATACAAGGAACTAAGTGGATCAAATAAGACAATCTATTTTAATGCATTCTTTATACATATGTGTGCATATTTCTTTTTGTAAAAATGAAAGCTTTCTGTACAGAAATCTTTATTGTAAAAACTCAGGAATTGTTATGGTACTGATTTGCATATGGACATGAGAAATTTTTAAATTGGTGTTAGATGTTAATTTGATCGATAACTCATCTGAAAATCAAGACACCTTGTGAAATAATTTGATGGAGAATTGATATCTAATTGACTCTTTTGTGATATAAATTTTAGGTTTAAGAAAAATCATCATGATTGGCAAAGGAATTGTAAATATAATGATAATTTGATTAGTAAAATGATACCATTATTTTTCATGAATATGTGGTTATATCTATGCTAGATGAGTAAATTTTCTTTTATTTTAAATTGGTAAAAATTTATAATGAATATCTACAAATGGGAAATTACAGTCATGCCTAGTTTATCGCAATAGATGTGCTTCTATGAGTCATCTTGATATTCAGATGTTTGTACAACAAGGGCATTTGAACTTGATGGGAAGAAGGATACATCAAACATCAAGTTGTGAACATTTTAGTAGCTTAACATATTTCTTTTGAGAGCCTTTGGAATGGTTGAAATATATATTCGATATTTATCATTAATAATTACTGCATAAGCAGCGGGAATGCTAGTTCATAATGTCAATAAAGGCAGTTAAATTGTGCCTTAAATTTCCCTCTTGGTTGCCAGTTTTCTGCCAGCCCGGTGCTAGTCTTGAGAAAGCATAATTATTAAAACTATGCTAGTCTAAGGTATCAGCATCATTTACTCATTAGCTTTGAAATTAGCAAAATATTTCATGAGAACAAGAATCTAAAAAAAAATAGTATTGGAAAGGTTAAAAACTTTGGGGAAGGATAAAAGAAATGCCTATTCCAAAATAATTAAACTGTTTTACCTGTGGTCCTAATGCAAAGTATTCAGGTTCTGAGAACATGGTACATATCTAACATTTCAGTGACTGTCGGATCTATTGCAGTGGACGCTATGTTTGCAGTGAAGGCACCCACGATGATTATTGAAAACCAGTGGAAATGAAGGAAATGCTAAAGAAAGATTTGCCTACGAACCAGTTAATTTTCTCCAGTTTAATATTTTGACACTTAAATTATTGTAATGCATGATGCAAGTATGTACTTCGATTCCACAGAGTGTATGGGTGGTTGCGGGGACTAGGGGGAGGGTTGTCTTTAGCTGAAAACCCAGTGTGCACTAGACGGTGAAATTGCGCTGAACAAGGTATGACTGTAATTCTTTTTGCAATTTAATCAATGTGGCACCTCGTAACTAAAGAGTTAATACCTTTCAAAAAATTTAGGCATGCAATATAAATGCAATTGAAATTCTTGTTGTTTAAGCACTCCATTAAGAAAACTTCATAATTAATTGCCACCTCAATTGTAGCCTAATTAAAAATTAAGATTCTATGCCATGGGTAAAAATTCAATTAGCCATGAAAATTATGGCAAATTTTTGAGTTTTTAGCATCATTTATAATTTATGCATGACATAAGCAATATTCAGAGATACATTACACTCTACCTGATAGTTTCCCAGCACGCGGCAAATCTTTCTCAGAAGTTTTTTCACACACAGTTTACTCGTGGTAGAATTAACTACTATTCATTGAATAGAACTATTGTCTAAACATTTCCACGTCAAAAGCAATATTTTAAAGTTGCTCATTCAGAGAGGCAAATCAGGTACTACATGCGTTTATTTGATGTCGGTTCAATATGTAACTGTTATTTCATTAATAAGCTCATTTCTAAGTGACTCCTTGAGATTAGGGAAGAAAGCTGGGACCTAAAAGATAATATGTATTGTGTACAATTCCCCTAGATGCTGTGGTTAAAGAAGAAATACTCATGCTTATGTATAATATGAGAAAACATTTCCGGCATAACTCTGTGGAAATTTTTAATATGCATATTGAAAAATCACTTGGTAAAAAATCCACACTTGAGTAATGAAAAAAACCGACCCAGGTTTCCGCAACTCGGTGCCATTTTCAAGGTTTTTTTTCAATAGATATGCTTATGTGATATTAACATTGTTGGGATTTTCATGAATAAGGGGTCATGCATAAACTATGTTACCATTTGTGGTGATTTTTTTACCCCCCCCCCATTTGTTGACAACCGTAGTATTCCCCCCCCATACATGTAACGTTGTCTCTACAAATGAAACTTTTAATTGAAAAATTTTTTCTCAATTATTGAGTGAGTTTATTTTTTTGGATTGGTTGAAATAATACAAATAAAGTTACCAAACTAGATATAACAGAACTATCTAATCTCAATTGGAACAAGTAATATTTTTAAATTCTAAAAATCAACCATGAATCATGGCGCAAGGTGCTGTGCTCATCTACTTTGTTCTGTCTTCCCTCCCCACATTTCTGACTGCTGCGTTGAAAAGTGTTGTCAAGCGGTTGCTATTTAACCCGCAAGAGGCTTAAAATGTAAGCAGTTTGATGGTATGAAGACTTGAAACATTGTAGAGGCACCGGTTAATCAACTACATTGAGTTAAAGTAGAAGCTTGCGATGTAAGAAACACCCCGCGCGCTCTTCCTCATTTTAAACTCTATAGTATTGTCAACGCGATGTTGACCAGTAAGAAACGTTAACAAGTGCATTGTAACAACTACGTTACTTTGAGTGAACCCCCCCACCCCTCCCCCTCGTTACCTGCCATAGGTTTTTAGGCAACCCCCTCCCCCCTAAGTTGGTAACATAGTTTATGCACGATCCTTTAGTCAAAAACATCATAAGGGAGGTTGGGGATTTCCTTAGGATAAGGGTCACAATATAACACAACTTGAAATTTTCTTCATATTTCATACAGCCAATATAGTATTGTGCTGTACTAATTAGCAGTTTAAACCCCATAATGTTAAGAAAAAAATATATTTTATTTTCGTTCTACAATTGTGTACCTAGATCGGCATCTAAGAGATATATCTTTGTCCAAAAGGAGTGCATCCTTATGGACAAAGCAATACTTAGCAATATGTACAATTTTTTTTGAAAGGCATTAATATTCAAATGTTGGCCACTAAAGATAAATATGTTAAAATAAATGAAACTGATTGATGATCAGTCTTATGATGGCTGCTTGAAACTCAGTGCTCTGGTTGAAACGGTTTGAAAAAGGTACAAAAATAATATCGCTGTTTTGTACTGTAATGGAGGAAATACTTTTTAGTGCATTTTAGGCCAAGATAATTTCATTCCTTTACTGTGCTCACATGTCATATTGTTCCTTCTGCTGCCCCTTGCATTAGGATTGAAAGCACAGAGAAGGTAGCGTGTTGGTCCCAGAGTGTCTATCAACCCTTTTAGTGCAGATTTATTTTCCCGAGGGTGTTTCTATGGGTGGAATAACATTAAATGGTTTGTTATCATTGCGACGATTGACTCACGCTGTGAGTCATCCACCCCTGGAAAGCATACATCCATGACTCACACGTGTGATTCTTCCGCACTTAAAGGGTTGAACATGGAGTTTGATTGTAAGGTGTGGGTGTTCTCTATAAAGTATGGGGGATTTATACTGTCCGTAGGTATACTGCTAAAATGCAGCTGATAATAAGTGCTGATCCATGTTGTATCAGTTTTCCATCTACCGTATTTGACAGCATATAAGACGCACCTCTTTTCCAAAATTAGTGCTAAAAAAATCACCCCAGGGTCTTATAGTATGTGAAGGTATGGCCTTCCAGAGGCTAAGGGTTGCTTTTCTTGAGTGTGCCCTGCTGAAATGGGGGTGCATCTTATATGCCGTCAAATACGGTAAATTGACATCCTGAGTGAAAGAAGTCATCTTAAGCTGATGAAACGAAATTGATCTGACACTGTAAGCATTGGAACATCAAAATATAATGGGATGTGATACAGACCACCCAGTTACATAGGTCATAATTTATAATGCATGCCTACTGGTCCCTCAAGAGTCATGACATGTGCCAACCACAGATGTCTCCACTTCACCATGGAATTGTTAATCCTTACCTTTCCTCCTCTCCTTACCTCCTGCTCAATTCCCGAAATCCAAATAAATTCCCCTCCTCACCACAATTTATTCTCTTCTCTTTTATCCTTCTTTTCTTCATTGAAAACATTTTCTTACTGGAATTTGGTCTTCCATTGCTTGTATTTCGTGATCTTCCCCAAGCAGGCCCATGATTTCTTGTAATTTGTCAAATATAGTTGCAATATCACATTGACCTAACCTGGTCTTACAGTGACTCAATTATGTTGGCACCTTCTTTTGCTACTTCCATTTGGATTTAGTAGTCACTTGAAAAGTTTGTTTTTTTCTGCATAAATAAAGTCCTAGTAAAAACACCTGAAGGAATATGAATTCCAGAGTAAAACTTTCTGTAGATTTACACTCTCTGAATCAAATCTTACAGTGGATTCTCACTACATGCTTCAGGTAAATATTTTTGTGGAGCATTTATGTGTGTTAGCTAGTGGAATACGTTTTGCTTGAAAGTGAAACTTTGGTAAGTATGTTCAGAAATGATCGTGAAGGTGAGAGTGACATTTGCTCATTCTGACCAAAATAAGTCTGTTCATAACAATGTTGAGGAGGCTAAGGATTGTGGATCAGATTTTGCCCAGGAAGAAATTTGCTGCTTTGTAGAAAAAAGGGAAACATTCATTGGTTTTCACAATCTCCGGGAAACGAATTCACAGCATTTAGCAGGAGTGGTGGATCTGTACACTTGAGAATGCACTCATCTTTTACATCGGGTATAATTTTTGCATATAAGTATCCATTGAGCACAGATCAGAATTTGCAAATCACGTGGTAGCATTCATATAATTTGCTGATGAAATGCTGAAATGGCAGATTGTGGAGGAACGTCTTCATAAAGCTGAAGAATATTAGCAGAATTCAGACCATGGCATAAGAAAAGTTCAGTGAGGCATATTTGGAAACAGATCTACTTACCCCGAGAAGTTTAAGCCTGGAAAAAACTTTTGGGTGGGTTTTTTGTTTTGGGGAGTATCCTAATAATCTGCATCCTGGTTGACATGTTGTCATTAAATAGTTGGTATGTTAACTAAATACGTAGCTGTTTCAATAAACTACGCACTATACAAAAGTGGGGATGCAGGATCCTGTTTATATTCACAAAAACATTCTTTATTAAGTTGGATGGTGTGATCCCTCTGTTGGTAGACTAGATAGGTACCTACTTGCTTCGTTTGGTCAGCTGAGTGAAATTACAGCATATCATAACCATGATGAAAAATTTCCTCACTCTTGTCACTTTTTGGAGAAATGAGTACCTAATCAAGCACATTATTAATTTTGTACAACAGTGCACAGGACAGTTGTTTGTGGCTCTAATAAGCTTTTAGTGCTGATGTACATTCACTTAAATGATAGCAGTTCTGCACTCTTTGGTAATCTTCTTCATTAAGACCCATATATTATTGAAAGAATATGTTGTTGGAGAAACAGTAAAGAGTTATCAGCAACAGAGCATAAATATTTTATCTTGTTTTTAGCATAAAACATTATGCTTCATCTATCACTCAAAGGCATTAATTTGATAACAACAAACAGGTGCCTAATTTAGTTTATTGCAGTAATTTGTATGAACAGAAATATATCAATTATGTATGTGAAAAATTCTTTAATGATTGAGTTTCCTGATAACATTTGGCAAAAATTATCTAGCAACAGACAACATGGGCAAGTTTGGGATTCCAATGTGTTAAATCCTTTCAGCTGGAGACATTTTGTATATTTTTGCCTCTCTTGGATTAGTGTATGCTATTGACTTCTTTTTTCTGATAGAAAATATGTACCATCGATATCATGTCCATATTCCATATTCCATGACACATACTTTTATGTATTCAAGAGTGTATTTCATCTGAATTTTTATGCTGAATACATATTTACTTTGAGTACTTCTGAGGGAGATAACTTATATATTCTGGGGCAGGTGTAACACATATACTTCTGTATGCAGGACATGATCATATTCATCTGTCATTATACTGTGCTAAGCCAAAAGTGAGCTTGCTGGATTGCTGATGCATATTCTGGTAGAATGAAACATGAAATGGTCTCTTGTTTCATTTTTCATGTTCTACCCTTTGAGTGCTTTGCGTAATTTTCAAAATTCATGCAAAAATTGCCAGGTTATAACTTAAATGAGAAACTCATCAGTATGTAAATGATTAATATTCAAAGATTAATGTAAGAAAAAGTTATGTCAAAATATAAACTGAGTTACAAAAAAGAATGAAACATAAAAGAAAAATTATTCCATTATTGATTATAGTTATACATAAATTGAGTGGCTTGGAGTGATGCTGGCACTTTTGAGAAAATTTACCAACATTTTTGGGCTTGGGAGTGATATTGACACTCAAAGGGTTAAGCAAGGTACTCTTGGTCAATTTTCTTTTCTCACTAACTCTTAACTTTTGTACTTGCGTATGAACAAAGATGTGCAGTAATCCATTGCCAGCTGTGTTTCTCCCTGTGATATATTTTAATATTGTTAATTAAGAATATTTTAGCATTCACACCAAGAGATTTCAATAATAGCTATTCATTTTAAAATAGGCACATGGTCATGAATGTCAAAGACTTAATGATATATTCATGTAAGTTCTAAATGCCATGCCTCGAATGTAGGTTACGATGCTTGAATATGTGCATTTATCAGTTCTATATTTTTTGGCAGATGAGTACTTTTTGCCCAACACCTAATGTTCCTTTCAACTTGGTTCATGCTAATCTTAAATAACCATAATTATTCTCAAGTCCGTAAGTTGTGCAGTTGGTGACGGATTGCTCTCTATCTAAGTGCATACGGAACTACTTTGGAGTGTGCTGATAAGGACTTCAATTTTTGCTCAGAGACAGTTGAAAGCCTTATGCTAATTATGTGTAACGGAAGAAAATAATTACATATAGTATGTGTATAAATATTAGCTTTGTTAACATAATGAATTATTCTAACAGACTTGCCAAGTATAACACCACTAAATACTATTTAGTCTTGAAAGTTTTGAATTGCTATTATCTCATAAAATGTAAATAGCTAAAAAAATAGCAATTGAAACTTATGGAATACGGGATGTGAAATATTCAAATTCAAACTACAAACAAATTGCAACAAGTATGTAGTTGTGAAAGTTGATTCTTTTTAAGTATGAACCAGATTAAATATTTTTTATGCTTTTTGGAGTGAATTTTATTTATTGATGGCAAATGACTAGAATTAAGAATTTCTGGTGTGGTAAAGCAAGATTTATGTAGATATTTTTAAACTGTGTATACGATTGAAATTTGTTTTAATAAAACAATATTTGATAAAATTTCCAATTTTCTGTAATCTCTTGGTACATAACTTCAGTTTTTATGAATTGAAAATCTTGAAGGTGGGTATACATTCTTCAGTGAGGATTTTCAAGAAGTATACTACATACCTAGACCTGATGGCCTGCCTGATTTGTACAATAGCAGCTCATAGTATTCCCCTGATTAACATTTTCGTACCCATATTCTCATGGGCCAATCTGTAATAGAGTTTTTGTCATTCCTTGTTTCATGTTCCTGCTACACATATATTCCACATCTATGTTCTTTTTTCTAACCTCTTTGGATTTTAATCATCATTTCATTTTGACCTTATTAAGCGTGGTATCTAAAAAAGTGTGAGAACTAGCGGAATTCATCCAGTGGTGGATACATATGGGGGGCACGGGGGGCGCGCGCCCCCCCCCTTGTGGGGCCGCCCGCGCCGCCCCCGCCAGTCAGCCCGCACGCTGTTCGTTCGTGTCTTTCGTCAGTCGACTCTGAGTCGACTTATAGAGTAGTTGTACTTTCTTATGTAGCACGCCCGCGTCATCGTATTTTATACATTTCTGTCTGGCACATAGATAGCTAACCTACGAGAAAAGTCGCAGCCATTCTATTGATCTCGTTACGTTATTCTGTCTGGCATTTGTTCGAGAAAAGTCGCGAATATTCTACAGTTTGTATTTGTTCACACTCCTTAAAAGTCTGCAAGCGAAGATTCTGGCACCGAATGTTCTCGAAACAACCGAACTGCATATATAAGGGAAGCAGAGTTGCTGCCAGGCGGTCAGTTTGAAAGCTAAAATCATCGCGATAACTTGAGTTTTTTCTGTATCCGCCACTGAATTCATCCAAGATATATTTCCAATAACTATATGCATAGCACATTTGATTTCTCAATATAACTTTTGGGATTTTCCATGCTAGAGTATACAAATGCATTTCTTGCACAGAGTCTACAATCACTTTCTCCAGGAAAAATTTTATATCCTCAATTCTCCCTCATTCTTACGCTATCCCCTTCTTTCATAGCACACTTAAGTCCCCAATATTGATTAAATTTTTATTTAAAATTGATTGTTATTTATTTCTTCTGGTTATATTCATTGTCAATTTCTACCTCCCTAATGCTGCTTAAGTTGTTAACTTGGACTATAATTATCCCTTCGACAACAAGTGACATAGTCACTACGTTTGGGAAAAAACTTCACAGAGGCCACTTCAATTCCATGAAAGCCACCCGTAGTACTACGTTATACCTATTCAATTTAAATCAGTGGAAAACTAGCAATTCCATTTAAATCTCCTCTGGCCTATGAGATGGGATTCATTTAAATCTCCTCTGGGCTTGAAGGGTTAACATGTTGACAGTATGAATGGATGTGCTTTTATCTCTTCTTATTATACTGCTCACATTCTCGGTATTTATTCACGTCCCTCCTTCCAAATTTAGCATTCATTGCAACTTCTACCCCTGGCCATTATCTTCTCTACTTTAAGGTGGTTCCACCGTAAAATGACTTAAATGTCATTTTATTCATATTCTGTCTACTTGTAGACAAAGTTGTCCTCTTATCTGATATGAACAACAAAATAAAACCTTTCCATGCTATTTTATTCTATAATTGAACTTGAAATTACATGGTGTTCAATGGGAGAATGAGAGAAACACAGGGAAAAATGGTATTTTTCCATAAAATATAAATGCCATTTTCGTGGAAAACTGTCTCTAAGAAGGAAATAATCCAGAGAAATTGAATAAAAATACAATACAGGCATCTTACCACCTTATTTTTTTAGTTATTAGGGAATTAATGCCGTAATTTAAGTCAAAATGCTGTAATTCATCGGAAATGGCACTGCAGTCGGCTCCTATGGCTGGAAAAAGGTGCTCATTTAAAATACATTCGTGGAATAATCTGCATATCTTGTACCTTAAAAATGGGATTCTAAAGGTAACGCATTGCATCGGTGAAAGCAGGATTTTTTGTACAAGATATAAAAAATGTGGAATTTAGTATTTGTTTTGACTCACACAGTCGTGGCGGAGCCTCGTTAAATTACCCTGTACATTACTATCTCTCCAGTTGCCGCAGCTGTCTATCCATCTCACCTCATACTATTCTGACCTATGTGAATTGTCATTCCCCATTTCCTTTCTCGTTTAACATGTTCATGTTTTGCAGGCCTCAGCTGCGTATTCCTTTAATCTGCCACATGTTACTCTTATGTGGTGCAAGAATTTCAAGAGATGAGGAGGCCTTGAATCCCCCCTGTTGGCTGGTACAATACCCAATGCTCCTTAGTGGAATGGTTCCTGTTGTTGCCAAGACCCTCTCACTCATTAAATCTGAGCAAGATCATGGGAAAATTAAGTTTTGCTGGCTTTCCCTTGCCATGCTCAATACTTACTCAACTCTATTATGCCAAATTACATTCATATACATATATGTATTCCTTATGGTTTCATGTTTTGAGGGAATACTGCTCCTTCATTGAAGCCATTCTTACCTCAGAAACAAGTTATTAAGGCAGTCTTTGGATTCTCAATTCATACTCCTGGAAAACCATTATTTACTTCTCTCCAAATCCTATCACTTTCTTCTATCTCTATACTCAACTGGGCAGTGTTTGTGTAAGAACCATCCTCATTTCTTCATCCATGTATTCTCATTTTCAATCTAGCCATCAGACTTACTCCGTAGACCATATTCATAGCCTCTAATCCTAAAGCATAAATAGTGTGATCACACAATTTATGCTTATGAGGTTCATACCACTCAGTATTCTTATGTATTTTACAATCAGATTCTCAAAAACATTCTCTCTACCCTTGTATCTGCAGAGAGTAAAAAGAGATTTCAAATATGCTTTTTGGTGAAAGTTATTGTAATGCCAATGGATTCTGTATGGATAAATTTTCCCTTCAATTATTTGTTTACTAGTGTAGTTTATTTTGTTTATTAGCCAAATGTTGTGTTTTTTATCCATCTTTTTTTGTGTGTAGAAGTTCATTTCCAGTACCTACCCTTTGGTGTATCTACAAATAAAAGTCCTCTTTTCAGCCCAAAATATAGATTTCATATACGGCTCCAGTATCAGTCGAAAAGAAAAAAATACTTATCTCCCATCCTCCCCTTTTAAACATTGAATCACTAGGAATGCCAGAGAAGTGCCAAAGTATGTGGGAGTGAGGAATATAGAGGTGTTATGAGTAAATTATTTACATGTTTCAACTTCCATTAAGACGATGGCAGAGTCAGTCATCAAAATATCAGTCTGACTCGATGGGGGACCTATTCTGAAGGATTTATTCATGTATTTCGCCAGGAAATCACCAGATCCTTAATAGTCATGGCAGTTAACCTTCTCATGTTTCACAGAAAATAAACTTTTGTGTTTTGAAGTTTTCAAGTATAACTTCGATTGATCAAATAAATATACCATGGTGTTAAGAGAGAATGGAATATTATAATACTCATTGGTAACAGTCTATGATCGACATATTGAAAAATATGAGCGCAGTCTTAATGGGTTTGCCAGGTTTCAGGCTGACGTCGTTTCGATTGCCGAGTCTGCCATTGTCATCAGGGTCGTGCTTGGTCACTTTCTGTTGCGTTTATATACTCTCCAGCTTTGAACAGCCGCTGCCAATGTTCCTTATTCCTGCGTGATTGTTGTGGAGCAAGGGTTTCCTCCCTTTGTTGAGTGAGTGCCTCCCATGCCACCGAATCTTCTTTTCATATGGATTTACTATCGCTATCTTCATCAACTGGCACCACTTACAGCCATTGGATCTGCTAAGTAGCTTAACCTCGTTAACTGAAATGAGATGGTCCAGGGGAGAGGCTGTGTCATGCCAATTCTAACTTTTTGGGATATCCAAGCCTGATGCACCACCTATGCTCCTCTATTCGAATTTCAATGGTTCGTCCTGTCTCTCCAACGTACCTCCTAAGTAGGGTTAAAAGAACTCTGGGTTTGTATCGAATACCTTGAGAGTGCGGAGAGGTGTAAGTACATCAGAGAGGTTAGAGCTCTGTTTATGAGCACATCCCAACAGAGAGTGATGAAGAAGTTGTTCATTCAATGACTGAGTCTTCTGTAGAATTAGTGGAAGAAGAGAGGCACCCACCAAAAGATCCTGCTAAAGCTCCAGATGATTACGATGTGTCAACTTCTCATGAGGAGCTGCCCACTCTTGTGACTCTGAGGCCCCATCTGACTGGTGTCACACCTGATGAGGAAGTCGCCGAGCAAGAAGGTGCAGAAGAGAGAATTGTGTCCATAAGGATGATGAAGTTCATGAAGAGGTCTCAGTCATTGGTGGAGGTCATGGTAGTGCTGAAATAGAACATGAATATTCAACAACACCATCAAGTGAAACTCATGCTGTGTCAGAAGAAAACCATTCAGAGAGTGATGAATAAAAGCCCATTGAGGAAGTCATTGAAATCGAAGCCACCACTGAAAGGAAGTCCCAAGAAGATGAAGCTCAACCCAGTCTGCAGAAATACCATTAGAATCATTTCCTACAGGACCAGAAGATGTTACACCTGATCATGAACATATTCCCTATGGTTTTCTTTCCTCCTCAATGGCTGAACCAGCTAGAGCAGACACATCTGGAGAGGAATCAGAGTTTGGACCATTAGATGAAATTCACAAAGAGCCAGTCAAAGGAATTCCTGAGCATTTTGATGGTGGTAGTGGGCGAGGGGAAGATGAAAGGTAACACCAACTGAGAAAGCATCTCAGGCTCCGGAAGAGACGCAATCTTCAATTTACCACAAAACTGTCGAGAGCGTTGAAGAGGGAGAGACTGGTGTTGATCGTGAATCAGTAACTGAGGCCCATGTGGAAGATAAACCTGATAAAGAAGAAGTGGAGTTGGTAACACAAAGACCAGCAGAAGAGCCAGAAGATGGAGATCTAGGATGGAGAAATTTACTGAAAAGATTGATACAGCAACTGAGCCTGTGAAACACAATGAAGGAGAGGAACTTGGAAAGGAGCATGATGAGATGGCAAAACATCAGAGAGAAACTATAACCCAAGAAGTTGAAACTGAAGAGATTGAGGTCACAGCAATCCCAGTAGAAGAGGGATCAACAGAGAAGACCCACTATGATGGAGATATCATATAGTGGGCATTCTCTGTCAGAACATCATGAAACAAAAGAACCAGAGAGAGAAAAGGAGCATGACGAAACTGAGGAGGACTCCACGATTGAGACCATTACCTTTAAAAACTCACGATGAATATGAAGTGCATCATCGTGATGAGGAACATACCCCAGAAGCAGAAGATGAAATTTCAACCGAGCAGCATGTACCAACAGAAGTAGAAGAACGTAAGCCTGAGTCTCAACCAGAGCCAACAGACATTCCCGAGGTAGAGATCACAACAGAAAAGGAGCATCATGACTAGAGATAGGAAGATTATGCGGACCGCATAAACGCATAATTTTTTGATTTCATCAAAATGCAAATAGTTTGACTTTTTGAGTAACCTTACTTCATCCCTAGTACAAATTTACTGCGCATAATATCGCATAATCTGACCTCTAATGCAGCATACTGCATAATTTGCATTATGTGGGCATAATATGCGTAATTCTCGTGCAGCCGGCTTAATTTTCGTTCTAAAAAGCAGTTTTATGGCCTTTTTTGATACCAGACGCATGCCCTTCACCTCCAATTCCTGCGCCAGTCTTCCAGCGCCTGTTTGATGTGTAGCCACCAAAATACATTGTATTTCGGTGGCTCTCAACGACCGACATCGAACGTAGCCACCGAAATACAATACAATGTATCTCGGTGGCTACTCGACTATACTCGACTAAGTGACAAGAAAGTGTACCATTGTATAAACACAGCCAGTAGGTGACTCATCACCTAGGCAGCGGACAGCCCCAGCGGACGCGGCGAGGGATTATAGGGGTGGCCTCAGGTAGTCCCGGGTCCATCGGCCAACTTGAGTTTGACAGAGTGTAAGCCTGTGAAATAGTTGGGATTAGCGATTTAAAAAAATTAACGATTAAAATTAATCGTTCAACATGTAGTTGACTATTTCAACTTAACCGTTACTTTTTTTACTTAACCGACTAATTTAACTTAACCGTTACTTTTTAGAAGAGTTAATTTTAAATCGTTAAAATTATGCATTAACTGGTATGAAACTAACTTCAATAAATGTTTATCATTAATTTTTGGCGAATGTCGATCTGTTCGAATTTGGAAGAAAAGCTTAACCAACATACAAATGGGAAAATAAAACGGTATCTAAGAATACGGCAATATATATAGCTGGGTAGTTGTGCAAGATTGCAATGAATAGGCCCAGATGAATACATCCAAACAAAAGCGGGGTTGAGTGTCGAGTGACCGCCAAAGTTTAGGAACGCACCCTCAAGAGACGAGAAAACACGAGACCACTCGGAGACCATGTCCGCGAGGGGTTAGTGGTAGCTGAGCGGGGCCACATCTCAGGTAGTCGGTCTTTGGGTCTCAGGTAGCCCGTCAGTGGGTTGGCCCTCGCTCACGAGAGCATAATCCTCGCTCGACCTAGGGTCTCCTCACTTCCCTGGCCCTCGCAGCCACACAAAACTGACCGTGTGCAGTACACTTAAATGTTTATAAACTTTAACAGTTCCCTTAAATATATCTTTTGCATCGTGTTATTCGTCCGAAGACGTTTGCAGGCGTCTTTTGATCGACTTTCTACGGTGAAAATTAAGGTTTTCCATGCTGCCTTAGGAAATATGGTGATGAGATACTTGGTAACACTGCTTGCAAGTGGCAAGATTTTGCGGGAATTCAAACAGTAACTGAGAGTTATTGCTAGCGGTTAAGGCAGGGAAACGCAAGAAAATTATGTAGAAGAGTCTTAAATCCCAGCATAGAGGTGAGTAAAAACGCGCATGGTCACCTAAAATTGAAAAATACCGAAATGAATGTAAAAAATACGGTGTACAATATTTTAGATTTTATATTGAGCATTAGAGAAGCAAATTAGCTTGAATATCATTTGCCACATGCAAGAAAAGGTCTTTTATGCAGGAAGGGTGGTTTTCAAGTTCATTTATGAAAGTATTACATATAATACTTCATTTTTGGGCTGCTTTGAGTGGTACTAATTCAATCACACGCCTAGGATACTTCCTTTTAGAACTGTCTTCAAAATCCCATCACCCGTTTTCTTCAGCAGCTTCTTTCCTAACTCACCACCTCGTGTTTCTCTCTCTCTTTCTCTCTCTCTGTCCATTGCATTTTCTCCACTCATTCTTCCTCCCTAGGGCCAAAGTCTTCGCACCACGCTGTGGGATTTTATTAGTTATAACTTATTTATTTATTCGCTGCATAGGGAAGATTTGGACGGGATGAAACTAGAGTTCAGAAGTTCGATTATTTCATTTTAAGATGAAAGCTTAAACCTAGTTACTGAGAGTTCGTGGCTCTCTTCTCGAGGTTGAAGTATGCATCTACATCTACAGAATACCCTGCAAGCCACCTCAAGAGTGTGTGGCAGGGGGTGAGCAGTCACCAACATGCATTACACTATACCCTAAAGTTATTGTATCTACGATTAATGATTCTGCGGTCTAGTTCCCTAATTTTATTCTCATTATCTGATATACCGTAGTATTCAGGATTTCGTGAAACATTATTAACGTCGTCAGAGAATAGACCGGTTTGGAACTTACATAATAGTTTGAGTCTAAATTTTAATCGACGCTCTGAAAGCTTTTCCCATCCCAGTTGCTGCAAAAGGTCAGTAACACTATTGAGATTATCATAATGGGCTTTGACGTATCCTGGCGATATTCGCTACACGCGTTCTAACTCAGTTTTAAAACCTACTTCATAAGGATCCCAAATGCTGGCAGCTTATTCCAAGTAGGGTCTAACAAGGGAGAACTAGCTGATTTCCCTAACTTTATCGTCGCACTTGCCAAGTACTTTTAACAAATCCCAATTTACGATTAGCTTGACCGGTAATTTCCCAAATATGTTTAATTCACGAGAGATCATTCGTCAGTTCAACTCCGAGGTATTTAACCGATTCTACAGTCTCTAATTTGCGGTTGTGCATGCAATAGCTGTAACATGGAGAGATCTTCCAAAAATGCATATAAACGCATATTTTTCAGGAATAATTCTAGCTGCCACGCATTGCTCCACTCCTGTATTGCCTCGAGGTCCTTAGTTAGTGCTAGATTATCATCAAGGCTACGGATTTCTCTATACACCACTGCGTCGTCTGCAAATAATCTAAGCTTACTGTCAACTGTTTCACCGATGTCGTTTATGTACAAAAGGAACACAAGTGGGCCTATGACGCTTCACTGTGGGACACCTGATGTGACATATGATTGTCCTATCGAAACAGCTATGATCCCTTCTTGTGCGCGGAAAAAATGAAATTTTAAACCAATCGCTTCTGCAGCGTATTTCCTTTATCTCATTCCTGTGATCGCTTCTACTGCAGTACTAAAATAGTTCTAGCAAAATATGTTGAACGTCCGGAAAAAAATTGTCTGCTTCGAACTTGCGCAAAAGATTTAACCGGTATTTCTCCCTTCGATCAGTTAGAGATTCCACCCTAATTCATTCAACAGTTTAGTAACACTGCTAATGTAAGTTTATCGTAACAACGTTTTACAAATCTTGCTGCTCTCCGTTGTATTCGATCTATTTCTGAGATTAGTCCTACTTCGTAAGGGTCCCATATGCTAGCGGCAAACTCCAAGTGAGGTCTCACGAGTGAAAAATAACATCGCTACCTCGTCGCATTTTCCTAGTATTCTTTTAATAAAACCCAATTTACGACTAGCATGTCCGCAAATTTCCCGAACGTGTTTTCCCCAAGACAGGTCCTGAGTAAGGGTCACACCTAAGTATTTAACTGACTCTACATTTGATAAGTTGGTTTGACTAATTGTGTAACCACGTTTCGTTGATCGAGAAACTCTTTTCCAAAAATCCATAACAACGCACTTGTTAAAATTCAATTTTAACTTCCAAGTATTGCACCGTTCATTTAAGGCATCTAGATCTTTTTGCAACGCAATCCTGTCAGACTCATTGCTTAGATCCCTGTACAACACTTAGTCGTCTGCGTAGAGGCGAAATTTTCTCGTAACAACGCTAGTGATGTAATTAATATACAAAAGGAATAATAAGGGACCGATGATACTGCCCTGGGGTACACCTGATGTTACTTTCACTAGTCTTCGGACGGATGACATGGTGAAAAAGATATATTTTAGGATACTGTTAAAGTTTATGAACATTTAAATGTACTGCACACGGTCAGTTTTGTGCGGCTGCCCTCCCGCTGCGAGGGCCGGGGCAGTGAGGAGACCCTAGGCCGAGCGAGGTTCCACCACGAGCGAGGATAATGCTCTCGTGAGCGAGGGTCAACCCACAGACGGGCTGAGACCCAAAGTCCAACTACCTGAGATGTGGCCCCGCTCAGCTACCACTAACCGAAAATGTTTACTTATATGATAAATTCAGACATTAGCTTTATGTTACAGTGAATCCAATACTTCAATAAACTTTCAATAGACTTTATGTAGTTTAGACTGTGGTAATGTTAAAGTCTTTTCTTTCAAAAATGTTGGCTGCTTGGTTTTATTTTAAGTCTCAAATAGTTGAGTTCTGCCTGTTGTGGGCCAGTTGTGAAGGCTCTCAAAATGATATTCTAATATTTACTACATTTTTTAATAAAACCATGTTTTTTTAAAGGTCATAATTTATTCCATCCATCATCAATATTACAAATGGCCACGGGAACGTACGTATGATTTAATACAGTTGGGCATTTTAAATACAATGCAGTTTTATTCTTTCAGACAGCTCAACTATAATGCTTCTATCTTTAGGTTGTAACTACAACAATAAGAAAAAAATTTTTTACAAGTAACAGTTGCCTCTAATATATCCAAAATGATCCTGTTGCTAGGAGCCAATGAGATTAAGGTGCCATTCTGATGTGCGCCAATAGATTGCAAGTGAGCTTCCACGAACTTTCTCAAGTGACTCTTTTTTAAAACACACGCATCATTTTTTAAATGAATAAACTTTAAATATTTGAACTAACTGCCGAGGAGATTTTAAAGTTATTTTTTTAGAACTGCTAAGCCTTAAATTATTGTTTATCGTCGAATATATTTATTTTCAACTCTACCAATATTTAGATGAATAGTTTTATTCATTATTTTACTTAGAATGGAAATAAATTTTCCTAGAAAATAAAAAATGCTCATTTTTTGTAGAATCAATACTTTAACAGCAAAACATTATGAAAGGAAAAAGAAATTGTGAAATAAATTTGAAAGTAAAAGCCAAAGGAACAAAGTAAGTCATACTCATCAAATTCAAAGTCAAATGTATTGCATTTTAACGTACAATGTTTTACCAGAAATGTTTTGAAAACTAATGAATAAAATAAAAAAATAGACAATTTAAGGTTTATTAAAAATGGAAAATTCAACAAAGAGTAAAATATATAGAATAAGACGCACCAACACCATACACATAAAATATTTTGCCATTGGTATTACATGACTTTAAGTATTCAAATGAAAATTGAAATCACATTTAACATTACTAGTTAAGGACATATTTACATTGGTACATCAAACAATATATCAAACATTCAATGTTGCAACAAATATTTCTTTGAAAAAATTCTTATATCGAACTTTCATTGACATATTCTTTTAGCTTACTTATTATAATTCTTAATTTAACATAGTATATTGCAATTTTATAAGGACACAATAACTTCTGTTCCGAAAAAGGAAAGCATTACTTCAGAGGAAAAGATTATTTCAACCACTTTACGAGAAATACATTAAATATTACAGATTTCAAAATAAAAACATGGAACATGTGTGACCATGTTATCCTCTCATGACAACATGATGGCTGTGTGGTAATGAGCTGATTTCTTTTGCGTTCTGTCATTCTCGTCGCCTTTCAGTCAGTTTCTTCCCCCTCAGCAACAATGCCGGTGTTTTCAAACACATGGTGCACACGTATTCTGTAATCCCCTTGCACTTTCAAAGATATTCTGCAAGCAATATAGAAAAGAGTCGTATTAGAGTTTAAAAAAATGATAGTATATTTTCGGTAATTTAAAAAGAACCTGCAAGTGGAAACATCAAAGCTCCACTTTGCACGGGGGGCTAATCTATAGGAATTAATATTTGAAGTAAATAAAATTCTACTCCTTAGTCAATGTAGGCTTGTACGTTTAACATTGCTATAGCCATAATACGAAAACAACCACTGCATGATAAAGTTAGATTGCTTGTAGATTAGATTGCTTGTAGGGGGGGCCTTCGACAGGAGCCCGGGCACTTAGACCTTCTTGGTCCATCGTGCCAACCCCATGCCTGTCTGCCACATGCAGATAGGGGACAAGAGTGCCACGGTGAAGGTATGTATGGTAACCCATCCAACCCCCGTCCGGGCCCAACATTGCTTAACTTCGGTGATCTTACGAGAACCGGTGTGTGTCAATGTGGCTGGGCCCTTGCCCCGATGATAAAGTTACTCAACTTAAATCACCAAGTGGTTCTTCATCTACAGAATACAAAAATTGCAAATATCCAGCTTTCACGGCAAAGCCGTTACCGCCGTTACTGTGTTAGAGGGAAACGTCTGAAACAATCTTTTTAGCCCCAGTATAGAGCCATCTTAAGGGTTGTCCGACATTTTATCTCTACTTGTGAATTTTTCCCTCGTGACGTCATTCGAAATTTTTATATGAAATTTAAGTCACGAACTGTGAGTAAAAATGTTAAAAAAAAGACTAATGAAACTCCTAAAGCGAGAGATTCGATTGTTATACGAACTGCAGACACTCTGCCGTGCACTTTGACGAATGGACCCGATTGAATAATGGTGTCTCATTTGAATGTGTTGTTGAGAATGTTCCATTCCCCGTCGTTCGTCAATAAAGTGCTCCAATTATTCACCAGAAATTGAAATGGAGTGGAATTAAATTTTAAATAAGAATTTATTCTTCACGTACCTTGGTCTCCTCGTTCAGTGTCGCCACCACGTGTTGATCGTAGTATTCGAGGAGCGACGGGAGTTGTTCACTCAGCTTAGACCTTCCGTCCGAAGATTCATTTCTGGCGATCATGTAAGCAACGGCCGATGCCAAATATATCTTTTTTCCCAGTTGATTCTGTCTTTTTTCCAATGCCCAATATTTGATCCACCAATCCAGTTCCTCTCCGTCTTTCTTTTTCTTCTCCGCCTCCTCGAGGATTCTCTTGAATCGCCCTCCGTCGCCCTCTCCCGAATATGGAAGCCCTCTGTTATTAAACGCCAAATAAATGGACAGCTGCGACAATGTAGCGGCGAGTATACCAATAGCATACCTCTTATTAAAAAGCCCACCCACGTAAGCCTTTCGCTCTTCAAAGTCGGAGAATGATTCAAATATACTCCCATTCTTTTCTCTCCCGTCGTGGTCTCTAAATGTCGGTTTCATTCTTTTGATGACAGAAGATTCAAAATCGACTACAACTTTGACGCTCGACTGGAATCGAAGGAATTCCAGAATGCAAGACGTGATGCGATCCTCGTCGTACAGCATTTCGTACAATCTCTTCATTTTCGAAATGCTGACTTCGTTCGAGGGATTCAACTCCGTCTTCCGCATCATCGCCTCTACGCAGGCCTCCCTGTTGGGTTTGTAATCTGGCGTTGGCGGTCCTGTTAGCGTTGGTGGTCCTGTTGGCGTTGGCGGCCCTGGCGTTGGCACTTCAATCGGAATTGGCAATTCTGTTTTTTTAGAATTCCTTATTTCAGCAAATAACTCTTTCATTTGTGTTTCCATATATTCCTTGGTTGAAGAAAGTTCCGTGATCAACAGCGATTGCAGAGCGTCCACCTTGGAAACCGTGTTGCCAAGTTCTTTCTTAACTTCATCCAAAGATTCTTTTTGCACGGTTACCATTGAATCCACGCCCTTTATTCCATTTCCCAAATCAGCCACGGATTGCTTTAAATTGTTGTTAACAATGGAGAAACCATTTCCTTGCTCTCTGGTTATTTTCTCTAATGCCTCTTTTTGCGTGGTTACTGTCTTGCCCAATTCTTTCTTAAATTCCTCCAAAGACTTTGATAGGGTATTGCCATGTTCTTTCTTAACTTCCTCAAGTTCTTTCTTAACTTCCTCAACAGACTGTTTCACAGTAGTTAAATCACCACTAATCTCAAATATCTTTTTTTCTATGGAACTCTTGGAAGCAGAAATTTCGGTGAATAAGAACATTTTCAACTTATTCATGGAATCTGCGACGCTTTCCGTAGATTTTTAATTACTTGGCTGACTATTGTTTTGTCTAGATTGAACCAATTGGTGTATTTCCTCTCGCGTCCTATCCCCTGGGTGATCGAAGACCATGTCATTCGCAATGTTCAGTGCGCTGCGGCCATACCTGTCCTCTATCAAAGGATCAGCCCCCGCTTCCAGGATCTCCCGAACCCAGTCCAGCTTCCCTAACATCACCGCCTGATGGAGCAGCGTTTTATCGCTCGCGTTCTTCACATTAATATCATGTAAATCCTTCAAATTCTGAACGTGATCCTCTACGGGACTTGAAACCATTTTTTGAAAAAGTAACTCCTCCATCTCGACCTCCAGGGAGATTTGATCCACGTCCATTTCTGAGCCCAGTGAAAGCGTTTTGCAATCTTGCTTAAGAATAGGCTGGAATGGAGATTTTGCCTTTAATATGCCTGGTGCTATATCTATTGCTGCGTTGGCTATCGAGATCACCGTGATCCACTGCCGATGGATAACTCCTGTGGATGCATAAGACAAATTTCAGATTTAGAACACGATACTGTTTATATTTTCAAATGTTTTATAAGGCATTAAACACTAGTTTAGGTAGTAGTTATAGCAGGTAAACTGACTCTCGTTGGTTGTCAAGAGGGAAATTATTGATCAGAGGTAATTTTCAGAAAGAAAAATGAAAAATATTTATTGATATTATATTTCAATATTCAACTAAATTGCATAGCTGGTATATTTGAACTCCTGAGTATAATCAATCGATAAATGCACTGACCATATCAAAGTGCATTGCTTGGTAAAATAAAATGAATAATAATACATTAACTGTAGTTAAATAATTAAAGTATTTCTCAGTTTATTTGTCTAGGGGTTGAAATAGGATAAAAATTCTCAAAATTCGACTTCTCGTTCGTGTTAAAGATGATACACGAATTTTCCTTTCAATCGAACAATGGATGGCATGGATCTTGGTTCTCACCAACGTAACAGGTAATAAATGTAAGTGAAAATGAACATGCCTTGTGAGTGAGGATGGTCTCCGTAAGAGCGTTGATCTGATGAGAACAAACTACACAACAAAGAGTCGTCTGATGTACTATGGCTGACTGGTCAGTGCCTCTCTCTTACTAATCCTTCTACGTGCTTGAGCTGAGTCGATGATGTGAATGCCTCGATTTGAAAACGCCGCCTTTTTATGTCAGCCGACGGGCAGGTAACGAAGCAGGAGGATGAAGAATTGTTTTTCTCGCGCAACTCACGGCCATTGAAATCGCCAGGAGGGTCGCATTGGAATGAGTTGGGCGGGACAACTGCGCAAAAGAGACATTTATGAAAAGGTATTATAAATGGAATGGCTTAGTTTCGGAAGAAAACGAAATCAATTCCAGAAGCTTCTATTCCGCGAAGCATACCCATCCCACTCCCTGCACGGCGACCGCCCAAGCGATTGTCATATGTTACGAGCGATATATTATTAGCGGCGCACTTCTCAAGCGAAGGAAAGACTTCCTCGTACTGCGATATCAGCTTAGCCGTCTGAGAGCGAAGGGAGCTCGAGTTATCTATATCTTGCGGTAGGATATTTTTATTTGAGGAAAGTACTGACTCTCCTCCTCGACTTTAACGAGAAAATTTTATGGAAATAAAAGTCCTCATTTCGTCATAATTTAATTCCGTTTTATCGTTCAGATGGATTCGGCAATTCTCAAAACAAAAATCCAATACAATATAAGAATCCACGAGTATTGCAAAATAACTATTAGAAGCCAAGAGTGGTATCAATTATTGCCAAATATATTGTCACATGTTCAGGACTGATCGTAGTATTTATCACAGCATAGTCTAAACATTCTTTAAGCATCACGGAATGAAATAAATTCGTGTCGAGTAAGTATGATCTATTTCTAACGTGAAGTCAAGGGTGGCTCTAACAAAAGGCAAACAGTACTGTGGTTAAGTAGGGGTCGGTGCTTACGTCAAGTAAGGGATGGCATAACCAAATAACTAACATTACTATGTTAAAGTACTTACTAACGTGAATTCAGGGGTGGCTTAGCGCAATCCCAAACTACTGTGGTAAAGTACAAACCGGTACTAACGTGAGTTCAGGGGTGGCTTTGTCATATGCAAAAAACAGTACTGCGGTAAAGTACGAGCCGGTACTAACTTGAATTCAGGGGTGGCTTTGCCAAATGGCAAACAGTACTGTGGTAATGTACGGGCCGGTACATAATTCTCGTACCCGTTTCATACAGTCCGGAAAATAGAAAGGTATTGCAGAAATATAGCTTTTAACAATAGACATTGTTTTCCATAATAGATAAAACATTAATCCAATAAGTTAAAACAATCAGACTGTTGTAACTACTAGAGAAATAAGTTCCAGAATGGAATAAATATCACATTTAATATCTTTGTTCATCTGGCCTGATTGGGTAGGCATTGGGTCTGTAGCAATTTATCTTCCTTATGTAATCCTCTATCAAACTCAAAATGAAACTAAACTGGGAGGGGTTCAAACGAATAAAAAAATGCAAAACTTCTCGCCATCTTCCAGCAAATGGTTTTCGATCAATGTGGAAGAATATCCCTCCTCACTCCTTGTTTTAAATATCCGATAATCAGCCTTTCTCTTTAGCCCGTTTTACACGGGGCACGTAATTGCACAATCTGATGTAGTACGTACGAACGTGCATTTCAAATTGCACCGTGTAAAGCCGTGAATTGCAAGAACGCATGCGCGAATGAAGGAACGCGAGATGGCAAAATAGCCCCTGCTCTAATTCGAAAATGATTGCACGCCCGATTGAGAAATACATGAGGTTTGAAGTCGTGCAATTTCGTGTCCCGTGTAAACTGGCCTTGGGGAAGAAACACTTGGTCTGCAACGCCATCGTCGTCTTCTTTCTCAGTCGTTAAAAATATCAGAATGCTATTATTTTTCACATCATGCCAGTCACTGTTCATGCACACACAGCTCGAGAGTGCGGAGACCACTAAACTTGTGAGCTCGGAACCTAATCGCAGTTCCTTCTAGGAAAACACTTAGGCAACGGGTTAACAGCGATGATCGCGGAGAGATGATCGCTGATCGATAACCGCTGAGCAATGATCGCTATAGTCGCTCCATGGAAAACGTACCTAACGGTGGTTCCACCGTGAAATGACTTAAATGTCATTTTATTCATATTCTGTCTACTTGTAGAAAAAGTTGTCCTCTATCTGATATGAACAACAAAATAATACCTTTCCACGCTATTTTATTCTATAATTGAACTTGAAATTACATGGTGTTCAATGGGGGAATGAGAGAAACACGGGGAAAAATAGTATTTTTCCGTAAAATATAAATGCCATTTTTGCGGAAAATTATTCATGAGAAGGAAATAATCCAGAGAAATTGAATAAAAAAAATTATAGGCATCTTACCACCTTATTTTTTTAGTTATTAGGGAATTACTGCCGTAATTGAAGTCAAAATGCGGTAATTCGTAGGAAATGGAAATGGTCAACAAGCTCACTATAAATGAAAGAGATGCAAGAAAAAGCTTTGTAGCAGTCGTTCAGGGCTTCTTAGGCAATAACAAAGTAGGGAATAATAAGGAACTGGTCGAAGAACTGGTAAGGAACTACGGTAGAATGGGTTGTAGGATGTCCCTCAAAGTGCACATCCCTGATTCTCATTTGAATAATTTCAAGCAGAAAATGGGAGCATACTCAGAGGAGGAAGGCAAACGCTTCCATCAAGATATTTAGGAATTTAACTTTAGGATTAGGAATTAGGAATTTAACAGCGCTATCAATGAGTGTACAATGAAAACATGATGGGAGATTACATTTGGGGACTTGTAAGTGATAGTGAGCTAGGTTACAGCCGCAAATCAAGAAAAACCAGTCACTTCTGAACATTTCTGAATGTCTTATGTTTCTTACTGTTTTCGTTTATACAATTTAAATCCAAATCTGTCCCTCAAAATTTGTTAAATTTTTTAAATGTTCTCATTGTTGTGGTTCTTTTTGTCACTGAGAAATTTAATTGATTCTGTCCCTGAAATGTGCTACCTTGCTATTTTCTCATTGCTTTGGTTCTCTTCGTCACTGTGTAAAATATTTTCATGTCACAATAATATGTTTTCACCAATAATATACAAATTGCTTTCAAATTTCAGATCAGGAGTATCAGTTTAAAAAAAATAAAATGAAATCAAAGTAAAACTGGCTTAATACGCTTATTTCTTAGCCTTAGCCTGTTGTCGCCGTGGTCTATTTTCTTTGTGATCTGTTGTCGCGTGATCTGTTGTCGTCGTGATCTGTTGTCGTCGTGATCTGTTGTCGCGTGATCTATTGTCTTCGTGATCTGTTGTCGCGTGATCTGTTGTCGCGTGATCTGCTGTCGCGTGATCTAATGTCATGGATTCGTCCCAGAAAAGAGAATTTGCGTGTGCGGGACCGAACGCCCCATAAACTTAAAAGGGGAAAGGGAGGAGTCCCGCGAAAAGGTTTCCGGCGGATAGCTGTAGAAAGTCAACCTCCATCACAGAGGGGACAATTTTTCCTTGGTTTCATAGCAGCCCTGAAGACGTCCTTGCTGTGGCGATTGGCTGGATAAATCGCTATCCATCCAATATAATTTCCAAGGAGGTTGGCATTCACGGGGAAACTGTGGCAAAAACAGTGAATGGCTTCAGAACGCTGATACTATCCTGGCTCCAGGAATCCAGCTCCCAGATCGGCGGCCCCGGCCACATCGTTGAAATAGACGAGAGTGCTTTTGGTTGGCGTAGGTACAACCGCGGTCGTATTTGCCGGACCAAGCGGGTCCTTGGTGGTATCGACCGGGAGACCAGTGATTCAACTGTTTTCCCATGATTCTTACCAGGATTTTGACTAACTTGCGTACCAATTACAAGAAAGACACGACGGCAACCACTATTCCCTGATCTTACTAGGGTAACTCAATGCTAGTAGGACTATCTACTATGGTAGGCGTTGTGGCATTTTTTACCCCCCTTTTTTTGGCCAAATTCCCCTCTTTGGGCAGTTTCCCCTCTGCGGACTGTTTACCCTCCGGACTTAGCCGAAGGACTTGTGCGCCAACGACGGCCAAAATGCCTACGACTACAAAATGCAGCGACTACTGCCAGCGACTTCTGCCACGACTTCTGCCACACCGTTCGCCGCACCGTTCGCCGCACCGTTCCCTCACCAGGTCCTGCATCGTTTATATAGCCCGCAAAGTGAGGAAGGATTCCAAAAATGCGGTCATCCTGACCAAGGCACAAAGGCTGTGATCCTGTATTCTGCGGCCGAAGCCAGAAAACAGTTCCTGGCGCTCCAATCAAAAACTGCCACCCTATCTATCACCCATCCCATTATTTCCTCCCCTCCAAGGCTACCAATCGCCAACATCCTGAGCTTACCCATTCCACCTCGTCCTTGTCGACAGACCCCCTCCTCAGCTGACTCATCTCTGAGCTCGCCCTCTATTGCTAGCGAGACGGCGACCGAGTAACACCGTTGTGTGAGCCTGCTGACTTAGTCATTTGTACTTAAGAGAGAAGCTCAGCCTCTCGTACTTGCATACTTTAATTATTTTCCGACTGGACACTCTCATTACGGTCGCCTGGTACTCGACCTATGGGTAAATTGTTTGTAACTTGGTTGGTTATATTTGTGAAATATATTGATAGTTAAGTTATTGATTGATAATACTTGTGTTTCGTTCGTTTTCCTCATTTGTCTCACCCGAGCTTGGAAAGAGTTTGTTTTTTTACGTGTGTTAACGGGGAGAAAATCTACTCCCTTCTCCCGATAGCGCTTCAGCGTTTCCATTACTAGCCTTCTGCGCGGGTAGCGAGTTTACCTTAGTAGAAATGTCAGCAGTGGAAGCGGGGCGTAATAATGATGTCGATGATTCCTCCGCTATAATACGCACATGTATAGCATCAATAGAGATGGAACATAACAAATTATTATTTCCAGCAATATACGGCCATAGTTATTGAGATATTAAGTTCCTACGGATATTATTAAGGCATCTATTGTTGAAAGAGAAGAATTTAGCTATTCGAATTCCCCATTTTTGTGTTACTTGAAAGCTTTCTCTATAAATGCTTACAACTGGCAATAAGATAACTATATTGTTTAATGAGACAGGTCTTCCGGATTCCGCATATAGCCCACTTCGCGGAAGTCTTCTTTCCAATATAAATTGTTTATTCTATACTAATATTTTCGCGCTCGAACCTCCAATTAGCTAAACGCTTAAGCGTTGAGTCCAAGATTAATGTCAAGAAGGACCTGCCTTTGATAAAGGAATTTGAGATTATGGACGTTAGGTCAATCAGATTTGTTGTCTCCGTTTACCCTTTGTAATGGATATTTCACTTCAATAACCGAACAGAAGCTGTAAGTACTGACGGTAGGTCCGAATCTAAACTTTGGAATAAAGTGAACTGTTCCGAAACTAAATGGGAATTTTGGTTTCTTACCTTAATGTGCTTCCACCGTAAAATGACTTAAATTTCATTTTATTCATATTCTGTCTACTTGTAGAAAAAGTTGTCCTCTATCTGATATGAACAACAAAATAATACCTTTCCACGCTATTTTATTCTATAATTGAACTTGAAATTACATGGTGTGCAATGGGGGAATGAGAGAAACAAGGGAAAAATAGTATTTTTCCATAAAATATAAATGCCATTTTTGTGGAAAACTGTCTCTAAGAAGGAAATAATCCAGATAAATTGAATAAAAATACAATACAGGCATCTAACCACCTTATTTTTACAGTTATTGGAGAATTAATGCCGTAATTGAAGTCAAAATGCGTTAATTCGTAGGAAATGGCACTGCAGTCGGCTCCTTTGGCTGGAAAAAAGTGTTCATTTAAAATACAATCGTGGAATAATCTGCATATTTTGTTCCTTACTTTTGGGTTTCTATAGGTAACGCATTTCATCAGTGGAAGCAGGATTTTTTTGTAAAAAATATAAAAAATGTGGAATTAAGTATTTTTTTACTCACACAGTCGCGGCGGAACCTCCTTAATGAGAGTATGTGACTTTTCGTATCAGAAGTTTTATCGTTCTTCGTATTACGAGTTCGTTTTGTAATGTGTACGGTTTAGTGAATGAGGCAAGTAACCGAAAAATATCGTACTTTTAGTGTAATTTCGTATCGATCACATCCTCGCTTTCATTATCTACATTTAAACTTATAAGTTTATAAAGGCCTGGTTACACGGTACATGGGAATTTACAAGAAAATGTGTGAATGTGAGAATGAACGCGAAAATTCACTGTGCAACTACACCAAAATGTACGATTGTATGAATTTCTGAACAGAAAATAGAACCAGTTCTAATTTCGTTCAGACAATCGTACAAGTTGACCTAATTACAGAGACACCTGGTGGCAGACGACGCCTATGACACATTCACATAAGCCAATTGACAACTGATTGTGTCATTTCCATGGCAAAAAAAATTGGTTTAAATAACGCGCCTACGGTTTAAAATGAGGAAAAACAAACGAGAACGCATAATGCGCATCAGAAAATGTAAGAAAATCTGTCCGAAAATATGTACCGTGTAGCCACCTATTCATTGATCTTGTCCATGAGAATGTACAAGAAACCTTACATGAAACCATTCACACAAATGTACAGAAACTTGTACATTCTCATGTACCATGTAGACAGGCCTTAAGAGTCTGAATTTCCTGGACAAAACAGCTTTTTGATAATTGCGTATTCCGTGGTTGAATTGTACTTCTTGATCACTGTATTACTTTAAAGTACCTCACTCCCTGCAAAATATAGAATTCTTTATTTTTCCGGGAGTGAGGACGTATTCCATGATTTCGAAACTTCCCGCGATTCCTCTTTTCTAAGTGCAAGTGGTTCTAATTTGTAACGCGAGATGGCAGGTTATGGCAGCTTTGGTTCCGCGTTCCTCATCTGCCGGGCTCCACGGTGGATACGGGATTGCATCGCTCACTTTCATAAGTCGGTCGTAAGGAGACGAAACAGCAGTCGTTCGAGATTGCTTCTGCCAAGTCATACTAATCTTTGGTCACTGTGCTCATATTCAAGATAACGGAGTGGATGTTGTTCGTTTCTCTGAAGATTAGGGAGTGACTTAGGAGCTACCGAAACTTATTTGATTTTGTGTGCCACTGGAGTAACGTAGTGCCTGCAAGAGTGAAAATGTCTTTAACTCAGGTTGGTTTACTGAGCATATTTTTGTTATTTATATTCTAGGGGAAATTGTGTGAATATATTTGGCTACACTTTGATCTAGAATTCTTGGAATTTTTATGAATGCATGCCTGAGGGCGTTCATTGCTCAAGTACTCCAGTTAAGAGGTTGACATTTAACCAGCTGTGCTGGCACGGGATTGATGCATATTTTTAGGTGTCCTTTGGCATTATTAATAGCATTATTCTTGCACTTCAATTTGTGATGGCATTTAGTAGGAGGACCTCTGATGAATGTAGTGTAATAATTGAACATTTCGACTTCACTATTTAGCTTGCCCGATCTAGTTTACGGCCTTGCCTGAGAGCTTTTTCAACCACAGCTTCTAATTCTTCCGAGGCCAAGCATCCGAATGGGTACACCTTTGGTAAGTGGATTAGTGTTTCAAAGGATCTTATTGCTATTTATATGAACATAGACTTCGGATTTTCATGCATGCGAGTGCCCTATGATCCATCCGTTGTAGGTATGAATCTTTCCGTCTATTATCACGGCGGAAATTGCCACTCGGACGTAAATCAGCAACGTAAGATGGCAATGATAACTTGTATTATGAATCCAATTTGCTTTTGGAGACGAACAATTTCGGATGGGAGACAGGAGAGTGCATGTGTACTTCAACTTATTAATGGTCCACCCAGGGTTTTGTGTTTGCCTGACAACTCGTGCTCTCTGTGGGCGGCGTTCTGTTATTTCTGGGTGCACGTGCACTTGAAGTAGCGCAGGGGGTTGTTGAACAGCTGGTAGCCTTGACATCTGTTTTCGCCCGGGTGGTTTAAAGCTTTCTGATGCATTGGAGGGTACGTGATTGAATAGTGGGCGCAACTGTAGTCTGGAAATATTTATTTGAATTATTAAGTGACGACAGTGAATTTATTTCTGCCCGATTCATTATGCATGCTTATCCTCGCGGCGTTGCTCATTTTAAATAGTTCTGATATTATTATAATTGTCTGGAAACATGCTCTTTCAAAAGAAATGCAGAATTTTTTTTTAAATTCGCCTATGATCAATAATCATTGTTGAATTAGTGTCTGTATAAATGAGTGTAATCTGCAATATCAGTATAAAGGAGGATATACAAACTAATAACAGGATACTACAACCATAAATATTAATATGTATTTTGAGAATTATCTTAATATTATTATATGATATGATGGTAATTATATAATATTAAATATTATCATATGATAATTGAATCTGACCCCATGCGAATGAGTAGTATTGAATTAACTTGACAGCTGCAAGCTTCACCTCGTAGAAGCTATTTATGTTTAAATTCATGATTAATTAAAGTACTTAGTGGTACTTTTCTAAAAAATTTGTAGAAAAGTACTAATTGTAAGTGAAATTTAAGAAGGAGAAGAAAATAAGAAGTAAATTTATCATGAATATAGAGTAGTAGTGAGTTTGTTGAAATATCTTGTCTGTTGTGCTCGTTTTTTGAAAATAATAATTTTATTTTTTCCAACTATTTGAACATACAAATACTTATAGGACATGTCAAAGTAATAAAAATAGTAACATCCTTTTAGTACATTGCCATGTATAGTAAAAATAAATATATGGACATGTTCAATTGTCCGTTCATCTTGATGACTTCAGTTCATTTCAATTTTTTTAAATGTATAGGTATCGGCGACATGTTTAAGTTAGCGCCTGGAATTATTTATGCAAATTACACGAGTGAACCTCTTTAATTGCTGCTAATAATTTTGTAATATCTTGCTGTTTATAAGGTATAGGCAACGCGGTGCCTTCTGGATGAGGTTTGGTGAAATACGGATCGACGAGACGTCGACGAGTTGAGCATAATCTGCTGTAAGATAAACACACACGGCTGGCTATGTTTAACTTGCGAATTAACTGGCCTTAATCGGATTGACTTCATCAGGTTTCTCTTATCTCGAGGATTCACGGTGTAAACGTGTTCTGTGTCTCTTCAGCTTGGACTTGAGATTTAGTTGCTGCGGATGTTGTTACTTCCCTGGCCTTAAGCAGAGTGAAAAATGTGCTCGTTCTTATTGTATTGCGTGATTTATGCCCCCTCATGAGTCAATCGTACACATGTAAACAGTTTGGAGTAACGGCGCCGCTCCTGTGCTCTCTCCGGCTAAATTTTTAAACCAATCAATAATTTACAATGAAATTGGTACTATTTTTGTGATGATTGTAATTTTTGTGAGTCATCGACTGCACATTTTTATAAATAGTTAAATGCTCCCTAACGAGTCATTTCTCAAATGTTTTGTACTTCGACTATTTCCTGTAATTTTCGTTTGGTCTGGAAATATTGTGTTCGTCATGATGATACAAAAAAGAAACAACTCAAAACACTCGGGCTAATCCATTCACTAGTGATAGTAATATTGATAACCAATTCCTATCTCCCAGATTTTTGCATTTTTATAAATAAACTATCAACATTGTTTCTGCGTAGATTATTTTTACCTGAATCAAATCTCATTGCCTGTGGGTGTAGTGTGTACATTAATTAGTGGTGTCCTATTGTAGTTGAGAATGTTTTGATGTAGTGGGGCGATCAGCAGTCGCCGAACTGGTAATGACGCGGGAAGGTTTAAGGAAGGGATCCCCCGACGTCTTTTGATTCATCTCCATCTACGAAGTACAGTGCAAGCCATCACTAGGGTGGTTTGCACTGTACTTCGTAGTGTACTACCCGGCCACCTGTGAAATTTGCTACCTGAAGTTGGCACGAAGTGTGAGTTGCTGAAACCCGGGTCGTATTTATAAATTGTGTGCATTGAACCTAAGTTGTTTGTAAGTTCCAAACCTGTCTATTCTCTGACGACGTTGACAATGTTTTACGAAATCCGACATACTACGGTAGATCAGATCATGAGAGTAAAATTAGGGAACTAGACTGCAGAACGGACAGATTTAAAATGTCATTTTTCCCACGAACGATAAGGGAACATAACAGCTGCAAATGAGACTTTATCTAGGTTTTTCGTTAGGTAGTGTAGCTCTTAGTAGTAGTAGTACTCCTAATACTTGAATCCTTATCTGTTACCAAGTACATACTAACAGCACGTCTAGCATGTTTTCTACATGGGTCTTGAGTCCCTGTCCATCTGTGTAGTTGTAGAATGCATGTATATTGACGGTCGCTCTCCATTTTGATGACATCTGTAGTGTAGTGGTGCATACTTGTGAGGCTTCGCCTCGTGACAAGCATTAGCGATTTATGCTAATGCATAATTAGTCGTAGTTACACTAACTCTAGGGTATAGTGTAATGCATGTTGGTGATTACTCACCCCCTGCCGCACACCCCTGAGGTGGCTTGCAGGGTATTTTGTAGATGTAGATGTTTTCTATCATGGATGTTACCAACTTCCACAGAGTTAAGCCGGAAACGATTTCTTATGGGAAAATGTTGTTGGCTTATATTGTTGCCACTACTTCATATTACTTCCTCAATAACTTCAATAGTTGGCGAGTTGACTTTGTAGTAATTTTTAGATGTGCTTGTATGACTGACATTAATTAATTGTAAGTGAACATGATGACTTAGCGGTCGTGAATAAACTACGTCACCAACTTAAGGTGGGGGGAGGTCGCCTAAAAACCTACCGATGGTAACGAGGAGAGAGAGGGGGGGGGTTCACTCAAGGTAACGTAGCTGTTACAATGCGCCTGTTTACGTTTCTTACTCGTCAACATCGCGTCGACAATACTACGTAGTTTAACATTAAGATGGGCGCGCGGGGTGTTTCTTGCACCCCAAGTTTATAATTTAATCCATTATAACCGAACCATTGCTTCTACAATGTTGCAAGTCTTCATACCATCAAAATGCTTACATTTTCGCGGGTTAAATAGCGGCCTCGTGACAGCACTTTTCAAGGCAGGAGTCAGAAATGTGGGGAGGGGAGACAGAACAAAGTAGATGAACCTTGCGCCGTGATCCATGGTTCATTTTTAGAAATTAAAAATGAATATCACTTGCTCCGATTGAGATTAGATAGTATTATATCCAGTTTGGCTACTTTATTTGTCTTATTTCCACTTACTTATCCCTAAAGATGAACTCACTCAATAATTGAGAAAATATTTTTGAATTGAAAGTTTCATGTGTAGAGACAACGTTACATATCTGGGGGTGGGGAGGTGTTGGGAAAAATACTACGGTTGTCAACAATGGGGGTGGGGTACAAAAGTCACCGGAATGGAATGGAATCGTGCATAGTTTATGCACGATTCCATTACTGTACGCAAACCCTGTCGAAAACTGGTGATGTTTTAGGCAATTTTTGAAATAGCAGATAATGCGGTCGGATAATACAACTAGCACTTAACATTGTCCTCGTACGTTTCCCCAACTATTCATTCACATAGGTACCTATCATGCGAATGTTGTTGCATAAAATTGACAGAACAAATGGTAGTGTAGATTTTAGTTTATTTTTGTGATGAGTTGACTATTCGACAGTTAATTCTTCATTTTAAAGCTCATTTCAATGCCCCATGCCCACTGTTTTCAGCTTACACCGATGTTTCTTATCCTGGCGTGCTTCAGGGTTCACTGCCATGCAATGAATAAATTGGGGTGGGAGTTACCGGGTGTATACTATATCTAGTATATGTATTTTTTAGTCCTTAAGATTCGTGCCTTGCAATTTTCAAAGTGCTGCCTGCTTTCCTTGTCTTCCAACATTCGCAGGCATCTCTTGATTTCTTCATCCGTCCTTCCTTATATCGCTAACCTTCTGCCTTGGTACCCTGATCATCCACTTGCACAGTTATTTCGAAGTTCACCCTAATTGATACATAAACGCAGCGGTTTTCAACTTGTGGGTCGCGACCCCTTTAAGGGTCGAACGACCCTTTCACATGTGTCGCCTAAGACCATCGGAAAACACACATTTCCGATGGTGGTCGAAAATTATTTTATGGTGTGGGGTCACCACAACATGACGAACTGTATTTAAAGGGCCGTGGCATTAGGAAGGTAGTGAACCACTGCATTAACGGTTGCTAAGTAAACTTTCATACATTTCAAAATGTCTCGAATTAGCCTTAGTTCATCCTCGCAACGAAGTGAGCACAATTGCATTATAGACTAAGGAAACTTGTAACTAGTTGCAGGTTGTCCGGTTAGTACTTGAGTACAGGTGTCTTGTCATTATTGATCGTTTATAGTAGCACTGAGAAGTTTTTTTTCACTCTATAATGCCCAGACTCTGGTCTAGTGGGATTGCGAAGCCTGCATAGGCCTTCGCTCGTTCCAGTGTGGAATTAGTCAAATTAGGGAAAAAAAGAAAATGTATTCTTGAAGAGAAAAAAGTTTTTTTCAATGTAGTTTTTCAATTCCCTCATTATGAGTGACGCCTGGATTTTAATTTCAAATGTCTTCTCTTCCTCCTCAGCGCCCTCGGTAAATATTTTTGTAAATTCATTGATGAAATCAGTACCTATTCATAAAAAAAGTTCCATGGACTTAGTGATTAGCGTTATGTCGCCACCTGTGATTTAATCGCAGGTACTTAAAATGTTGCAGTCGCAATCTGTGACTTAACATTCGAAATTACTGCGATTGTGATCACGCTGCCAATTACTGCTAGAATGCTACCACTGCTACTGTGAATTAACTGTGAAATAATGTGATCGAATCTATTGCCCCCGCTTCGTACTGGGGAATTCATTTGGAACTAAACGGAGGCAGAACTAACAATGACGGGACATTAATCAAACGATTTAAAACAGTAGGGTTACAGAGAAGAAGGAACTACCGACGATGGAGACTCTGAATTGAAAAAGAAAGGAAGACAATGCATACTCACTTTTGGTGCGGGCAATTACCTCGCTGCGGGTCGGAAGACGGCGACTCCAAACACACTTAAGTGTTTTTTTTCCTCCTCCTCTTCCTCATTGTTCCCGAGAGGAACCTCCCATATATCGCGCACAACACAGATGACATAAAAAATCCCTTTATGCACGGCCTTGAGGCTTACATAGGTTTCAAAGTTGTTTTAACGTAAACAGAGTTCATTTTGCTCATCCCTTGCAGTTAAGGGTTACTCGCATCAAAAATTTTATCAGAAAAAAGATTTAGATAATATTAGGAAAAGATATATACAATAACTTAGAACGAATCTGATATTTTGCCTTAACTAATGAAGTTAAGATTTTCATGTATTTTTTTAATTTCAGGTGATGTATAGGTCTATTAAATTTGTAAGTTATCTATTCTCTTTACTTAAGTTTCGCTTTTTTTATACGTTCTTCTTTAGGGCTAAAGATAAAATTATTAAGCGTATTTTACATCAATTGAATATGGTTTACAACTGATTGATGTAAAATACGTACTATACTTCAACTTATGTGCAATACGCCCAATAACTGTCATTGTGGCCCTGACGAAGCATGTATGAAACTGCGAAATTTTTGCAAAGAGAATAAATAACTTGCAAATTAATAGACTTATAAATATCTCGTGTAATTAAAAAAAAGTACATAATAACAAAAGAGAGGTTATGAAGAGGAATCATCTAGTTATGATTTTCTTGTTCGAAGACAACTATTTGTTCCAACCCCCTTGAGCTAATGGTTGGTGATATCAAAATATCTTCAAAACAAAAGTTTTTGTAGTCATCTTAGGATGTATAATAAATTTAAAAGAATGAAATATATTTTATATTAAGTTAGTTACAATGACTTTTCAGTTTTTTTCCGAAATACTTTCCCATTTCCATTCCCCTTGGTCCGAATTTGCACATTAACGAACTTGACCGAGATTTTCCATCTTCATCTTGCATTCATCAGTCAGGAAGACATTTGTGCACAATTACGACAGTTATCTTGAATATAAAAAATTAAGTGGTGATGGCTTTGGGCTCTACTGACCATGAAAAGGTAAACTATTTACAAAGTTTCCGGAAGTCACACCATGGTAACGAGTACAATAGGTAGTCTCGTAATCTACCCGAGAGGTGGCTTCCGATGACAGAAATCCGGTTTTCCGACTGGCCGAAGGTGTAGGTCGGTAGTCTGATGCCACAAGCTAGGGCAAGATTATTGGATGCTTTCCGTTCGCATAATAGTGCGCTAATCCCTTTGCTTAACAAAACAGCGCACTTGCCATCCATTCGTGATTCAGACCCTGCGCACTTTAAAACGGATCGGGAGCAAAGTTTATGAGCGCTAAACAACAAAAGAACGTCGATAATTACATCCGTTATTGTTGCCAAGTTTGTTGATTTTCAGTAGAGGCGTCAAACACTCATACTGTAAAATTTTTAATGACTCTGTGACAAAAGGCTTTCGTTTTTAAATACTTAATTTGAACAAATTCAACAAATTTAAACTAAATATTCGGCAGTGACTGCTGTTCAACCACATAATGAATGCTATCTATCGGTAGGTTACAAAACATTTTGTCATTGTGAACATCGTTCCATTAAATGTCGTTCGTATGCGCTAAAGTGCGCTGATATTGTATTCCGATGTGGGCTAACTTCAACGCATCTTGAATTGAAAGTCCACCGCAACTAAACCATTCCAGAACATGTGAGTTTGCAGGTTGACACGGAGAATATATATAGAGCTGACAGAGGCGACAAAATAAGATGAGCACTGGCCAAGTACTCGAGAGAAACGTTTTCAGTAACGTCTGCTTTACACATACGTATGCAATTTTATGAACTCGGTTACAGCTACTTCACAATTTTTAGCTCGTTCAGAAATTAAAACACCCCAAGATAATGTTAAACAGATTTCACATTGGGTAAAGTTAAAGAGAAGTTTAGGAAAGGAAAGGCACAAACCGACGGATGTCAGTTGGGACTGGTTGGCGACACCTCTACGGGTCGGTAGGAGGGAACACAATCCCGCCCCATCAGCGCTGGGTTAATAACCCGCATTGTGGATACGATTCACTAAGTTTCCGTTAACTTCAAGGGAAACTGTCACTTCGCTTTAACGCAACGCGCCACTTTCCCAACTATTCAAGAACTAATGTATGGCTTTCACATTCCGCCGCAGACATTCGGTGGTACCCACGCTTTAAGCTAGTTTGAGCGAAAAATCACTTCACCTAGAATTTGATGAATTTGACCTCATTTTACATAAAAAACTCTCATATTTCCAAAAATATCAAAATATCAACCTCTTGCCGAACTACTTTTCGAGCAATTTGCCTAAAAACATGTATGCTGTTTTTCATGGGATAGATTATGGCTGTGCGCTCCAGAGGGAGAATATTAAATAAATAAGTAACTTCTCGCTCCTAGAATTCGTCAAAAAACTAACGGTGTGTAGATTTCATGTTTTCTCAGCAATTTATAAAAAATAATGTATTACTCATCACAGTATTTTTTACAGAATCTCAAAAAAATCTGTAGTTTTGAAGAGTTTTCAGCCGTGCGGCCGGAAAAAATGAGTCAAGTTAGAGACTTACGTAGCTTTTTATATTTAATTACTGAAAATTTTGCTCATGTATAACTATATCTTTGCGCCATTAATACTACAATATTTATTTCATTCTTCTTACAGACGCTGAAATAAAAAAATAAAATTTGAATATAGTCTCCATTATGTCTAGGGAACTATCTCGTTCAAACTACTTTAGTGTAGGTACGAGTGAATTCCTTCCATCGGTCGTTTCAATTAGATCACGCTGTGCCTTCTCGAAGCAACGTCAGCCGAGCATTCACATTGCCTTGGGGTCAGGCTCAACGCGTACAGCGATTGAAGAGGATAATGGAACCGGTTATAGACCACTTTAAATGCCACTAAATATATACTAAATATAAGCCACTGCAATGACTTGAAAGCGAAAGTTTCCACCCTCTTAAGAACCTATATACCTACTTACAAGTTTACACGGCGAATAAAACAGAAAATTCAGACAGACTGGGAAAAATTCGAAATACCTCCAGAATTGAAAAGTACTCAAGATGGTCTTTTTTTAGAGGAGATATTTTTTTCGAGAAGAAGAATTTAACATCACAGAAAAGTGAGAAAAATGCAAAGAACAAAAAAGGAATTTGTTTAGAACTATAATCGAAAAATCGATTATCAGAAGTTGCAGGTGAACGAAGTGCAACTGTGTATTTATGACCTGGCTTTTTAATAATTGCTCCTTTTCAGATACTTAGACAATCATGATTATAGTAGTAGACTTCTTTCATTAGCAGTTCTATGCATTGGTGGTTAGCTACGTAAGCTTCACTTTCCCACGCAGCAATACAATAATATTCAATCCCCTTCACTAATTGTATTGTTATTTTCCGCCCAGAGCGAATAATCTGACATACTTTACATGGAAGTCAATAGATGGCACTGCGTCGCGCCATTCAGTTAAGACCAGTAATAGGAACTTTACCATTAAAATGAATCGGCCTCCCAGGAGGTCATTCGTCACGTGGGTCGGTACTTCCCTCAGCTGGAATGCAGACCGGTTAACCCAGCATTCTCTAACCTCCCGTCAGGAAGTGCGTAGTGGAAACTGAGCATTAGGTAAGCCGTTGCAAATATAGAGAGCTACGAGAAAGGTCAGGGGAGGCTGTCGTAACAGGCGGAAGTAAAATAGCACACACCACGACTTGGCACAGCATTGTCAACTTCACGAATTAAGTATTTATATGTAACAGCAGGAGTTGTTAACACTGGTCGGAAAAAGCATCCAGCACTCAAGTGCGGGAATCAATTCGACCAACAATAAGAAACACCAAATATGTTACGGCAACCACAACCGACAGGCAAACGAAGAGAAAAGCGACGCAGATTGGAATTAGCATTAAAATCAATATTATCGATACAGCTGTATCAATATACATAAGAAGACTGCCAATAATTATACCTACTGCATTATTTTGGAAAACATTTTGGGTTACAGGAACGGGTGAAGTCGAAGGTTGGCTGACAACACCTGTATTGACTAGAAATAAATGAAATCTTAATTTTAGCTCTCTTGATTAAGAGTCCCCCCCCTCAATATCTTATCGCTCTTGTCTCACGATTACTTCCTTGGACAGTGAGTATGCTCGGATCGGGATGCTCGACATCCCGATTGGTATTCAATCCATCACACCTTGGTTTACTGAATAATCATTCCACTGGTTTTTAAGCCCTGGTTACACGATACATTAACACGTACGAGTTCATGTACAGTCGCCGCATAAAGTCTGCCGACATCGACAGAAGCGCCTAACATGCATAACTACGATTTTGTGTGGCTCCACTGATTCAAAAGTGGGGGAAGGGGAGGGGAGAGATAGAGAGGAGGAGGGGGTGAGAAAGTGGCCAGGGTAGTCGTGAATCGGAACCTCGTCTTAGGGGGCTAGTGAATTAAGGGGATTTAGTTGCGGATGTCGCCAGACTTTATGCGGTGACTGTACATTCGAGTGAATGGTTTCATGTACGTTTGCGTGAACGGATTCATGTGAATTTGCGTGAATGAATCAGTGGTTACACGGTACATGAAACCGCACATGCATTCGCACAATTTTCAGGGTACGAATTTGCCATTGTTGTTTTTCTCTTTGCTAAGCGCAACATTCAAGCGTTCATAAAGTCAACCTACCTATAGAGTACCTACTATAAAGCAGAATATACTTATATTATACGAGGGTAGACTTAAAATAAGGTCTCCAATTTTTTTTGTCATAGAAAATGACATTTATTTACATTGTTGGATACATCGTTGGAAAGGTCATGGCTTCAGCTATTTTTCGATGTAGTCACCCTGGCGCTCGATGATTTTCCTCATACGCATGATGAACTTTTGAATACCGTCGTCATACCAGCTTCCGTCCGCGTTGCGAAGGCGTTGACCTCCTCTTGCACCTCCTCGTCCGTCGCGATCTTCATCCCTCCTAGGTGTTTCTTCAGGGTGAGGAACATGTGGACATCACTTGGTGCGACGTCGAGGCTGTACGGAGGATGCACGATCACTTTCCACCCAAACTTAGAGATCAGTTCCTGCGTCTGACTAGCCGTATGCGGTCGCGCGTTGTCGTGATGAAATGAGACCCCCTTCCTCAGCATTCCTGAACGTTTGTTCTTGATGGCGCGCCGAAGCTTTTGTAATGTCTGGCAGTATCTTTCCTTATTGGTAGTGGTTCCCCGGGGCATGAAATCCACCAGCAATAATCCTCACCCTGAAGAAACACCTAGGAGGGATGAAGATCGCGACGGACGACGAGGTGCAAGAGGAGGTCAACGCCTTCGCAACGCGGACGGAAGCTGGTATGACGACGGTATTCAAAAGTTCATCATGCGGATGAGGAAAATCATCGAGCGCCAAGGTGACTACATCGAAAAATAGCTGAAGCCTTGACCTTTCCAACGATGTATCCAACAATGTAAATAAATGTCATTTTCTATGACAAAAAAAATTGGAGACCTTACTTTTAAGTCTGCCCTCGTACTTAATAATTCAAATATGATTTTCAGTATTAATTATCTCAAATTCCGCATTTGTTCTCCCGAGTGGTAGTTCCTCAGATGAAATGATACTCGAATAAGATACTCTTAGATACTCGAATGGACTTGCTAAATCCCTTTTTATACGTTTCGGGAATTATATTGCAGTATGGTGAGGTATATTTGTTAACTCGAAAATCAAACAATTATAGTAGGACGAACACATTGGATCAAAATCTTATTGAAATGTTTGCTGTATGGTATACGTAAGTACGTTTGGAAAAGGAAGTCTGTGGTGGTATTGGAAGCAAGTGTAAAAACTATAAAATGGATAACGTTGTTTCATTTTAAGGGGACGATAGCCTCCGGAACGCCGCCAATTTCCATGGAAGACGTAATGTTCGGGACAAAGCATTAACACTGTCGGAGAAAACATAATAACGACGGATGCGGCAGAAGAAATAAGTTTCCCCTCCCACCTCTGATCTTATATTCCATGGATAGTCATCGTTTGGGTTCAAGCGAAGATTAGATGGACATTGGACGAGTAAATCGGCAGGTTGCGCATGCGGAATGAAAAATGCTGCTTTGGCTGATAATCTGCCCTATTCGTCATGGAGAATTATTCTGATGCTAATATTGCAGATTTTCGACCAAGATAATTTTTTATGAATACTTTTTCCAGCCATATAGGCGACAACTGCGGTTTTAATTTGCAGGCCAACTGTTTTAATTACTTCAATTTTTTTATAGTGACCTAAATGGCCGTATGCCATCATGTTGTCAGTTGTAAGAACACGATTGTGAGAAATGTGGTATCAATTCGACCGGAAATGCAGATGCAATGCAAGCGCATGGTCTTGTGTTGGCGCTGCGAGATGCAGGTTCACGGCGCGACTGTCGGCTATTTCGGGCCTTCTCCGCGCTGTTTGTACGTACATATCGCTACTCCGATGCTGATTTTGGTGCCAATCGAAAGGTCTCATCTATATCTGTCAACTGAACTAAAAAATACGTAGATGGATATATTTTTCCGAGATAAATAATTAACGAAATTCTAAGTAAAGTTATGGATGACGCTCCATAGTAGTGGTGGAATAAAGGGTTGTCGAAGTAGCGAAACGGCTGCAGCCGCGACTCTTTCGGTCTGACAACTGTTTCAAATAACTGTTGCAAATAACAGGTTATGCCCCGTTTAGACTACTATCGTACGTACCATCGTAGCAACTAGCACGCATTCACACTACTATCGTAACTCAGTGCTGCCCTCACCAGGAATCGCGACGAACTAGTAAAGAGCAAGCGAACAAAATAGGGATTCCCGCGTCCCAGTGGCGTTTTTAAGACTTTCGACATGGTTCTACGATCAAATGACACCTATCTTCGATTATTCGTCAAAGTACCACCATCTAATTCAATATATTGATTGACGTTTTTTATTATCGTTATTCATCATTCCCGATTTCCGGTCGTGATACCAGCGCTGACCATCGTAAAGGTGGCAGTGTTAGGAACTACGCGTACCGCTGTCCTGACATGCGTTCACACTACTGATTCCGGCAACTATCGTCAGGACGATGGTACGTACGATAGTAGTCTGAACGGGGCATCAGTTTCATGATCGTGCCGCAGCTAAAGCTCTTGATAGGAAAGTACGGTCAACGTTTGATCTCGGCAAATGCCGACAATCGAGGCTTCTGATTGGTTCCCTACATGTTCCTTGCGCATCTAGCCATCGTAGGCCTTTCTTTACATGGGAGAGATAGGGACTAAACATGTTTTCACGAGATAAAAATTAATTAACTATGTTTCATCGAATTTGAGCCATGATAACTTGTGAATGATTAAATTGCCTATAATACCACATCATTTTCATATCAAGTTTATCCTCCAAAATGCGGGAGTCCAGTATAATACGAGCCCAGCAGACGCCTCAAACGGCAGCAGACGACGTCGTCTGCAATATAAGTGGAACGTCGCGATATTTTCCCCGCTCGTAAAGTGACTTCTCGTTGATAACTGGCGGAATGGTATTTTAATACGATCTACTATCTAATTTATGATCTGCAGTGTCATTGTCAAGTCAAGTGAGCATTTTGACAGGATTTCCACGATCAGCACTCCATGTTTAACTGAGGCACTGACCATTATGCACAATGATTAAGATTCCAGTGACAATACAAGGTTGGTCACCGTCTGCTCTCTATGGGGATTCACTTCATGGTCGAGGAATTGACTTGACGTTTTACTCCTATTGCAGAGAAATATTCTATACCTAGTCGATTTTGATACCTAATTGACAAGTAAGCTAATATTTAGGTAGTATTATAATATTTAAAAATGCCATTCCGCCAGTTATCAACGAGAAGTCAATTTACGAGCGAGGAAAATATCGCGACGTTCCACTTATATTGCAGACGACGTCGTCTGCTGCCGTTTGAGGCGTCTGCTGGGCTCGTATTATACTGGACTCCCGCATTTTGGAGGATAAACTTGATATGAAAATGATGTGGTATTATAGGCAATTTAATCATTCACAAGTTATCATGGCTCAAATTCGATGAAACATAGTTAATTAATTTTTATCTCGTGAAAACATGTTTAGTCCCTATCTCTCCCATGTAATGAAAGGCCAACGATGGCTAGATGCGCAAAGTTGACCGTACTTTCCAATTAAGCGCTTTAGCCGCAGCCGCGCCGTTGCGCTCCGTGCTGTGCAGCGGCAAATGATATAAGCTGAAGCTGACTGTTTCGTCTTCTATTCTGTTCCAGTTGCACTGTACGTGTGGCTGCGTTGCAATTAAGAGCTACTATTTGTTGTACTTGCAACTGTTGCAGGCGGTTGCTGGTTTATTCAGCCAACAAATGTCCGCCTATCGTTTCTGATAGAATTAGAACTTTGAATTACATACCTATCTTTCATTAATGAAAATGAAAATGCTCCTTTTTTAAGTGAAGATTTCTTATTCGGTAGAATACAGACCTATCAGCCTTGTTTGTAACAGCGCCGATCTATCGCCTGTTATTTGGTGTACCTCTAGCTGTTGTCTGCAACAGGGTTTTTTGCAGAACTGTTTCGTTTTGACACTGTATCGGTCCCGAAGCAGTAGCAATGAAACTGTTGTGTCCTTTTAGTGCCACCACTAATTTACATGTTGTACTATACCCACGGACCCATAAAACCCTGACCCAGACACTCTCGACTATTTTTATACAATAATAGCGCGACGTTGTTCTCCGATTTAAAAAAAATCCTTATACATATATGACACCTGTTCTCGACCTCTCTACTCTCCGAGGTTAATTCTAAGTGTGATTTGTGAGAAGGGGTTATTTAGAATGGTGGAATTATTTCGTTGTGTAATGGCTGAGAACGCTTCCTGTAAGTTTCCCCGAAAGTTGACAAAAAAATCGGCTGTCGTGGAGTTAATTCCGAAGATTCAAGCGGTATATGGCGTGGAATTTCAACATGATAAGGTTGAAGAGTTGAATCAATTTCCCACTGTTAAGAGTTAAAAAAAGACTTATTACGACCTAAATTTTATAGTTTTTCAAATCATCTTCAAGTGAAGATGATTTTTAAAACATCGAAACCTAAGTCGTAATAAAGTCTTTTTTTTAACTTTTTACCATACACATATTGATTGACCATACATATTGACCAACCACTCATAAAATACTTACAATTAATTAAAAGTGGTCAAGAACAAACTCAACAAATTATAATAATAGGAATGTCGACACCACAATGAATGACAGATAACGAAAATACGTCAACAATTTAATCATTTTTAATGCAGATAAATTCGCGTAAGAAAAAAGTATTTCAAAAAACGAAATGAGCCGTGGGGATATGTTGGGCTTGCCGTCATGTTGCAGTTGTCAACTGCGAGAGGTCTCAACCGAACCAAGCCGTCGCCCTTTCATTCTTTCCCACTCATAAAGCAAACGGAAGCCCGGACCCTACCCCTCCCCTCACAAAATATCCTTTTCGCAGGTCAAAATTTTCCTTCGGTCGGTCTTTCTGATCGCCCAACTGCGGGGAGGAAGGGTTCTCTTTCAGCTTGGAGATGTTATTGCTCCCCCCCCCCCCTCAGGGGGGTTCGGGCGTGCTGTCACATCGGCGTCAAGTCGGGACTTTTAAAATTTTCGGCTCCGAGGTGGTAAGTTTTTAATGAACAGGATGTACATACGTATGCATTAGATATTTCGCGTCTGAAGTGTTTCCCAATTGCAGAGTATTTGTCGTTGGATTCCGCATAGACTCCGACTACTAGTTCCTTCTGCTAGGTCGCCGTTCTTGCGGAAGCCCTGTGAGTCTCTTCCGCGTCTCGAGGCTTCGGTCTATAATACGCCGCGTGTTAATCAAGGCCTTCCTCTCAAGAAAGGCGTTCGACAGCCAAACGGATTTCGTCACTCTTTTTGCCATTTGCCTCTTGCTTGAAGCGCCATAGGGTGAGAGCGGGGGACGACACCATTCACGTAAAACGCATTTTCATCGTCGTTTACGCTTGTCATTGAGAAAGTGCTCTCGGGTGCGAAGAAAAAAAATTCTTCTCCTTGGCCTTTTTAATTGTCTTCGCGAACTTTCTATTCGAAGTGTTTAAGTTAGCGCAGGTGGGAAGCGCACAAAATCAAGTGCGCAATTGAACGCACAACTTAAACAACGATGAATGGAACGAAGTGCGTTGGCGATACCACGATACGTTCTCGTCAATATGAGGAAGGCCATTCAAATGGACCAGTCCGTTCTACGGAAGACCTCACTCGGTTGACTGGGTCGGCCTGCTACAGAGGTACCATGGTTCTTGGTGGCTTTCTGGTACACGTTATATTATGGGTTCTTTCCATTCGTTCTTGTGCGCCAATCACTTCGCTTAACTCAACACCGCACTTGGGTCTCATTCGGGATTCAGACCCTGCGCACTAGGCACTGCGCACTTAAAAACAGATCGGGAGCAAAGTTGATGTGCGCTAAACAACAAAAGAACGCCGATAATGGCATCCGTGATTGTTGTCGAGTTTACGTAGAAATAAAATAGAAATACTTTGTATATTCCACAAAATAAAATTTAATCCACAGGGCCCTAAAAATTTCTGCAGAGCAGGCGAAACCTGGGTCGGTGGATTTAATTTTATTGTTTGGAATATACAAGGTATTTTTATTTTATTCATACGTAAATATGCAGTTCCACCAAGTCACGCCTGAAACTGTGCAGTTGTCAAGTTTGTTGATTTTCAGTTAAGGCGTCAAACATGCAATATTGTGAGAGTTTTTATTTACTCTCTAATTAAAGGCTTACATTTTTAAGTACATACTTATTGTGAATGAATTCAAGAAATTTACGCGAAAAATTCTTCCGTGACTGTTGCTCACCCACAGAATGCTATCTATCGGTAGGTTACGAAACATTTCGCCAGCGCACATATCGTTCCATTCAACGTTCCATTCGTTTGCGCTGATATTGTGTTCCGATGTGCGCACTACTTCAACACCTTGAATGGAAAGCACCTTATGTTACTTTCTGCGAGGGGTGTTAACTGATTGGGGTATCAAGGGGTAATCCGAAGGGAAATGGGCTCTTTACCAAGGGGTCAAAACAAGTAAAAAAAAGGATCGCAACCCGCAGCTTAGGGACAGGCGTCCTCAAATGCCATAATTTGTTTAAAAACCTAACTGTCCTCATTTTTTCTAGGAAAGAGAGTTTGAAGTGTTGCATGCACAGCCCTCGACGAAAAATACCTCTCCCTTGTCTGACAATGAGTGGAAGATAAGCCCCGCGATAAGGGGCTCGCTCGCGACCAAAAGGTCGGAGAGGAAGATGTGAACGTCGCGATAAGCATGGTACTACTAAATTAGGTAGGCCATCCCGGTTAACGAAAACTAGCACGGTTTGCGCATTTACGTTATCTGGATTTCATGCAGTGACGCCACTTTGAAATCTCTCGTATAATTTCGCGAGTGTAGACGCATCGACTCATCAAAGCTACTATTGCTATCCAATGACTACCACTCTTTACTTCGCTACGAATAGTTCCGAGGCCAATGTCGTCTGTTCTGTTGAGTGTGACAGTGTGAAATATTGCATATAGGGAGCTGTTTTACTTGGCTAGCGTTGAGAATATGAAGCTAAATATTTTAAACCAGTTAAATTACACCAATCGCCAAGAATCTAGAACTATCATTGAAAACTCTGTAAATAAGCTCAGGTCTCTTATTAATGTAAAGGCAATAGACGATAGTACGATGGTTAGTTAGTAGCACCATGGCGATAAGTAGATCGGTAAGTGTGGAGCCGTGGGAAAGCGCGTCCGGCCGGAAAAACTAATGGCTTCAGCAAACGGATAAGAGTAATTACCTTGTCCTTGGGTTACGGACAACAATTTTGTACGAGTAATAATTGTGATATTCAACAAATCGTTCAACCGCTTGAAATTAAGTAGAACGTTCAGTGAAAGGTTCCCGCGATTTTTCATTGTTGCGAATTCGTTTGCATTTTCGGGGGTCCTTTAATCCCGAACTGTAGTCTACGGAAACGCTGAAAGCAGTGAGAACTCTAAAATTGCCATTCGAAGTGTTTAAGTTAGCGCAGGTGGGAAGCGCACACAATCAAATGCGCAATTGAACGCACAACTTAAACAACGATGAATGGAACCAAGTGGTTAACATTCGAATGCTTTTTCGATATTATTGTTCAAATCTAAATTTGCAAAGGTTTTCATTCAAATTTACGGAGTTGCTTCGAAACGTTAAGGCCTAATAACCAAATAACTTATCGAAGAAAGTTGTATTTTTTTCTGTTTCCGCAAAAAGACCTCTGACGTCATTTCATCCATCGATCAAAGGCCCGTGGTTCGATTCCCGGTGAAGACAGATATTTTGTCAAAGTATTTTCTAAATCTTTATACTGTTGTTTTTCCGGCAGAAGTGGACATCTTCACAAAAGCCTTTATTTCAGGCATCTTTTAGAATTTATCGGGAAGAAGCGATGGATGAAATGACGTCACGGCCGTTATTGAAAGGTTGCCCGTCCATTCAACTTTAGACTCCTAATATCTCTGGCAAATTTTGTAATCTTTATGAGATGATTTGCAAATGATAATTTGTCATGGTCTCCTGTACGGTTAAATAAAAAGCAAAAATCGTGATAAACCTCCATTGTAGACATTACCATGGAAGTCCCACGAAGGGTGGGGGGGGGCAAGGGGGAGGTTGTTGGGATGATGAGGTATTTTTGACAATTTATTACAGTGAGGAAACTTTTACAAATCACATAAAAATACACAACCACGACCCGGGTTTCGACGGCTAAGCGTCATCATCAGGTGAACAAAAGTGTACAGCAATCCCTTCTATCAGTCAGTTGGGGGGGGGGGGTAGTGGGGTTTGGGGGGAGGAGGACGGGAATGGACAACAGAAGAGGAAAGGATAGGGGAGTTGGCGGGCAGCAAGTATTCATTTAAAAGATAAACATCTGGGTCAACATTTCGCTTTAAAATTTCGAGCTGTTCGTGAGAATGTGGGAGAGAGGTCTTTTTGGTTAAATATTCGACCATTGAATATCAGTCAGCGAGTATTCAAGAACACACTTTTTTTTAAACATCTACATGTAATATTTATTTACATGTTTTACATGTGCAACGTATGTACAATATTTTTAACTTTTCCAATGAGGATCCGAAATTTTCTTATACTTAATGATTTTCAAACGTATTTAAGCCACAATATCTCTCCATATCTTTTTATCAGTAGCTTCAGATAAGTAGCTTTCGGTTCACTGCATTGATCCACAATAGGTAAACCCACCTGATATGTACCGAAACTGTTGCAAGAAAACTATTATCAATGAAAGACTGCAGTTGTACTGAAATAATGTGAATGTACATTGAAATTGAGAGTTTGAGAATGACGTGGGTGATATTATTTAAACCATGCCCTATATATCTTGTGCTGATAGAAGAATCAAAATTACAGAGATACAATGACGAATTGGTTGGTACAAAACTTGCGAGGAACTTTCTACTTACCATTACTAACTATAGCAAGAAAAAAAAGAGATATGCTAAGGCATTCTATTAACGTGCAGCTCACTTTCATCCATCCATTCTTCTGATTTCTGCTTCTGAATCTGTCCCTTTATTATGGCTGGTGTGCTAACACCCCTTGCCGTGGGCTATCTGAGATGACTCGCAGGGTGTGGTTTGTAATTGCAAAGCTACTTATTCCCGTAATGAAAGACAGCATCTAATAATAATAATAATAATAACCTCGAGTGCATATTGAATCCCTTCATGATGTTTATCCAATAGAGGTCATTACTTCCTAGCAGGGCCGGATTTAAGATTTGTCGCAGGGGGAGCTCCAGACCAGAGGTTCGGGGGGGCACCAGCGGCTCTTGGGGTATGGAATACCCACCAGGAAAAGGGGGGTTCGTGGGTCTCATCCCGGAAATTCCTAACAAACTATGTGCAATATGGCGCGTTATAAGTGGTTTGGAAGCATAAGTTTGCCTTTTAATATGAGCAAGTTTTTACTAAATGCATTTTTCTCTTTTAGATCACCACCAAGTTTCGACTAATTAACTACCTTATTTTGATTTACATTCACATTTAGCTTGTGGTTTTGAAAGCAGTTTTAGTTTATATAAAATTTAACTGGATTTTTAAGTAAAATAACCAATACTTCCATAGCAAAAAAAGCAAAAAAATAATTTATGCTTTTAATTTAAGGTCTATGAAAAAGAAATACTCCGGGGTTTGAGGGGGGGGGGGGCAATTGCCCCTATTTGGGGCCGCCAATGATCTGTAGACTCCTAGGATTAACAACCTCTGGCGAAGGCCCCCTGGGTGTGGGGGTTATGGAATACCACCCAGGTCATCGGGAGTAGCGTGTCTACTACAGCGAACACAACATACAATATAGGTTACGAACTCCTCAAATGACTACGCTGACAGTATTCTTCAGGCTTTGTGGTTTTCTTATAAAATACGTTCAATGCTTTTCACACCCGTTGAATTTCAACGGGTACCTCCCGCTAGTGTCATATAAATTTGAAATTATTTTATGATTTGCTATTTGCTTGATTTTTTGTGATGGGGTCCCCTAGGCACGTGCCTATGTAGCCTGCGCTAAGCTATCCACCCCTGCTTTTTAAGTCACTATCGTCTAGGTAACATTATTATTTTTATTTACCACGGGTCATTATTTTGATTAGTCGGGAGTTTTGGTTAATGGATGTTTTCCTGTACTTCCGCTTGTGAAAAAGGAGAGTGCTGGTTGTTCTGCTCAAGTGCCCCAATTCAGGAGAGAGATTCACTTTTGGTAATTCTGTCAGTGTTATCTTGCCTTCATTCGATAAATGTCACATAGCTTCAATATTTTGGCATATGGTTAGTCGAATTTTGTGAGCATCGCCGTATGACAATGACATGATGTAGGCTCTCAGAGAGTTTAGCAGGCGTGTATTTGAATCAACGTCATGTAGGGATGAGTAGAGAATAATTTTTTCATCCAGGCAAGGCTACTTATCGGCATCCCCCTTCCAATCCAAAAATCAATTGAGGCTTCCCTATAAACAAATTTATCAATTATTATTCCTTATGAATCATTTAACCATAATTGATAAGAATTTAATTTTTTTACTTAGCATGTTTATAACTAACATTCGTTGTGGTAAAGCCTGAAATATATGGCACCTCCCTAAGGGTTCCCCCCAGACTACCAACCCTTTTTACTGTGTTTAGTGCCATTTGAAATGTTGCATTAATCTGAGTTTTCAGGCATGATTGAGTGGAAACAGAACATAGCTGTGCATAAAAAATTGAACAACTTCCACTGCGATGGGATTTATTACGACTGGTTTCGCTTTTTACAGATTCTTCAGGTTATCTTCTTCAGGTGATCCTATTACTATGGAAGTTACTCAATATTTTAAGTGCAGTTCAAATGGTTTTTAAAAAATTGTTTAACATTTTGACTTCAAATTGCCATCATTGTCGAGGCTCAGATATTCAGAGACCTTCCTAAATAGGGTTCATTATCTTCCAGTGATTATCACACACTAGTACTGCACTATGGACAAACTATTTTTAAACTAGAATCCCAAATTTTATAATTTTAGGTTTCATATTTTCGTGGTAAGACGGCCAACACGAATGGGTTTTACCATTCATAACACTCACATTGACTAAATAGGTCTGATATAATGTGCAGAATCTGGACTCTTGTTCATTTATTTATTTACCAACTACCCAAAAACATCCTCTTGAGCCTTTATATCAGGCATTTTATAACCGTTAATGTTGGGCATTCACAAATGACCATCTCGTGGGTGTTGAAAAATCCACCCAGACAGAACACAAACCTGCAAACCTAGGTTGGTGAGGCAAGGACTTTACCTCACTGACATAAAGTTAACATAAATGCTGTGTCATCTTGCATGTCGTGACAGTGACCATTGATCTTCAAATAAGCTAAGGTGATGGTTGGTGAATATACTTTGTGGAATGGAGACAGTTTAAAGTTTTATGCTTTGCATTATTCAACACCTGATGTAACTTCAGTTAGTTTCAATGCTATGCACCCCTTGTTTTGAAGTGAACAATTAAATTTTACAATATTGCTGAGATTTATTTGTAGTCCTCTTGAAAATGACTTCAGTGCATAGTGTCGGAAGTGGTTGAGGCTACTCAAGTGTTGTGTAATATGAATTATATTCCTTTAAACTTTAATTATAAAACTAGGCATAACTCTCCTGTTCATTGAAGCTAGGAGGTGATGTTTATCAAGAAGTTTTTAAGGTGTTTGAAATTTCAATTTTGCAGAGCTCAATGAAACCCAACGGGAATTCCAGGAGTTGGCAAGGAAGTTCACTCGGGAGGAGATTATCCCCAAGGCAGCGGAGTATGACAAGACAATGGCGTATCCGTGGGATATAGTGAAGAAGGCATGGTCCCTTGGCCTCATGAATGGTCACGTTCCTACGCACTGTGGTAAGTTCATCCTCACGTGAAACAGGTTATTTGGATGGAGATACATATGTAATTTCCAGCTTCATTAGATTTTATAGCATCTTCATCAAAAGAAAGGGATCATGTCCTGGAAACTCTTTAAGACTCACTGATCTTATCCATCTCTTCAGTGAGAATCAGAAAGAATAAAATAGATGGCAAATAGGCTGGAAGAGCTGCTGTCAAAATGTTGACGGGGCTTAATTATGCTGATGAGTTTTTTATGAATGCATTTTTTTAAATGTCTCAGTGGGATGGAAAATCATCTCTTTCATTAGAGATGCCAATATTGGCATTTATGTGATTAATTTCTGAATTTAAATGAAGTGAGTGAATATGGCGTACTTGGTGAATGTTCCAAGGATAGATTAAAAACGAAATTTTATTACATTTCCTAGAACCGCATTTGGTTTGGGTAACTGTTAATATTGTACGTAAGTAAGAGAATGACAGCTAGGAATGTACTTAATAAATTTGTAATTTGTATTTTCCACTCACTTTCATTCAAAATTATAAATTTATCTATTGACATAAATGATTTCTGCAAAGTTAAGCTGGAAACCTTCACTTTAAAAATGATATTTATCATATTGTTAAACTTAAAATGCTCAAGGTTTGCTGAAAAATCCATTTACCTCTGAATAGTGATGGGTAGATAAAAAATTGTATGTGAAGTTTTCTTAGAAATTCTAGTGAGTACGTGATAGTTTTTCTGCAATTGCTAATGTCTACTACTGATTAGAGTGCTGCAAGTTCTTGAGGTCAGTGTGACTGAATGTTGAATGTTCTCACAATCATTTTGCACACCAATGCAGGTGAATGAATTTCCACTTTGCAGCAAGTGTTATAGGTGTAGCTAAACTTGGTGGCACTTGCTTGTGAAGAGAATTGCGTAAGAGACAAGAAATCATGCAAGAGAGGTGAGATATAATGACTGAGGTTGCATCCAGAGGTCCCTCCAGAAGTCCTTCAACAAATCTGTCCTCTCATCTTCGATTGTTTCATCCTTTTACTGACCTCCATTCTCCACTGATGAGTGCCACCAAGTTCTGCTATACCTATACCTATCATTATCTTGCTCTATGCCCTTCAATTGTTGCCCCATGCTTGGCATGTTAACGTTTTGGCTCTCAATCAGTGAGCTTGAACATTAAATTAATCCCTTCCCCTCTTGTGTTGTGGCAGCCTCCTCATTCCCTTCTTCGCATTCCACCTAAATGCTTGGCGAGCTCAGACATCGGTTTTAATGACCTTCTTAATTATAAAATTTGAAAATAAGTGCCTGTTTTGCCTTTAAAGTTTTTGTACCAAGTAGCTATAAAAATTGAATAATATAAATGCAAAATTATAATTAAATGTATCTATCGAAGGACTACTTTTTAAAGCAAAATTAAAAAATGGCATTGTTGAAAAGAAAGAGAAAATGACTATAATTCTTGAGTTTTAGGGAAGAAATACAGAATATATTTTGAGGTGATAGGTTTAAATTTCATATAGATAATAAATATGAAATGTCCTCGGGTTCAATTAGATTTAGCACAATTTTAGTCTCTGGTCTGTAGTTGTTAAAAAATTATCTCTGCTCCGAAAGGAGTTAGCAATGAGTTTGTTTTTTAGAGCGATTGCTGTTGTTAATGCTTCCATACTTGCTGCATATGTATGTGGTAGAGGGGACATAAAGCGTTCAGAGTGCTGAGGGTTGTGGTAAGTTGTCTCTTCTTCATAACTTGACGAGTCAACTGTTTCAGGTGGGATGGGAATGAGCGTGTTCCACAGCTCGATGGTTGGAGAGGAACTTGCGTACGGTTGCAGTGGAATAGGAACGGCTGTTGGTGGAACGGAACTAGGCGTAAGTAGCTTGAGACTTGGGCATTAAACGCGTTGGGTTCCTTCCAGGTGGCATGGGGTCTGGTGTATTCGACGGCTGTATGATTGCCGAGGAGTTGGCTTATGGCTGCACGGGAGTCATGACGGCCATGGAAGCTAGTGGCCTAGGAGTGAGTAGTTGCTGAATGTTTGGCCATATTTCAGCCGTGGCTCTTAATCTTGGTTGCATGGGAAATAGTTTTATCCCCTCGCTCTTCCCTTGGCGATGCAGTCAGCCTACTCAGGGTATCCAGTGTGTGCTCTTGTGTGTGAAGTGCATGTTTTTCAAACTTAATAAATCTGCATTTGTAGCCATGAGAACCGTGCTCGGTATCTAATAGAGTGAATACTATAGTACCTATTTGTAGTATATTAGTAGTAGTGGTATAGTATTAGTAGTTTGTATATGTGGTGAAAATTTGGGCATCGGCATAGTTTATTTTTATGGCTGTTTCCCTTTTATCCTAGTTTAAGGGAGTGCTTTTGGAAAAAAATCCCTATCAGTATCAATACAATGTGAATTTTGAATTAGCTGAGTTAGTTTTATAATAACTTAGAAATGTATAAATGTCAATTCCTTCTCTATCCAAACCTGCTACTCTTTGAGTCCCAATTACATTTGTGTATGCCTTAATTACTATTTTCATTTGTAACATTCCATTTCATGCCTTGTTTAAATTCAAAACTTAAGCATAACTTTCCCATATTTACCACGTCATGTACACTCTCCAAGCACAAATAAATAACTTTATTTTGCTTTATCAAGCTTATTTTATTTAATGGTTAAAATTCGTACATCACAATCTGGCCATTGAGAAAGTCCCTCTTGTGAAAGAGAAAAAAGAAATAGCATACACTTACAGCTATTTTTATTGGAAGATTTTGTAAATTATATTTTTATAGCGGTTATGAAGTTAACGCAAAATATAAATTAACTGGATTTTGACCCTTATTTGATGCATTTGCTATGACATTTATGCAAAGGTAACTTCATGTTTGTACAAAGTACTTGTAGATAAAAGGTATGATTGTCTCCATCCTTGTTTACTGTTGCTTGCAGTTAGGTCCCTCAGCTTATCCTTAAAAATTCAGAGAACTTGTTAACTAATGTTTTCCACTGATAGTTGTGCTATGTTCACGTGTAGTTACAGTCTGTGCAACATTGGCACTTTTGCTGCTGAGGCTGAAATTCAATTACTCTCCTCTTTTAGGATGCTGAGCATTTTTGGTATACATACATGTATACATATTTTTATGGTAAGAATAAGTAAACTGTTTTACTTGTAAAAATCATTCCTACATTCCTGAAAAGATATCTTTGAGAAGTTCTGCACATTATATTAGTAAATAATTTAAAAAGCATTTTTGTTTCAAAACAAGACAGTAAATTGTTCTTAAATATCTTTGTGATTTATCCTGGTTTATGAATCTACATTTATGTGGTAGATACTTAAAAGCCACTTAAATGCTGTTTTAGTGTGGGTATGGGCGTAGCTAGGGGAGGGGGCAAGGATGAGCACCGCCCACCCTACCTACAAAACTCATTGCCCACCCTAGAAAAGTTGACAGTATTGAATAAATATACTGTTTTCCTTATTTTTATCTTGAGGAAAAGATTCATTGCCATTCCTCGTAAACACATTTACACACAATCTGTGCCTACTAAAAAGCTAGTTCATCTCTAATCGGATTAGCAAAATTGAAACCTTGCAGTGGCTGATCAGCTGGATGGCTGCCCCCCCTAGGATAAATCCCTAGCTATGCCAAAGGATGTGGGGGTGTTTCAAATGTGGCATGGAGTGTTTCTGGAGTAATTTTTGAGGGATACATATAAACTAGGTCCTGTGTTGTTGATTTCAGTGAAGCTTGTGGGCACCATAGTTTCACGATAAATGATGGCATCATCACTTCAGCTGATATTTGATATTGTCCTTAGAACCTATTTCATTTATTTCTCTTTGTGCTTGCATTGAAGCATGTTAATAGCTGCTTATTAGTTAAAATTTCTTCGTTTTTTTCGTTACAAATTTTTGAAGTTCATTTCAGGGAAAATAATTGCATACATAATTATGTATCCAAGGGTAGAAAATATTTTCTGAATTGGAAGTTAACACAGTTGAGCCACTCGTGCTAAAATTCCGTAGAGGGAAAATTGTCCATCCTGACTGCAGCTTGAATGCAGATCCTTCGATATTGTACTCAACTTTTTAGCCATTTAAGCTATCGAGTTGTCCTTTTGCACTGTGATTATTTTTGTGGGCTATTTAGAGGAGCTAGGCGTTCAAAACTGCAGGAAATTCTATGCCACAAAGCAGTTGAATTGTGTGCTCACGTTTGGCTCAATGTGCATTTGGAGGTGTTAGTGGACTTCTACCATGACCCCATCTCCACACTTTATTCACTCCGCCCTCTCTCACCACTTGGGTCTACACAGAGCAAGGTGTTGCGTCCCTACTCAGCAGATGTTGCGCCATAGGCTAAGGGTTAAAATGCATGATCTCTAGCAATTGCCCAGCATGTTTATTAATGCTTACCTTTGTCTACTCGGTCTCTGTCAAAGCATCCTGGCTAAAATCTGTTTTTCTTGTCCATTAGCAAATGCCGGTAGTGATTGCGGGCAATAAGGAGCAGCAGAAGAAATACTTGGGGAGGCTGATTGAAGAACCCTTAGTGGCTGTAAGTGTGTGATATGTATAGAGATTTTCAGATGGTCTATTGATTGAGGTTTTTCTATTTTTCTTCTGGCAGTCATGAGTCAAAGTTAAAATGAGATAATGAAAGAGGCATTAATTTTTTATGCTAGCACTTTAGCTTGAGCAGCATTTGATATTTTATGGCTGTACTTCATGTTATGGGGTCAAAACTGGTCTTCCGTGAGATACTTTTTTTTTTTACTCTTTCAACTTTGTCCCATGACATGTTAGTTCACAATTTGATTTTTTGTTAATATCTTGATGTCCCGGGAATATCTTCTTCTTCTTTAGCCAGTCTGGTAGCATTTGAATAATGCTCTTGTCATTGTGTGCAATGCGCCACCTTTTTCACATCAAGTTGGTCTACTCTTCTTAAGATTACTCCGCATTGTGTAAGATGGCTTTATCATTTTTTATGAAGCCAGTGAAATTGCAAAGAATTAAATTGCTAAATTATTGAAATACCTCATTTTATACTGCTCACCATACTCGCTACAGCTTCATTGTGTCTGAGCTTTCCTTCATCTAAGTTGACAGCAATTGCCTCATTTTACTGGTTGAGTCCTATTCATCATTTTAGCAATGCAGAACTATTCATGTCTTGGCTCATCATCTTACAGTAATGGAGAACTTGTTTGGAAAATAGTCTTTGAACAGTGCTTCACAAATCATCTCCCTTTTACCTAGGTTTATGTGACCAAGGGCATGCATGAAAAACTCTTTTTCTTCTGCATTATGTACGTTAGTATTTATGATTGTAGAAAAATGTTCTACCAATGTTTGAGCTGGAGTTCATGCTGCAAGGTGAGTATCACTTGCCATATGCCTTAATTATGGAAGGATGCAAAATGAAGACTTAGATGGTCCTGATTATTGGAAGTGCAATCAAATTATTGCAAGATTGCTCCATTTAGGGAAATAGGCTCCAATTCTTCACACACACTGGAATTGGAAATTGTTCATAAATATATTTTATCTTGCCTCCTGAGATAAAATGTTATTTTTTAATTCTTTCTGTGTACAATTAGGCGTACTGCGTGACTGAACCTGGTGCTGGCTCTGATGTTGCTGGAGCAAAAACGAGAGCGGAGAAGAAAGGAGATGAGTGGATTATAAATGGACAGAAGATGTGGATCACAAATGGAGGCGTTGCCAACTGGTGAGCGCTTTCTCTTGTTGTTTCATTGGCTTGATCAGTTTTGTTCCCTTATGTTACCCTGTGATTATAGTAAAGTCGCCTTTTAGTGAACTATATGTGTCACATTTTTAGTTGTGAACAAAGTGTTCCACTGCTTTTAGAGGGATTAGGTGTGGAACCTCATAGAGACTCGGAGACTACATGCTAGGCTTTGATTGTTGGAGAAATTCAGAACAGGTGTATTTCAGTGTGACACAGGGAATGTCATTTTGATGCTGCACACTACATCTCTAAGTCCAACAGGAAAGATAAAATAAGAGGGATACATTGCCGAACTGATGGCTACAAAAATTCATTCTTTCCATGCACAATAAGTGACCATAATAAAAACTGACTCTTAAAACACTCCCGAAATGCACTTCACCCTTTCACCTCCCAATAACATTCTCCTTTACACCTTTACTCGGCTGGTGCCCTAACACCCCCTGCCACACACCCATATGGCGACTCTTATGATGTAGTATGTAGATGTTGACGAGATGGGTCTTTTTGTCAAGTTGTGCATATGCTAATGCTATCCTGGGTTCGTAATTATCAGTGACTATGGCTCGTCCTGAATTTAGTAATGTTTCTTATCTCTCTTCCATAACATGTTTTCATGTTCCATTTGTACCCTCCATCAGAGCACAACTTAAAAATTGTATTCTGTACTCGTGGGAAATTGTTCTGCCTTATTTCCATCTTTGTTCTTGGAGCTTTTTTCTGTCTTTAATTTCTTCTTTTGAAATGTATATATATATTTTATTCCGCATATGTTTTGGTCGCCAAAGTTAAAGAGATCTTTTGGTGTCAGTATTTGGTTGGTTGATGGTCTTTGGAGGCTTGCCCGGGCAGCCAATCATTTCGTAATGCAACCTATTCCGTCGCAGGGTGACTTCCGGTGACTGGTTCCAAAAAAGTTCCACTCAGCTTCGATTTTTGAAATCGTTTCCATGATGACACAAATTATAGAAATTCTTGTAGTTTTTGTACTGAGTAGCTGAGCCATCACTGAGAATTTTGGTTACATGCGTTTCGGTCGCTAAAAATTCAATTAACCTTTGTATAAACACATGGATGGAAATCTTGTCATGTCGCATGTGATCGGAAATAATACAACAATTAACAACTTGCAACGTGCCTTCTTTGTTGATGTAATAAGCCACAAATGGATGTATTGTTGCTTGTGAATTTTCCCAATGAAATCCCTGCGCCACATCTTGCTCAATGAAAGAGTGATTTTACGGCAAAATCCATCAATACTTTCAATTCGGTTTCTTTTAATCTTGCTTTCAATGACTTCAAATAATTGCTTTGGTGTTTTGAAATAAAATGGTGTCCCATCAACTTGCCTATATCTTATTAGCGAGTTTTTCGATAAAGTTGTATACTGTCAGTACTATTTCTTCCAAACATTCACGGGTCAGTTTTTACCCACTGCTTTAATTGAATTGATTCTTTTGAATCCCAATCCTAGAATTCTTCTTCCAAGTGAATTCTGATTCCATCTGCTAAGCTGTGCTATGAGGTTTGCAACGAGGCACAAACTCCGAAGTGGCAGAACTTCCTGTTGATATTGAAGCTGTTTCCAGTGGCGACGACTTCCAATTTACATTGTCTCAGCATCATTGCAAAAACAAAGGTCTTAGAATGGCTAACATCTCACCACATGCATGTAGTTACAGGAGTTCGTCGTTGAGTGGGGCTGATGAAGGCTGATGGTATATATCCCACGGACATCCTTGCAACGCCATGGTGTGTCCGCGTTGGTTAATTTAATTCACTTTTCGAGGGGCTTAAAGATATGCTCTATCAGATGAGATAGGTTTAACAGCGTTTGTTGAAGGTAGTTTTTTGCAGAAATGGGCTGAAAATGCCCTATTTTTGACCTTTTTACAAAAGTCGTGAAATTCAGACGTGATTTGTTAACTAACAAAAAACGCTAGGTGTTTGAAACTACGCTGTCAAACACTCACTTGCATGGAAATATTGTGAAAGAGATTGGATATCCATTGAGTAATTCTTGAAAGAAACAGAGCTTGCTAAAAATTAAAACGGACCTAAAAATTTGTACATTTTCATTAACCCATTCAATGCTGACCTGTTGACATGACACTTATTCCCACGCTGAATGGTTTTTTTCTTTTATTTAAATAAAACGAAAACACATCCAGCAAAGAACGAAACTCATCCACGTGTGCCTAGAGCAAGCCTAAGACGCTGAAGGAAGTTGCAAGTGTCAGCGCCGACGCTTGGGAACTAGGGAAAACCGAGAAAAGTAAGCGACCGATGCCTTGAATTCAAGGCATCCGTGCCTCTGGCTTGCACAGGATGCCTTGAATTCAAGGCATCCGCATTGAATGGGTTAAAGATATGTACAACTATCCACACGAAATTTCATCAAAATCTGAGATGGTTGAGCGGGGAGCCCTAGACCACTTGACATGGAATGACCCTAGTGTGAATGAATCTGCATGTGTTGCTATTACTTGACAATGATTGAATTAGTTTGATATCTCACATCTAGTGGAAATTGAGGCATAGAAGCCAATTTTTCAAATTGTGTTATATGTCTTCAAGACTAGATAATTCAAGTATTGTCACTGTAAGTCATTTTGTTACTAGCGTCAAATGTTTGTCAATTAAGTAATTATGCATAACAGATTTTTGGACAACCTTTGACTTTTAATTAAATTCTTTTTTATCGTAATTGATTGGGTGATTTGCAGGTACTTTGTCTTGGCCCGCACAGACCCCAACCCCAAGGCTCCAGCTAGCAAGGCATTCACTGGCTTCATTGTTGAGCGTGAGACTCCTGGACTTACCCCGGGCCGCAAGGTAATGATAAATGATATTTTTTTAAATTTTACTTTATGTATTTGCTTAAGGATAAAAGTACATACAATGGTTTCAATGAAATATAAAGCACATCAATGTAAATGAAGTTTAAACATCCATACTCGTATACAGTAGAAGCCCATATAACGTGTATAGCATATAACGAAGAGCTCGAATTTGTGAGGGATGGCCAAAGAACGATTTAAAACCCTATAATTTGCATGTAAAATAAATGGGTATTAGCGAGGACAACAACCATCCTCCACTTGGGTCGTTTACTATTACGAGTGGCAAATGTGTGCTTCAATCTCTGAAAACGTGCAAAAACTTGTCCTCAAGTCCTCTGTCATTGAAATTATATGGCTAGCAGTATTTTTTCCACACAATTTGACGTTCAAATGCACATTTCGGACATTCAGGGCATGCCCGTATTCTCACTAATAAATTCCTCGTAAGTCCGTGCATTGTTCTTTTGTCATCCTCCCGTTTTTTTATCAAGTTCAGTCCGACTGATACAACATCATCGCTGGGAAACGAAAGTTGTTGGATCTGAAAACTGAAATACAAATTATCAATGAATGCTAAAGTGGCGATGGGTCCAAAAGCGAGATAGGGAGGTGATTTGGCTTATCTTCCTTGACCTTATTCACAATTCTGAAGAATAAGGAAAAATTTCGTGTCGCAGTGCCTCAAGAAGGACGTCCAAGCAGCCAGAAACATTTGCGGCCAGGAGAACATATACAGTTATAATCTGCCCTTTTCTCGTGGTTTTCAAAGCAGAGAGCAGCCTGAATTCCGATAAATGACACTAAATTTATGAAGGAAAAAGTGGAGTATCTAAGTGAGAGGCTCGGCATTGACAAGTTTAAATGTTCCGATGTTGAATACGTAAATTGTTATAAATTCAGATTCCCTATATTTTAAGTTGTATACGTATTGTATTGTCTTTTGAAATTGTTTCAAAGATTATAAATATTGAAAACAGGTCAAGGATGATTCATTTCGATATGCACGGAAGGTATGTATGTACTATAAATCATACGTCAATTTCGCAGCAGGTAGTGTAGTCAGTATTCATGGTATTCAATATCAACAAGTTCCCGCTAGATGTAAGTACGGCAGAAGATATTATGTGTATCGTGATGGAATTCATTTCTGAACTTACAACTTTTGGAACTTTCTGCTGTTTCTGCCTCGCGCTCGAAACTCACAGCAAATCATGTATATATATATATATACACATATGTATATGGAATACATAAAAAATAGTGAGTCATAAAAATGTTGATGCGCCCTGCCACCTAGCGACCACAATGTGCACTATTGCTTGAAAAATGTTTCGCGGGAGCCAATACCGTATTCGCTAGTGGTAAAAAGTTTCACATCTAATCTAAATGCAGTCCATCTTTGAAAGTTCGCGCTGTGTTCTCGCTCCATGCTTACAACTGTCATATGTGGACTTGCTTGTAACAATTGTTTCCAAAAATTCAGGAGAGTATTCCATGCATAATTATTGTAGTAATAACACAAACGACAGTATACTGTTAAGGGCTAATCGTAAATGCTGGTGATATTGGGCTTTATGATTCCGAAAAGCTGAAGTCAAATTTGCTGAATTGTGACCACCTGAATGTGTTCCACATACGGTCTGCATCTGCACAGGGCATCAGAATTTCAAGTTCATGGTACTAGGAGCCAAAATATGCGACATATTGACATTAGAAGGTGAGAAACAGTTCGAAAGTTAGTAATATTGTCTGTTGTGGACGATTTCGTGTGAACTACCTGCAGAAGACTGTTTTTTTTGGAAATGGAAAAATAATATGTGTGGTAAAACGGACAGGCTACGTTCTTTCATTCAAAAATAGAAGAGAACACCATTGAAAGTGTCACATTCAAGAAGTGGACACAAGTGGATAGGTGCAATTTAGACACCGTAGAGCTTGAAAGTGATGCTTTTATCGATTCCTTCGTGGATGGTGCATACACTGTCCGTATCCATAACTATGTTGCTAAGAAACAGCAAGTTTTTCAAGAAAATGCGAGAGGAATTGAGGGGAGGAGAAGTGCTTGCAGTTGGGGATTTTTCTGATAACTTTTCTTTCCTTCCAAATACCTTTGGAAGGAGAGGAATAGAATTTATTATCAATAATTCTTATTACATGCTTTTGCATTTAGAAGATTTTCATGGAGGAGATAAGCATAAAATAATATCTTTTTGATGAGCATATTTATTTAATCTCGAGTGATAATTGTGATCCCAAACTGAGAAAGCATTTGTAATGTTTTCTTTCGTAGATTAAAACACTAACTTCTGATGCGTATGACAATTTATTTCACTGTGAATACAAGGCTGGGTTTTCCGAAGTGCCACGTTACGAGCATGTTGACTACTCTTGCTTGTCTTGCGGCAGAGCGCCTTTAATACCACTCCATCGACATTGGGGAACTCTCTTGAGGGAATCGTGGAACCTTCTCAAACCCTTGACTGGCATGGTTATGAAACACCATCAGTTGATCTCTGGGACCTTCTCGAAGCCTCAGCTGGTACATGATAATGCAACAGCATTTAAGTGTCATGACCTATCATGCTTCTTATATCTTCTTAAAGTTGTGTACTCTTGTTGACGTCTGTATACGGAGTCGTTTTCATTATTCAGAGCTTTTTTATCAGGCTGGACTCAAGCCTTTAACACTTTGAAGCCCAAGCCCGAGTATACCTCGGGTTGCATTCTTTCTGCCAGGGACCCAAACCCGAGCGTAACTCATTTTTTGTGTGTTTGTTTTCATACATATTTGCAGTCACATTTTACACAGGTTTAGGCTAATTGGCCATCTGCCATTTCCACTGGCTGTCTGCCACTGGATGGTGCCACCGCTTTTAACTCATAAATGAACTTTTTGGTCATTACAATGTGAAAATCCCAAAAAAACCCAAAACGGTTTCCAAAAAGGGTTTCTGGAGTCGTATGGTTACGAAACCCCCGGGCTTCAGAGTGTTAAACCCCAAATCCTTCGCTTCTCATTAATTATTCTGGGCTTTAGGCAACTATTTTTTTGCTTGTTTTTAGTTGCTACGAGCGGAAGATACCCGTTGAAATTCAACGGGTGTGAAAAACATTAAACTTATTTTTTTATAATAAAACCACAAAGCCCGAAGAAAAACAGTATGCGTGGTCATTTGAGGAGTTCGTAACCTATCTTGTATGTTGTGTTCGTTGTAGTAGACACACTGACAGTTTCCCAGGTTCACGGAGAGATGAGTGACTATTGGTTCACTTTCATGCACGGGAAACCCAAAAATCGGCCTCGCAGACTCATTACTACTTAAATAGCAACGGTTGATAGACGGTCACCTCGTCCCTCCGGTCCTCTTGAGCCGTCTTCTGAGTGATTAACAGCTTGATTGCTTCCCTTGTGTACATACATATATTTGCATTCCATGACTTAATTCAACTATTCAACGTTGATATGTGCGTTGATTATCTTAATCAGGATTGGACAGTAGAGTACAATCCAGCGGTTGACAACGTCAAGAGGAGTATTGACAGCAGAAGCCATGTTTATTTGACCTATGAATCCTCCATCAATGGGACTGCGCCTTCGGCATAGCCATAATTATTGGTTTCGGTTGCTAAATAAAACATTTATGGTGATTCTTAGTGCACTTGTCGATTTTCATGCACAGATGTCGTTAATTGCGCAGAATTTCCGTTCTTATTTCGGATAAGAAGCATGTAGTGACGTCATTATAATTTCCGCCATCTTAAAGCAGATTGAAGGTTTGAAACAGATGGGTCTGTATTTGAACCAGATTTAGAGCTGGTTACCCGTCTGTATGTTGGGTAAGGATGAAATTTGTGCGGATCTTAGCGTAACCCGAGAAACATCACGGGAGAATCTCATGAGATCGCTGATGGGCATGTTTTTGACCATCCAAATCTAACCTTAGTCGTTTGTCTTTCAAGGGTTCATTTTCTCGTAAATAAGACATTCATTTTGTCTTAAAAGATTTTTTCGAAAGGTTACTCTTTTTTCTATTAGGCATGTTGATGGATATATTTTTAAGTCCAAGGAACGGAAACATAGCGGCAAGTGAGAATCTAGAATAGGCAACTCGATGATTGAGTGAATATACCTAAGTTAACTGCACATTAACACTTTTAAACGTATAAATAATTCGTGACGTTACTGATGTGGGAATTGGTCTAAAAACAGTTCGCGAATGTACTGAGAGGCAGACGGTTTCACTATGTGTAATACACCTGAGTACTAAACGATAATAAACAACGCCATGTTTGTTGTAGCAACAGAGGCATTATTACCATTGATATTCGCTGCACGTATATATTCTTTTAAGTGTGTAGTCTATTAATTCCTTTATGTGTAACGTTTACTACGTAAGTGTTCTCCCATATATATGCCCCTTTGAGAGCTACTTTGAGAGTAGACGTTGAAGAGTATACTTGTTAAATATGCATTGAATTTAACGATTACCCCCCGAAGCAATCTATCATGGGGGCCTTGGGACTCCAGGATCTTCTTATATGGATTTTGTTTCTACGTACTATCATGGGCCTGCTGGAAAGCGTGATATTAAAATGATAGAGGCCGAATATTCTATGAAAATGAAATCTCTGGTTGTCAAGGAAATATGTTATTGTTGATTTCAGGGAAAATGTGAGATTTTTCAACTGAAAACATGAATAGCAGAAAAATACGGAGCGTAGAAGAAAATCGATTGATAAAATTAGAAATTATATTTATTCAGCCATCCGATAAAAAAATTCCAGCCCTATATCTTGAGTGAAAGTACTTTTAAAAAGTAAAACATTAAACCACTGCACCGAACCCAATGCTTGCCATTGTCCACCAGGGGGGACCTTCAGGGGGCCTTTGGGGGCCCTGAGGGCTTTTTGATATAGCATATGTTACAACCAGATATGTCTTCAATCTGCATGCCAAATTTTAGCTCAATCGGTCCAGTAGTTTTTGCGTGATGGAGCAACAGACAGACAGGGACCATTACATTTTTATACATATTAGTAAGGATCACACCCTTAACCCTGAAAAAATAGGGATTCGGTTAATTGAACCCTACAGTGTTTGTTGTCTACCAGTGACAAACTCGTGTTCCAAATTTCATCAAAATCGGTCCTGTGGTTTAGAAGGAGATGTGGAACATACATACATACATACATACATACATTGACTTTTATATATATAAAGATAAGCAGTTAATGTATCCCAAGATATGTATCTGCTCTGGGGAATTCACTCATTAAATTTATTGAGGTGAATTGACTGGTGAGTAATTACAGGTCATGAACAATTCGTGTTCAAAATACTCAGTTCCAAATACATTAATGTGAAGTCAATGCATACCGCAAATGCTTATGCCAAAATACAGTATGTCCCCTCCCAAGGTGATTTTTTTATGATCGGTTTTTTGTTTCAAACTCCTGTGGAAAAATTCCTAGAAAAAAGTAGTTTTCAGTGTAAAGGCCGATTTACAAATGTTTACAATTTTTTGTGCAAATGAATGTATGAAACTGAATGAAATTGTATGATTGTCTAAATAGAATTATAACAGGTTCTTTTCCATTCAGTCATTCATACAGTCGCACAAGCGTTTGCACAATTTGCCGTTTTACACGGTACAATTTCCTGATACAAGCGTTCACACTATAGATTGTGCAAATAAATGTACCATGTAAAATGGACTTTAGAAATAATTCCATTATTCTTTTGGCAACAGAAATGGATTTCCTATATTATTACACAATGTTACAGCATGGAAATGGGCATTATTAAATCTTCTAGGAGCTTCGATTTTGTATTAATCTTGTTATATGTTATCATTTAGTGACTCTATTCATAGGAACTATTTGTTTGGTGAGTGAATGTCACCGGCTCCTATCATGCCAGTCTTTAATTAGATAGCAAATTATTTCTACGTAATCAGTTTTTGAAGAGTTTTTTGACACTATATTCTCTATAACATACTATGATTTCCATATTTAATGCTCCTTAATTTATTTATTCTCAAAACAGGAAATCAACATGGGCCAGCGATGCTCTGACACACGGGGGATCACTTTTGAAGATGTGCGAGTCCCAAAGGAGAATGTTTTAATTGGTGAAGGTGCCGGCTTTAAGATCGCCATGGGAGCGTTTGACAAGACTCGTCCTCCGGTGAGTGGATCTTCGTTTACCTTTGCCCGAATGTGTTGAAGAACCTCTTCAAATGTGCATCTGTGTTGTCAAATTACACCAGAAGGAAATGTATCGGATGGAAAATGTCTTTGGAATGTGTGATTTGCTGAATTCGTGAAACAAAGGATAATATGTAGTGATATAACCCAAAATGTGCTAACTTGCTTATTGGAAAACTCCTTTGGTATCTTATTTATATCATTGGAGATATGGTATAAAGTTAGAAGGGTACACAATTTCTAATAATCACTTAAAATACGAATTCATTGGATGAGCATAGCTGATCATAACAATGAGTCCTCCTATGTCTACCTATATGACATATGCACAAAATTGTGTTTTGCACTTGAAACTCAGCTTGCCTTGAGAGCTTGTGGGAAACTTGCAGCAGACTTGCAAAACAAGGCAAGCCTAGCAAATAAAAATCAAATTTGCATGCTGTCTGGGAACTATCGAGTGGCTTTAGTAGCTGTCGATCTTACGATGACGAGCATTATGGGTACAGCAGTAATCACAGATCATTCGTCAATGAAAAAAAAAAATGAACAGTAAACATATTTGAGCATAAGTCAATTTTTTAACAGTTTTTCATTCAATGAAAAGCCACATTCTACTGAAAGGCAAGCCCTCGAATTAGATGAATTATTCTAGGGCCAGTATTTCAACTTATGGTCTTCATAAAATTACATGTTTCAGCTTTATACATATGCCACGGAGAATATTCACTGAAGAAAAAGGGTTTAACGTATTTTTAGCTGGGTTGGGTAGTAGCGAGCTAAAGGAGTAGCTGCCTTTTTCAGTAGCTGTGGCTGTAGTCGTAGGCGTACCTAGAAGGGTCTGAAGGGGGGGAGGTCACCACCACTGAAGGGGGGTATTCCATACCCCCCATGTTAACTTTTTTATCAATGGGGGGGTGGGGTTATAACCCCCAAAACCCCAGGATACGCCTATGGCTGTAGTGTGCTACATTTCTTTAGAAGTAGCTGCCAAACTAGCAGCTATTAAAATGTCTGTAATTTGAGTAGCTGTTGAAATCAGCCAAGTTCTCAAGTGCAATTTTTCCAAATAACTTAGTAAACTATTGGATCATCACAGCATATAAAGTGTTGCTGAGTAGAAGAGTATTCTTTCAATCCTCAATAGCAGCCTCTCCTCCCATGTGTCGTGTTAAAATTCTTTTTCATCACTGTTCTCTGCTGCGTTACACCACATATGTTAAGTGGGAGAGTTAACCAAAATATATCAGATAATTTCAAATATCTGGGATCCCCAGACCTAATATTGGGAAAGCACGAATCATCTGCAGCAATGCATTAAGTAGAATAAAACTTGTCAAGCAAATATTAGAATGTAAGGAAAGTCTTCATTTTAAAAAAGTGAGAGAGATGTTAGTTTTGTCTGGTCAAGCTACATCTGAGGTATGCCCCTAGTATTTGGGGCCATGTACAGTAAAACATAATAGAATCAACAAAAAAGGAAGGTGCATGCTTTGTTAAAAGCTGCCATGAGTGAACAGAGAGAGAGAGAGTTAACACTGCTGATAAAATGACTAACATGAATTTGGTGCTGCTAAATACTTGAGAGGCTACGGGCTAGACTAAGATTACTTCAAAAATTTACATCACGCAAATTCCAGGGTGACACTCATTCATGTTGTATGCTCCAGATGGCAGGTTTACTGATGGGCATCTCCTCCACTCCACTCTTCTCTCAGCCAAACACTTTGTGTCCGCGTGCCTTCCACCTATTTTTATGTTGTCTAACATTTGCTTTATTTTCCTTCCCCTTCCCGGCTTTCCTTCCACCATTCCTTCTATATGTACCCGTTGTCAGCAGACAATGTCTTTGCAAGGAATGTCCAATTGCTCTGTGTTCTTCTAATCGTTTCCATCAGAGTCCTTTCCTCACCCACTCTCCTCAGCACTTCCTTGTTTCACTATTACACTATTGCCTCAAATGTTGGCGTAATTCAATCCAGCACCCCTCCTCATAAACTGCTTAGATATACCTTATTTGACCTATTATGAAGATAATGTGGTAGTGTATATATGACAGGTTTTTAATAAAACTTGTAAAACTAGTAGAAAGTTAATGTACTTGTGTGCAAAAGTGAAATAATATTAACTAGACAGATTACAATCCAGTATTATCTAATGAACGGATTAGCGCAGTGTAAAATGAAGATGATCTAATTCTTCAGAATGCTATAATTGTTTATTAATTAAATTAGTGCCGTTGAATATTTATACTCAGACTTTGAAAATCACTGAAATTATGGTTAATATTCTTTCCCATAGGTGGCATCTGGAGCTGTTGGGTTGGCGCAGAGGGCTTTGGATGAGGCCACAAAGTATTCTCTCGAGAGGAAAACTTTCGGCATGCCTATTGCTCACCACCAAGTAAGCTTTGACTTTGATTTCTGAATATTGGCATTCAACATATTAAGTGTAATTCTTTTGATTTTGAATTTAATAGTATGCAATTTAATTCTGGTAGCAGTCATGAATGCTAGTGAAATGAACTGATTTCTTAAAATTTCAAATTATGTATATGTGAACTCTGTTCTAAGTGTGTGCAAGAATTTTAAAATGCTGCAAAGGTTGTGCTGCAGTACTCGTTGAGTTGTTTTGAAGGGGCTGTTGGGTAACTTAACTTTGAATAGAGTTATCCAGCCATAGTTATCTCATGTCCTCTGGACCAAATATTTGTTTTTAGCCCTGACCCTAATATGTTAGGGGTATAGATATCTCCATTTTCCTTTGATTGTTTTCGTCTGGCAGTTTGCGGTCATGAGGCAGATAGTGGAGTGGCCCTGTGATTTTTTGATGCTCATTTTTATGCTTTGGTTTTTAATGATTTGTGAATATAGGTTTCACCATGACTGCAAAGTGCACCACATCTACTCTCTTCCACAATAAATAAGATTTTTAGTTAATTTTTTCTAAGTACATACTAGTAATCCGTATTGTTGGTAGTTGGCTCTAGAAATGATTGTCAGGCTTGCTTCCCACTGAGAAATATTAATTGAGCAAAGTTCAAATAATGGTTCACTTAAGTCTGCAAAGGTAATTTTTTAAGGGAATGATTATGTACGATAGGAAGTAGTGGCTATTTCTACCATTGGGATTGCTATTTTAGGCTGTGTCCTTCATGTTGGCTGAAATGGCGATTGGCATTGAGGTGTCTCGTCTGGCGTGGATGAAGGCGGCATGGGAAGTTGACCAAGGCAGGCGCAATACTTACTATGCATCCATCGCCAAGGCTCTCGCTGCAGATGTGGCCAACAAAGCTGCTACTGATGCTGTTCAGGTACTCTATTAAAATGTCCTCAAGAGATGATTATCCTCATTTGTGATGAGTCTTCTCAAAGTTATATATCTACTGCTAACTTCATTTTTGTATCCAAAATCCTTTTTTGGTTGACTTTAGCCCATGGGATTGAATGAATCTGCATCCAAGTTCACTTGACCCTTTTTGAGTTTACCCGAAAGAACAGTGCCCTGTTTTGGCTATCTAAAGCTGGGTCCCCATCGAAAACATCTTCTGGGGTCGTATTTTGTTATTCGGGTGATTTCTATCACTGCCTGCCTTTACTGTTTGCGATTCTGTTGCCTGTGGGTGAAATTTCACCACCCGGTGATGGCAAGGCGATGGTGATACGTATGAAAACATCTTGGTATGGTTCTAATGTAAACAAAACACCCAACCCGGACTCTGTAGACTATAGTGCTTGTGAAGCTCTTGGTTGGGGAGTGTAGACAAAATTATCTGAAAATGCCTGCAGAATAGGAGTGCACTCAGGATTTCTTTTTGCGGAAATAAATCTGCGCATTGTGTACAAGATTTTCATTCTCACGTGAACATAATGAGGATATGTAAAGTCATAACTGCATGTCTACATTTTCAAGTACATAATTCAAAGTCCCTATCCGCAAGTATCCTGTGTAAATTATGTATGTCACCGTAGCATGAGGTAGACATTCTTATATTTGTGACAGACAGCGAAAATGACTATCTCCTTAGGTAGAAATTTTTTGTTCCAGTAAATCAACAATGCATTTACAATGAACACTGCATAAATTATTTACACCAGAGGTTGACTGAATCAGCTGATATGATCGATGGAGTCATATTTCAATTTACGCCTTAATATTTCCAATTTATGAATCTGTAGGGCATAGGAAAAAATGTGCAATTAATAATTGAAATCATTAGTAAAACTTTGTCATTCAATCCCAATTTACGTATTTTGAATACACGGCTATCGAAATCAACTGATTTTATTAAGTGTCATAACATTCAAAATTATTCACCTCTTTTAGGTATTAGAGTGCCTAGAGGAGTAGAGGAGTACCCCGGTACAAAACAACACCACACACCCATTTAACACCAATCCTCATCAAAATACTTCACTAGCTCATGTCAAACGACATTTACCACCATGCAAAAATGGTCGTACCTATGCATACCGCTCGATTATTCAAAGGTGGCAACATAATTGGCTAGTTCACAAATCCTATCAACCTGCAGCTTTAATTTAAGCAAAATAATGGTCGAAAGTGCAAGGAGAGCCCAGTCGTCATACAGTGTTCTGGGTATTAACCTGTATGTACATATGTATATATGTCTTTGAAAATTAGCATTGCCATATCTTGGAGTTTGTGCTTTTTTATTTGCACTTTTTAATTTGTGATAATACAGTGAATTTCTAATTTTTCAATCGTAGGGACATATTTTTATTGTGCATTCTACTCCTATATTGAACTATTTTAAATTTCGGTCATACACAATTTATTGTCACTTTTTGTCACCTTTTTGATGAAAATGTCACTATTTAATCACTTTTTGTCACCTTTTGATGAAAATGTCACTATTTAATCACCTTTTTCCTTAAAAAGTGTCACTTGGTCACTTTTTTGATTGTAAAATCTGTTTCGAGCCCTGCTATGACGACCCTCGATGACTCGGACCCTCGTGCTGAAGATGTTGACTATGCAATAGATAAGAAACGATTAGACTGAAACTTTGATGAGACAGTGGTGGATAACACGAGGAAGAAAACGAATTGAAAAAATAGGGGTCGAAACTAAAAGCCAATAAACGCTGGAACAGTTGACCGAGATAACTTTACGGTCTCACGAACTTTTTTTTCAGACACAAATCTATATATCATCATTTACATTTGGTAAATCATTACCTAAGTAAAATAAACAGCTGACTTCCAAGTAATGATGGGCAGGTAATGCAATTGAAAAAGCGCTTACAACACGGTAAAGAGATAAAGAAAAAAATTGCGCGTTGTTGCGTCAAACTGTGTGATGTGCAGTGGTGGCATAGAATGGAGACTGCATTTATGTATTGGTAGATTGTAGATAGATATTATTCATTGATAAAATAGTCCATGTTGCTTAATTAACTTATTTTTTACTCATCCTTTCACACTGATGATTACAAGACAAGTTACTCGGAAAAATAGCCAAAATTCACCTTCCCCTTGCAGTGAAACTCGGGTCGAGTGTGGCTCGACATATGAGCTGGTGCCAATACTAACCGTGTTGAGTCACACTCGACACCCGAGTGCAAAAGTAGTTTATTCGGAAGCAAATAGCTCTTCTCTGGACAGGTATCTTATAACACAAAAAAATCTGTAGTTGGTTTTTTATTGTTGTTCTTTTCGATGGCCGCCTCCACCATGGCTTCTAATTTTGATGAGTGTTTACTTAATTTTGATTCCACGATGGTCACTAGATTGAATTTTCATAATGTTTGGAGGATAAGGTGAACTTCATATTTTTGAGGTGGAATTATGTATATCAACACTTTCGTCTTCATCACTACTATTGTGACTGGTCCTTGTCACTAGTTCCTCCGATGTAGGTTCTGCCATTGTATCATCACAAGCCTGAAGATGGCCGTCCATATTAATATAATCACTGGGGGTTTTGAGCAGTATACCACCAGCGTGTTTGAAGTATTTGCGAAAATCATCTGCCATGCTTCTAATCTCATCCGTGACTTCAGCCACAGCCTCTTTCTGAAGATTTAACATGACACGTTAACTCCAGTTCTGGTATTTATTGGAATAAATTAAAAATTCAGGTAGTTAAATCAAAGATCAACCTGGAGAACATCCTCATTTAGTGGTGAGAAAGGGAATCTGCCAATTTCCAGCAATTTACGGTGGTATTGGAGGAAACCTCTCTCCAGGCATGTAAAATCGCCCATTTTGGAATTTTCTTCATTGTATCCCCATTATTTTCAAAGGCGATGAATACATATGAAAGAGTAATGACCATTGAGAAAAGAAAGCTATTTCCAATAGCACAAGAACTAAAAACGTAATGCTTACGCATACCGATCCATTGTAAGTGGTACCACACCAGCATCCTATGGTACAGGACTTTGACCTGAAGAAGCAGACTGTAACACCGGTGAATTATCATCTGGTGAAATATGGATATTAGTGAGAGTAAATCCTAAATACTGAATGCTTTAACATCTTTGAATGCATAAATGCAAGTCCATAAAATACGTAGACCCTGTTCTGATTTCACTCATTCAGCCACACATGCATTCTAGCATAAATTCGTGTGGGTTCATGCTTGGTGACACCAGTCGTTTAGGGATGCGATTATATTTCAGGGATAGTAGCTACAACAGGTATCACTCTAAGAATTTGAACCGCCTCCAATCTGAGCATGTGGCAGCGAGTATGGTTTGTGATGCTACATGTGAGTTTTAGCCAAATGAGAATTTTTAACGCTGTGGAAATGCTGCCAGCAGTTAAAACAAAAAATAAAAATGCAAAAGGAGAAAATATGGGTTAAGCTATCGTTTTCCCCATCACTCGTGGTCTAAATGATACAAGGACTTCCATGTGGGATTTGATTGGGTGACTCTGGCATACGTGATAGAAGAATGCACTATCTTTCATGCATCTCACACGTTTGCTGATGTTCAGCAATCCTGATTTGTTAGGTGTCTATGTCTGTAAAAAGAGAGTTTTGCTGACGTAGTATTTCACCAAGGTTGGTGAAAATTAATTCCATTGTTCCTAGGAACTTGGCCTGAGGTTCATAATTTCGTGAATTTTTTAAACTTCTTATTTTTGAATAGTGCCATGTATTTAGTATAGGGTTTTGGTTTGAACCAACAGTTTTGCTTCGTATAATCAAAACTTGGTAATTTCATATTTTCGAGTTTCTACTGTATTCGCTTGAAAAGCCTGCCGGGCACAGAAATCTCTATTTATGTATGTAGTATTAGCTATCAGCCAAGGAAAATATTGACAATTCAACACCATACTGGAATGGGAAGGCATGGGTGTTGGGGTAAGACCGTCTATCCAATTAGTGGTTTCATTTCACCCAGTTTTGGGTGAAGAACTTCACCTCGTCAGCTTAAAGATTAAGAGAGGTAGTGATCTGTGATGTCATATCACCGGTGGTCGCTCATAACCAGTGATTCAGGGGTCATATTCTGTAACTTGTATCAATGCAAGTTACAGAATATGACCCCTGCACCACACTTGTTCTATACAGTGATGTATCGCATGATTTTCAACAGCTGTATTCTTCCTATCTCAATATTTTGTAGTGAGCTGTGTTTTGTGATACGTACAATGTATGCAGGATTTTGCATGCCAATCACACCAGAGCTATACATTTCCATACAACATTCTCACTCAGACAGGACTGACACAATTTTCCACGGAGTTTGTCAAAGCTGAACCAATTATTGGTAAGATAAATCCTCGACGGTCAGTGCCTCGTGAATTTATCGTGTTTTGACCTGCTAGTTTTTGAGATACACAGTGTGTCCTCGTTTAACGTTGTTTACTAGTTCCTGAAAAACTTGGCGTTAAGCGAAGCAACGTTAAACTATGCAATATTTCCCATAAGAAGCAATGTAAAAAATTAAAATCGATTCCAAACTTACCAATTCTTCATTTCAGCACAATAACGATTTCCGCACAACGATTAAAGGTTGGATGTATGGCATTATTGAATGAAGGGTTCAAACTAAATTTCTATAACATGTTAATGGTGAAACTTTGATATTTTCACTCACAAAAGAAATTTTGGAATTATTCTCTATCCTGGGAGCACGGAAACTACAGGTGATAGGAACTTACAGTTGACATTTAAATGTAAAGGGGACTTGGTTGAAAGACATCAATGGAATAATTATAAAAAATGGCCCATTTCCTTAAAAATTGATGTGTTTTCATGGACTACTTCGCGTCATCCTCCGCCGATTAACGGCATATTTTAGTTTCGTGGGCAGCCGAACAGATGGTGCCACTAGTCAGTGAGCTTCATATCTTAGATGAAACAAACTAAAAAGGCATTTTAAAAACAATTAGCACTGGGTTTCCCCCCTATATTTCCGATATTTAGTGTTGTTAGCACCGGTTTCCCTCTGAGTAAATAGAAATTATTACCCTTCACTGCGGGAGCACGCACGAGAAGGGCAAAAATTTCGCTTGCTGTAATCGTGAAAATGTAGGAAATCAATAAAAATATGTAGTGAGTGAAGGAGGGAATCCAAGTGCTGTGAACAAAATTTTCGTTATTTCGTAATAATTTTTCAGGAACAGTACCACCCTTGACGATTTACTGCAACAGGGCGGGTTTAGAAAACTTCCTCTTACACACTAATTTAAGACGAAAAACATGTTTTCGAATCACCTCGAACAGCAGTGAATCAACTATTTCTACCTTATGGCGGCACAGGATTTTCAGGTATTTTTTCACGTAGATATCTGCCCCTGGATCTACCATTCAGAATGGTACACTAACATTGGTTTGAGTTTTAAATCACCTGATGCATTGCCCCCCAATAACAGCGTAATAAATAATAAGCAATTATAACAGGTATAAAACAAATAACGCAATTATAATTCGCTCAGGTGAACCTTTTACACACGCTATAGAGAGTAATGCCAAACTTTTCCGCCAAATGGAAATTACGTATCAGACACGCTAAAGTCCTATTCGTTATTTATTTTTTTTTGGTCACGCACAATTTGAACAACGTTATCGTGAAGCACTGACGATGTTGAACGATTAAGGGTGAATTGTTGGACAACGTTATCGCGAAACAACGTTAAGTGGGACAACGTTAAACGAGGACACACTGTACCATGCAAGCAAAATTATCCCCAGGGTACCGCAATTCTTCTTCCCCTGCTTCCCATCTCTAAATGAGATGGATAATGTCTAAGGGCTGACCTCTGCTCTAACTTATGGCTACTCGTAAGCTAACACAGTTTCTCACATGTATTGTACTACTTAAAAAGAATGAGCGCTCTGTAATTTCCTCTGCCTTATGATGCCATTTTTTTGTTCCTACAGATCTTTGGAGGCAATGGATTCAACAGTGAATATCCAGTGGAGAAACTGATGAGGGATGCAAAGATATACCAGATCTATGAAGGCACTGCCCAGATCCAGCGGCTGATCATCTCTCGTGAGATAATTGAGCGTGCTAAGAGCATGCAGTAAAAGACTGAACGACGACATTTTATAGATTTTATTTTTATTGGATGCAATGGAATTTGGTCTCTTTTTTTTGTAAACTATTCCATCCTCTTTAAAAGAAAAGCTGTAAAATATGTGAATATAGCAACGTCAATGCAAAACAAGGAAATCTCCTGCGAGAGATCCTACCATGTTCCTCATATCTTATTTTTGACTATGGTATCCAACAACTAAATAAAATTTGGAATTTTTACATTCAATACACAAGACTAATGTGGTACTTCATTCATTGATCAATATCTGTTCCAAGCCTCTTAATTAGGCATCGCTGTCTTAATGTTTTATTTGACAGTGAAATGTTTCGGGTGATAGAGAGGCCGTTAAGTTAACCATTTCCTGATATAATCCCTGTGTACATGATAAGTTTTAAAACCAAAAACAGAGTTTTAGTTTTTTTATTCATTATTGTTTGTGTAACTTGTGTATTTCTGTTATAATATTGTTATCATTCTATTATCAAGTCTCTGAAACATCTGAAGCACATGGACCAACTCATTTTATTCTGTGCGGCATGTTTTTTTGTGTTTGTTACGAGTAATGTCAGTCTGTGAAATGAAACAACTTATTTTGACATCAAAGGATGCCCCTTTTGGGTGAATGGTACCTGTTTAAATAAAGGCTTTTGAAATTGTTATCTTTTCTTGTTATTCACTGATTTTAAACATTTATGGAATGGTAGAATACTGCTTTTTTTGTGGACCTTGTATCTTATTATAAGCATGTGAGAGGCAAATACCAGTGACTGATTGCAACATCTTTGGAGCAATAGGGAAATTACATACTTTTAATAGACAGTATGGCGATATTCTGCAGCAAATACATGTTACCGCAATGTACTTTTTCCGCTCAAAATTTAGTTTATACACTAGAAAATGACTCCCAAAAATCTTCCAAGTTTCGCGGGCTAAAAAAAACCGCCCCCACTAATCTTACGCCACGACGTCACAATTCAGTCGAAGTTGTAGATCCTAGCCCCACAGCCTCGTAGCTTCAAGTTTGGAAGAACCACGTTGCGTTTTAAAGGAGAAAATGTCTGAAAAAAGGAAAAATTACAAGTGGTGCTTAAATTACGTAGGTAATTTTCGTAAATTACCACGCCCCTTGAAAATAACTGTAATTTTCCAGATAATTCACTTATGTATGAGATAATTTTTCATACAGATAAATGCCCAATAAGTTCTTTTAAGCCAAGTTCACATTTCCTACTTGTTTAATTATAAATTGAGGCATGTACAACTCATTTTTGAAACATTTTAATCAAATTATAAAATTATAGAATAATGTATTAGAATATTATTCTTGAAAATTTCTCACACTTTGACAAAAGAAAGCCAGATTGCGTGTTGCTGCCGTAGTTCTTTTTACAATTTTAAAGATTTCTAATAGATTAATGTTGTATTAGGTATGGTTTAAATATCTTTATTCCGTTCCTATTGCTATTAGCTTTCTTATTTAATCATACATTTGCTGTAAAATACAGAAAACTAAAAAATACTGGAAAATTACGGTAATGTTCCCACCTCTAGTTGTAGACCAGTACACGTGGCACATCTATCAACAGTTCGTTTCAGCACACAGAAAATAGCATACCACGAAGTGCCATGAATGATGCCAGCCCCTATTCAGCCAGGATTCAGCTAAATCGATGGCACGGCGGAGTGGCGGTTGCAGTGTTATAGCCCTCAATCGGAAGCACCCTTGCTAACAGTGTAATCCAATAATCGATATAAAAATATATGTATAACTATTTGGTGATACGAGATGAAAACAAAAATCAAAAGATATTACTTCCCAAAAATAAAAAATGCGGGCATTAGCAGAAGTTGTAAAAATGTATGTGGACGGTACATAAGAGTCGAAAATACGGACATGTCTGCATAAATAAGGACGTATGGTAACCCTAGATATATCAGGCCACGTTGGATGCGCGAAAACTGCCACGGGCCGATTTATCGGCCCAACTTGAAATACCTGATTTCAATGGCCCAACTTTAAAAACCTGAAAGAATCCTTGGCAATCTTCGCACATCCCAACTGAAATTGGCTGGCAGTAAAAGGGTTAATATGTGACAATGAAATACATCACGCAGCTATCTTGGGTCCATGGTTTTCACTAAGAAATCTTTGACAAAAGTGCTGTTTGTTATTTTTTAAAAGTGGACTGTGTGTAGGGAATGCCTAGCAATCCCTTCACACTTTTTTGCCCTTGCAATTATTGTCTTGCAATAATTGCAGGGGCCAACTCTTGGCTCAAATATATTACATTCCTAATATTTTTCAAGAATGATGTTACAGTAAAATGTTCGTTATCATAGGAAAAAGCTGTCATTTTTCCAATCATCGTGATCACATAAATGATGTGGTATGCAGTCACGTGCACGGGTGCAAAGTTATACACCAAAGACTGAAATTCGCCACGAAAAAATCATTTGACTTGACCGGGATTAAAACCCAGATCTCACAATTGCCGGACAGGTATGCTACAACTTATTCATATGAACCCCTGCTGAAATTCGCCTTGAATTATGATGGCTTGGTGATATAACTGGCTAACACACCTGACCAGCAATTGGTAGATCCGGATTTGAATCCCGGTCAAGTCAAATGATTTTTTCCATGGTGGATTTCACAGTCTTTGGTGAATAGCTCTCATTTTTATTTTCAAAAAATATGTAAACATGACGATATCCCCAGCGTTTTTCTTACCCAGCTTTGTGATGACCTGATTGACTCAGTTCATTCCATTGTTTTCTATTGGTCAGTCTTCTGGATGGTTTTATTGTAAGTGTTCTTGTGTGTAAAATTGAATGGTCTTATAAGTCAAATGTGGTGTCCACCTCATGGTGTTTCTTTGTTAATGGTAAGAGCCATCTAAATATTAAATCAGGACACACTAGGATCCCGTATATGGCGAGAGGGGCAGGCAGTGAGTGAAGAGAGGGCAGCGAAGTAATTTAACCGTTAAAAGCCAGTGCTTCAATTCTCATTGATGGTTCCACTGGCTGCAGTGACGTAGCCAAGATTTTGGTTTGGAGGGGACTTACTCTGAAGCATGGGGGGCCCTCTCTTGGCACAATTTTATTCGTTATTGCAGTTTATAAATGGCTACTTTTTTATAGAAAACTGCTTTGTTCTTACCTTTTTCCGCTCTCGAGTCCTTTTTTTTTTACATCCAATATGGTAAAAATAAACTAACAATATGATTTAAAATTTCTGTGGGGGGGGGGGGGGGCTGAAGCCCCTCAAGCTCCCCTCCCTGGCTACGTGCCTGCCTGGCTGGAATTCTCAGAGTATTTAATTAAATATTACATATGCAATTGATTCCTCAGCAAATTTGGCAAACGGGACCCATTTTTTTGGTGATAACTAAATATCTCCAGGCGGCTAAAGGTTAACATTAGGGGGATAGGAGTTTCACTCTGCCTACAAAGATTACGAGGGCTTTTTATGTCAATTTACGTTTATCAATTGTCAAAATGAGAATTTTTCCATTAAACTTAGCCAAGTGTGTAACTATGAAATTCAAGGGCTCCCAACAGTACTCCTTCTAACACTTTTGTCACTGTCTCTGGTCGCTCGTAACAGTTTCTAACATACATAAGTCTATATATTTTGTAGAACTCATGGAAGAATCATTCTGGGTCGTATCTGAAATGCTTCAGTGGGATTCAAGATGGGACAAAACGAGAGTTATATGACATCTCTTTTCATTTCCTGCTCATCATTCATTTGTTTTTCTGCTCCATATGGCAGGTTTACTCATGGGCATCTCCTCCACTCCACTCTTCTCTCAGCCAGACACTTTGTGTCTGCGTACCTTCTGCCTATTTTGATGTTATCTAACATTTGCTTTCTTTTCCTTCCCCTTCCCGGCTTTCCTTCCACCATTCCTTCTATATGTACCCATCGTCAGCAGACAATGTCTTCGCAAGGAATATCCAATCCAATTGCTCTGTCTACTTCTAATCATTTCCATCAGAGTCCTTTCCTTGCCCACTCTCTTCAGTACCTCCTCGTTTCTCACTTTCTTCTTCCATCTCACTTATTCCATCTTCCTCCATATCCACATCTCTAGGGCTTCTAGTCTTTTTTTCATCTACCTTCTTAATTGCCCAAGTTTTCGCCCCATATAGTTCCACACTCCTGTGTACAGCACTTTACTAGTTTCTTCCTCAATTCTTTGTTCAAAGGCCCACAGAGTAGCTTCCTTTTCCTTTGAGATCCTTCTTTTGCTAATGCTATCAGTCTTTTAATCTCGGCTGTGAAAGACATATCTTCTGTTGTAATAGTCTCCAGATATTTGAATCTCTTCATTTGCTCTATGCCTTTCCTTTCCAGTTAGACTTAAATTTTCTCCCCTTTTCCTCCGATGACCATACACTTGGTCTTCTTCTTGTTCATCTTCATTCCATATTCTATACATTTGGTGTTGAGGTCTTCCAGCATTCCAATTATTTCTTCTTTGGTTTCCGCTAATACTGCCATGTCATCTGCAAATCTTATGCACTACTCTTGTCCCTCCCAAACACACCCCTCTTCTACCGCCATAACACCCTTGGATAATTTCTTCGAAATATTTGTTGTATAATTTGGGGACATGCACTATCCTTGTATTACTCCTTTTCCCAGACCTATTTCCGCTGTCATCTCACCTGCTATCCTCGCTCTCGCAGTTTGGCCTAAATAGAGGTTTTTAATTAATCTTCTTTCTTTCTAATCGATCGTTTGTTTTTTCAGTATAGCCATTAATTTGTCCCATCTTACTCTGTTGATTGCCTTTTCCAGATCTCTGAAAGCCACATATACTTTCCTCTTTTTCTTCATATATTTCTCTCCAATTATTCTCATCTTATCGGTTCCTACTCCTTTCCTAAAACCATACTGTTCCTCTTCAATTGCTCTACTCAGCCTCCCACATAGCCTTCTATTAATTGTCCTTAGTAGTGCTTTTGCTGTGTGAGATGTTAAGCTTAACGTCCGATGTTATTTGAATTTCTTGCTGTTTTTCCTTTTTTCTATGGGTATCATCACTATTTCTTCAAACTCTTTTGGCCACTTGCCACCGCACTTGGCCGCTTACTATCTCATCGTACAGTTTGAATATCTCTTCCTTTCCTTCTTGATCCAGGGCTTTTATCAATTCAATAGGGATTTCATGCACAAGTACCTTCCATTAATTGGCTTGATGATTCCAAATGTCTTTCATGCACGCTCTAATGGCACAGTTATTTGATAACCCCTGTGATAGAAGTGAAATTCTGTCAATGACCACTGGCCTTCTTGGGGTTGGTACTAACACACAACATTAAAAACTAAGAGTCCTGCAGCTTTCAGTCCACGTTCTGTTGTGCAACGCAAGTGACGCAATACTGTCACTGGTCCTCCTATTCATAGCCAATTTTTCCCTCACGGACCGATATTTATAGAAAACACATACTTTGTATATTTTTCCTGCTATTACAAGCAACGGGCTCCTGCCGCCTATCAGTAGCGGCCGCCCTTCGCTTGTACTAACAGAACGCGTTATTTTGTTCCGAAAGTTGTAGTGCCAGTGTGGACCGAGAAGGTGGGGCAAGGGGAGATTAAGGAAGGAGGGAGCGGCGGGAGGGGGGGGGGGACAGTAATAAGAAAAACTGGAACCTTAAAAACTTTAGAAAGTGACACTACTGTGTATAACATTGATTTGACGGCTTCATTCCTCTCTTATGATTATTCTTGTATTTTTCAATTAAGATTGCAAACCTTCAAACACCTTGTGGCACGGGACAAATTTCTCTAATTATGTTTAAATTTTGCATAGTAGCTACTTTTAACAAAAGGAAAAGAGTAAAAAGTGGTGCGAATAAAAATATTGAAGTTCATTTTTAAGGGACACCCTAATGACGAGACACTTGTCGACAATTCTTTCATTTATTATCATTTATGGTACATTAATTTTACTTATTTCATTTATGAATTTTTGAAACAAAAAGAGCAGAATTTATTCGCAATTATGACATGATTTCCATATAACATATGATATACTAGTCCTCCAAAATATGCATTGTGGAAAAAAGGAATGAGATGATTTGTTTTTTTTATTTAGATATTTCGCTAATGTTAAAATAAGAAATTGGTCGTCTTTTTCTTTTTATGACTGAGAAAAAAATGTTTACTTCTTTCATAACGCAAGAAAGAATATTATCAACTACTCAGAAATAAAGCACTGCGAAGAATATTCCTTCTGAATTGAATGGGCAGATTTTATTTGCAATTATAAGACAATATGAGACTCCTCGAGAATATGCCATGCGGGAAAAATAAAGTTGTGCTTTGTTTATGCTTTCAAGGCAGTGCTATAATTTGTGTTTACATCAGACTATTCCCGTCTTATCCCAATGCTAAATTAGAAAAATGGATACATATTTCATAACGCAAAAAAATATTGCTAACTGCTAAGTAATAGGACATCGCAAAGTATAGTATTTCTAAATAAAAAGAGCAGAATTAATTCGCTGTGATAAAACAAAGTATTACTTCTCGAAAATATGCCCCTTGGAAAACAGACAACAGTCGTTTGTAGTTTTAGAAACATTTCTCTTTTTTGAGTTAAAATCAGACATTTGTCGTGTGTTCTATTACTAGGTGAGAAAAAGTATCACATATGTAAAAATTAGCCTGGAAACTGGCTATTCCAAGTAAAAATATGATTTTTTAAATAAGTGAGAAGAACCATTTTAGACACTCTGTTGGTTTGTAGACAGGTTTTTAAAAGTCTTTTTCTGAAGTTTTGTTTCTTCTCTTGTATGGTGTTTTGCAATTAATTTGCCCCAATGTAGGTATGGCTAGAACAATAGAGGTAAAAAGAATGTTTCAAATGCAGACAAGGCTATCTAATGCCCCTCCAAGCGTGAATAACACTTAAGGCAGGCAAGCGGCCAATAATCCATCACCGGCTTGGATGGTGAGCCCACCACCTTTCGGTGCTTGAATTTCCCTCGTCGTGGATGAGACCCAGAAATAATATGTTATCAGAAAGGAAGCCTCTTTTCCCTGAGGGCGATGATGGCGGCACTCAGTTTGCTTGGAAATTTTATTTTCTGTTCTTGCACCTTTAATCCAAATCTGCCCAATGTGACATAAATGTCACACAATGCATTCCTCCACACTAGTTGCTCTCTCTTCAAAATGGGGCAATGTACTGCTACTTCTAACTAATAGAGCAAATAGGGAAGCCCTTCATTTTTACTTAGTTTCGTAGATTCCCAGTAAGAAGTCATGTATATACTTATGAAGGATCTGGAAGTTCAGCATCTTGTGTTGAGTGAAATCATAGAATCTTGCATTTACGTTTTTCTTCCAGTACTACATCAAAACATATAACAGTTTTGGGCCATTGGTGAATCCTCTAGTTATATGCTTACTTTTATGTTAGTACCTACTTTCCTTAGTCCATTTTCTTCCAAATACATACATTGTTGCAGGGAAAACGATTGTGCCAATTTATGCCTTTCGATTTTAATGAATAACTGTGTCTTCTCTGTTACAGAAAATCTCTTTATTATTTTTTAGTGATTAATATTCATTGTGTATTTGTGACCAGATATTCTAATGCATGTAATTACTGCTGAAATCCATAGGCTATTAGTGAACAAGTGTATAGAGTTCACTATAACTAATCTTCCCTCCTATTATGATTCATACACGTGTATATTGAGCTGTTCATTCAACTATTGGTCCTCTCTTAAGTTTTGTGAAGAGGAGGTTTTAGGAGAGGAGGCATATGGATGTTGAAACCCTCCTTCTCATTAGCCAGTTGAAGTGAGTCACAGAGAGAGGCCCAAGAGGTAAGGGTTCACATCGGGCCAGAGGGTAAATAATATAGTGGTGTACATCACTGAATTAGGGAATTTTAGCTTAGTTAGTACAGAGTTAAAATCTGCACTTACATGATGCCTCTGGCATACTTGAATGAAAATAAAAAATTGGTACGATGTATCCGAAGAGGAATTTTTACTATGGTGTGATGATGATTACAAAATTGGACATTTTCGGAATGTTGACCGACTTACTCGGTTTAAGGTTCCAACCCGGTAAAAAAGAAAGGGTGGGGGGGATTTGGACTCGATCGGACAACGCATAGGGGCCGCGCAACGGCTTCAAATTGTTGAAAATAGCGATTTTCTTGGTAAAAAATACATTTTCCTGAGTTCCAGGGGTATGGCTATCGCGTGGGTGGGTGTTTCACACGGGAGCTGATTCCACGGTGTTCCAGCAGTAGTATGACACCAATTACGTTTTCGCCCGATGCGGGGGTGCGGCAGTTGGAGGGGTATAAGTGACTTTTCGGTCTTCTTTGGCGTGGGTAGGGACGGTGTACATCGGGAGCATGGGAACGGCAATAAAAATCCTCAAAATGAAAAACATTTTATTTTCGTTAACGATGATCACACAAACCAAATGTCACTCGGAATTTTATACAGCATTTTTATCTTTTCCTGGTCCACGTCCCTAACCACGCCAAAGAGAACAGAAAAGTCGCTATTGTACCCCTCGCACTCCCGCATCGGGAGAAGTGTAATTGGTGTCATACCACTGCTGGAACACTGTGGAACCATTTCCCGTGTGAAACACCAACCCACGAATACACCATGTTCCTGTGAGTTAGGCAAATTTGTATTTTTTTTAAAACCCGGAAATTCGATATTTTCAGTAATTTGCAGCCGTTGCGCGACCCCTATACATTGTCCGATCGAGTCCAAATTTTTCCTCCTTCATTTTTTACTGGACTGGAACAAAAAACCGTGTAAACCGTGTAAGTCAACATATCGAAAATGTCCAATTTTGTAATCACCCAAAATTGCTACACCCAGGGATGACATGATTCACCTTTGTAAATTATGATTCAAGACTTCAATGCCTTATTAGAACAAACCATAACTGGTGAATCAAATAATTGAGATGAGCTGTCGAATTACTGACGAATCATGAGAGCCTAAAAAAATTAATCTTTTCACTTCCAGAGGATTTAATGATCCATATTGCATACTTCCTCTTAAATAATGATTTGGAAACTAAAATATATACCTATTTCTTGCAGAAATATATTTTCGTTTACAAATCATTATTTAAGAGGAAGTGAGCATTCCTGCAATAAATGTATCTTATATATTTCTCGCAGGAATGTATCTTGTAGGTATATTATTGCTCTTAAAAACTCTCCTTACCACAGCTATTGCATACAGCACATCCAATTATAGACTGTAGAATCGGTTAAATATCTCGGAGTTGAGCTGACTAAAGATATCTCTTGGGGTAAACATATGCGGGAAATTACCGGCCATGGAAATCGTAAATTGCGATTTGTTAAAGGAGTATTTGGCAAGTGCGACGATAAAGTTAGTGGAATCTGCTACTTCCCCCTTGTTAGACCCCACTTGGAATACGCTGCCAGTATTTGAGATCCTTATGAGGTAGGCTTAAAACCGAGTTAGTACCTACCTACGCGTGTTGCGAAGTTCGGAAAGATAAGTTCAAGGCCGTTACAATAATATCGTTAGTGTTACTGTCCTTTTTCAGAAACTGGGATGGGAATCGCTTTCATGCCCTTGATTAAAATTTAGACTTAATCTTAATCTATTCCCAAACCGATTTATTCTGCGACGACGATAATAACATTTAGCGAAATCCAAAATACTACGGGAGATCAGATCACGAGAATAAAATTAGGGAACTTGACTGTAGAACGGACAGATTTAAAATGTATTTTTTCCCGCGAACGGTAAGAGACCATAACAGCTGCCACTGAGAATTCTAACGAAATTTTTTGATAGGTAGTGTAACCTGTTAGTTGAGTTACTCCCTAGTACTTGTAACCTTATCTGATACCTAGAACTAACAGCACGCCGTGTATGTTTACGGTATAAATATTGTATATCTGTCCATTTGTGCAAAATACATTAATGCAAACGGTCCCTCATTGATAGCATACATATAGTGTAGTGAATGCTTGTGAGATTTCGCCTCCTGACAAGCGTTAGCGATTTATGGCAATGAATAAATAGTCGTAGTTACATTGACTTTAATAGGGTGTAGTGTAATGCATGTTGTTTACAGCTCACCCCTTGTCACACACCCTTGAGGTGGCTTGCAGGATAGTATGTAGATGCAGGTGAAATGAAGGCGGATATATGCACAACTTTGCTGATCTCTAGAAATATTAAACGTGCTCTAATCCTTGCCAGATCAAGGCAATCACAAGTGAAACATGTCTACGGAACGCATGCGATTTTATTTTTCACTCGGAGAAATTTACCGCTAGCCACTTCCCGCGCCAGCTCTGCCGCAAAAAACGTCGCCGTCCGATCCACCTGCACCCAACGGCACAAATGGCATCGGCGATCAAAATCCCTCTTCAGTAACTAACCAACCGAAAACCTATAGCCTCGTCTTAGCTCTGAATTTAATTCAAACAAGGACTCAGTACGAGGATCTTCTCCGCAAAGGGGCGCATTCATTCCAAGCTGTAGGGCTCGCAAGGTTTCTAGCTCATCTTGCTCAAGGGGTTGAACAGGTCGCTTAGCGCATACCTATTCAATTCGAAGACGAGCGAGAACTCTCATTGCCTCGCGTGCACCTCACTGCCGACCAGTCTGCTCTGAGGCGACGCGAGTGTGAGGTGAGGTAGGCAGGCCACGAGCCTGTGTTGCTAGCGTGAAGAAGCGAATCACGTTATGCCCGTTATGCCTTCTTTGTGAGTGGACGACGCGGACTGGCTTTTCTTAGTTTGAAGACAGAATTGACGTTGGTGTTGTTGATGGTTTGCGCTGTAAGTGTTACTTAGTGACTGAGTGGAATACCGTGTATATTACGAGTGATACAGTGCTGTGAAATAAAAAAACACGATCCTCAAGCACGATCTTCGAAGGTAGTGATCCAGCTCTCCATTCACTTCCTACATCGTCGTTTTAACATGTTACATCAATCACCAGAGTGATATTGAGTGTAGTGCCAGCGTAATCGTGAAGGAAGATCGAAAGAAAGGCGTCGGAGATCCTTTTGCTTCTTTCCAAGGAATCTTGAGTTGGTGAGTACAGTAATAATTGAGACCATACTCGAATTTAAATCTAAAATTTAAGAAGTTTAAGGAGTGTGAAGTAAATACTGTAATAGTAATGACACAAAACCTATGTTTTAAATTACTGAACTTCTCAGTAACTAACTGAAGATACATATTGAAGGCATGTTTGTTTTACCTCGTACGATGGAGTTTACATGGATGGATACCTAAGGTTATTTGGTAAATATTTTCCCGAGCGTCCCATCTTCAAAATGGGGTTTGCAACACTTAAAATTGCTAGCTTTACACGATGTTTCACACGCACAAAAAATAATTCGAGCAAAATAATTTCATGAAAGAATAATAACATTACTTTCCGAATTGAAGTTCCCAGAACGTCACGGGAATGTATCGTAGAAAAGTTTTACAAAAGTGGAAATCGGTAAACCTTAAAGGGAAAAATCTTTGATGGTACATGCGCATGTACTATGTGTACGGGGAAGTCATTACTTTTAAATGTAAGGCAGTCATTTAGTTTTCAGAAATGTTGTTAGTTATAGTACTTTTTAAATTATATCCCTTTTGAGCACACAGCCGTACCAAATCCCATGAAAACGGCTTTCACTTTTTGGCATTTTGTGTGAAAAAGGCGTGATTTGCGATATTTTGGTATCATCAGAGAGAAAACATTTTTGATATGTATTACGAGACCAAATTCATTGGTTTTTGTGAGTGTAGAGGTATTTCGCTCAAACTACCACAACACATAAGTGTTCTTAGAGGCCGTGTATTGTAAGTAGCAATTGGATGCCATGTTTTTTCTAATCACAGCATGATCGCATTAGCAAAATTAGTGTTGTTTTGGTAGGTTCTCGTTGGCCTACGCGGCACCGTGCACATGGGCGTAATTCCAAAAATAAAATTATCGAGGTGTTTTTCTTCTTCCTGTCGGCTTGCAGCCTGTCCTTCACCGACTCATTCTCCTCATAAGCATTTATTCCACCTTTACCTAGGTCGTTCAGCATTTATTTTTCCCTTCTAGGCACTGATCTTTCGAAACATCCTCCATCCTCAAGTATTCTATTCTGTTTATGTGGTCACTTCACATACTACTTCGCTACATATCCCGTGTTTATTGGTGTTGTTTTGTATTCCTCTCTTTTATTGTTATTGATTTTTCGATATGTTCTTGTTCTCTCGAGTATTTTTCCGAGATTCTTCATTTATGTTGCTTCTAGAACTCTATTAAAGTTTGTTGATGTTTCTCTGGCTTCTAGTTTTTGAAGTAATTGTACTATCAGCGTGAATATCTCTCACGATGCTGATAAATTCCCGATGTAATCACAAAAACACAGTCGAATTGGTAAAATTCTCTGGCGTTGTTGCCGCAAATTGCACAAGCTATTCGGATAGTAATTGCGGGACCTGCACTAACTTCTATCGTTAAGTGTTTCTGCTGTGTATATACCCAGGATTCCTTCGTCTTGCTGTAAAAATTAGGTGGCATATGCACAAATAAATGTTACCAAATTGAAAATTGAAGAAATTAATATGCATACCAAAATAGAGGGGTTTACAACTTCGATTTTTCTAAGCGCAAATGACAAATATACATTCATAATCAGCTCTTGTATTTTTATTGCCTTCTCGGTGCGTTTATGTTATCGCTTTGAAAAGTCGGTCCACATGGCGAGCGTGACCGTCTCCGTAATCTGACGAAATGAAAATTCACCTATTCCTAATACGTTCCATGCATGCTGAGAATGAATTTGCCTACTGTGGCTGGTGCAACTTGATCTTTTTGCATTCGACAAGAGGGCCTCGCATGATCTCCGACCACGAACTGCCCGCGTAACTCCTTCCCAAAATAATCCACTTTCATAAGAACCAATGACCCATTTTCAGGTTTAGTATGGGAGTGTTACGTATTTCTTAGGCGAGGAAGATGGCAAAACATTTCCCGAGTCTCCTAATGTCGTCGTGAACCCAGACCTTCGCAAGGAGGAAAATAATAGTTTTCTCCTTACGTTGGGGCCTAGACCGTAAACTTTAATCGATAGCAACGATCTGCTGGTGGGAAAATCGTTAAAAAAACTGCCAGTGCATATATATAGCCACTAATTTGATTACGGATCTTTAGCTTACCAATATCTTTTGTAAACTTTTTTACCCGTTTCAGTAGCGGAGAATTTTAAATAAATGCTTGGTTGATGCATATTGAAATTTGACATGCATGAAGTAAATAGATACAAACTTGCGAAAAATACAAACTCTAGCTTTTTCTTATTGATAGTTATATCTTCTTCGGATATTATTTATTAAAATATTGCAGTTAATTTAAAATTGGCCAAATAAAGGATGGGTACCTAATTAGTAGTTTTTCATGTATGCGAGCAGTGTTTTTTATCTACGTTCATCACCAATGGGGATATACTTGACTTGTAAATTGTGTATTATCAACTGAACTCTGAAATATGGAGGCATTGAACAGTTTCCAATTTCATTAGTTTATTAAATTAGTTCCCGGATTATTTGAACAGCATAAAACAGTTCACCCCTTCAATTCTACATTAATTGTAGCGGAGGGAGTTTATCGCTGAAGAACTGTAAAATAGCACATTTACATGAGTGTTGTAAATGTCGTCTGCGAAGAAACTCAGAAGTAAGATGGGCTATGTTATTTCCAGGCCGCAATACTCGTAACATTGGAACTCTTATTTTCTCCATGCACTTAAGTAAACTTAATTTCATTTCTTCATTTTCATCGAGACAGAGAACCAGCTCTTGGGTTGAAGTCCTTATTACACAGATTTTGAGATAATTCCTCAGACTTTGTTTCAACGTAAGACCAATGATACATACCTCTTACCCACCTGTAACGAAAATCGATTGATATAGGGTCGAAACTGCAGAATCTTTACCTTGTCGCTTACGTTTTTGGAATTTCCTTATTTCCATTAAAAGTTCATTTTCCTCTTAGATTATCGTGATTTGTACCAATCAAGTAAACACAGATCTTCGTACTCCTGCTACTCTTGCCAAAAAACGACGACTAATTTGATGTGGATTATCTGTAATTTGGACCAGTATGGCAGTTTTTCAGCCAGTGAAAGATCTTTACACGGAATTATTATACTATTTCAGAAAACTAATCGCGATTTAAGCGACAGCATAAATGCACAGCACTGACATTTGTCTGAGACTCTTTGTAGCCGCGACGATACCTTGTCTGTTAGTCCACCAACTGATAGTCTGCAGAGTGATTTATGTGACTCAAAAGGGGTATATAAGGTGTCCTAAAAACAGGGTAGATGAAAGTAAAGAAAGACGAAGGGGAATGCGCAATATTGTTTTCCCGATGTGAAGAAACTATATTTCCCCGTTCATATTTTTCGAGTGCATACTTTTCCTAATTTAATTACATGCTGTCCCAATTAAAAGGAGAACACTCCGGGATATTCTTCCAGTGGGTTCTGTTATTTGAGACACGTCCCGACTTAACGACTACTCCAAATTACCCTCTGCCCAAACAAACGGGCCAACTCGTAGGTTCTGTAGGTCGTTTAACCATGCCAGTCAACTTCTGATAGTATATCCTGTAACTTTTATCGATCTCGCTCATGCTACAGTATCAAAAGCATTCTAGGAGTCTTAGAAGCAAATAAAAAAATGATTGGCAATGGTCTAAATATCTGTTAGATTTCTCATTACCCACTGCATTTCGTGTTTGCTTCCTTTTCTGAAACTGAACATGTCTTTACCAAGGAAGTCTTCCTAGCTTTCCCCATTTCTCTAAGAATAACTGCTGCAGAAACTTCTAGAACGGGCTAAATCAAAATTCTGATCCTTAACCCTTAAGCTGCTGCAGCTAGAGCGCATGTCGTCCACTCTGTGCGGGAAATATCTATTCGGACGGAGCCTGTCCATCCTTTGGAGACAATCATAATCCATTAAGCGGGCATTCGGAAGAAAGAGTCGTACCTCATTGCGGTGGTATGGGATCCCTAAAGAGCTAAAGAGAGGAAGTTTGAAGATTTGAGATATCAAATTCAACCCTGCTGAAAAAAGAAATTAAAAGGATACGAAATTGGTTAAGTTCATAATTTTATAATTTATTGATTTTTATGTACACGTCTTTCATATACTAAATTTCAAGCAAATTAAGGGTGTAATTATCGCGATTGGCATGGCTGTAAGGGGTGGTGTGGCCGCGTGCGCTAGCTGCTCAGTGCGAGTAGGCCCTGAATTGAATAGGGCAAGCCCCAGACTTGCAGTGCGGCAAGCCAGCGGTCCCCAATACATGCCCGCCTCCTCCTCTTCCATTTTTTATGCGCCATCATTCCATTAGATTAAAATGTTTTCAATAAATAACTCTAATTGTTATTTATCTTGCATAGGAGTGACACCAAATCAAGCCCTGGTGACGCCCAAATATACGTTAAGAATATTATATTAATGTTGATCCCATTTTAATGACTTTAGAAATAATTTGAGTGCAAGCAAATTTGAAAAAATAGTTTTACTTCTATTCAAACTCGATACTATGTGACAAAACTTGGGTTTTTTAACGTTGAATAAAGTGGATTTTTTGTGTAACCGTGAAAATGTTCAGTGATGCGTTACAGGTGATAGCTTAATGAAATGCCTTTATTTTGGTAAATGCTTCTTGCAGCTTAACTTTTTCCCCTAGGAAACACTAGATAAACGACAATTTATCGGTAAGTGTAAAATAATTAGATTTCGTTTCATTTTAAAAAAAATTCGCTCAACATTATACGAGGAGCACTAATTTTGAGTTAACCCTGCCCAAGTTTACTCAATTGTAAGGCATCTTTAGTATTCGGGTAAAATATTTTTCTTATCTTTCCTGATAATTTAAAAAAATCCGCGATAATGTTCCAATAAAAACGTAGATATTATTAGCTTTGCAAGTTTGTTTTGAAAAACTAATGTACTTACCCACTAAAAAGAATGCGATGGTCATGTTCAAGATACTTTGACACGGGGTTATTCCAACTCTGAACATAAAATATGTGCCCTAGTTCAAGGTCGAATCCCTTACCAAGCGCGCTCTTTGAAATTCACGCGGTAGGAAAAATGTCATGCTAGTAAGCGTTCATGAACTTGTGCTGGAGCAAGAGCGATTAGAAGGAGTTTTATGTACCCCGTCTTTTTTAAGATTCAGAGAGTAAGATGAAAAGGAAACATTTCAAAAAGTGTATGGCAGGGGAGGAAAGGAGGCTGATGAGAGAAATGGAAAGGAGGAGGCAAAAGTGGCCGGATGATGTACTGAGTAGGCTAAATGGAATGAATGTGACACCTCTCTTTTCAACTAATGCAAAACCAGCTAGAAATAGATTAACGGATCAGGGGACAAAACTCACATCAATAGCTTGTTGCCTTTTGCTATCTCTCTGGTAATTTGTTTGGCGTAGTTAATTGGCGACTCTCGTAAGCCCCATCAATTCCGCATGGGTAGTCAGCACGATAGACATAAAAACCATACCCAAGAGATAGGGTCCAAGGTCTAAGTGCCCATAGATCAAGGTGAGGCGCTCAAAGGCCCTGGGGCCCCAAATTAATACTTTGTATATAACCTATTAATGAATGAATTGATAAACTTACTTTGATATTCTACCTGCATGTTACTATCACTTTCAAAAGTCGTTCCAAGCGGTGAGCACGGCCACCTTCGCATTTCGTCGAATAGAAACTTCGGGTATTGCCTATACATTTAGCGACTACTAAGGGCCAATTTTACTGATTTCCACTTACTACGGGGATCTTCTTAATGACATTCTCCCGTGATCGCTGCCCAACCATCTCCCCCGACTCCCAGTGGTACGCAGCAGTTGGCGGAGAATGCAAAAGGGAAAGGTTCCGGGTTAGGTGTTTTTTTTCACTCTTAACGAGTAGCAGGCTTGTTTATTTTTGATATGTCGAGGAAATGGATCGGCGTGGCAATGCATATTTAAGCGCAGCCCATAGGGGACAAATAGTGTCCTTTTGGAGTGCAGGAAAACTGTGCCAAAAATAGCGCCACACCTTAACGTTGACCGAAAAACTGTTAATAAGTGGCTCAAGAGAAATCAGGAGGGTGACGTGTCAATAGAATCGAAATCGAAGATTGGCCGTCCGAGGTCCACTAACAGGCAACAAGATGAGGATATAAGGGAGGCCATTCGCCAGCATCCATTTTCCCTTCGGTGGTGTGGCAGAGCTGAGGAGAAGTAGCAATCTTAACTGCAGCTACACCACGGTAAGGCGCCACTTTATAGTGGGCGGAATTAAGCACCACAGGACCACCAAGAAACTCTCAATGACCGAAATTTACCGAGAAACCCGACTAAACTCTACCAGCAGGTATATTGAAATGGACCGATATTATTGGGACCTTGTTCTATTTTCGGACGAGATAAAATTCTGAAGCAACCAAGATGGGAAGGTTGAACTTTGGCGTCCGAGAAAAACAAGGTAATATTTCTTGTGACTTGGCGTGTGAAGTTATTACCAAATTTTGTAATGTAGTAACTTATAGACAATTTCTTTTATAGATAAAGCCAAGGGCGTATAATTAGAACGCAAAATCCTGGTTGTGTCTGAGTTTCAGGGGGTGGGGGAATTCCTGCAGCAGGACCAGGACCATTGGTTAGAATCCCTAGATAAATGAACTTTGCAGAATATGTTCATATATTAAGGGCTAATTTGCTGTCTTATCTAAATGAAATCGTTCCAGAGAGTAAGGAGGTGATTTATGTCCATGGAAACTGTCCGATACACAGAGCAAACATCACAAAGTGATTTTTTGAGGATAATTCTCAACTTTGCGTTTTACCCTAACTCCCCGGACCTATCCCCGATTCAGAATGTGTGGGGTATCATTGTGAATGAGTGGCATTACGACGAAGAAAGAACCTATTATGCCTTAGAAGTCCACAGACGGGGTTCTTGGAATTCTTTTAGCCGAGGTCCCCGAGTAATAGAACAACATTTGGTTGGGTCAATGCAGTCTAGATTACGATCTGTAATTGAGAATAATGGCGATATTACAAAATGTAAAAGTTGAACTCTGATGAATTTGCATTTTATTTTAGATTTATGTTACCATACCCTAAAAATAACTACCCCAAATATAATAATGCACTTTTGTTCCTGACTTTATTAAATATTGACTCATTCCCATTGATTTTAGCTGCAAAATGAACGCCAACCATAATATTCAACTACTTGTCCTTTTCCATTCTAATCTATTATGAAAAACGAGCAAATATTTCATGTAGCTTATTTAAAAAAATTAACTTTTATGAATGTGTAATTTTTCATCGTAGACATTTTTTAATGGAGTGTAAGTCTTCTCTGAGAGCGAGAAATCAATTTAGCTAAATCTCGAATTAAGCTATTGCGGATCGTTAACGAAGATGATCCCATACACCAGAGGTTAACGAAAGCCCCAAGGAAACACATTATATACTAATACGATTTCACATTTTTTAACTGTAGCAAAATATATTGCTTTTACAAGCAGACCGTTGAGAATTTTATAAACACCTAAAACGGACAAATTGACGATGATCAAACACCTAGGATGAGTATATTATGGGATTCCGTTCTTTCTCTTGCAATATAGAACTGAGATTTATTCACTAATAACTCCGAATTCCCCTCAAGATAAAATATTGCGTTTACAATCAATTCTTTGGTTCTTAATTTAGCTATACTCAACGATGTCGTTTTAATTTAAAGCGCAATATCGTTTTAATTTAACTGTGCTACTGTGGGAATATAATTGCAAATTCATCAAGTGTGTTCGACGAATATGGATATTTGCTGTAATATCCCCTTTCCCATCGTTGAGCAAAATGACCTTTGCAGTCGATGCACCCTATAAATCTAATCCTAGTAATGCCGTCGTTGAGTCATCCCATATTTAGCACCTTAGGAAACACCGTTTTATTTGTGCTGTCCCTCTTATGTCTCCTTTCAACTATTCCCTTTTTTCTCAAGCGTACTTGAAAACGGCGAAATTTATATTAAAACAAAAACTTTAAAATCCTCTGTAATGCCAAGCTCCATACATTAGTTTATCCTTTTCTGAATGACGTAGTTGTTCAGTCTCTAACATCTATTCATTTTTCTATACAAATGCTTCTTTGTTGGTAAAATTCTACTGCTTATGTCCTTGCTACAGTACCAATTATCATTCAAAATACTTCCCGGAGAGGTAAACTATTTCCCCAGCTCAGAATTGTCCTCATTTTCCTTCATTTATTGGCTATTACTACATTAAAAACCTCATTACTTAATGATTAATGATGCGCTTAATATGATTCACATCCCACATATCACACACTTTTTCACCTGCGAAATAGTCATTGAGTCCCGTGGCTGACTGTCTAAATAAATCTTGGCCATCTACAATTCTACCAAAATTAACAGCTAACCTGCTGCTTTCCTTCCCAATTGCACTCCTTTACATACATCTATTACCAAATTCTCAGCGTGCAATTGAAAATCATTGGAAACAAGAAATGGTCCGGCCTGAATCTTATTGCAACCTATACACATTCCGAATCGTCATTCATTACCCCTACGTTTACCGCTTCATCCCGGAGAGGTTTTATAATTAATCACCTAAACTTTCAGTGTACTTACTCCCTATTTCTGCAGAAAAATTTATTATTCTCGTCAAATGCACTTTGTCACAAGTCTTCCAGCAGTCTAAGAAGCAAATAGAGACATGGTGGCTATTATCTATAATACATGTTAGCATGCTCATCACTCGAAATGCGTTTCGAGTCTCCCTCCCTTTCCTTAGCCAATAATGGTTTTCACCGAGGAAGTCTTCCGCCCTTTCCCCGATTTTATTAGCTATCTCAGCTATTTTGACTACGTGCGAAATAAAAATTCTTATCTCTTAACATTATCTTTCTTATCTATCGGGAAATATTTTTGAGCTGATTTTGCACCAATGGATTTTAACAACGTATTTACTATTACTTTATATATTACTAATTTTCCTGCACGCAAACGAGGCTAATATTAGTCCCCTTTGCGCAGAAATAATGCACTTTTCCACAGCGACCCATGCCATCAGGAGAGTCTGGAATTTTTGCGCTATCTTCCTCGCACAAGAAATTCCGATAAGTCGTAGCCCAAAGCCGATAACGCTTAACGGATTCTTCGGCCGGCGAATTATTTTGGGAGTGGGGGATAGAATTATTTTGTTTGTTGGTGTTTCCAGCGGAACGAGGCTTCGGTCGGAGCTTCCATATCTCCTTTCGACCGAAAAGAACAGATCTATGTCTTTCATATGAAACCCTACGACCAGGCCTTCTCCTTAAAGTTCCTCCAACAACGAGAGAGGTAAACAAGCGCAGAAAAATGCACAAGGTTCGCTGTTCGTCTCAAGGTTTTGTGGATCCGTTCAAACGGGGACACGCACGTTCGCTCGAGGATTCGGGTTCGCATGCTCACCAATTGCTGAGGTCATGGGGCAGCGAGGCGAAGTTCCATTATTCTTTGTTCAGTACGGGTTCAAATGGCGCATACCCGGGCTGGTGGATTTAACGATGTGGCTCAAGTCCCCAAAAACACATGACGAATATAAACAGCCCTCAGCGGAGGTGAAGCAGGAGGAATGGAGTTTTAGACTATACGCTCGTTGAGGGTCGGTACGGCTCCCGATATGAGAGAGTTAGCTCGCCCAGCAAACATTCATGTTGGGGTTCGAATCGTTACTATATAAAATACATACAATTTGAGGTAATTTATTCTCAAGATGAAGATGAGCCTTCAAACTTCGATAATCGCCGGTTGAGTTCTTGAAATATTGCGCTTAAACTGTGTCATTTTGTCTATTTAAAATTTTAATTCACAAACATACCATCTTGAAAACCATTAGGAAGTTAAATTAGAGTGTACCTATTTATACTATTCTTGTGAATAAGAACTTAAATTAGTAAAATAGAGGTATACTTACGAAGTGAATTATTGGCTTGGCATTAATTCAAGAGTAATACGAGATAGTACATGATCGTTAGGGTGGGTAACAATTTGAAATTTAAGGTCTTGAAGTGTGATTTTTTCCTATTGATGAAAACATTACGTATACGAAATTTGGAATCAATCAACCCCCCCCCCCCCGAAAACCGTGCCTTAGGGGTGCCTAACTTGCAATTTTTAAGTTCAAAACTTGAAATTTTTACTTAGTGTAAGGTCGTCATATTGATAGTGAAACGAACTTTGTAATTTCCACAATTACCTAATGGGTAATAAAAAATATTTTTCCTTTTAAAGGTATATCCTTATTTATTTCCTTATGCCTCCTACTTCTAGTTCAGTGCTGACGTTTTACCACTTCCTTTTTTCCTCTTATTTTCTGATAACTTCTTCTGTGACACATGGCGTCTTAATTCTCGTTTCCATTGATTGTATCGTATTTTATACCTCTCCATTATTTCTGTATTTAGACGCTACTATTTTCCTTCGATTGCATCCATTTCCTTGGACTCACCTATGTTCCTTTCCATCATCTCCTGGCATTCCCTTCTTTTTACCTCTTATAGATCTCATACTTTAATCACCTCTTCATTCTTCAACTTTTACTTAACCTTTTGACCATAACATCATATTTTAAGAGCACTAAATTAATATACGAGTCCACATCTGTCCCCTAAAATCAGCACCGTTTTTTGATACGTTTTAAACCTCTGCCTTACCATGATATGATCTCTTATATATGTCTCTTTGTCTCCCGGAATTTTCCATGAGTAAGTACAACTGAGGTAATGTTTAAAGCAAGGTTTTTGTTATTAAAATTATTTCTCCTGTAAAATGCAATGCCTACTCACCGCAATCATTTCATACCCCCGCACCATACTTTCCCACTTCATATCCTTCACATCCCTCCCTCCCTTCCCCCATCATTGCAATTCAAATCCCAATCACTTCTGAGTTTCTCTAACCCGGCAATTCTCTAATTATATCTTTCAATTTTTTACACTACATCTATCTCTTCCTTCCTTTAGTTCCTCGTAGACCCTCACACCTGGACCAAAATGAAATTTTCCGGGTATGAATTTATTTCAACTGTCGCTAGTCTGATCAATGTGTTCTACCCTGTTCGGGAAAATTATTTTGATAGTGTATATGTACCTTGGCGACGGCGGCGGCGTGCCTTGTTGCCGGCGGCGCGGTGCCCATCTCTAGCCGGGATTACTCACCTCGATATATGCATTCCAATCGATATAAATTACGCCCATTTATGGGTCCCGGGTTCAAATCCCGGTGGACATCCCCGCCTGAAATCATATCTGATCGTCAGAAATTCGTGGAAAAATCGCAGGTGGCCCAGGGAAAGGAACTACTACCCCCCCCCCCCCCCCCCTTGCCCTGAATTGTTTGAATTTCACACGCCAATGGTTTACTACGGGGTGAGCTGTACCTTACCCAGCATAACCAACCTCCCGGTTGAAACATTGGTTACGTTATACAGGTTACAAATGCAACTATGATCTACGCTCTGCAACTTGAGTCTACTCTCAACTATCATAAAGCAACCTTCGAGTTGAAACACTGAGTGAGTGTGATTTCAATTTGTTATTTGCGAAACAAAGTGATAAAGAAGGAATTTGTAGCTCACATCTTACGGAGGACGCGTTTCTCTGCAAGTAGCCAGAATATGAGTTCAAAAAATGTCCTTCTTTTACGTTCGAACCACTTTTGAAGCCATGTAAAGAAAGCGAGAGCAGAAAGGATCGGGGTCACGAGGAAATCGGCCTCTTTCTCTCTCTCTCTCTCTCGCACTCCTTTCACAATAACACGTATACGTAAGCAAGTAAGTGTAAAGGAAGCACTGCCACCGAGCAGAGATCCGTTCTTAGAATCGGATTGACGCTTCGTTTTTTCGCCCCTTGAGGAAGCACTCACCACGGACACTTATTTTGATATTTTGACGCGAAACATCTTCTAAATCTGCACTGATGCGGGGCACCTTAAGCCCGAGGCGATGCAACAAAATTGCGCGAAACAAACATTTCTTTAGTACTCGGATACTATCAGAGATGTTTAACTTTTCAATATTTAGCGCTTTTAAAACTATAAGTATTTGTTTTATTATTAATTGGTAATTCACGAAACGCCACTAGATGTCGTGTTCTGTTGATGAACGATAGGAAAACGTGCTGTGGTGCTGCCCCTTCACGGTGTTTTAATTCGATAGTAACAAACAATGGGTGCGACAAATTGACAGTAGGTACTACAATTAAGTCATTCCTTTTCAGAAAACTTTCTGAAATTTGATAAAAAATTAGTAATATGAGTATATTATTCAACATTTGAAATTATGCTCGAAGAATGAAAGTCCACTGAGATTTTACTGAAGTTGAATAGACGAGATGGTGGACTCAGATTATAGACCTCACTAAAATCTCCGCGATAGTATCTCCAGTGCATTTCAACCTACTAGCGTTTACTCCCCCACCCCTCGTGAAGGTTTCTACCTACTGAAGTAGAGCGTGGGTGTGCGTCATCTAATGACGCCGAGACAAAAGAAGTGCGATAGGTGTGGGGATTGCGGAAGAAATCAATGAAACAGTTTTCTTCGTCCACGACCCTTGATCAGTCTTTTATTATTTTACTCAGCCCTCCAAGCAAGGGAATGCCAAAGGCTGCAGTTAGTGGTAAGGACTCCGTATGAGTTGGTTGCCACTATGATGAACCCCTCCAATGATAATATTTAGCTTAGAACATCAAAAAATGCACAAAATGGCGGATAAAGCACACTAAAACTCATCGCTATTAAATCATCTCGAAAGCTTGGGAAATGTATTGATTATTCTAGAGTGATCATATGATTCCTGAAGCCAACTTGTATGAAAAAAAATTAAAATTGAAATGTATATTTACTAAATAATATTCGTTTCATGAAGAAACTATTTAAATTCCATTCGCATGATTATTAAAATATACATTTTTTCTCCTTTAGAAACAACACATCATTGTTGTGTTGTTACGTGTTGGCCGTAGTGATTCTGTAAAACAAAAACTGGAGATTATGAATCAATATGATTCTGAGTAAATTCAACAATTACATTGTTGCTTGCACGCGACGATCAGTACACTTCAATGCGATCTTTCGAATGTGAACCACATCAGACGGCCGCGTCATTAAGTTTTTTTTCCGTTCCCGCCGAAGACGCTTCGCTTGTTTAAGCGGCGTGCGCTTGAAGGTTTAATTTTCGCCTTTGGCACCGAATCGATTGGAGCTCTCTTGTTTGTTTACTTGGACCGCCACGGTCCGTTGGGCGTTAAATTCGCCGTGAAGGACGAGCGGCGCTCCGAGGTAGTGGGCGAGGGCGTTGGACGGTGGCCGAAATATAATGCCCCCGAAAGCGGAAAAATTGTCGATGCTTGATTTATTAATTTGGCGATCAAACAAGTTTTTTTTTTCATAAACAAGCGTATTCGAGCGTGTCAACCAGTAAGTCTATAGGTCACAGGATGTGGGAAAGCCTTGCAGAAACGTCAATTTCTTCCATGATATTACGAGGTAAAATCCTTCACTTTTCTCATAGTAATTATGTATATATATATATTGCTTTTAATAAAATCCTGCCTCCTAATGCCAAATACACCCCTTGGACCAAGACCCACCAACCAAGACCAACTTAACCTCGTCACCACAATTCTTCCCTGGAGGACACAGAATAAAAAACATACTGAAAGACCTGCATCTGATCATGAAAAACAATACCTCTACTTCCCTCCTCCTACCCTCATGTCCCAATCATCATATATATATTATTTCTCAAGGGCTTTTTCTGTCATTCCGTATAAGCTCCGTTAATACTACACCTACAGTGATAAATGAGGTATCATTTTAAACGTTGAATCACCGGCTTCTGACGAAAAATACAATCTCAATCTCAAATTTCACTATTTACCCTTATATACTTATACCTTGATAGCGTGAAAGTGCGAAATTTTCGCGCGGGTTACCTAGTGTTTCCTATAAGCTTCCCTCAAATCTGCGGGACATTCTAAAATCCACTAGACTATCCACTAGCTCCACCGCTTTCCTCAACCTACGAACGTCTTACTAGACAGATACGCTGTAACGGGTAAACAAACCAGAGTTTGGCGATTCTGGAGTGAATTTTATACTTTTATGTCGCATTTATACGTTTACCTTTGGTCTTTCTAAATTATTAGTAATTATAATTTTTATCTTAGGCTTCGGTAATCATTTTAAGCAGTACAAATCGATATTACTGGAAGAAGTTGGTCACCAAATGGGATCACATGATTTTAATCTCCACTGGAAGCTCTAGCCTATCGCCATTTTAACAAAATTTGTGTTAATAAGTTTACGTTAATTTAAGCTACATACATTGAGAAGCATGCTCCTCAATGCCTGTTTCTCAATGAGTGAACCTTCACCTCTCAGCATATTCAAATAATGCAATAATTAAAACTTTGTGAAATGTCAAAATTCCACAAAGTAAACGCTTCAACCATCTTGTATATTCAAATAATCTTCAAATATGAAATTGCATGTTTTTAAAAAGAATGATATGGCTCTAATTTTTATACCATTAACGTTTATGAAATGCTTTTACTCGCTCTCGTTAGCAATAACATGTAGAGAGGCTGCTGCTAATAATTTCCAGTTGACATTTCAGTTTATATTGTTCTATGGAATATAATTATCGTTTGGATCCGGTCGATGGGCGTGGTCTTTTGACCTCTTGCGTGCCACTCCGGTGCGGGAATTAAGTTGAGTGATGGTTTGAAAATAAATAAGTGATGATACACCACTCTTATATAATTGCTTTCCTGCTGAAACTATTAGCTTTCCCTTATTATTCTAATTAGGGGATAATATCTTCTTTTGAAATTTCAGTGTAATGAAATTGATACAATTTAAGCACCAATTGTCCTTAATTAGTCTCTCATATGACACATGTTTTAAAGAATTCCTAGCTAATTTTAGTGAAGTCTTCTCGGGTCTTCAACCAGGTCAGGTATTTGGTTGCCGCAAGACAATATTCTCCTTAACCACTTCTTAATAAAACCTTTTCCTTATGCGCCACCTACTTCACAGACGTCCAGTCCATCAATCATGCCCTGAAGAGTCTCTTCCTACTCCCCTTTGACAGCCTAACCACCTCCAAAATCTTCCTGAAATGCCCCTCCCTCACCTTCATAAGCCCACTTAACCCCTTCCACATCCTGAGCACCACCAGACCCCTATCTAAATCCTCTACTCACAACCAAACCCTACCCGAACCCTGCCATCGCGCGAGGTGCAAAAATTGCCCTAATATTATCACCCAACCTCTCCTTCAAAAATTCCTTTCCTTTTCTCTTTCTTTCGCCCCTTACTCTGCTAATAATACATTTTTACTCCTCGTATGTAATCTCTGCCCCACTTGGCCTCTCTACCACTCCAGCCTCAACGGCTATAGCGCCTCTTGGAACTCTCAAACTACCCCTATTCCCATCCCCACCCATGCCTCCACCCACAACCTCAGGTGTGACAACTGCTTCAACGCAAGCGTCTCTACATCCTTCCCTCTCTCCCTCTGCCTCTCCCATTCGACCAAAAACCCTTAAACAGACCCGTATTTGGCTGTTTCAAGATTTCAGTTCCCTGAGTCTGAATAGGGCTCTTAAACCTTACCGTTACCCTTTTCTCGTTTCCCACCTCCATATTACCTCATCTTTGTCTGTCAACCCAAAGGGTCACTGGTTAGAATCCAGATTGGGTAGAATTTTCAACTCCCAGGGCATGGCTTTGTGTGTTGGTTAAAAGAGTTATTCACATGTAAGAGAGGACTAGGTAGTCCTAATATCACTCGAATTAAGACACCGTTGTTATTATTACTATCCTCTCTTTTACCCCTCCAATTCTGCCTTTTCCCCCTCCTTCATCCCCCCTCCCCATTCTTCCCCTTTTCTCTCATTTGTTTTCTACTTTTCCTGGAGGAAGACCAGCGCATTGACTGTAAGAAAATTCGGTAATTAATTCGGTGGGTTTCTCTTTTTGTTTTTCGATATTTACTAATTGTAAAACACAGAAATTAATTTCATGTCTCTGGGATCGCTTTGCGTAGCGGCGTAGTTATGTTGGTTACCACGTATTGCCATTATGTACCCTATCAATGATTTTAGCTACGGATACAGCAAGGGATTTCATAGTCCTAAAATTTTTAAAATGAATAAACGCTTTTATTTTTGTTTCAATTGGTGACTGTTAAAACGGTTAATATAAGGTTAAAATGGGTCTGGCAAAATAAACCAAAGAAGAACACTCACTCACCCTATTCATCGGTCACGTAACTCTTAACTGTGAAAAATATACTGAAAACTATATACTAACACTGAAAATACAAACTTTCGAAAACCAATATCATTCCACCCATGCTTTATGATTTAGTTTAAGATCACAGACCTGGCTATACTCTCAGAGCTGTAGTCAGACCTCAGACCACTTTGGAATTTCAGACCACTTTTGTGAACAGCCCTACTTACGAATGCGATAAATTCATTTCCAGCATACTAACTCGTTTATCCTTGGAGAATTACAACATAAAAGATTCCTTTCAATGTTTTCATAAAATAAAACAATAAAATATTTCTTTAGAATATAAACTTTGCTCATTCGACGTTAAATCTACTTTCACAAATTTAATTTTTAAAACGCCATGGATCACAAGAACAAGAAAACGGCATCGGAAAAGGAGAACTAAAAATTATTACTAATGCGAAGGCAAACAAAGTATCGACGAATTTATGGCACAGGAGATTTGAGCACTGTAATACCACCACTCTGAGAAAAATAGAACTCCTTCAGCTGAAAAAAGATGAAAGATATATTCAAGGTGATGATATTTGTGACATATGGATACAGGGAAAATCAAAAAGGAAGAAGTTTACATCAAGGCTCAGTAGAAGACCCAAGGAAACATTGAGACTCGTTCATTTAGATGAAAGAGAAGAGCAACTTCAAGTTAGTGGAAGAAAACCTTTTGGCGACTCCGAGAGTGACAGGCAGAAGAAAGTTTTCAAGACCAGGAAATGCCAAGACCAGGGGAGGAGGATGCACAGGAAAGAGAATATAGGGAAGAGGATTCTGGAGGTAGCACTCGCGAAGAAGATATGGGATTCTCAAAAGATGAAGACCAACAACACAGAAGAATGGTGACGGAGAAAAGGAAAAGGAGATGCCCTTGCTGTAACCTAGTGAAACAGTAAGCAGAGAAAATCAAGAGGGAACAATTCAGCCCAAGACTCCAGCTGAGACAGTGAATGGTGAGCACCAAGACAGGCTATGTACGAGGTATTGAAGGAAGTTACTTCATGGCTCCGGAATTTTCGGAGCGAGATAGGCCAGGAAAAATATGTTCCCTAACCAACAAAAATGCTTTGTGATAATGAAAGAGCAACATAAGGCAGAGAATAACATAGTTTCCGAAAGAGCAAAACATATAGATATTAGGTACCGTGCTTTAAAAGAAAAAGTGAGAGATGGTGAAGTGAGTTTTACACAATTTAGGTCAGCAGATAATATAGCACACGTTCTAACCAAGGCTCTATCTGGCATGAGGAACAATGCGTTAGCTATAAAAATGGTGTTTTACTCAATAAAGTTTTTTTTTAAATGATACTCATCTCCCAACAAGGGGGGGAGTGTTGTAAATAAGGATTAGTGTTAGTCAATGACTATTTTTTATCCTTTTTGCTTGTTTTATGATGTTGTCGTTAGAAGTGATTCTTGACGGTTTTTTTATTGATGGGAGTTTTAATCTGAGATGACATTGTATGGCCAAAAAATAGACGCGAGAAATAAATAAAACTGTTGATCTCAGGCCTGACCTCGTGGAAATTCTGAATATCCATGATGAGAAAACCACCTTTGTTATTTCCACAAAACTTTATTACGCTGGCACCTTTTTTTTAATGTGTGCATTATATATTTTCTGTTAGAGGTAATTAGATCTTTCCTCTTTAAGAGGGTGGTCACGGCGGTTTTTAAAGCGCTTGGTCCCCAAATCCTTTTTTACACCATGCACCTCTTCTCTCACCCTCCACCCCCTTGCACCTCCCCCTTACACCCCTAAAAACCCCCTCTAAACACTCCACCCCTCCCCTTCCCCCAGCCATCGGAGTCACCTAGCAGTCTTCCGAGAAACCCACAGCCTCATTGGTACTCATTTTTAAACGAAACGCAAATCCTCTACCCTCCCCACCCCCTCTCCTTTCCTCAGCATGAGCCCAGGCTATATATTCTCAACCAACCAACCGCTCAAAGCACATGAGTATGCCACAGTGTGGTGAAACGCGCGTCGTGCCAGCGTAATAAAGTTTTGTGGAAATAACAAAGGTGGTTTTCTCATCATGTGAGAAATAAAGATTGAAGAAGTGGTCTTGAAATAAATAATATTGTATATCAAGTGTCATTTGATTATAAGAAGACACGGAAATTTTAACATAGAGGAGAAGTTATAATCTACGATGCTGTAAGTCACAGATTGACGGCTCATTGATGTGGGATCCGATATTTTAGACCTCTGTTAAATAAATTATTTTATGTAAATACTATATCCATCCAATATCCATTAGGAGGCGAAGGGTATGAGATAAAAAAGATAGAGAGAGAGAGAGTGGCTGTGGATCGGAGAACGATCCTCGCTGACCCCTTTAACCCCTAGCCTCCCCTTCCCCAATTTCCCCTTTCACGACTTCGTGACGGTATTCCGTCACGCTCTCGTGACGGTATCTCGTCGCATGCCTTTTCGCTTCACTCCCAGTCGGCAAAATGCCAGCGGTGGAACGTCCATTAAGAAGTTTAAGCTCAGAAACGCTTCAAAACAGATGAATACAAAAACGCAAGACTTATAAGGTTCACAACATTTACATTATTCTTCGCCAGTGGCGTAATTCGGGGGTGGCAAGGGGTTGCTACCGTAGAACTTTTAGTAAAAATCTAAAAATTTTACAAACAATTGGAAAATACAATTCTACATGCACGGCACTTTCTTGATTCTTCGTTAATCATGCCTAATAATTTATCATAGGTTTGACCGCCGCAAACTACTGCTTACTTGCCCGTGCCTACCCCGGATGGTAACCGTATGAGTAGATAATTATTATTAAGTATCCGAAGTCGAGATGCAGAACACTGAATTCATTAAAGCAATTTCAAATACATATTTGAACCTCTCTGATTAAAATATCTTTGATTCATATTAACAGCAATATCAATTAAATATGTGTCTAAACTTCCTTACTTTGCTTAGTTTATCTCTAAACTACATCAAGATTCATATCATTAATATCATTTGCTTTTAAGTGATTTCAGACCCTAAAACTCCGGCGAAAATATCACCTTGCCTTTTCATTGATACATATATTATAATTATAATTTCTGTGTCATTCGATGTTGCTTATCCGCATTGAAAACATGCATATATGCGTTCGCGTTTACAGACATCAAGGCTATTAATGAACTAAGCGTCGACAATTAATCGTTCCTCATATTCTTCCTAGACGGCGCGGCCTTAGCTGCACGTAACTGGGTCACATTTATCACGCCACACTGCGTACGTGATTTATTCATATGCTTCGATGCACAATGCTGGACCTCTTACGCTTTTTTTCTCGTTCTTCTCTGCATCTTCACATAAAAAACCCTCAAATAACTCCACTCATGACCACAGCAGCAGCCTATGTACCGCGGGGACGTGACGTTTAATCCTGTTATCAAATGCAAAGACAAAAATGCAACTTTATTGACGTGGACACGTCTTAAACCCTTTCGAGACGGCGGAATTCTCTCCTATGCATGTCTTCTGAATCTCAATCCTTCCTCTGTGTAGGGACCATTTTTGAACGGTATCCTTGTAGAAAGGTCTCGCAGGTATACACTCAAGACTCAACTCCTACCTTTTTCGACCCCTCCTAACGCGGACCTCGCCATTATCTCGGACTCCGGGGGCAGAATTGTTTATTTATTGGTTTTACTACATTGTACATATATTTTTTGCTTGCTTACACATCGTAAACTCTGAAATGAATTCCTCGTTTTTTCTATGCATTTACAAATTTAAATTTCATTTGGATTCATGAGTTGAATATTGAAGGTTAGATGCGTATTTCACCTCACACTGGGTTTACCGGAGGATAAAATTCACTGACTCAGGATATCAGGACAAAAATCTCAGGACTCAGCACAAATAAATAAAAAAACTCCTTAGTACTTGCACATATGAATATTTAAATACAGCAATGTCACCATATTATGTATTCAGTGTACTTAAATGGCACGTAGAGTGTTTTTTGATCTACTTAATGTTATATTAGTTTGTATGATAATCCATGTTTACCTGTGAAAGAGCCGGTAACCCCAAAGCAGGAAGCCTTGTTTCCTAAGGGGTACCTATATTCCTCGATTAAATGAACTACTATTAATGTATATTCAATGTATTTAGGAATATGAGGAATAAAATTATTATTATTGTACATGACCCGGCAGCAGACGCGGGATTCTGGCACTAGTCATAGCTTTAATTTAACTGTCTCTCTCTCGTCCCAAAATGTATTTTAATTAATCTTACGAGTGTTAATACGTTTATATTTTTGTAGTTTGCATGTGCTTCTCCCTGTAGCACCTATAGAGCCAGACAATCATGCGCCCTGCGCTATAGTGATGGACAAGCACCGGCTATATCATTATCTTTTGTCCATCAGATAGACTTCTTGCGTGAAAGTCTTACGGAAAAATAATGACCTTTGCATCTATTTTTATGTATTAAGGAAGTTCCGCCGCGACTGTGTGAGTCAAAAAAATACTAAATTCCATGTTTTTGATATTTTGTCAAAAAAATCCTGCTTTCACTGATGCAATGCGTTACCTATAGAAAACCAAACGTAAGGTACAACATATATCCAGATTATTCCACGAATGTATTTTAAATGAGCACTGTTTTCCAGCCATAGGAGCCGACTGCAGCACCATTTCCTACGAATTACCGCATTTTAACTTCAATACGGCATTAATTCTTCAATAACTAGAAAAATAAGGTGACAAGATGCCTGTATTTTATTTTTATTCAATTTTCTGGATTATTTCCTTCTTAGAGACAGTTTTCCGTACAACTGGCATTTATATTTTATGGAAAATACTATTTTCCCCGTGTTCCTCACATTCCCCCATTGAACACCATGTAATTTCAAGTTCATTTATATAATAAAATAGCGTGGAAAGGTATTATTTTGTTGTTCATATCAGATAGAGGACAAAATTTTCTACAAGTAGACATAATATGAATAAAATTACATTAAAGTCATTTTACGGTGGAACCACCTTAAAAGTTTGTTTATCTTTCATTTATACATTAGTTTTTTTATTAAATCACACAATTGACTCGACTTCATAACTTTGATTTAATTTATCACTAGGCACATTAGGCGTACATTTATGAACAAATGATCTTTGATTTGAGTATCGTGAATTCATAAGTTTTTAACAGTGAAAAATTGACACGGTATCCATTATTCTCAACAACAAGCACTGTAGCCGCAATAATGACGTCTGATGGTGAGGGATTACTTCATCTACAAAAGATGAAGTAATGAAACGTCTTCATCTACAAAAGATAAAACATCTTCATCTACTTGACGACTGTTCATGCATATATGACCAGCTTGCTTGTTGTTGTGGCAACATACGGTGTCCCTCATTGGCACGTTTATCGTGTTACCAGGCAATTTTGCAATCCTCTGTTGAATACATAGGTATATTTCCCTGAAATGGCTGAGTTCTACCCTCATTAAACTCCACGCTACGAGACCGCGATGCCTCTAGCGACAGAAGTGTGATTCGGCCAACGTTGCTGACGAAGATTCAGTGAAGGAGGAAGTGATCGTAGAACACGGCTGAGAGAGATTCGCCGAGATGAGATACCGCAAAGCGAATCCTGGTTCATCTGATTTAATGAAAAAGAGAGATGGCACTTTTTCCACAAATGTATTGATTGATGTACAACGCGTTTCGGCCGTTGGGTCATTTTCAAGTACACTGAGTGGTTTTTGCAATCAGGAGCTCTATTTATACAGGTCGGATGAGTGGGGGTAGGAAGTGGAAAAGGAAGGAAGCGAGGAAGGGGGGGAGATGTGTCATGTGGTTGTGCATTTGGGGAATGGGATGGCAAGGAGTGGGGAGTGGTAGCCCATGAATGTTTGTTCATTCATTAAGTAAACGTCTCCTTCTTGCACAATTTCCAATTTTTCCAAAGCGTCGAGTCTTCGGCCTTTCCTCTCCACGTGGGCGATCTCCGGGTCAAAAATCACACGATCACAAAATCACACTGGTCCTCCTGCTGCATCCGTCTATCCAGTAGCGGCAGCCCACTGACGAGAGCACCTTGGACGAGATGATATTCGCACTGAGGAGTTGGGAACAAAACTCCGTTGTCGAGCCACGGCATTGTGGTAAGAGTGGCATCTTATTTTCTGGGGCCCGTAAGATGCTTGCATGAGCGATGGGAACCTTGTGATCAACTGTGGGAATATTTTGAATACATATTTGTGACAAGCATTTGCTCTTATAAAATATTTTGGTTAAAAGTTTCACATAAATCGAAATAGTACTGCTTATTGTATTGCTCTAATTCGAGTGCTAAAAGTATTGCTCTAATTCGAGTGAGTACTGTGATCGTGAATTTCGCAATGAATTGGAGAGTAATAACCGATTTATGATCAAATGCATCAGTTATTCGGTTGTAAGTACCACAATACTATAGTTTAATTGCCAATCCATGCCTTATTTGAATAATCCTATCGGAGAACTTGTTTTTTTTTGGTTATGTTAAATGTCAGAAATTGTTGCTTTTATCTCTATGCGTCAATGCAAAAGATGTAATAGTTACGTTTGAGAGGCTCAGTGAAACACAGTTTCACGTATCAAAAGATTGGTCATATGGTATCGAAATGCCGCCAGCTAATAAGAGAAAAACAGATTTCGAAGAATGTAGTAAATTCATCTCTAAATTCACCAGTAGATCCAATGGAAGGATATAAAATGACCGTTCTCTGCGGCATTTTATCGACGAGGCACTTGGAATAGCATCGGGCGAGAGTCAGTTTCTTTGTTTTTAAAATATTGATCTGTGCGAGGTACCATAATTCCCTAATTTGACTCATTTTAATGCGTGAGAAAATAAGTTACGTATTTATAGAATGCTGAGCTGAATGTCCTTTTATCATTGAATAGCAGGGTAACTACCCTTTCGTGTGAAAGGTTTCATGCTCGTAATGTATTTAAGGAATCAGGCACGGTAACTGTGCTTTATGCTTGGGAAAATAACCTTTTGATTAATTGCAGGGACATCAACCCACTGCTAACAAGTCCTTGGGACTTAGCGGGGCCTAAATTGTTACATAAATAGCATTAATATGTATTAAATGTAACTAATAAATAGATATTATTTAATGAAAACCCAGAAGTGAAGCGTATCATTCTCCTAACCTTTTAACACATAAGTGATTGCAATATGTTTTAAAATGCCATAAATACTTCTGATACGAGTATAATTACTGGTGATATTAGAGCATAAATTGTGAAGAGAAATCGTAATGCTTTTGTTTACAGAATGTCTTATTGTTACCGCTGTCACGATGTTTTCGCTGGGAATTCCTTTTGGTCGCGTAAAAAAACAAGTGCTAAGGTTTGTGAATGACCGTAGATCATACTAATGTTTTAATCTATCAAAGGATAAGTAACCACTTTCATGACAAGCCGTTGGCTAATCATCCTTATCGCCAAGGTACATCAGAACATCGGATCGTTCGAGAAATGATTTACGATCTCCGAAAGAAAAGAAAGCCATCCATTTGGAGTACCCTTCGCCTTTCGCCTATCCGGTCTCGATGAAAGAGATTGGTAAAATAAAATTGGTCATGTGGAATATGTGAGGATATTCAGGCATTAGACCACTGAACGGTAACATACCCGCAAGGCTGATCCTCTGTTCACTGGCTCGAGTGGCTGCTCGGGCTCTGGGTGGGTGGGTTTTCTCAGGCCGAGGCGCGAGTAAGTCTATGATGCATCTGTCTGTAGACAGGTTTCAACGGTAGCGTTGTCTCCACATCATTCTGTCCTGGGCCTCTCTCTCTTCATCTCCGCATAACTCCTTCCTTCTTTTATATCCCTCAGCATTCCATACCTCCTCCTTCCTCTTCCTCTCTTCCCTTCTATTTTCCCTTCTATTATTATTTTCTGTAGGCAGTTATTCCTTAAAATATGTCCTATCCATTTTGCCTCTCTCTTTTTAATTTCTCTCAGTATACTTCTTTCTTCTCCAATCCTCCTTAGCACTTCTTCATTCGTGATCTTATCTTTCCATCAAATCTTCTCCATTCTTCGCTATAGCCACATTTCAAAGCTTTCTAAGTACTTTTCTTCTCTCTTCTTCAAAGTCCACGTTTCGCATCCATACAACACAATGCTCCATATAAAGCATTTTGCAAATCTTTTCCTAATATCCATCTTGATGTTCCTTGCTGTCACCAGTTCCTTAATCTTGCTAAATGCTACTTTTCCTTGCCCAATTCTGCTTTTAATTTCTTCAGTACAGTTGCCACTCTGTGTAACTATACTTCCCAGGTACTTGAAAGAACTTACTTGTTCATGCTGACTTACTTGCGCGAGTGTTGACGTGATTATGAATGAATTAAAATTGGGTATTTTTCGAGGGAGTTCCAATCCCGGCTTGAGTATCGCGTGACAGAGTATCCTGGAGTGTCGCTATTATTAAGCATGCGATTCAGAAACCTTGGCAAAAATAATTATTTTGAGTGTATCCTGACAACCTGAAAACGAGCCTATTTAACTCAAGACACAACCTTCTCCAATACGTTCAGTATTATTACCGGTATGTGGACAGGAAGTGACCGTCAGCTGGGGTTATTCCTTAACTTTCTAAATATGCAGCACCGGAATATTAATTTTAAAATGGAGAAAAGTAACTCTAGAAGAATAAATTTTTTTCGATTTGAATATTTCAATTGAGGGAGGTAAACATGAATTCGCCATGCATTGGAAACCGTCCTCTACGGACCACACCATCCCATCCGATTCTGCCCACCACCACTCCCATAAGCACGCCGATTTCCACTCACTTGTACATAAACTTATAAGTGTACCCCTCAATGAAATTAGTTATGACATAGAGATAGAGACAATTTAGTCCATCGCTATTAGCAATGGGTATTAAGCAGAATTAGATGATGGAATAATCAGAAAGAAAATTAAACAAAAAACCTTTTCGGCGCTAACGTCCCTTACCCCTCTGCCCTTACATAAACAAAAATGGTGTAAGCTACCCTTCACAGACGGCATATCCCACAGGCTAGCCAACTTGCTACCCGCCCAATATAAGGTAGGCCACTACACAAAGTGGAATCTAAAAAAGCTCCTGGGAAACGGGAAGGATAAAATAGAAGTGCTCGAACAGTCTGGCGTGTACAAGCTGGAATGAAATATACCGGAATGCAGTGCCTACAGTGTACGTCGGTCAGACTGGTCGAGCGCTTAAAATAAGAGCCAGGGAGCATGAAAGATGTTTACGATTGGAGGAACCATCCTCCAATTTTGCCAAACATCTGCTGGATGACGGCCACAAGAGTGATATCACACCCGAATTGCTTCATAGGGTAGATAAAGGGTGGAAAATGGACGCTTTGGAGACAATGGAAATTGTGTAGCATCAGAAGTGCAATGATACCAAGCTGTGTATTGAATTCCTTTTTTACAACCCTTCTCCTTTATCGGCCACAAAATATTTCCCAGACTAAAGCACCTCTCTCCCGCCCTTAACCGTTTTCTTTCCAACCGACTCCTGCCACATGTCCCAAAATCTTTCACATTCTACTTCCTTCCCCCCCCCCCTCCTCCAGTGCTCTGGTGTGGGCAGTGCACTGCCCATTTAAAACCCTCTGACCCCCCCCCCCTCCTTTCCCTCACCATCCAGAGTTCTCAAGGAAAGGAGGCCTCCATCATCACCCAGTCCCAACCCCTGCGTCCGTTTCTCCTATGTCTTTTCGACCTCTGTCCACTCAAACCCTTAGATTCCCCCTCCCCCCGCCGCTTCCCTCTCCTTCTTCCCACCCCCACTTACCCCCCGCTCTCCCCTCCTCCCTTAGCCTTTCCCCTTCTCCCCCCCACTCCCTAACGCTTTGGTGGAAAGCTATATATGCTTGACCTAAACCGAAGAACCCTGCACATGATTATGCCACAGTGTGGTGAAACGTGTCGTGCCAAATAAATAAATCTGCGGAAGGTTACAAAGTATTTTTATTCATTATGAATAAGAATTTAATAAATATTATTATATTTGATTCCCATGATTATTATGTATTTTTTAACTAAGTGATTCAGGTGCCAATTAAAGCCGAAGCATCACAATCGCGACAGTTAAATCTTATGACTCAAACTGAAGAAAAGCCTGGCCCTCACGATCGTGAGGGTGTAATTACAAGCTAATCAGGCGAGTAAAACATTTTAAAAATTTTTTTTCTCAAGTCTAGAGATGCCTGTTACAAAAAATTAGCGAATAAAATTTTCGAGAAAAAATTTTCAGGTCGTAAAGGGAAGCTTCGTCGGAAGACGTGGAGATCACAGGTCCAGGCATACACGTCCTATTTTTTTAATTTTTCCCATCCTTCATTACGGTAGCATCAGTTTTCCCTCCTATTTGCTCTCTTTATTTTTGTGTACTTGTCATCATCATAGTATTACAATCCTAGGATTGGTATATTGTAGCCCTCCATTTCGCCCTATCCCATGCCAGTTCTTTCACTTCCCTATGGTTCTTCTTCCCCGTATCCCTCTTGACTTGCCCCAAGTACTTGTCTCTTGGTCTTCCTCTGGGGACTTTCTCTTCAATTTTTCCCTCCATTATGCTTCTTATGTAATCGTTGTGTCTCATAACATGGCCAACCCACCGTGTTCTTCTTTGGCGTATGGTGCTCCACAGTGTCCTTTCTTCTCCAATTCTTCTGTATACCTCCTCGTTTCCCACCCTATCCGTCCATTTGATCTTTAGCATCCTCCTCCAGCACCATGTCTCGAAGGCTTCTATTCTTTTCTGGTCAGTTTTTCCAATGGTCCATGCTTCTGATTCGTAGAGTGCCACTGCCCACACGAATGTTTTCACGTACTGTTTCCTTGTCTCCAGTCTTATGCTCTTCGATCAGAGTAGCGGCCTTTTAGCCATGAATGCTGTCTTAGCTTGGGCTATTCGACGGTCGATGTCTGTCTGTCGTGATGTCTGTCGTCTGTGTACTTGTATTACCTTTTAAAGGCAAGTTCTCATTTCCCAAGTTGAACTGTTTTGTTACTTGGTACCTAAGCCATGGCTACGGTGACGGGAGCACCTACAATGGTGTCGCGGTCACTTACCTGTTACTTTTTTTTAATGCATCGAGGGGAAACAAACTTCGAGGGGTTTCTGGCGGCGGGTGAAGAAGGGTATCGAGGGTAAGGTGAGGGGAGAGTTGGACCAGTTGGGGGGTAGGGAGGGTGAATGTTCGTCGCATGCAAATTCGATCGATCGATCGATATATGTGAAGGAGAAGAATTGAGAGGGGTCCTTTCTCTCATCCGTCCGAGTGGAAGCGAAGAAGAAGGCGCGGTCGGCCGTGAACGTGAACTCTTTCCTCTTCTTTGTGTTCTTTGACGAGGAGGAGGGGGTTGGGGGAGGACCTCCTAGGGGGTTGGGGGGGTTGGTTGGGAAGGAATATTGACGAAAGGGAAAGGGGGTGGAGATATGTCGAAGAGAATCTTCCACACGGATATATATCCCCACTTGCCTCTCTCCGCCTGGAAGTGACTGGAGCATGTGACGAGAATCACCTCGAAGGGTGAAGGATGGGTGAAGAAGCGTTTTGCAAATTCCGTCACCGAATCGAAGAAGCGAGGAAGGGAAAGAGGGGGAGGGGGAGGAATGGAGGTCATTGGGATATTGAAAAAAAATAGAGGACAAAAATCTTGGAATCATATTAGATCCCTATGAGCCTCAACTATCACATAATATTGACGTCACAGTCTTGAACAACCTCAATGGCCGCATTACTAAGATTGAGTCATGTCGAAGCTTCGAAGTCATATCCTAGATAATGTAGGAATTCAAAAAATCTCCGATAACCCTTTCTCCAATGATTTTACGGAACGGTGTCCCTTCTTAAGCTGGGTTTAAACGTCGAAGTTGACTGCCATGAGAGTCGCTCGATCACGATATATCACTACTATTATCAACACCCAAGAGTCCCTGTAGCGACTCAAAACTCTAGTAGACATCCTGGTAAGAATCATGGGAAAACAGTTGAATCAGGGAAAGCGTGGAGGGATCACGATTTCACCGTCTACACACAATATTAAAGAATAAATATTTAAATACGACCGATGTGGTTTACAGTGATTAGACGTTGCATGCATAGTTAAAGAGAGGATAGATTTTATTATGGGTAGGTTCCCTTATTCAAGTATAATTATAAACAACTTTTGATTTGAGGCCAAAAACAAACTCTTCCCTTCTATTTTCCCTTCTATTATTATTTTCTGTAGGCTGATATTACTTAAAATATATCCTATCCATTTTGCCTTTCTCTTTTTAATTTCTCCCAGTATACTTCTTTCTTCTCCAATCCTCCTTAGCACTTCTTCATTCGTGATTTTATCTTTCCATCCAATCTTTTCCATTCTTCACCATAGCCACATTTCAAAGCTTTCTAAGTACTTTTTTCAACGCTAAGAAGGTTTCTAAACTTTCTAAATCGGTCATGTTATCAAGCACTTTTATATTTGTTGTTTCAAAGATATTTTTGTTGTACTACTTTATAATAATGTATGTAAAATATTTTTGTACTTTTTCTTATTACATATTTATAACATGTAAAATGGGTTTTATGTTTGGTTCTAGGTTGAAGACTTATTTGAGAAGTACTATGGGAGATATGTTCGATTAAATGGACGGGCACTCGAAAACGTGTCAAAACAAAGGGAGATGCCAGTAGACGAAATAATAATCAGCATATTTAGCAAGACTAAGAATAGACGGATGAGTGTAGAGAACTGGGAAAATGATTCAAAACGCAGCTTCCTCAACAACTCGGCGAAGAATGTAATTATTGCTTTTTAAATTAAACCACTGAATTCAATCGGAAGTAATTTTTGTACTACTTTATGGCACCCATTATAAATTCCCCCTTTTATTGTTGAGTATATCTAGTTCAAAGATCAACAAGCAGTCAAATTTACATTAATTGTAATTGCATTTTGAATGTTTTTTTCCTATTTAAACTTCATTCACTCTTGGTTAAACGTAAAACATTTAATAATCAAAACAAATGAACGTATCTAATCACAAAAGTGATTTGGCTTTTTTTGTGTTCCTTATCATTGAGTCATACTTTTAAGACTAGATAAAGCATCATCATAAGTTTTTATTATTAATATTATCGGTATTTCAATCTAGGCCAATAATGGCCACCATAAACCTTTTACTAATAAAACGACCTACTACATGTGCATAGTTGTGTCTTTTTTATTAAAGAATTAGCCTAAAACTGCCATTTTTGAGTCTTGAAAATCCCAAATTTCGAAAATCTCCGAACCCCCCTTCGGCTGGGGGGAATCCCCCCCCCTTTGGTCCAAACCTAGATCCGCCACTGGTGGTCTGCAATGGTAATAGTGTCTACATTGATCATGAATAATTATTCTCACAACTTTTTTCCATTGGATGAGTATTTTCCTTTCATCAGAGGAATGTCCCCAAAGCCTAAGACTGGATAAAGCATGAAGTAGCTGGGCATGAAAAAAAGCATAATAAGTAGTTTATAGATAAGGTTCACCAACACTCATTTTCAGTTTCCTCAGTAAAAAAATTACTCTGGAGTTTTTTTTGCGAATCTGAAATATATTGGAACTCCAATCCAGTATCGAATCCAGAAATGCGGTGAAACCTCGGCCAAAGATAAAAGCAAGGAACGGCAGAAACCGGAAGCCCTTCCTATCTAGAGAATAGGATTTTACTCGGCAGTTGGCCCCCCTGGGATTGGTGTGTTGAGGGTGGCCAAACCGAAAGGCGTTATATTTCGACTTTCCTATCATCACCATTATTATCATTGGGTATTCTCCGAGGTGATTAGTTGTAGTCTTTGGACCCTCTTTACCCTGACTTACCCTTTTATTTTATCAATTTCATGCTCGCTTGCTCGCCGCCACTCTCTTTGGTCATCTTGATTCTCCGTATGTAGGTATCTTTACTCTGTAGTGTGTTTTCTGACCTAACCGGTGAATTATATAAGGAGTTGCAAACACTGTTAAATTCTGCGATTAGATACATATATGATATAAATATCCATGAGCATGTCACCCCTTATTATACTAAGTTGCAGTGGTTGAAACCTCAACAGAAAACATAGCTTCAGTAATCTGTGTTTGTATACAAAATTTTGTCATGTAAAACACCTGATTATCTCTATGATATGATTATACGTAGCCAGAGTGAAGCTAGTAGAACAGTAAGAGCTAGAAGACGATTTAAAATTCCAAATTGCAGAACTACGGCGTACCAATTATCAAGCCTAAACTCTGCTATAAGAATATGGAATGATATACCGGACGACATTATTAACTGTTGTACTGTAAATTAATTCAAAATTAAAATGTACTCATATTTGCTTGAAAAATACAATTGTAATTAACATTTTTTGTAATATACCATTGTGTAATACCATATAAAAGTAATACAACATTAAAATCTAAAAATGTTATCTACCACGTAAAATTATCATTCAAGTCCTGGTTTTCCTCTTCTCTTTATTATTGTCAAATTTATTGTAAAATATAATATAAATTAATCTTTAATTCTGTAAAATTGTACCATCACATCAATGGATTATTTTATTGAGTTAAATTATCCATATATCTTTTTATTTTGGTACTTCATCTTTCCGCAGTTGTTGATTTCTGAAAGGGTAAATTAATCTGTTTTTTTTAAGTGTAATGTCATTTCTTTTTCTGTATTATTCTCTTTTGATTTTATACATTTATTTATGCCTATTTCTGTTTTCACTGCAGTCTAATTGTATAAAACGATTTATGTTCCACAGGACAAGGTCCTAGAACAATAAAATTTATTATTATTATACGTTGCCGGCCCTGGTGGCAGCGGGGTCAAGTGCTTGTCTGTCGACCCAAGGGCCGCGGGTTTGAATTCCGCACCATCCATACCTGAAAGAAAAAAAAGAGCCGAGAGATGCGAAGACTCTAGAATAACTAGAAGCACTGCTTCATGTTTCGAAAATTCTTACCAGAGTTATCTACATGAGGATGGAATAAAACTTAGTAAAATTTCAGTATGAAGACCAATTCGGTTTCAGGAAAAGTATAAAATGATAGAAAAGGTTTTATCCCTGAGACTTGTTAGAGAGAAGAGGATTTAAATGGACCCGCCCACATGAATTTTCTTCATCGACCAAGAGAACACATTTGACAATGTGGATTGGAGCATAATGATAAATAAACTTAAAGAGTATAAGAGTGTCATTTAATAACAGAAGAGCAGAATGAAGAACAGCTGGTATTGATTAAATATGGCGATACGATTTGTGTGGAGGAAGCATTGTGAAGAAAGGCGTACCACAAGAGTGTAATTTGTCACCTTTGAGCTTCAATATATATATTGAAAAATAAAAAAATTAAATAAAGGAAAAGTTAAAAAACAGGAATTCAAGTGCAGGAAGTAACCCAATGACGGGTTGGCAATTCTTTCAATTATGCTTAACAGTATTATCAATTTACACAGTACTTTTCTTAGCTTTTATTTCATTACATTTCAAAGTACACGTTGCTTTTTAATACCTTAACATTGTTGACTTTCTCCTTTTTTGTTTTAAAAGTCACTTTTTTCCACAATCGATCACTATTGAAACGTCGAACATTGATTAATTGGAAAATCCATTATTACTTCTGACTTTCCGTCACAAGTATATTGATATAGATTGTTATAAGAACTGAAGCATTCAGAAGAATGAAACAATTATTTCGAATCGAAAGCCTAGAGACAGGCGAAGGGGGTCTATCAAATCTGTGAGATCTTAACCCCGTTATTTAAAAAAGAGCCAATTACTTATATAAATATTCTTTTCTCACCCGAAATCATCTAAGAAACAGCAAGATCCTTCACATGAGAGATAATTCAGTGCATACAGAAATAGTGTAGCCCCTATAATCTTTCTTCGTCGTGGTGTAGAAGGATTTAACTCGAAAACTGTTCATAATTTACTCTTCCCTGTTCACACGAAAACTGTTGAAGATTACATTGACTGCTAACTTATAATGGGATTGTCATGTAAATAATATTTCTAACAAGATTCATTCTATACTTTATCAGTTAAAAGGCCACAGAAACTTACTTCCTTTAAATACTAGAAAAACGCTCATATCGTCGCTTATTTTCTCTGTAATAGATTACTGCTGTCTTGTTTATATTGACCTCAACGAAGAAAATAACCTCAAACTTCACCGGGCCTTAAACTCCTGCCTTAGATTCACTTTTGACCTTCGCAGGGACGTCCACATCACCCCCTATTATAAACAACTAAGATGGCTCAACGTCTAATCCCGTAGAGAATACCTTCTGGGATCCTTTTTGTTTTTTCTATTTAAAAACAAATCACTCAAGTATATGTCTGATCTGTTCCTTAGTTGCCCCTCTGTCTCCACAATGTCCAATAGGTCTGATCCTAATCAATTGTATTTTCCAAGGCATCGTACCAAGGCATATAATAAATCATTTCTTGTAACAGCTTGTCACATATGGAATAAGATGCCAACTGATATTTTAAATTGCATGTCTGTTAAAACATTTAAAATGAAATATCATGATTATTTACTTTCCCGGGTATAACATAAGTTACTCTTATTATTTTTTTTATAAATTTGTGTTCCTTATTTACACTATCATTTTGCTATTTGTCAGGTTATGAATACATGAGTTTTTTGTGTTTGCCTTTTTTTTACGTACATACATTTTTTATGTTATGAAATGAGATGACATTACATACCGACATTTAAAAAATGATGAAAAGTTTTTTTTTTGTAATTTTGAATGTGCCTGCAAACTGTATTATTATTATTTTTGTTCTTATGGACTTTTTCCTGAACAATAAATATTATTCTATCTATCTATCTAATTTATTTTGCTAAACCGGGTTCTACAATCTCTGATTCAATATTTTCTCGGCATGAAAAGCAATGTCAATTCGTTCCACCTAAACGACGACAGTCTAAACTAAATGCACTAAACCCGAACTTTCACTCGGCATCAAGTTAAGGAGGTTCGGTGGTTTCACTCAACTTAAGAGAATTCGACGAAACTTGCTGGAAGCATTACTTATGTTTTCTTAAATCTACCTGATTTTTTTGAGAATTATTTACCGCAGATTACTTAAGATATTTTATCGAGAAGTGGACAAAATATTACACGAGTTCTTATGGGAACACAAGGTACGAGTATCTTAATTCATCAAAAAGAACCTTTTTCTAGTTAAGAATAAGAAAAACAAGAATAATAAAAACAAAGTATATCAAATGATTTTCATTCATTATTCTATTGATGATATAAATTATTTTTGTTTTACTTATTCTTAACTAGAAAACGTTCTTTTCGATGAATAGAGCTACTCGCACCTCGCGTTCCCATAAGAACCCATGTAATTTCATGCCCACTCCCACATCAAATATCTCAAGAAATCTGCGGTTAATAATTTTGAAAAAAATTAGGTACCTTTAGGAAAACATAATTAATGCTTAAAGCAAGTTTCATCGAATTCCTTTCAGTTGAGTGAAACCACAGAACGTCCATAATGAAAAGTTCACGTCGTCTTCTGCGGTTAACCCTATCCATACATAATAAACCTCTATAGGTGTGCTATTTCTACTCAGCTCAAGTCTATTTAGTGAACGAGAAGTTAGTTTCCTAAAACTTAATTCTGTGATCTATCCCTCGTTTGGTTTCCGCTCCGGTACTAGAGAGATCAATTCTTAAAGAATCAATAGTTTCTTGGCGGCGGGAATTATGAAACTTAATAAGGTAATGACCTCGTATCGACCTTTCGTTAATCTCTTTGGGGGACTTCATTTTATTCTGGCGTTCCAATCTATCAGTCCCATCAAATTTTTACAAAAAAATCCCTCAAAATTATATTTAGCCAACTTTTTTTTGTGATCTTATCTTTATCTTGAAACACGTGGGAGTCGATATGGAAATAAAAGACTTATAATGAGGCCGACTGCCTTTTTTAAAATATGAAGGCAGATCTTTTTCGTGTGACCTGAGCTCCAAAAATGGCGAAGTATACTTTCGCTAGAGGTCGCGTCTATCTTATTGTTAGCAGAGTCCTCTGGATTGCCGATAATACACTATATAGAGGGAGTAGTGTAGAGAACGGCCATCCAGAGGACTCTGATTGTTAGTATGCAACAACTGGGGTCGATGGAAAGGTCATATTGAAAAAACATGTAACCATCGTCTTCCATGAATGCAATCTTCTTTCTATTTAACTTGTCATTCTGGCGATAACAGACGTGTTTTAAGCACATCTGCTATTGGCTACCTGGGTGAATGTTGTAGTTTGTAAGCACGTCAATACGGCACTTTTGTAGATGCAAGTAATTCGCCACTTTTCAGCTAGTAAAATTGTTTAATAGCATTCGAAAATAAAAATCTGAAGTTATTTGTGTACACAGGGCGTGTTGCTATGCTTTTGGACGAAGCAATCACAGCCATTGTATTGAACACCTTCCATTTTTTTAAAACCTTCTGATTTATATATTTGTCTACATGCCTTCCATTTCTTAAGACAAACAAAAAAGATAAAAATTTAAATTGAGGTTGTCCGTCTGTATCTCTATTTGAAGAAATTAACACCCGTTAAATGTATGCGCAGCCGTTGAAGCCGAGAGGTAGGTATATTAAAATGAAGGAACTGGTTTTCCCCATTTTGAGGAAAGGTTAATCCAAGAAGGTTAAATAGGACACTGGTGGTCACCATGTTTGGAACTGGAGTATTCCAGGAGGATATGGGAGTGCTTCGGATATGAAATCCACGAATATGTTGATCAAAGCATTGAAATCGTAATACCTATGAGTAAAAGTAATTTCAAATACCCAGTTCTGTGTGACACATTATCAGATACTTGCGTTTAATTATGTGAAAATATTAACATTTATAATAATTTTAATAGATAATTTGGTGAGATCCACTTGGATTTTGTGTTCTTTTGTAGGGCAAAGATGAAAATTGTTGCTTTCGTGGTGTTTTAATGAGGTTTTCAGTGTTGACAGGTATTTTAAGTAATTTCTGGATATATAGCTGAAAGTTAATAACTGTATTTGTAATATACTACTAAAAGTGGGCCCCTGTGAATTAATTGCACCGAAAATGAATAGAAGAACCGGGCTAGTGTTGAGAATTTTACATTTTCTCGGCTAAAAAAAATTATACATGACATGAAATTTGAGGTTTAATGTAGAAAATATTTTAAATCGTATTTTTTATAGATATTTTAGAAGAAGAGAAAAAAAATGGTACAAAAACCACATATTTGGTAATATTTTCACCCATTCTTGTTCCATAAATAGTGCTAAATAATATTCATAAGGGTAAGATGATCATGCCCGTTGAATTTCAGTGGGAGATGCCATTTACCATTATTAATATGAATCAATGCATGACGCGTGCTATATTCACTATTCAGGTACTATCTATCAGAATCTTCATTGAAATTTTCTTACGTGTAATGAAAATCTTATAAATAATGTACAAAGTATGCATTCTCGCTTAAAACTCAAAAACGAAAAGCAGTACAATTTTCAAACTTTATGGATTATAAAATGTCTTCTATGCACAGATAACTGTCTTCTTTTCATGTAACTCATGTCATCCAGTTTGATGCCTTTCGGTTCGTTTTTCTTGGAAAAATAAATATTCCTACGCTTCATGATTTTAAGTACAAATTCTCAAAATATTTTTAATGGTATACATATTCTATATCAATTCCCGAAGTAGAAAATTTCCAAGTATACTACTTTGTAGTGTGATTACATACTGCGGCCATAAATAATGCTAATAACGGCAAGATTAAGGTGCCCGTTAAAGTTCAGCGCGAGAGAGAAAACATGACTATAAGAATCAATGTGACGTGATACTACGTAATACTACGTAAAATCCATTAAACGCAAATAGTGAGGTTGGGGTGAACACTATCAACTTAGTCTCAGAGTCTGGCATTTAAATGCTGCAGGCATGAATGGCCAAATGGTTGTTCATGAAATCTCTTTTAAATGGATATTTACACCTGGTTGCCAAGGAATTTTCTATTGTTGAAAAGGAAGAAAAATTGATGAATTTAGAGCTAAAAACGCAATTATGAGACAAAAACGAAGCGTATAAGAAACTCGAATGAAATATTTAAATACAGCATTCTTTTATGCGTTTGATGATGTAAACTTCCATCCAATATCTTGAGTGCAAGTAATTTTAAAAAGCAAAGAAAGAAACACCTACAACGAAATCAATGCTTTTCTTATGCGAGTAAAAGTTTTTTTAAATTATTTATTTATTTATTTCATCAACCTGAATACAGCCTAGTGGACCATTTTACATCACTCGTTGTAACAGTATCAAAGGACATCACACACAACCATATTCTGAGAGGAGAAAAATCCTCCCCTGGTGGGACTCGAACCCGCGACCCTTGGGTTGACAGACGAGGACGTTACACCGCCGCCACCTAGGTCAGGTTAACATTAATGGGATAAAAACAACAAACAAAAATTGTTTGTTTCCAAAATCCTTTCTTAGTGCGCCTATCCACTACGATGGGAATATACCCTGAAAATTTAGCATTTTTATCACCAGTAGTTTGGGTTGTGCGTTGATGAGTGAATGAGTGAGTCAGTCAGGACATTCCGTTTTATGTAAAGAGAAGATTTCATGATTACACGAATTCAAGTTCGGAGAAAGAAGGCCCACTCCAATGTGAAAAAAGTTGACAAACCAAGACTTAAGGAGCGCACTGTGGAAGTGCCTTCAGTGTGTATGTATGTGAACCTCTCCCCAAAGTTTCTGCTATACATGGGCATGTGACACGTGGTAGAGAAAACGTTCATTTGGCTAATCAGCCACTAAACATAAGCAGGAAAGGTCCTCATCATTCAGCCTCAATGATTTACAATAAGATTCCTACTTCAATTAAATGTTTAGCAAGCCAAAACGTCTTTAAATATAAATTAAAAGAACTGCTTATTTATAAATGCTACTACAGTGTAGATGAATTTTTGAGTGATCAATTTTTGTAGAGTGTACATTACTGCTCGTTTCTTCTTTTGTATGTATTTTTATATGTAATTTTTTTGTATGTAATTTTTTGTATGACTAAGTCCTATGTTGTACTTGTATAACCGACAGGACATTAAAGATTATTATTATTATTATTATATTATAACCTCGTTGGGCTGAGCGAGGCTTTCCAATATGACGGACGACGACGTACGCGCGCTTTACAGGTTCAGGTATTGGCCACCACGTAGAGCGCCCTCTCCACGCATAGGTATAGCGAAACTTGGTGGCACTCACCAGCGGAGGATCAGAGATCACTGAGAGTAAATCAAGCATTGATGAGCGGGAAAAAGTGCCGAAGGACTCCCGTAGTGACATCTGGAGGAAGACTATGCCACTTTATCCCACGTCACTTGCATGCTTTCCTCTCCCTTGCGTCTTAATCTTAACAAGCGTGTCCCACCAAGTTTCGCTACACCTATACGTACCTACTACGCCTCAATGCCTGCGACTACTGCGTCGAATATTATTGCCACGTGGAGCACTCCGGAGGTTTTTCATGTCGCATTTTTTTCCGAGGAAGGAAACCTCTATTCTCGGGAAATTGTTGCAAGTCCTTGAAGGTGAATCAGGGATGAGGATGGTGTATTTATACGCTCCCAGACCCAATCGCGGCCGTCCTTTCTCTTCCTCTCCCCCTCCCAATTCCCAAAGGGGGACAAAGTTTCCGCAGAGTTTAATCAAGGGAACCTTTTTTGTGCAAATTTATCGAAAAATTTTGAATTCTCTTCAAGTTTTGGAAAAAGAAAAAATGAGCTCGGCGGAAGGATCTATTTCTTCGGAAGAGTTCGAGGTTCAGGGTTTTTTATTTTATTTTCGTTTTATGAATTATTTATTCAGAGGGGCATCCGGAAATTTGATGAATTTCTTCTTCCAAAGACTTCTTCTCTATCTATAAAGGGAGTTAACCTTTTGAAGGGCGAAGCTGGAGAATTGTGAATTCGTTATTCGGGCGGACACCGAGGCCAAAGGGAAGGGATTTTTTTTGTTGGCAGGTGGTGCGCTGTCAAATTTCGCATCGCCGACATCTTACTCTTAGAGCCACGCTTGGACGCATTAAGGCAGTCTGTGTGAGATGTTTCACAGAAGACATGACAGAGTCCATTTTAGAAGTTCATTTTGAAATAAAGCAGTTGTAAGCTTCATGAAGTAACGGTAGTAATATTAATGACGTGAAGGTGATGCCACTTCATGACCTCTTTTTATGTAATTATTTTTTTATACTTTCAGGAGATAATATAGGTCTATTAATTTTTAAATTATTTTAATTCTCTTAACCGACGTTTCAAATTTTTATACATCTATGCATCTTCAGAGCTCAGTGAGAGTTCCTTCCGCATTTATTGTTTTGATGATACCTTCGTTGCTATCTATTTACAATACCTTCGTTGGTATTTATTTACAATTCCTTCGTTGGTATGTATTTACAGTGACTTCGATGTTATTTATTTACAATTCCTTCGTTGCTATTTATTTACAATACCTTCGTTGCTATTTATTTACAGTACCTTTGTTGGTATTTATTTAAAATACCTTCGTTGCTATTTATTTACAATAACTTAGACGCAATTTATTTACACTACCTTCGTTGCTATTTATTTGAAATACCTTCGTTGCTATCTATTTAAAATACCTTCATTGCTATTTATTTACAATACTTTCGTTGCTATTTTATTACAATAACTTCGTTGCTATTTACTTACAATAAATAGCAACGAATATATCATTAAACAATAAAATCAGAAGGACGTCTCTCTGAGCCCTGAGGAAGCATTCATACTAAAATGCGAAATGTCGATAAAGAGAAATAAAATAATGTACAAATTAATAGACCTAGAAGAATAAAAAGATAATTCATGACGTGGAAGATTTGCTCTTTCTTAGTTTTGACTGAATTACATTATTGAGTTAATACACTGTGGCGACATAACACATCACCATTGAGAAGTTGTTGCCCTCATCAGCTTGGAGGAAGAGTAACCTTCCCCCCATCCACTACGGCACACAAATTCCAGATTTATTTAATTCCACCAGTGGAACATTACGTATACAATATAATTAAGACATTATCAGCGGAAGCTTTAGGTGGGCTCCAAAGTCATGACCTGAATTGCAGCCACCATCAATATTTGACGTGTTCCCCTAACAAGGTTTGCAGTGAAATAATCAAGGTTTAATTCAGTAAACACAAAATTGGGAATATCCCCACAGAAAGGAAAAAAAATCAGAAATATCCACGGGACAAATATATCCCCGCAAAACACTTTGGCGCTTTGAAGGTGGCCAACGTAGGCAGAGACAGGGACTGAAAGGTAAGACATGAGGAAGGAGTATAGACAGAGGGAGAGGGAGAGAAGGCAAGACTACAAAGCATGAGAGGAGATAGAGGCCTCTTCCCCCCGAGGGCCGAAGGGCAGGTTGGGAGAGGTAACGTGGCAGAGGGCGGGGAGGTGGAAATTTCCGGGGGCCATGAGTAGGAGATTCGTCGATCTCCCGGCCAGAGGACGCCTGTGGAACTATGGGAGGCCAAGGCCAAGGCCGATATACCCGAGACTTAAGCCCAAATGTCTAAACATATTCCTGAGTAGCAAGTCATTTTCAATAGTTCTTGTAAGTTTTATTGTTTTACCTTGCGTATTAATTAAGATATTCGTGGATCCTTTGCATATGTTTGACACGTAACCTAGCTGAAAGTTCGGAGTCTGAGGTAAATTCACGATTTTTCCGGAGTCGAACAAAAGAATTAAGCCCGGGTATCTAAACATTTTCATAAGAAGCATGTTCTTTTCTATAGTTCTTGTAAGTTTCATTGTTTTACCTTGCGTATTTATTAATATATTCGTGGATCCTTATGCATATGTTTGCCACGTAACCTAGCTGAAAGTTCGGAGTCGGAGGTAAATTCACGATTTTTCTGGAGTCGAACGGAAGACTTAAGCCCAAATGTCTAAACATATTCCCAAGTACCATATTATTGCCTATTGTACTTGCAAGTTTCATTGTTTTACCTTACGAATTACTTAAGATATTCGTGGTTTCTTATGCATATGTTTGCCGTGTAACCTAGCTGAAAGTTCGGAGTCGGAGGTAATTTTACGATTTTTCTGGAGTCGAACGGAAGACTTCAGCCTGGATGTCTAAACAAATTCCTAAGAAGCATGTCATTGTCTATATTTCTTGAAAGTTTCATTGTGTTACCTTGCGTATTAATTAAGATATTCGTGGATCCTTATGCATATGTTTGCCGCGTAACCTAGCTGAAAGTTCGGAGTCGGAGGTAATTTCACGATTTTTCTGGAGTCGAACGGAAGACTTCAGCCTGGATGTCTAAGCATATTCCAAAGTACCATGCTATTGCCTATTGTTTTTGCAAGTTTTGTTGTTTTATCTTGCGCATTAGGTGAGATATCCGTGGTTCTTTTAACCGATGTCGGCCATTCATTAGCATGGAGAATTTGAATTCCCGCAGCGACATGGATCCAAGATGGCGGATTACATTAGTCAAGTGCGTGTCACGACCTGGGTTAGAGCGACCTTGTGGGAGGCTTCTTCGTCTCGTTTAGACTAGCTCACAGTGGGCTGAAAACAAAACAATCTGGCCAAAACCTATAAAAAGTTTTTTTTTCAGTCCGGAAGTTCTCCATAGATTGGTGCATGTGATGTTACATCCCATTTGTCATAATTCGTACGCGTTAACAACAAACATGGGCTCAAATTTGGATAAATATCGCAAATATCGCCCTCCTTAATTTTAATTCTGAAAAACACCGAATTGAAGCAAATGTTGAACCTTTTGTAGAAAAGATGTAGAATAAAAACTAAAAATTTTGGTATAACACGTACTTTTCACTTATTGTTTTGGCAAATTTGTAATAGTTGTCATCAATACATGACAAAATGACATTATACCCTGTTTTTCCTTAATTTGTTTACCTTAATGTAGCAAAATAAAAAAATGAACGTCGACGGACACTGAGATATGTACTTACATCACGATAATAACGAAGTTATTGGTAGCGGCCGATACTTTGTGGAATTCCATTATAGGAAAAGGATAAATTACTTTGCACTTATTCAACTGAAGGCTCATTAAATAATACTCTTCAGTGGAATAAGTGCAAAGTAATTTATCCTTTTCCTATAATAACGAAGCTTTTAGAGTGTGAATCCGAAGAAATCGTATAAACAATAAGACCGTGCGCGGCGCCGAAAATAAAATCGATTTTTTTCGATCGATTGGCCCAGTCCGGATCTGCCCACCGGCAACGGGGAATGCTGGGACGTTAGGTAGCGCTATTATTCCATATCCTTCGTTATGACTATCTCCCCTGACTGTCGTTAACCCCTCTTAAATCCAATTATCTTCCGATTTGCTGAGCAAACGGGAGGTGATAGCACGAATCGTGATCGATGGCAGATCAACTTGTGACTCGTACCTATAACTCCCGTCTCAGCCCCCCACAATGCACCATTTGTTTCGACATGACGACGCATCAAATATTTTCGAAAATCTTATATAGCTAAAGAATACAAGAAAAATTAAAAAAAAATTGAGTAACTGCATAAAATATGCCTTTCTTGCTTCAAATTTTGTTTCGCCAAACGAATTACCCTAATCGCCACTGAGCAAAAACAATTTATCAAGGTTTATTTTCTCTTTTCTAATTATAAGCATCTAGGTTCGTCTACGAAGTAGGCAGAAATAAATGCAGGGTTGATTTTCACCTTCATGCAAGCAGGGCCTCCTTCACATGGTATTTCTAGTCATTGCGACTGAAAGACCGCTATCGCAGAAGTCTTCATGGTGCAGGCACACCATTATTTAGAAATCGGAAGTCCGACGTTGATTTCCGATGGCCGTCATGGAAACGACTTCCGTGGAAGCTCTTCTGCTTCGTGCAAAAGGGCTGAACGGTGGAAACATCGGTGGTATTCGGTGCTTTTAAAAACATTCATTGAGATTTTTGAAAGGAAAACTTTACGAGTTTTTAAAAAGATATTTAACTGATATTAAATTATTCCAATATCATCGAATGAGAAAAAGTGGTACCGTGGAATATTAATAAAAAAAATAGTTGCTCCATCAACTATATATATGAAGATGGAGGAAATCCAAAACCACCTGAAGACCGTTTATCAGTAACTTTAAGGAGTGTGCCTTATCCTAAATGGGTCGATACTGTGGCTTAACTATCACTAGTGAGTTAATGTAAATTAGTAAAATAAATATAATTCTAAAACGACCTCATAAGCAATCACGACAACAAAACAATATTTTGAGAAAAGATATAAAAAAAGAGAGTTAAAAAAATATATATGTATAATAATAAAGGGATTAACATATATATAATTACTCATAGATACCATGCAAAAAAATAAATAAATAAAAAATAAAAATACCTAGCATGATGATAAAAGAAACAATTTGTAACTAACAGAAACTTAGTCATAATTTACACGCACGCAACCCCCGCCCTTAAAAACTTTCCCGTACAGGGAGTAAAAATTTTTAAAAGGGAAACTAAAGTCTTATTAAAATAAGACTGTGACACAGAGTGGAAGTGGAAATGTAAGTTAGAATGGTCCCAAAAGAATCATGTCCTCAAATTTTCACGAAAAATAAATCGTTCACGCATATCGATAATCGTTCATGTAAAAATATAAACTGCGTGAGGTTGACGTATTGATATATAAAATTTTGCACGAAGAGTTTTCTAGTCATTTGGCGTGGAGTTGAGGGGCGGTGCGAACAGTTTGAAGACTTTTGATTGTTAGGACCACACACCACTATCCCCCCTTTATTTGTAGATTTTCGCAGCTCATTGTTTATGGTATTCAGGCTTTGGGTTCTGCGATTAAATTATTTAATATTATGCAACAGTTTAGCCGTGCTATGCTGCCGCCTTCGTCGGGCTTTTAAGAACAACAATGGTCTTTTTTTCAAAAAGTAAATAAACAATTCCAGCAGTTGATGATTTTGAGAAGTAAAAAACCTAATTTCGAAGAAATCTCTTCCAGGTATAAGGGAGTTTATAACTATCCTCTCTATTGATGTTATATGGTCTTTTTTCTATTTCAATCGCCTCCCTTATGAGCCGTGGAAAGTAACTGCTTTCTTTGTGTAGTACTCTTGCCGTCTCGATGTCAATGGCGTGACCCCCCTCTAACGTAGTGTGCTAAGACACGGCAGAGTGATACCAGTCTTTCTTCCGGATTGCACGTTCATGTTCCTTTAATCGGCATCCAATTGCTCTCTTGGTTTGCCCCACATGTCATGTCTTCCGCAACTGCAGAGAAGTTCGTGCACACCCTCATACGCCACGCCACGGAAGATCACGCCTTTGACATCGAGACGGCAGGAGTACTACACAAAGAAAGCAGTTACTTTCCGCGGCTCATAAGGGAGGCGATTGAAATAGAAAAAATACAATCAATAATATCAATAGAGAGGATAGTTATTCACTCCCTTATACCTGGAAGAAACTTATTCGAAATTAAGTTTTTTACTTCTCAAAATCATCAACTGCTGGAATTGTTTATTTACTTTTTGAAAAAAGACCATTGTTGTTCTTCAAAGCACGACGAAGCCGGCAGCATAGCACGGCGAAACTGTTGCATAATATTAAATAATTTAATCGCAGAACCAGAAACCTGAATACCACTATCCCCCTTGCCGGTTTACGAGTGTATCTCAGTCGGAGACAGGCATTGCTATTGCTTCTCAGTCCGGTTAGGTACAAAAATAGGTCCGGTTACATCTCTTTTGTCGCTACAATTATTTAGTCGCAAATGTGCGTACCTGAATTTGAAAAAATTATAGTTTTATTTTCGCGAGTAAGCGAGTCGTGCGACTAGAAATAGCAGCATTTGGAGGCCCTGCCCTACGTAATCTGTGGTGCTGTTGGAAACGTATCGCATTCCACGCCCCTGTGATTTTTGATGCCACTCTTACTCTTGAAATTTAAGTTCAATCTCATGTAACTCACCTTGCACGAAGATGGACTTCTTGGTACTTCATCTCTCAAGCAGCACATATTCAATCGTAGGGTCACTTAATTATGCAGTAAATGAAACTTCCAATCTTATGACAAACAAATTCATCTTAAAAGATACAATGAAATTAAGATACAAGGAATTATATGATATTCCAAAATCATACACAAACTATGGCGATAGAATGTTAAGTGTAATTATACCTAAACTTAGTTAATTATGTCTATATTAAAATACCAAAAATATAAGTACTATCTCACAACTGAAAAGAGACTGTAAGAATTTATTGTTGGAAAACCAATGAAGAAATTGATTGTCATTCTTCATAATAGTTGTAAAAGTGTAAAGTGCATAATTTATGATATCTCCACCAATGCTCTGTAATATTTTTTGTATACACACAAGCACCTCCTGACTAGGGTGACCAGATCCAGTACTGTGAAATAGAGGACAACAAAGGAAAAAATTGAGGATACTAAGGGAAAAAAGAGGACAAATCTAAAAGTAATAAAACCATATAAGATACGATAAAAATTTTAAGAACTTCAAAATGTATTAATTACATTAATAAACTTAGAACATTGCCACTGAAAATTTATATTATTCTGAAATTAAAACATGAAATTACAGTAGTTGATGAATAAAGTAGTTGATGTGGAAAAAAGCTTGTCTATAGTTTGCGAACTGCCGCAGCTTTGCATACTTCTTTTGTGTTTATTTGAAGAAATGTGGCTATCCAAATCTTGAGAACCTACGAAATTAAATGAAATTTTTTAATAATTAACGCTGTTTTAATATTTGTAATTTATTAACTAAAACAAAAAATTATAGAACTTACCATGATTTGCTGCCGAGACGAAAGTTGTAGGTGGGCAAAATTTACATTCTGCCTCAAAATCATTACGTCCAAGCTTGAAAGCAGGATATTTGGTTTTCAAAGCAGCTGTAAACTTGCACTTTCTTTTAGGCATCTTGAATGCGAGAAAATTTTACACTGGCAAACAAACAACCACACCGCAAGACTGCCATTCAACGGAGCAGAAACACATTCTCAAACCCAGCGTAGACCGGAAACAAAAATAATAGCGCTGCACATCGGTAAAAAATTAAATTAATGAAATGGCGCCAATATAAACTGCGAAAAACTAAAAAATACATACATTCATACGATAATATAGTAAATTAATAATAAGGAGGACATTTAGACAATTTTAAAAATTGTTCGCGGACAGAGGACAGAGACGTAAATTGGAGGACATGTCCGCGAAAAAAAGGACGTCTGGTCACCCTACTCCTGACGAGCCAGGGGCTCAGGAGGACTTATATTGTATTTATGCTGTATCTCTGTTTGAGAATCATTAAGAAAAGTTTCTGTAAATTGTAAATTAATATAAATAATAACAAATATTTTGTCATTAAAAAATCAATAACGACACAGTAGGGTAAGAAAATCTAACCATTTGATGCGTTATTTTTAAAACTATTTAAAAAAAAACAGTAACCGGGTTGGTAACCAACGTGATAGTAGTTGGAGCGAAGACATGCGGAGTGTCTTGACATGTGGTCACCTAAAAGCGGGCACACGCAGTTGACACACTAGGCACCAGTAGGCGTGGATATGCGCTTTTATATACACGCAGTAGAACCTAAAAACATGGGATACAGTATAACGTTATAATAACTCACGTTACAATACGCTCTCCTGATATTAAAAAAGAAGTATGAGTCTGTTAGACTTGGTTTTATATTCTCTGGTTAAATATTCTCTCTGATATGATTTCCGAAGTCTGTAGATTCTCCCATCGACAACCTTTACATCAACTAAATCGACAGTGTAATGTAGCATGCAAAATCTAAGCTCTCTGTTGACAATAAGTTAACGGAAAGGCAAAGTCAAGTTGTGGTTAACGTTAACCAGATATTATAAAATCGGGCCTAAATATCTTAAGGTGGTTCCAGCGTAAAATGACTTAAATGTCATTTTATTCATATTCTGTCTACTTGTAGAAAAAATTGTCCTCTGTCGGATATGAACAACCAATATAATACCTTTCCATGCTATTTTATTCTATAATTCAACTTGAAATTACGTGGTGTTCGATGGAGGAATGAGAGAAACACGGGGAAAAATAGTATTTTTCCATAAAATATAAATGCCATTTTCGTGGAAAACTGTCTCTAAGAAGGATATAATCCAGAAAAATTGAATAAAAATAAAATACAGGCATCTTACCACCTTATTTTTCTAGTTATTGAAGAATTAATGTCGTAATTGAAGTCAAAATGCGGTAATTCGTAGGAAATGGCGCTGCAGTCGGCTCCTATGGCTGGAAAAAAGTGCTCATTTAAAATACATTCGTGGAATAATCTGCATATTTTATACCTTATTTTTGGGTTTCTATAGGTAACGCATTGCATAAGTGAAAGCAGGATTTTTTGGACAAAATATAAAAAATGAGGAATTTAGTATTTGCTTTGACTCACACAGTCGCGGTGGAACCTCCTTAAGTAACACAAAACTGGTGTGATGAATGCTTTTCTTTTGAAGAATTGGAAAAATTAATGTTATATATTATCTTTTATATCGAGAAGTATATCGCACTAACGGACAAGCATGGAACTCATGGAAATTAGAAACAAAAATTCAAATAAAGCTAATTAATAAAGATAGAATACTTTAAGTGTGTGTATATTACCGTGTTCCATCTTATTATTATTATTATTTGAAATAATTATTATTCCAAGTTTTTGCCTCTCAATAAGAAAGAAACTGGTACTTTTTGTTTTAATATTAAAGTTGTGAGTTTCGTTCTGATTTTCCTGGCCAGGGGGGATGTATCTATTCTGTATGACCTCGACATTTCTGATCCTCGAAAGTGACGACATTTTGACGTCACAGCCTCTAAAATTTCAACTAGGGCCATTCAAAAGTTGAGATTTGTCGGGGGAAGTGACGTCACATCCACGGAATTACCGAGGTTCGACCGTGTCGAGTCCTTACTGAATAAGGCCCAATATTAGGACATAGGCAAATGCTCTGAGCACATGACTTGGTATAGTGTACAGTGAAAATGAATTAATACATATACAGTAGATATATATGTGTATTCATTCTTTTTTCATTCGGGGAAACTCCGGAATATTTTTTCATTTCGAATGCGAGTAATAGTGAACACGCTTTCGATGCGCCATTGTCTCTTGGCATCCATTGATGACGGGGCAAACGCGGGAGTTGGCGCTAAGCGACGCATCGCCCGCCATATCACCGTTTAAGAATGTTCTTGCTCAATGCTCGTGTTCCCGCCCGCCTCCGCACGTGGCCAGCTCCATTTTGGGACACTGCGCCCGAAAGCGACACTACGCGATTGGACAGTGGCCATTCTCTGCCTGCTCTGCTCCTTTGTTTTTCCATTCGTGGAGTCGGCGGTGGCGGCGATGTAAAGCTGAATCGAAAAGGTTTCGCCAACCGTAACTAACTTGCTCCAACAGTGGCGAAATGACGAAAGCAATGCGTAACTCTTCCGATGACGTAAGAAGTAATCATTCCAATGGATATTTCTATTTATGAGTACGGAGTTAAATGATAAATTGATGCTGGGTCCCTTTAATCCATCGCTTAATTTATTGAATCCCTCCGGTGGGCGCGCCCGCGGAAAATTGCCGCATATTTTAGTTTCTGAGATCTCCATTTGGTACCATTTGTATTTAATGCCTGTGTCTCCAGGTATTCATTTTTCATGATAGAATGGAATATTTCCGATACCCGGATGAATTATCCACCAGACGTTTCATTAGCTGTGTGACATCGTAGAGAGTTTGACGTTTGACTAAAGATATTAAAGAAAATTTAGGAAAATATAAGAACAAGGAACCGGTTCCTGAAGCACCTAAACCAGTAATATGCTATGCTTTCGGGTGGCATAAAAATTGCAGATAAAAAATTGTGTGCCAGTGATGTAAAAATAATGTATGTAGGAGGCATTGTCGTCAATAGACAACATGTATGAGATGGGAAGATGAACAGGACCTAGATAAGAACTAAGATGATTAAAAATGCACATTCACTTTCTAACAATAAAAGATGTAACTGTAACAACTTAATCAGCATTTTTGATTAGTAAATTACCTTGTCCATAAATATAGGAATGCTATTTATTTTTGCGGTAACATTGCCGCGGCGCACCTACTCGTGGGAGTGAATTTGGCGCGCCCACTGGAGGGTTAAAAGTGAAATGCACCTCAACAGAGGTAAGGGGGTAGTTTCAGTGGCGAGGGTTCTCCAAGGCTCAGTGACGTTGCGCCGTACCTCGACTTAGTACATAGTACATACCTATTTATCCAGGCTAGTGGAAAGCCTAGCTATGATTGCAGCTAGGATTACAACAGACAATAGGGCTTATCAATGTTTTGTTGAAGGTGCTCAAGACACGGAACCTCAGTCGGAAATTGAAAACGAAGGTTTATCGAACAGTAATTAGACCTGTGGTTATGTATGGCTCAGAAACATGGACCATGACTACTACAGAAGAAGATCTATTAAAAAGATGGGAAAGGAAAGTGCTAAGAAAGATTTTTAGTGCATTGAAGGAAGACGGACAGTGGAGAATACGGAGTAACAGAGAACTGGAGAAACTCTACAATCATCCTAACATAGTGGCAGAAATTAAAAGTAACAGGATTAAGGTGGTTAGGGCATGTTGAGAGAATTCCTGAGGATAGGATGGTGAAAAAGATATACCTTGGACATCCTAGTGGCAGAAGATTGAGAGGAAGACCTCGAAAAAGATGGTTGGATGATGTAGAAGATGATCTAAGAAAGATGAGAATAAGAAGATGTAGAACTCATGCAGGATATCGTGACGTCTGGGCTAACATTGTCAGAGAGGCCAAGGCCCTACAAGGGCTGTAGCGCCGAGGAGTAAGTAAGTAAGTGGAAAGCCTAGTGCCTCAAGGTGAAGAGTTTTGCTCACGTGACTTCTTCATGGTGGAAGCAAGCAAGACCCGAGGAATTTTAATGATAATATCATCGACGTCTTCGTCCTGAAAAATTCTTGATGGCATCGTTTCAGCAACTCGAAATGTTTTGGACACTTTAGCCGAGATCGTGCCACACCTAAAAGCCGTCGTAACTTTAAATATATAATGCATTGCACGGACGATCATTTAAAAAAATATAATAATTTCATCGTCTTCAGCAGCAGTCAGTCTTTTTCAGAAATTCGTATTTAAAAATTCATACGCCGCATCTATGTCTAAATGTCTTTAAGGCACCGAAGTTAGCAGGAGACTGCATTTTATCTTACTAAAATATTGCGCGAGGAAAAAGGAGTTTTGTTTTTTTTCTTGTATCAAGAAGCTCGGGCGTTCATGTTCCATTCTGGGGATTATTTTGTAATCTCACTTTAGTGAGAATAAGTCATAAAATGTCACTTTTTCCTAGTTCAACTCCGCCACCCAGGCGGCGTGGCCATCTTCGGATCTCAATCGGTGAACTGCCAGTCATGTGCTGGTCTTTTAGATGATTCATCCGCTCTGATCCATATCTTTCGACTCTTGATTCGTTTCACTATCTCCGCCTGCCATTAGTTCCATCTCACCTGTCATAAAGAACGTGACATGGAGCCACCATCGTTTCCAATTGAAGCTTGAGTTGGAAAATAAACAAGGGCGCGAAAGAAACAAACGATTTTAAATCGTATTGTTGTAATTTGCTAAACGAGAAGAACTTCAGCATTTTCAACTCCAATATATTGGGCAATTGAAAGTATGCTTTGTTTGAAATGCTTATGTTATTATTAGCTTGAATTTTCTGTGCATATATTTCGTATCAATATTTCCCAAACAATGATGCTGATACCTTTGTTTTCGTGTGCCTATCCGCCAGCGTATGAAGAATGGAATTCAGATATTTATACCATAATTTCATAATTTTAACAAATACTGCCTTAAAATCTACGTTCTTGGTAGATATTTCCAGTGATTTTGAATTGAACACTAATTAGATGCACTTAATTTATTTTAAATATTGAGTGATCGCTTACATGTCGCTTGTAGTTTTGACTGTATTTAGATTTTCGTGGTATGTGCAGTGTAAGATATCTTCCGGGAGATGTTGAGCAATCTGGGTATTCGCTAGTCTCGGTATCTTTTATTTGATATAAGGTAATTGAAGCTTCGACAATTCACGAACCGTTCGTGAGCCGATCATTAAGAGAGGGAAAAAGTTCTCCCGCCTTTCCACTAAGAGTCACTAAAAAGGTGAGATTACAAAATAACCCCCCTGAACGCCGTCTGGCGTCCTTATTCCCATTTAGGATCCTTTTCCGGATGACGCTTCGTCGCCGCTTCTCCGCTTCCGTGTTCGCTGAAGAAAAGCGGCGCTATTTTCGGCGCCGCGCCGTGGCGCAGATGGCTCCCCCGCTAATGATCCTGACGTCGGCGCTTCGGCCGGAAAAAGAGTCGCTGTAAATTTCTTTCGAGTCCGACTTCCGGCAACGGTTTAATAAATCATACCCAACGCAATCGCAGGCCAATCTTCGCAGTCTGAAAGGAGGACTCCGGTGGGATCTTTCCATTCGAGGCGTTTGAGGTAGTAAGTGAGCGAAATAGTTCCCCATAGTCATAAATAATAATAATAATAATATAATTTATTGTTCACAGATTGTTACATCCGATTTGAACATATTATTAAAGAACAGTTTATAGCTCAGCAATCATTTAAATGTTAAGCATGGTAATTAAATTGAAATCCTAAACAAAAATATAACATAGAGTTTACAAACATTTTCATACTGATGAAATTCATATTTGCTTTTAATATTCTGTCTCATTTTATTATAAAGTTCACAGTTTAATTTCTAAGCACAGAACAAGAAATGAAGCTTGTTAACAAATGAAAATATACAATAAATGATAATATACAATAAATGATAATATACAACACAATGTAAAACATATATTAATGAATGTACAACATTGAAAATATGAATTAGTTTGGGCTATTTAGAAATAGGTATAATTGTTTTTTTGAAAACTTTCAGGGATGAAGAGTCTTTGATTAGTTTGGGAAGATTGTTCCATGTTCGTGATGCGGCTACGGTAAATGATCTTTGAAAAGCTGTGGACCGATAATGGGATACATGAAGATAGTCGGGTTCCGCTCTCGTAACAACATTAGGCGTTATTGTTCTCTTAGGGAAGAAGTCAATGATGTACTGTGGTTCATTTTTTTTAAGTAAAGAAAACATGACACATAAACAGACAAAACCAAATTCGAATTTTATTATTTTTATTACAGTGCTTGTAAAAAGTATGAAATAAATATTGTAATTTTATTGGCGCAAAAATATAGTTATATATGACAAAAAATACCTCAACAGTTACATAAATATATCTACATAAGTCTCTGACTTGACTCATTTTTTCACGCCGTAGGTACGACTAAATAGCCTTCAAAACGGAAGGTTTTGTTTTGGGATTCTGTAAAAATTACTGCGGTAGTTAATTGATACATTTTCATAAATATTTGATAAAAAATACTAAATACGCACCCTTATGCCTGTTGCTAGTGGTAAAATGTTCAATAAAAGAGCGTTATAAAAAAATTATTGAAAGTTTTATGAATCGTACGTAAAACGTAGTACTTGCCTGCACACGATGAAACTGTTCATAAAACCGCAATGTCCTGCCATCTATGAGACGCTTTGCGAACACGTGAAGTGATAAATGCACTCTCTTTTGGATGAATGTTAGGTTAAAAACTGTATGTGCTGTTTATTTACTTACTTTCTGATCACACTCAACGGTGATAAGGCTCTAACGTATTCTTCTAACAATAATGATACTGCCTCAATGTTCCATGAACTTCCAACCATGTTTGTTTACGTTTTCCTTGTTTGGCGTCCCATGGATACGAGATTATTATTATCAACGCGATGAGCGGAACGTCTCATTGGTTGTTGCATAAAACGGTTTTATGGAAATAGAACCTGTCCTATTCCATAAAAAGTTATATAATACTAGGTTTTATAAAACGGTTTCATCGTTAGCAAGCTCATTTTTATGAAATTAGTCGATTTTATAAAACGTTTTACCGAAAATTTTACCGTGATCAACAGGCATTATTTTTTTGATGAATTATAGGCGTTAGAAGTTCCTATTTTTTTCAATATTCTCCCTCTGGAGGGTACAGCCGTAATGTATCCCATGTAAAACAGTTTAAATGTCTGGGCAAATTTCTCGAATAGTATTGCGGCGTAGGTTTCCGCGGTGATAGAATGAAGGCTTGTCCATTGCTTTGGTCCTCACCGCGTTCATTGTTGACTTTAGACAACAGTTTAACTCTGATCTTCGACTAGAAGACGCTCGTAGTAAACTGTTGTCTAAAGTCAACAATGAACGCGGTGAGAACCAGAAAAATGGACAAGCCTGCTCGAAGAGTAGTTCGGCAAATATTTTGATATCTTTGGAAATATGAGATTTTTTTAGTTGAAATGAAGTTAAATTCAACTAATTCTAGGTGAAGTGATTAACCGCTGAAAGTATCTTCAGGTGGTTCCATCGTAAAATGACTTAAATATCATTTTATTCATATTCCGTCTACTTGTAGAAAACGTTGTCCTCTATCTGATATGAAAAACAAAATAATACCTTTCCACGCTATTTTATTTTCTAATTTAACTTGAAATTACATGATGTTAAATGAGGGAATGAGAGAAACACGGGGGAAAATAGTATTTTTCCGTAAAATAAAAATACCATTTTCGTGGAAAACTGTCTCTAAGAAGGAAATAATCCAGAGAAATTGAATAAAAATAAAATATCGGTCTCTAACCTCCTTATTTTTCTAGTTATTGAAGAATTAATACCGTAATTGAAGTCAAAATGCGGTAATTCGTAGGAAATGGCGCTGCAGTCGGCTCCTATGGCTGGAAAAAAGTGCTCGTTTAAAATACATTCGTGGAATAATCTGTATGTGTTGTTGCTTACTTTTGGGTTTCTATAGGTAACGCATTGCATCAGCGAAAGCAGGATTTTTTTCACATAATATCAAAAATGTGTAATTTAGTATTTGTTTTGACTCACACAGTGGCGGTGGAACCTCCTTAAGACGGGATCGGAAGAACACACATTTAAGATGGCCCGCGAGCGACGATCATTCATTCATTACAGTAATCTACCGGTTAGAGGTAGGTTATGATGAAAGTCAGAGAATATCCAACGAACTCTTACACGTGCCGTGCCCTTTCTACCTCTAGTATTTCTTTCTCCATCTCAGCATAAGTCCTACCTTTCTTCATCCCGTCCATAAAACCGATTCTCTTTCTTCCCCTTCCCCGCTTACCCAACATCCTTCCCTCTATCACGACCTTCAGCAAACCATCGCCCCTCATTACCGCTTACAGCCACCTACCCTGCCTTCCCCTAATCTCATCTATAAGTTTCCTCTCCTCGTCCACCATGTCAAGCACTTCCTCATTTGTCTTCCTTTCCGTCCAACGCACCTTCTCCATCCTCCTCCACACCCACATCTCAAAAGCCTTCAGCCTATTTTCGTCTTCCTTTCTCAAGGTCCACGTTTCTGCCCCATACAACGCCACACTCCATATCTAGCTCTTCACCAGCCTCTTTCTTACATCCTTATTTAAGGTCCCCGTCATCAGCTCCCTTCTATTATCGAACGCTTCCTTCGCTAGCGCTATTCTCCTCCTAATGTCTTTGCTACTATGTCCTCTTTCTTCTAGAGTACTACCATAGAGTAAGTATATTATGCTTACTCTATGGTACTACCCAAGTAATTAATTTGTTCTTCTTGCTCCAGTTTGTGACTTCCTACTCTTATCACCAGCTTCGCTTTCTTTGTCCTACAGAATCTCATTACTTTTGTTTTCCTATTATTTATCTTCATTCCGTATTTCTCACACTGCTTTTCCAGTGCATCTACTGAAGTTTGCAGTCCTTTCGATGACCGACTGACCAACGCCTGGTCGTCTGCGAATCTAACCGACTTTATCCACTGGCCTCCTACTTTCATTCCCACGTCTAGCTCATCCCATGTCTCTCTTACCATTTCCTCAGCATAGATGTTAAAATGTAAAGGCGAAAACGGGCACCCTTGCCGTATCCCGCGACCTATAACTGCCCACCCTGATTCACCGTCACCTACCCTTACCTGAGCCCTCTGCCCCATATATAAGTTTCGGATTAGTCTCCTATCACGCCAATCTATTCCTATTTTCCCCAGTATCTGCATTAGTTTCTCCCAGTTTACTCTGTCAAACGCCTTTTCGAAATCTACAAAACAAGCGAAAACGTCCTGATTATTCTCTATGTTTCTATCTATAAGTGTCCTTATTACCGCAATCGCATCTCTGGTTCCCCTCCCCTTCCTAAACCCAAATTGGTCATCGCCTAAATAGCACTTAGCTCTGCTCTCCAACCTTCTATTTAGTATTCCAAGCAACACTTTTGCTGCGTGCGAAATTAAACTGATTTTTCTCGAGCGACGATATATTGGGAAAACGCGCGCTGGCGAAGCGTTCTGTAACCATCCGGTTTGGTGACATTATGTAGGCATTCGATGTAGCAATTCACTCTAGTACGCTGGGCACTTCGCGACGCAACTGGGAGCTTTCAACCAATGTTTCGAAGATAGCTCACATCGGGTAGCATCTCAGCGCAATTCAGCGCACTCGAACGACGATGGGATGAGTCATCTGGTGACGCAGGCGAAACGTTCACCAATTCTCCCGCTGGGTAGACGACATCTGTAAGTACATGTACAAGTATCACGGCCGAAATATTTGTAAAAATTAAAAAAAAACAAATTCGTTAAAAAATTACATGTTTAAAAAGTATATCATTTTGACTCGAAGTAATTAAAAACTATTAATGATTAACGTCTTCACTGAATATCAGAACATGAACAACAACTGGAAGTCAGGTCTGTAGGCTTTCCCGGCGTGTACTGTTAAGAAACTCTATTCCGGGAAGTCCACCGGGTGAGAGAATTCATTGTTGCCGGCGTTTCGATAACTATGACTCATCCATTGTCTTCAGGGGGGTTATTCGGGAATGTCGTCGGTCATAATGTCGTTACTCATTCATTGAGGCATTCAATGAACGGCAAAAAGACCCAATCGAACGACATTTTGAACGAATCTATGAGCTGATGTCAGAGCCGTTGGCTCAGTTTTGTGTTCCGTTTTTAGCGCACCGCTACGAGTTTCGCATTTGTTTTATTGCAATTTGGCGGCATATTAAATGAACGAAAATGGAACCCACAGAAGGCTGTGAGTTTTTAACCTAGGATTATGAATTATATGTAAGTTAGCATTTATGTTTGTGCGTTACATAGAAGAGTTAAGCAATATTTTATGTCATGAATACATGGCTTTAATTTATTAACGGTGGTTGAGGTTGTTAATAACGTTATCATTATTATCCTGTTCCGTAGTAATATTTATTTTTGCACGTCCGTTTTACTAGTTTGAGGCAGACACATTTAGTTCTAATTAATCATAGGCAACCGTTACGTGACTTTACGTCAACGCGAAGTTCTGTTGGACTATATGGAGAGGCATAGGTCGCTTGCTGTCGGCCTGTGTAAAGGCCCGGAAGGGGCTACCACGAAAAGACAGATGTGGGAGCGCCTCTCTGCGTCCCTTAATGCCGTCGATGGGGGCGCAGTGAAGACGGCGGACAAGTGGGAGAGAGTAAGTTGAAATAACAATTGCTATGAAGTGTCAAAATATTCGTGATCGTTAATTGTCAACTCTTTAACTATCAAAACATTTCCACTTCTATGTCTGCAAATCGATTTTTCCAATTTTGAGATGTACATACGTACGGATCTTTCTCATTTGTAAAGGCAGACTTCCTATGTATTTGTTTGACAAGTACAAGTAATTGATACACAACTGGTTTTTCAGTCATGGCGGGACTGGCGGTGTGACGCCAAAAAGAGGACACCATCTGCACCATCTCTCAATTGTCTCAACTTATTTCTCCTCAGGGCATTTTCTCTCAGTCTTTCTTCCTCCTACGCCGCGGCGTAGACGGCGCGCCGCCCGCCTCGCTATTCCCGCTTCTAAAGCCCAGTCATCCATGTCTCTAAAATATTAACGTATGGAAGGTTATCCATGAAAAATGATTCGTAGGAAACTTTTAATATATGCGTCCAACATGTGTGCAAGTCGAAAGTCACTTCGAATCACATGAGCGTCAAAGGCATGCTGAAATATCTTTGAAACTCAACAGGGAAAGGAATTCCTTTTTAAGTAACTCAAACCCAAGGCATTCAAATAGTATTTTCAAATGAAATCACTGTTGGATGAGTGATATTCTGATTACGTAGATCATACCCATTAGCATGGCAATAATAATTATTTCTACGAAGAAGACTGATTTTCCACTAGGTATACTACTATGAAAGCATGAAATAGATTAAATACGAGGATTTCTAAAAGTATAAACGCCGGGATTGTCATTTATCAACCTCGAATTATGAAAATATGTTAGAAGTAAATAAGCATTACTTACTTGACTCTCATATACCGCCAAAACAATAAATAAAACACTCTCGGAAAGCGCTTGAAAAGCTCGGCTGTGGAGGCGGGGCGGGGGGGATTTCCCATGATGCTCTTTAATTTCCGTCGCGACGCTATCGCCGTCCACCGCAAAATTACGGTCGACACGGAAGCTTCGGTTTTGAGTCGGTCCGTGAACGAAGAACTGCCAAATGAGCCATGGGCGTCATCTTTGACGGAAGTTGATGACGTATTTCACAAAATACGGAAAGTGATGACGAAATGTCGCCGTTATCGACATTCCCGGATAACCCCCCAGGGAAGAATGTTGTGACTTCATGGGTTCCGGATTATATAGGCTATAGAGGTTCAGGAGGCTCCTGATTGGTCAACATCTTCCCGCTTTTTTCTGACCTCTTCGATCCTCCTGAGCAACGGTTTCCAGGCGGTGTTCAGTTGGTATCCCGTGTCCCTATTGAAGTTTTTCTTCCACAGCCTAATAGCTTCTTTCATGTATACCTTCCAAAAATGCCGCGCCAGCCTCCTGACCCTCTAGCCTGGCCTAAATATTTCGGAACCCATGAAGTAGAAGACATTCTGCCCTGAAGACGATGGACGACGACTCGGCCATCGAAACGTCGGCACCCATGAAAGTCTCTCACCCCCGGTGGACTGCCCGAGTAGAGCTTCTTAACAACAATGGGGTTAGTTAGCGATTTCCCTTTTTCTCTCCAAACGCACTTCAGCTCAGATCAACTTTTACTCCCTTATCTGCTATGAAGTTCCCCAACTATAGTAATGTGCAGGGTCTGAAACGAATGGAAAGCAACTGCGCTGACGAGTTTGGAAGTGAGCAGCGCATCATGAGATTGAATATAAAGCGCTATATATCTCAGCGTCTACCCAAAGGTCTATTACGATAAAGTATAGCAACATCCCAACAGCCCGAGGCTGATTTCGAACCGGCGCACAGTGGGGCCAAACCCCACTTTAAACGGACAAAAGTCCAAAAATGAAAGTTTGAATTAGGGTTTCTGAAATGGTAGGTTGGGTAACCTGATGTTTGAACTACGTAATGGTGTATTTCATAGGTTGGTAAACATGCACCTGCGCGTAGAAATGAGTGTCAAAGTGAGAGAAGAGCGGAGCACTGGTCCCATGGACGCACAGACGCCGAATTGGACGGTCGATTTGAAACTATTAGTACAGCATACTGGTGTCCTCTTTTTTATTTTTTAAACTTTCAATCGATTGAAATAAGCAAGTAGAGTGTGAATATGATTTTAAAATTTATTTTTGTAAGAAAATAAGCGTAGAGTAATTAATTATCACGAATGAAAATTTATCGATTGTTAAAAATTAAAAGTTTTAATTATTTAGAGAAAGTTTATATAATCGGACGGAATCGTATCGTAATTTTGAGATATATTATTCATTTAAGTATGAGCTAGAGACTGTAAAATAAATCAACTGCCATTGAGTTGCAAAAGGACTGTTACGATATAAAAGTTATTATGCACGAGAGGTGGATAGGAAATTCATCCGGCCACTATGGCCTCATGGCAACGGGTAAACTATAATATACCTAAACAATTTCAATCATGGAAAGCAAATGCAAGTACCGTAAATAATATCTGTTTATGAAGTTATAACTACTTTGTAATGAATCAAATTTGGATGCTTTATGTATTATGTCCACTCTTAGGTACAAATTTCAAAAATCTCAGCCCTGTGAAACTTCTGTGCAAATCATATCATTTTTTTCTATGAAATATGAAAATATTTTGCAAAGGTGATACCAAAATAATTTTGTAAATTTTATAGCAGATTCATTTTCAACAGCCATCTCAATTTTCGTGAACATTTTTAATTTTATTCGTTCAGATTATTCTACTGAAAAATAATTTTACTGTCAAAAATTGAAAAATAATAAAATTTGCCAAAAAATACAATAAATATTGCAAATTTGATATCAGCTTTCATTTAAGCAATCTTAAAAACCTACACATGCCTATTTTGAAGTTGATTGTAAAATGTTTGAACTTTTGTCCGTTTAAAGTGGGGTTTGGCCCCACTGTGCGGCGCACAGTGGGGCCAAACACCACTTCAGGCGGACAAAAGTCCAAAAATGAAAGTTTGAATTAGGGTTTCTGAAATAGTAGGTTGGGTAACCAGATGTTTAAACTACGTAACGGTGTATTTCACAGGTTGGTAAGTTTGCACCTGCGCATAGAAATGAGTGTCAAAGTGAGAGAATAGCTGAGCACTGATCCCACGGACGCAGACGCCGAATTAGACGGTCGATTTGAAACTATTAGTACAGCACACTGGTGTCCTCTATTACATTTTTTCAACTTTCAATCGATTGAAATAAGCAAGTAAAGTGTGAATATGATTTTAAAATTTATTTTTGTAAGAAAATACGCGTGGAGTAATTAATTATCACGAATGAAAATTTATTGATTTTTCAAAATGAAAAGTTTTTATTATTTAGAAAAAAATTATATAATCGGACGGAACCGTATCGTAATTTTGAGATGTATTATTCTTTTAAGTATGAGCTAGAGATTGTAAAAGAAATCAACTGCCATTGAGATGCAAAAGGGCTTAAGATATAAAAGTTATTATGCACGAGAGGCGAATAGGAAATTCATCCGGGCGCTATGGCCGCATGGCAACGGGTAAACTATAATATAAACAATTTCAATCATGGAAAGCAAATGCAAGTACCGTAAATAATATCTGTTTATGAAGTTATTACTAGTTTGTAATGAGTCAAATTTGGATGCAATATGTATTTTGTCCACTCTTAGGGACAAGTGGTGATGTTTGTTACACCAGGGCTGAGATTTTTGAAATCTCAGCTCTGTGAAACTTCTGTGCAAATCGTATCTTTTTTTTATGACACATGAAAATATTTTGCAAAGGTGATTACAAAAATAATTTTGTAAATTTTATAGCGGATTCATTTTCGACGACCATCTCATTTTACGTGAACATTTTTAATTTGATTCGTTCATATTATTCTACTGAAAAATAATTTTACTGTCAAAAATTGTAAAAAAAATAAAATTTGCAAAAAAATCATAAAATAAACTAAATATTGCAAATTTGATATCAGCTTTCATTTAAACATTCTCATAAACATACACATGCCTATTTTGGAGTTGATTGTAAAATGTTTGGACTTTTGTCCGGCTAAAGTGGGGTTTGGCCCCACTGTGCGGCGGCGCGGCGCGCGACTCTTGGGTTGCTAAGGCAGTGCGTTACCACGAATCGACAGCAGCCTTAAAGGATGTCACTGCTCATCTATTGACTGTGGCCGGCGCAGCTCAACAATTTAATCAGTGATGAGGATATTAAGATATCAGATTTCAAGATTCATAAACCTCGGACATTTTATGAATTACTCCCGGAGCATCGCGAATGGTTTGTGAGACATGAGGGCATGTCTGTGGAAAAGAGGAAAAGTTGGGAGGCGTAGACGGGGGTGTCCTGCTGTCCATTTCGGATATGAATTCATGAATATCTCCCCCTCCTCCCCTTCCCCTCCACCCCCTCTCCTTCCCCTCCCCTTCACCCCCTCTCCTTCCCAATCTCTCCCCCACCACTCCTTAAAATCCATCATTCCAACTCTTATTGAAAAAGTTTCTTTTCCAACTCGGATTCGCGAAAACGGAAACCCGAAACTTTAAAACGAATGTCGCGGGAAATAACGTCAACAAAAGCCTCTCGTCGTTGCTCGGAGACCACGGAAAGGTTCAAATTCAAGCGCATTCACTCTTTATCTCGGAGCAAGTTGGATCGTCTGAACGTCAACAGCGCACCAACTTGTACATTTAAAACAGGAAAAAAAAACTCATAACTAATGAAATGAAACGTAGCAGATCATTGGAGGCAAAAATAAGTAGAATGTTGGAAGAAACGTCATGAATAATATTCTTTGCATAGTATCCAGAATATTATTTACAAATTTATTGTATTTTTTATTTCATCAAAATACTAATTGAAAATTTGCATTTAATTTAAAGTTCTGGGCTTGAGCCATGTTTTCGTTGGTTGTGGGTTCTTTACCTGACATCTGACTTTAGGTACCGAATTTAATTAGCGTCATGCGAAGATAGTCAACGAAGGATAATATAGTATTTGTTGGCGTAGATGCGATGGTTTGTTTGTCAATTATTTTGCTCAAAAAAGTCATGTTTACTCTTTGCTTCTTAAAATTTTCTTTTCTATGATTAATGCTTAAAATTATTTATGTGAAAGGGTACGTTAAGAGACTAGGTGTATAAAAGATTTTACTCAATTCCCTGTTTCTAATTGGTTTGTTTGTTTTTGTTTCTGCAGCGGTCGCTAGCTCCTTTTGGCCAACCCACGGCTGGATCCAATGTTGTGATTAATTCCAGATGAGTTAAATTAAATTATTTATCATTTCATACACGTTGAATGTGGGATTTTGGCCACGACAGCCGTATTACAGGAAGATATAATTTGATATTCACCTAGAGTGGATATCTTTTTTCTTTAGAATGTCCGTATTAACTAGCATTTTGGAAGTAACAATATTCGGCGAGAAGTAGCGTGAAGAAATCATTCTCTCTGCCTGCACTTCTGCTCTGTTATCACAACAATACCACAAATATCAGGACAAAAAGTACTGGGGGGTTATTTTGTAATCTCACATTAGTGAAAATACGTCATAAAATGCCACTTTTTCGTAGTTCAACTCCGCCACCCAGGCGTCGTGACCATCTTCGGATCACAAGCGGTGAACTGCCTGTCATGTGCTGGTCTTTTAGACGACTCATCCGCTCTGATCCGTATCTTTCGACTCTTGATCCGTTCCATTATCTCCGCCTGCCATTAGTTCCATCTCACATGTCATAAAGAACGTGACATGGAGCCACCATCGTTTCCACTTGAAGCTTGAGTTGGAAAATAAACAAGGGCGCGAAAGATACAAACGATTTTAAATCTTATTGTTGTAATTTTCTAAACGTGAAGAACTTCAGCATTTTAAACTCCAATATTTTGGGCACTTGAAGGCATGATTTGTTTGAAATGCTTATTTTATTATTAGCTTGAATTATCTGTGTATATATTTCGTATCAATATTTCCCAAACAATGATGCTGATACCTTTGTTTTCGTGTGCCTATCCGCCAGTGTATGGAAAATGGAATTCAGTTATTTATACCATAATGTCATATTTTTAATAAATATTACCTTAAAATCTACGTTCTTGGTAGATATTTCCCGTGCTTGTGAATCGAACACTAATTAGATGCACTTATTATTTTTTAAATATCGAGTGATCGCTTACATGTCGCTTGTAGTTTTGAGTGTATTTAGATTTTCGTGGTGTGTACAGTGTAAGATATCTTCCGTAAGATGTTAAGCAATCTGGGTATTCGCTAGTCTCGGCATCTTTTATTTGATACAAGGTTTGCTTTGACAAGGGGAAGCTTTGACAATTAACGAACCGTTCGTGAGCCGATCATTAAAAGAGGGAAACGGATCTCCCGCCTTTCCACTAAGAGTCATTACTAAAAAGGTGTGGTTACAAAATATCCCACCTGGTTTCTCTTCACCGAGTACAACTTGCTTTTTAGTGAAACTTGGATTAAATATTCGTACCGTATAATAGAAATGTATGCAGTTATTCGAATTTTTGGGAATTCACGTTGTTAATGAATGGGGAGTCGCAGGTATTTTAAGGGAATCTACCCCTTGGCCTCCTGTTCAGTCTTCTTTTCCTTTATCCTTTTCTCTAATTTCAATGTGGTCGACGTTTTCCTTTCGTAGTCTTGTTCTCCACCGGATACGGGCTGTATCCACATTCCATCTTCGTTCGTTTTTGGTCTTAATTTGCTTTGTCCTTCCACCGATGTCTTGGCCTTGCCGTGTAATGGGGAAAATTGATGGGTTAAGCCATCATTTTCTCTATCACACTGAGAAGCTAGAGTTGAAATCATCTCTGGTATTGTACGTGAAAAATTACCGCGTGAATTACACTTTACCGTTTGCCATTTATTATCAGTCGACTTCTTCTAGCCACATGAGGATTACATTGCACAATTATTACGCCCGTACCTTATATTGCATAATACAGAGGGCGTGCTAAATGTATTAATCAAATGAGCATGCAATGTGCTACACAACGTTTATGTATGTATTACGGTTGTCATTATCAGGATATTTTAGGTCAAATAATATATTTATTTCTTTCAAACTTCTGCCATCTTCGAGGCTATACATAAATGATACATGATAATGAAAATTGTATTATACAATCCTTTTTTTATTACAAAATGGTTAAAATATAAAATTCAGACATTAAGAAGAAAAACGCATGAATATATTCAAGTGTGTGACCTATGAAATGAATTACTGTTTGTATAAACAATTTAATTTCGTTGCTTGGATTCATTTCTTTGTTGATAAATAATGTAATTTATTAAATCATATATTTTAACCATTTTGAGTTAAAGAAAGGATTGTAAAAAACATTTTTAACGATCATGTATCATTTATTTAAAGCCCTGAAGATGTATCAACAAAGGTCCGAAACGTTGGCAGAAGTTTGAAAAAAATAAATATATTATTTGACCTAAAATCTCCTGATAATAGCAACCGTATAGTATTGGCGAATCCAAACGAAGTGTCTGACATCTTGCGGCAAGAAATCGAAGCGTCAGAGAGGTGATCGCTTAACCGGTGTGACCGCAGTGTTTTGATGGCTTTGATCGTCTGCTCAGTGAATGGTGGCCAAATGAAATAACTGTTTTTTACAACCATGACTTTGGCGTAAATGAATGCAACAGAGCATCAGGCTCCATATCCCTAGACTCTTATCCTAAAGGAGGTGGACAGAATAAGCGATGGCAGCATGTATTAAGAAGCGATAGAAGTAAAAAGATGAAAATAACTCACAAAAGCAGTATTGAGACATGGTATAGCTCGGTTGAAAGTTCCTGTCACCTGTGCAGACTTTCGTTGTCGGTCTGGGGAGTATATTTTGACGAATTGCGCCTAGGAGTGGTACCTAGTGGTCTTTCTGCAAAATGGAACGGATTACCAACCAAGGAGGTTGGAATGAAATGGAGGAGGCATGACCGTGAACGCTCATGGGCGAAAGTGAAGCAAGAATAGGGGTGCTTGGGAAGGGTTTTGTGCCGAGTAGGTGTTGCCAAACCAGTCACAAAACATCGCATTGCCTGTGGTTTTTAACTTAGATTTGACGAAAATCGAATGCGACCGCCGGACACGTAAGCCAGAGGAAGGTCTAAACTGTGCCGGCTGCAATGGCGGAATTGGCTTCAAGAATCAAGTGGTATGTCGCCTCCATTTCTTTTCTAACCTCCTTGTTACCAACAGCTTGCCTGCTCCGAGCATTATTCATGCTGTCTGCTAGATGGATTGTACATTAGATAGGTAACCTTGTATGCATTTCAAACGTTCTATTGAATTCTTTCATTATTACCCAAGGTACATAAATGGGCATAATTAAATGCGAAACACAAAAAAACAGTGCAACGGCTTCATTCAGGTAAGATACTGGAAACCCTATGCCCACACACTAACAATGCCTTAAGTGTACTCAACACTAGGGATTGGAAAATCGACTTCGATTTTATTCGAAAATCGATTATCACACTTCGATTTTCGATTAATCGAAGTCGACTTTATGTTTTGAATAATCGATTAAAATCGATTCTAGCCGATCGATTTTCGATTTTTAGCTTGCTACAGCATTTGAACTTTGCCAATCGAGCTGCGCCAGTTCGTAAACTGCAGGGAGAATATTCCCACGTATACAAACTATAGTTTGTATACGTGGCTATAGTCAGGATTTTATCTGTAGTTGCCTCTACCGTGCCGTGTGAGCAACTATTTTCTCACGCCGGGTTAATTACAACACAGGTGCGAAATCGATTATCCGGAAAACATAAATAAGTTAGTTTTCTTAAGGTCCATCCCTGAGGAACTCTGGTTCCACGGCTTTGCATACAAGAAATAAATAAAATTCAGTTTTTCATTTTGTGGTAGGTATGCCCACTTTTCAGTATAAAATTCTTATTGCTACTAAACTATATGTAATTTGCTTGTTATACTACCTATATGTATACAAGTATCTGGTTTAGATTATTACTTTCCTGCATACCTTATTATTATCTTTAAAATAATATGTTGTATCAATAATTTGAACCGTATTCAGTTCTTATCCCTAGTGCTTCCATTAACCCATATTTTGCATTTTGTTGCAACAGCACATCCGTATTTCAGCAGACAATTACTTTACTATTTAAAAATATCGATTTCGATTTTTCGATTATTTTGGACAAAAAATCGATTTTTTAGAAAATCGATTTCAAGAACCAAAATCGAAAGTTGATTAATCGAAAATCGATTCTGGATTTAAATTTCCAATCCCTACTCCACACCTATCGAAGAAGGATTCTAACTTTGAAGAGCAAATATCCTGGCTCATTTCCCATCACTTTTCCATGCCCATTTTCATTCCCTGGCTTTCCAGGGCTGCAAAAACCCTGACGGGAAAATTCGAAACAACATCTACGTTACTAATTACCCATAGCCTCAAATCACCTTCATCCTTATTTCTCATAAAACAGTCAACCCTCAAATTACCAACTATTTCACACAAATAAACTTCTCAGGCTAATCTCATAGCTTCTTCAATGAAAAATATTAAAAAATGCATTCTGATAATATTTATGCTCTTCTGACAGCCCTGACATTTAAGTAATTGAAAACATGCCTGTCATGCAACAAGAGAAATTAGATTTAGAGATTTAAGGTGAATGTCATATAGTTAACCCAGGCAATAATAATAATTATTATTTTATGGGCAATGTATGAAGTTTCTCAATATACACACTCTTGAGTTCACGCAAATGATTTAAAATAGATGTTTCATAGAAAACTTAACTGAAGAATGAACGATAGGTTGGTGATGCTCACTTCACACAAACATGTACATATGGCATTATTACACGGAGGAAAATGTTCACACTTCAAAAGCCATCCACTCCAAAAAACACAGAAACTTTTACTTTGAGCGGTTTCCCATTTATTAAGTTACTTGTTTGGAGCACTAACCGCATCTTATTGAGTCCCATAGCCGACCTTTCACTTACACCACACGTAACAAAATGATTCGCATTGAATGCAAATCCGCTCTCGTGTCGTGAAGTGGACAGTGCACAGTGAGGGTTAATGGAAAGCATTGGTCTTCGTAGTTGAAACAAACGCGAAGAGCATTGGGATATATAAGTATAAAATTCTTGGAGAATCACTCGGGTGATAAATATATAATATGCCAAGAGGGTGGCCGATAAAAATACAGAAACAGAAAAAAAGGACATTCACAAATTGAAACTTCCGATATTTCGGTGGAAAGTAGCTTCCACCTTTCTCTAGGTAGAGAGTAAGAATGAGGAAAGGGATAGAGATTGAGGTATGGGAGGGCAAAGAGGGGGAGACGAAGGTGTAAAAGGGGAAGGAGGGGAAAGAGGGGGAGAGGAAGGTGTAAGAGGGGAAGGAGGGGAAAGACGAAGAGCGGGGAGAGGGCGGGCGGAGGGGAGAGAGAAAAAAAGGGGAGCAAAAGGAAGAGGAGAGTGGAGGAAGCAGGGAGAGATGAGATGAGGGGGAGGGAGAAACTAGTGTGATTTATTGAGTCCAGGGGGCGAGAAATCCTGGTGGATCAGAATGCAAGAAGATTCAAGATCTTTGGGCTGACTGGGAGAGGAAGAAGGGGGAAGGGAAGCAAGTAGACCAACTTTAAAAGTGTTATTGAATGTGGAGTTGTGGAAGGAGACGTGAATGGCGACAGGGAGAGAAACAGAGAGGGAGGGGCAATCGTTAGAAGACGAGCGGTGCCCATTCATTCTAATGTTGAGAGGAGTGGTGGATAAGCCAATATAGAAAGAAGGGCAGTGTTGGCAGAGTAGGATGTAGACAATGTTAGGCGTGGTGCAAGAGGGTGAGAAGACAGAAGGGAGGGGAAAAGCGAGGAACTTGTCCGGCAAGGGCTGGGTGATGAGGATGGCGCAAGTTTTACATCGCGGGCGGTTGCACTTTCCTCCAGCTACTTTCCACCGAAATATCGGAAGTTTCAATTTGTGAGTGTCCTTTTTTCTGTTTCTGTATTTTTATCGGCCACCCTCTTGGCATATTATATATATATATAAATAAATAAATAAATAAATAAATAAATAAATATATATATATATATATATATATATATATATATATATATATATATATATATATATACACGAGTTCGTGGAAAATCACACACGCGATAATATAAATAAACTATGCCACAGGTGGGGCGGAATTAAATATAAACACATAAAAAAGAACACTCACACTATACGTTGATATTTCGGTTGCTCTAGAACCTTTCTCAAAGATAGATGGATACAAAAAAAAATAAATAAAAAAAAAGGAAGGACACAGGATTGAATTTAGGGGTTGGTTTAATTTGGTTTCCTGGCCGATTCGCTCAATTTTTGCAGGAACTTAAGATGGCGCGCTTTCTGGAAAACCCACGGTCCTTCCCAATCCTCCATTCATCCTGCCCTTCATAAATTCCGACCACCTTCTGGTTACGAACCCAAATCCCTCCACAAAAACAACCCTGTTGAAATCTTTATCAAACAATTCCTTCACAAAATTTCCGACCACCATTTCCTAAACTCCATTAAACCCAAAATTAACCTATCCCGATCTGAACTCGCTGCCCTTCGGTCACTCCGGTCAGATCCCAGCCTTATAATTTCCCCTGCTGACAAAGGCTCATGCGTGGTGGTCATGGACCTGGATGACTACAATGCGGAAGCCTACCGTCAACTCCTTGACAACAACTTCTATAAACCTCTCCTCCACGACCCAAACCCCAAGTTTCAGAAAATTATTTCCTCCTTCCTTAACTCCCATGGCCCCAAGGAAGGACTATCCCAATCTGACATTGCCATTCTTTCTCTCCCCAACCCCACCACGCCCAGATTTTATCTCCTCCCCAAAGTTCATAAAAACAACAACCCCGGCCGCCCCATAGTCAGCAATGTCAAGTCCCCCACCGAAAGAATATCCGCTTTCATCGACTCCTTCCTCCAACCTATTGTGTCTTCTCTCCCCTCTTTCATCCGCGATACCTACCACTTCCTAGAGCGTCTTCGCAGCCTCCAAATCTCCCCCCATTGCAACATATTAATGGCCACAATTGACGTAACCTCCCTTTATACCTCCATTCCCCACAGCGAAGGCCTCAATGCACTGAAACACTTTCTTTCCCTCCGCCCCACCCCCCACGTCCCTTTCTCTGACTTCCTCCCAAATCTTTCCCAACATGTCCTAGAAAAAAATGCCTTCTCCTTCAGAGACCAAATCTTCCTGCAAACGAAGGGCACAGCAATGGGTACGAGAATGGCTCCTTCGTACGCTAATCTTTTTATGGGTCTGCTGGAGGACAATTTTCTATCTTCCCGGTCCCTCAAACCCCTATTTTGGGTTCGTTTTATCGATGACATTTTTCTCATCTGGACGCACGGTCCTCAAACCTTGTCCACCTTCCTTTCCGATCTCAATTCCTCTTTTTCTGTCTCATTCACCTTTACCACTTCCAGCACCCACATTACCTTCCTAGATACCGATATTTCTCTATGTGATAACAAATTCCTAACCTCCCTACATATCAAACCCACTAACCGTCAACAATATCTTCATTTTGACAGCTGCCACCCTTACCATACCAAACGTTCCATTCCTTTCTCCCTTTCTATTCGCGCGCACCGTATCTGTAACTCTCAAATTGCTCTCGACCACCACCTTAGCAACTTAAAAACCGCTCTCCTTAAACGCGGCTACCCCTCCCCTCTCCTTGATCGCCGCATCCTACCCTCCATCACCCCTTATACTCCTCGCCCTAGATCATCCACCACCAAACCTCCCTTGAACCTTTGCACCACATTCCTTCCGGGGCTTCACCAAGTTAACCTCATCCTCAAGTCACTTTTCCCCATTTTGAGCGACAGCCCACTCACCTCCGACTTAATCCCCAAATGTCCTACCATTACTTACAAAAGACCGGCCAACCTCAACAATATTCTACGCCCCCACCAATCCCGTCCCACTTTGATCCCTCCTGAAATCCCCGGTACCTTTCCCTGCCATAGACCTCGTTGCAAAACCTGCCCTTTAATATGTAATCTCTCTTCTTTCCACAGTCCCAACAACCCCACCCCATTTCCTATATCTTCCCACGGCAGCTGCACTACCTTTAACGTGGTATACCTTCTGCAGTGTAAGGTCTGCCCTTCCTTTTACATCGGCGAGACCTGCAATCCCCTGTCCATCAGAATAAACGGACACCGAGCCGCCCCGCCCAACTTCCCAGTCCCAAAACACGCCTCCACTCATAACCTCAAATTCGACTCTTGCTTCCGTCTCACCATCCTCCACGCCCTCCCCGCCGACGCTTCGAACACACATCTTAGGAACACTGAGCTTTCTATTATTTGGTTTTGTCGCGCCTTTTCCCCTCCCGGTCTTAACATCATGCACTGAATTTTTGTCCATTTACTTTCTCCCTCCTCCTCCGACGCCTTTTATTCTCCTCCCCCACCCCCTCCCAACTTAGCAACTTTGTTGCACTCCTCTAAACAGCCAGGCGCAATTCCCTACTTTGTTGCATCATCATCCCCCCCTCTAAACATCCAGGTGCGACACCACGTGACCTTTCCCGTCCCTCTTACACTCCCCCACCCCCTCCCAACTTAGCAACTTTGTTGCAGTCTTTTAGACAGCCAGGTTCAATTCTCAACTCATCCCAGTTCACCCACACCCATCCCTACTTTGTTGCACTCCCCCCTAGACATATAGGTGCGACACCAGTGCCCATCCCCGTCCCCCCTCCCCTATACCACAACTTCCCCTCACTTCCCTTCTTTCCCCGCTTCCCTTCCCCTACCTTGGAGCGGTACTTCTCAATTTTCTACAGCTGAAGAAGGGCCTACATGCCCGAAACGTCCAGTAAGTCCTCTCTCTCTTTTTACTTTTCCTTCCCCACCCCCTGTCAAGTGTTTTATTATATATATATATATATATATATATATATATATATATATATATATATATATATATATATATATATATATATATATATATATATATGTGGCCGGAGAGCTTTTCAGCAAGGTGGCGGTAGGTGGAAGACCCTCCGAAGATGTTTATAATTTTAGCGTAGTTAATATTGGAGTTTATTTAAGCCGAATCTCACAAAAAAATGGCCTACATTGGGAGAATGATTAGGTGAAATGTGGCGAAAATGGAGTGATTCTTGGCTGACTTAATTAACAGCAATCGAAGTAACCCACTCCTACTCATTTACCTTGCGTAAATATTTCGACTTTCAATTTCGTGGCTAAGAATTGTTATTAACAATAAAGGAGTAGTTGGTGTTTATCGTGATCACTTTTAAAATTGAAGGTCATAAAGATGGCGGCACATATTGGTAGAATGTTTTCCCCGATGTTCTCTTTGTTTATGTACATACTTTCTCCCGCATGCAATTCACTTTTCCTGAGTGTGATATCCAACTAAAATGGCTGGCTTGACCAACTAACTGGATCAGCTCTCCTGAATATATTTAGCATTCAATACTTTGGAAAAGGATGTGAGGACAGAATTGGAGTCGGCTTCCCCTTTTTGATCTTTGGGAATGGAAGACGTTTTTTTTATTATTCTGGTGTGTCCTTCCGGCGCAAGGAAGCTGCGAAATCAGAATGGGACGCCGCACAGTGGGGCCAAACCCCACTTTAGACGGACAAAAGTCCAAAAGTTTACCAATCAACTCCAAAATAGGCATGTGTATGTTTTTTAGATTGCTTAAATGAAAGCTGATATCAAATTTGCAATATTTATTGTATTTTTTATGATTTTTTGCAAATTTTATTATTTTTACAATTTTTGACAGTAAAATTATTTTTCAGTAGAATAATATGTACTAATCAAATGCAAAATGTTCACGTCCATTGAGATGGTCGTCGAAAATGAATCTGTTATAAAATGTACAAAATTATTTTTGTAATCACCTTTGCATGTTTCATAGAAAACATGATACGATTTGCACAGAAGATTCACAGGGTTGAGATTTTAAAAATATCAGCCCTGGTGTAAAAACATCACCACTTGTACCTAAGAGTGGACATAATACATATAGCATCCAAATTTGAATTATTACAAACTAGTAATAACTTCATAAACAGATATTATTTACGGTACTTGCTTTTGCTTTCCATGATTGAAATTGTTTACACTATAGTTTACCCGTTGCCATGCGGCCATAGCGGCCGGATGAATTTCCTATCCGCCTCTCGTTCATAATATTTCTTATATCGTAACAGTCCTTTGGCAACTCAATGGCAGTTGATTTATTTTACAGTCTCTAGCTCATACTTAAATGAATAATATATCTCAAAATTACGATACGATTCCGTCCGTTTATATACATTTTCTCTAAATAATTAAAACTTTTCATTTCGAAAAATCAATAACTTTTCATTCGTGATAATTAATTACTCCAGGCGTATTTTCTTAAAAGAATAAATTTTAAAATCATATTCACACTCTACTTGCTTATTTCAATCGATTGCAAGTTTAAAAAATAAAATAGAGGACACCAGTACGCTGTACTAATAATTTCAAATCGACCGTCCAATTCGGCGTCTGCGTCCGTGTGACTAGTGCTTCGCTATTCTCTCACTTTGACACTCATTTCTACGCGCAGGTGCATACTTACCAACCTGTTAAATACAGCGTTACGTAGTTCAAACATCAGGTTACCCAACCTACTATTTCAGAAACCCTAATTCAAACTTTCATTTTTGGACTTTTGTCCGCCTAAAGTGGGGTTTCGCCCCACTGTGCGCCGCGAGGATGAATGGGAGTCGGGCAGAATTCTCCGGAAATAAAGAAATAGAATGAACTCCTCGGGGTGGGGGGGGGGATGGAGAGGGGGGGATGGAGGATTGGAGGGAAGCCCCCCATTCATCTCTCTGCGATTCACTCGAGCGTCGGAGAAGAAAATAAAAGAAAATGCTGCTCGGACATCATTCTTGTTTCCATTTGTGGGAATTATTTATATTTTAGCACCTTTAGGTGGTTTGAGCGAGATAGTTCCCTAGTCATTATAGAGACCATATTATAATTTGATTTTTTGACTTCAGCGTCTGTAAGTAGAATAAAATAAATATTGTAATATTAGTAGCGCAAACATATAATTATATAAGATTAAATTCTCAATAATTAAATAAATAAAGCTTCATAAGTCTCTAACTTGACTCATTTTTTTCCGCCGTTCAGCTGAAACCCCTTCAAAACAGTAGGTTTTTTGCGATTCGGTAAAAAATACTGTCGTTAGTAAAAGATTATTTTTTATAAATAGTTGAGAAAACATGCAATCTACACACCGTTAGTTTTTTGACGAAATCTAGGTGTTCTAAATTCCTATTTCCTTCAATATTCTCTCTCTGTAGCGCTCAGCCATAATCTATCCCGTGTAAAACAGCTCATATTTTTAGGCAAATTGCTCAAAAAGTAGTTAGGCACGGTGTTAATATTTTGTTATCATTGGAAAGATGAGAGTTTTTCTTTAAAATGAGGCCAAATTCATATGAGGTGAAGTGATTTTTCGCTCAAACTACCTAAAAAATACTCTTGGATAAGAAAATACATATGAGGCAGAAGTTGCCATTCTACTTGAGGAGTTTCCTCTGCGACTTCGTGAGTCTAAACGAATACGTAATGTATTCCCTTCCTCTTCCATCGCGTTGTTTCAAACATACTCCTATTACTGATGACAATCCTCAACTGTTAGAAAACAAATATAATGTACATTTATTTTCAGATTGAAAGGGTTCGTCTTATTAAGCACCTGGGAATCTAAATCGATCAACGACGCAACTTGAAACAGCATATTAGCAAACTAAGATCGGGCAATTACATTTTCAAGGTTAACTGTGTGGTATTCCATCGTAACGGAGAAAAAGACAACTTTTACATATACCACTGAATTTATTAAAAACGACCCGGGTTAATCTTTTTAATTTTATTAATACCTTGCATCCAGCTATTTCTTTTACTCGCGAAATGGAATGCAACAAATCAATCAATTTCTTAGATTTGACGATCACCTTAGAAGAAGGGAGTCATAAATTTTCAATATTCCGTAAATCCACATACACCGACCATGTCATACCCGCAGATTCCAGACATCCTTACCCCCAAAAACTCTCTGCTTTCCACGCCCTCATCAACCGCCTCTTCATAATTCCACTGAAGGACTCGGACTTTGAAAAAGATATCCGCACCATCAAGCAGATTGCAGTCAATAACGGCTATCCACACACACTAATAGACAAACTGATACGCAAAAAAAGGATAAAATTAACCGTTGCAAGCTTGTATAACAAAATAGAACCCCCCGTTAAAAAGTGGTGCTCTATCTCTTATTTCGGAGAGATTTCCTCTCGAGTGGTGAAATTGATACCGAGTGACCGTTTCAAAGTGGCATTCAAAACTCCATTTAGTATTAAGAACCTTGTAGTGAACTGTAAGGACCCGATTGACCCTCAGAAGAAAAGTGGCGTTTATTTAATGGAATGCAGTGATTGCGGTGGACGGTATGTGGGACAGACGTGTAGAAATTTTAAAATTAGACAAACGGAGCATACAAGGGGTTTAAAAAATTTTAATTTTAACGGAAGCAACTTCGCCAAACATCTTTTAACCCATGGACATAAAAGTGATTTTACTATGTTACCTCTCCATTTTACCAATGACAAGCGAAAGCTGAATGCTTTAGAACAGCTGGAGATTTTTAAGAAACAACTAGACCATGATATATTCCTTGTCAATGAATGTATGTTCCCGGCCTCTTCCCCCATTCTCAAAGCTTTAACCACCTCCCCTTTGTCCTCTTAGTCCGTCACCCGCAATCAAACACCCCCCCCTTCCCTCCTCCCGGTTCCCTTAACCCTCCCCCCACCCCTTTTCCCCCCCCACACCCCCTCCCTCACCTGGCTTTCTCTAGTATATAAGGCTTGCGCTTCTGTTAAATTTTTGCCCGATGATGATGTGATCTTACATCGAAACCCGGGTCGTTTTTAATAAATTCAGTGGTATATGTAAAAGTTGTCTTTTTCTCCGTAACTAAGATCGGGGTTGATTTCTGTTGTTAGAAAACGTTAACCTGTTAAGATGCATTTGCCCAGCGTCTGTTCTCGGAATCGTATATTATGCTTTAATAAATTCAAGATTAGAATAAGGAATTACGTGCTGGAGGGATACCTACTTACTCCCAGGGTCATCTATATCTTAAGACGATATTTGGCCACGATCTGGATTGATCTCCTGCCTCTCTTTCTGTTGCTCCGATCTTTTCTATATCCTTATTCACTTGGTCCCACCATCTTAGACTTGGTCTCCTTCCTTAAGGAAACCCATGTATTACCTCCTTAAGCAAACATCCCTCCTCTCTCCTTAAAATATGTACAGCCCACCTGATTCTTCCGTTTATGTGTGTAAATAACTATCGTGCTGATTTGAAGCTTGATTGGTAACTTTTTCCAGTCAGCAGCAGTTTGTAATGCCACATTTGTCCTTGGGCAACTAAATATGCATATTGCCTGCGTAGAATTAATCCATTGCTACGCCACACTGGATTTTTATTGCTGTCTAGTGTACGTTATTGGAGTTAAGTAAATAGTTTTACATAATCTGAAATTAAAGTGGTGTCGGTGATCAGTGGCGTACGCTGGATTTCCTTCTGGTGAGGGTTTCACTAATATTTTTGTGCATCATCATAAAATGATATTTAGATTATTATTCACTAACAATATAGTTTAATTAACGTACTCCGTTCTTGAAGACAATTCAACTATATTTTTCAGCCCAATAAGAAAAATTCTAAACGCTAGTTCAGGTAAACGAATGAAAACGAATCAGGTAAATATGTTTTTGGAGGGGTTTAAACCCTGTCCGTACGCCACTATCGGTGATCGTGAGGGCGATATGTCATGCATGTCTGGAGGCTGTAAGATGTTGTCCAGAAAATCATGGAATTGAGGGAGTAATTTTTTATTCGGAATGAAAATCGACTTTATCATGAATGTACGATATTTATTAAATGATAAATCATTCACCTGGCCTAGGATCCGAACTTAGACACATCAGCTTTGTGTGGAGAGTATTACCTGGAATACGTCTAGTCGTAACACCGAGGACTTAGGGCCGTATTTATATTCGTTACCTAGCAGTCACCTTATCCATCCCCTACCCAGCAGGCCCCTTGAATTGTACATCCTATAGTCAAAATTAAGGGAGCTGCTTGGTGGGGGATGGTTGGGGGTTAGATCTGGTAACTAAGGACAACAAACAGCGGGAAATGGAATTCGTAGCTCAAATGTTTCAGTGGTGACGCTCGTGATCAACATGGATACGGATAAATAAAGAGCCAGACGCAGCATGAAAACTGTTAAGATGGCCGTTCGACGTGCAAATAGCTTCAACGGTGTGGAGAAGAAGATTTTGTGTGACCTGGTGTAGAAGCATAAATATATAGTGGAAAGTAAGAAAACGGACGTAGTTTCCTGCCACGAGAAGAAGAAATAGTGGGAAAAAATATGCTTCGAGTGTATATGAACATCCTTGGAATAAGTCTGGCGTCACATCATATATTTATCGATTGAGAGCAAATCTAACTGTTGTTTTATTAACACCAAATCTTCGAAATTATTAATTTAAGACTATGCACGTTCATTAGAGTCAGTTTAGTTATATCTTTTGTGTTATTTTTTCGATAAGGGGGCCCCTAGTGGAGCATGCATCTCCTGCCAGAATTAGGAGAGGCTAAGGGGGCTGCTGGGGGTGGAAATTTGACTATAAATACCGTTTTATACGAAGGGGCCTGCTAAGGGCTGTGGGCTAGGTAACGACTATAAATTCGGCCCTTAAGATAGGTAATCTTTGAAAGGGACTGTTTGTTCTCACGAGTACCTACGGAGTAAACAATGCCACGAAGCACTCCCATAGGATTTTGTTGTTATTATCAAACAGAGAACACTTGTTTCTATGACTATCCAGAATATGCGTTAAAATGTATTTTTTGTCATTTCACGGTAGAACCGTCACATTGCCAATATTTTTGCGGAGAACCAAAACTTTGGGACGAGCATTTTTACCACCGTAATACAAATGGGTGCTTCTCAGTGGGAGGTTGAGAACTTGTTTATAGACGGAGCAATTTGATGAATATACGAGCCTCGCAGGGACGAGCAATAACGTTTTTTGGGGGTGGCTATCGCGTTATTTTTGTCACCTTCGGCGGAATACCAAAGAGCTGAAAATTTATTACATTCTCCTCTCCGCTTCTGTCACCAGGCTGCACGATTTGGTCACACGCATGAACTAATTATTCTCTTCTTGGGAAAGGTTATCTCCTGCGGATAAGGACATTGCTATTTTGGTTAGCTGGGACAATCTGCGGTGACGAGGCATGAAATAATGATAATAATACTTATTCATCCATTGAATCAACATAACAAGCGCACCTTTACATTTAAAATAAAAAAGGTTAAATTATGAATCCCTTTTAGGCAGTTCCTGTAGTTGGGATACCTAAAAACAATTTACATTGCAAATAATTGAAAACAGATAAATAAACTGAGACCAGATATGTAACATAAGTATATTCATGGAAAATATAACATATATTTGTTTAATCTCAACCTGTTTTACACACAGTTCATAGTAAGTGTTCACCACATTATAAACAAAAAACACATCTGGAGTTGCTACATAAAATAATCATATATATATACTCTGTTAAAAAATGGTGTTAAAAAAAATTGTACCTCTTATATCATCAGACAATCTTGGAAATCACTTCGGCCCTATATTGATAAATGAGCATTTGAACAGAGACAAATTGGGTTTGGGCAAAATATGTATTGTTGTACATCATAGATTGTATACTTTGGCTTTTGATTCTACCTTCTGTTACCGAAATAGCAAATACCAAATATGTCCAATACAATTACAACTCATTGTGGCCACTTACCGTAGTGATTATTAAGCAATTGTAAATATGTGCGTTAATAGAAAACACAATTTGATTCATGGAATTGCATTCTAATTACATACCATTTTATATAAAATGTGTCATATCCTTTTTTACCAAATATGCTCGTTTTAGAAGAGTTCGACCCCCTATTGCTATCCCCGCTATCACTGGGAAAAATTTGATCTATTCGTACGTCTCTTGTATAGTTCGACTCAAGTTTTCTATGAACGCGAATCCTAGATTTTCGTCGTGGTCGGATTTTTTTTCATTTCGTTATCTCAGAGCTAACAATAAAAAAAACAGCTGGAAATTCACAGCCAGTACTGCCTTGTACTTCCTTAAAACGGAACGTGAGCAGTGCTGCCACCGTATGTTATTTTGTAACGGTAGCCAGAAATTTATGGCTCGCAAGAAATTCACTATGACTACTAGTGAATAATAAGCAATTGTAAATATATATGTATTAATTCAAATACAATTGAAGTTAATCACTCATGTATGGAGAAGGCAAACAAAACTATGTAACACTAAATGGTGATTTTAATTTGTATTTGAGAACCTTCTGATTAGCCATAAACAGGCTCAGGAGGAATCTTTAATTATTTTTCCCTGGTTTTATAAAATGTCCATATTGTTAATTTTTTTGTGCAAAACTGTTTGTATCGGCATCATATTTCTGTTAAACACTTAAATATTAACACATATTGTAATTTTATGCTCAGATTTTGTGAGGAAATTGCATAAATGCTCTGTTTGCCATGACTCATGTCTCTAATTCACATCCTCAATAAATTATACTATATAGAAAATAATTTAAGAAGTTGCATTCTTATTACATACATACTAATTTTCATTGCTTGCTTTCTAGCTACTAAATTTTCGATTAGTTGTTTTTTCATGATAAACAAACAAATTCTCGACAGCCATGCAAAAAATCAAGGGAAGAATAAAATACACTGTTTAAATAAAAAATGTGTCATTAACTACATTAACAATGACTTTATTAAAGCTCAAATAAAAAAATGATTTTGGGCTTATATTAAGGTGACCATCCGTTCTCCTTTTAGGGAGGACAGTCCTTCTTTTGTAAGTTCTGTCCTCCCTCAAAAAGTGTCCTCCTACATGTCCTCCTTTTCGATATTTGAAGACTAATCTGTACATCTCTGTATTTGATCGATGCCAAGCTGGTCTGTTACACGTGATGTGACGTATATTTACTTGATGTGACGACTCGTCAAGGCTCGGTAGGTACAGTGCGGCGAGACGCAATCAACATGTTGAAATGAACAGGTTGAATGGGAAAATCAACATGTTGAAATTGATCAAAGATGGGTGGAAATACTCAGCCATTTCAAACAATCATATTTCATGTGAACATTTATTTGTTCTTGTTCAATTTACGTTGAGTGGCCTGGAACTAATGCAGCAGTTGAAAGAGTTTTTTTTCAATTGCGAATGACTTTTGGCTTTGGCTCTTCCTTGAACTATGAACTTGACGTGGTGGAAGGGCTTGTGTGTTCCAATGAACCCTAAAGCTGGACTGGCAGGAGCAAGTACCATTGCTCCTTGTAGCGCCACCCATAGGAGTAGAAGGGTAGGAGCCAGACGAAAGTTAAAGTGTCACGTTAAAAATACGGTTGAGTGGCGTGGGAACACCTCTCAACTATTACTTCCAAGAATATGAAAGCCATTCACAGAGATTTGATTCCTGGCAACTACGGGACGCCGACCACTAAGGTGGGTGTCGTGCCCGACAGCAGGGGAGGCAAGGCCTCCGTGGTCGTCATCACACAAAATCCTTGCACAACATCATCATCGGCGGATACAAGGGATAGGAGGGAGAAGAAGAAGAAAAAGAGGAAGAGGGGGAGGAAAACAGTGGTAAAAATAGGAACTTGGAACGTAAGGACCATGATGAGGGCTGGGAAGCTTGAAAATATTAAGCAGGAAATGAAAAAAAGGAAAAATAGATGCTTTGGGATTGTGCAAGGTGAAATGGAAGGATAGCGGGGACTATTGGAGTGATAGCTACAGGGTAATCTATAGTGGGGGAGATGAGAGTCAACGTGGGGTAGGCATGGTACTGAACACAAAGATGGGACTGAGGGTGGTAAACATTGAACAGGTGAGCGACAGGATACTAGTGGTAGAAATAAAAGCACATCCGACGAATTTCGTACTGGTCCAGGTGTACATGCCTACGAGCAACAATAGGGAGGAAGAGGTGTACGACCATGTAGAAGAAATAATTCCAGAAGTGCCAGGAAACAAAAATCTGATAGTGATAGGTGACTGGAATGCAGTGGTGGGGGAAGGGAGGGACAGATTAGAAGTGGGAGGGTTTGGGCTAGGAAGAAGAAATGATCGCTGTGAAAAGGCAGTTGAATTTTGTAGAAGAAATAAATTGGTACATCTACATACTACCCCGCAAGCTGCCTCAATAGGCGTGTGGCGGGGGGTGTTAGGACACCAGCTGTTTACATATAAAAAGGAAACGCTCTAATGAAATTACGCCTAGCATTTATTAAAGTCCCTTAATGTTCGGGGTAAAAACGAATTCCCATACCTATCCGTTCGGCAAAATATCTCTCTTAATTTATCATTCCTGTTGGACCTAGAAATATAGTGGGGTTCTAATATGATGTTCTCCGTGTCGCTCTTAATGATATCTATTATTAATTGCTCAAGTAATCTAAGCCTAGCGCGCAGCCTCCGAGTCTCCAGCGGCTCCCAGCCTAATTCGTTTAACATCTGTGTAACGCTGTCTGTACGCCCGTAGTAGTGACAAACACTTGGTTAAAATATCACCCCAGGCGTAGTTACACATGGAAAATGCCGGGTGACACTGGGAGATACCAAATTGGTTATATAATGGTAATGCAGAGATTTATGAACACTGTAAAAAACTAGCGTAGCTATCCAGGGGCGTATGCGGACTCAGATCATAACTTGGTGATGATGAAGTGTGAAGTTAGATTCAAAAGGCTTTGTAAATGTAGGAAGATAAAGAGGTGGAACCTTGAAGCATTAAAAGGGTTGAAAAGGAGGGAATACAAAGAGCTGGTAGAAAAGAACATAGGTGAAGCTATGCGGATGGGAACAATAGAGAGAAGATGGGAGGTTATAAAACAGGCATCACAGGAGCGGCAGAGAAAACAATAGGAACGGTAGAAAAGAAGAGGGTTAAGAAGCAGTGGGTTACAGAAGAAATAAAAAAGAAAATGGAGGAGAGAAGGATATGGAAAAACGTGAACACCGACGTAGGCAAGAGGAAGTACAAGAATTGAATAATAAACTCAGGCGAGTGACCAATCGGGCAAAAGAAAACTGGCGGAAGGGACAATGTGAGCAAATGGAAAAGATGCAGGAGGAGGGGGAAGTGGGCGCTTTGTACGCCAAGGTGAAAATGTTATCGGGTGGTAAGAGAGGTCAACGATACCAATGGTTAAGGACAAAACAGGGAAGATATTAATTAAACAGGAAGATATCCAGGAAAGATGGAGAGAATACGTAGAGGAGCTATATGACAGCGAGAGTAGACCCTTTAGCCTAGATTTAAAGGATGAAGGAACAATAGATAAAGATAACCTTGGACCAGAGTTACTTAATAGTGAAATAGAGAGGGCATTAAGAGAGATGAAGGGTAGAAAAGCTGTGGGAACCGATAACCTACCTTCGGAGCTACTGAAGAATCTAGGTGGTAAGGGGAGAAAATCATTTTTTGAACTTTTTAGTAGGATCTACGAGGAAGGAGTATGGCCAGAGGATTTCGTGAAAACAGTATTAATACCTATCCCAAAGAAGAATAAAGCATCAGAATGCGAGGAGTATAGAACATTCAGTTTTATTTCGCACGCGGCAATAGTCTTGCTTAGAATACTAAATAGAAGGTTGGAGAGCAGAGCAAACTACTATTTAGGCGATGACCAATTTGGGTTCAGGAAGGGAAGGGCAACCAGAGACGCAATTGCAGTAATGAGGACACTTAAAGATAGAAACATAGAGCATAATCAGGATGTTTTCGCTTACTTTGTATATTTCGCAAAGGCATTTGACAGAGTAAACTGGGAGAAACTAATGCAGATAATGGGGAAAATAGGAATAGATTGGCATGATAGGAGACTCATCCAAAACTTATAAATGGGGCAGAGGGCTCAGGTAAGGGTAGCTGAGGGTGAATCAGGGTGGGCAGTTATAGGTCGCAGGGTGCGGCAAGGGTGCCCGTTGTTGCCTTAACATTTTAACATCTATGCTGAGGAAATGGTAAGAGAGGCATGGGATGAGCTAGATGTGGGAATGAAAGTAGGAGGCCAGTGGATAAAGTCGGTTAGATTCTCAGACAACCAGGCGTTGGTCAGTCGGTTATCGAAAGGATTGCAAACTTTAGTAGATGCACTGGAAAAGCAGTGCGAGAAATGCGGGATGAAGATTAATAATAAGAAAACAAAAGTAATGAGATTCTGTAGGACAAAGAAAGCGAAGCTGGTGATAAGAGTAGGAAATCACAAACTGGAGCAAGTAGAACAATTTAATTACTTGGGTAGTACGCTAGAAGAAACAGGACATAGTCGCAAAGACATTAGGAGGAGAATAGCGCTAGCGAAGGAAGCGTTCAATAATAGAAGGGAGCTGATGACGGGGACCTTAAGTAAGGATGTAAGAAAGAGGCTGGTGAAGAGCTTGATATGGAGTGTGGCATTGTATGGGGCAGAAACGTTGACCTTGAGAAAGGAAGATGAAAATAGGCTGAAGGCTTTTGAGATGTGGGTGTGGAGAAGGATGGAGGTGCGTTGGACGGAAAGGAAGACAAATGAGGAAGTGCTTGACATGGTGGGCGAGGAAACTTATAGATGATATTAGGGGAAGACAGGGTAGGTGGCTGGAAGGGGTAATGAGGGACGATGGTTTGCTGAAGGCTGTGATAGAGGGTAGGATGTTGGGTAAGCGGGGAAGGGGAAGAAAGAGAATCGGTTTCATGGACGGGATGAGGAAAGGTAGGACTTAAGCTGAGATGAAGAAAGAAATACTAGAGGTAGAAAGGGCACGGCACGTGTAAGAGTTCATTGAATATTCTCTGACTTTCATCACAACCTACCTCTAACTGGTAGATTACTGTAATGAATGAATGATTTTTGGGCAAGTGAAAAATCGAAATTGAATACTCTAGCTATAGCTTTTTGCCATAAAATTCAATATTAAAGATAATTTTTGTTCAGATATAAGCAATATATTGTTAGAAGATAATACATTGATTAAAAATGTTCATTCAATTGAAAAATACTTTTTAAAATAATAATTAATATGTATGTAAGCATATATCATCAGCATATATAATCACAATATAAACGGTCACAAAGGTTTTCATTATGCATTTATCATATTATATGTAGTGTATTATTGTTGCAATGAATGACATTTTTCTTTTATTTACGATATTTGCATTTTTTTTATTTGCGTCCTCCTTTTCATTGTAGAACAAATAATTTCTGTCCTCCTTTTCATTGTAAAAAAGTTGGTCACCTTACTTATATACAAGTTTTTTTAGGTGTCCTAATAGACTAGTAGCAAACCATAATTTGGTTTGTTATTACATTCTCTATGTAGGAAACGTTATTTTAGTAATATTGTCTCTATTGCTATGACAATAATACTTAGTACCTCAAGTCACTAATTATTTACCTAAATGCTTCAATATTCTGTATCACTTATGATATTTTTGAATTCTTTTAGAAGTATTTATTCTCATTATTGTTATTTTGGTTATGGTCGAACTTATCATTTTCTCTTTTCTAACAACAATTGCAGCCTACTGTGATTGTTGCTGGAATGATATTTTCTCTATGAATGGTCATTCAATTTGTTTTTGACACATTCGAAATCAAAATTAAAATTCGGAAACCGAAGTCGTTGTCAAAATCCTCTAAGAAAAAGACCCATGAATCAAAAAGAGCAAGACATCATAGTTGCGATGTAGGCTTGCTGCGGGTCTTAGCTGAAGGTTTGGACTTCCGGTTTTCGCATTTTACACCGCGTTGCTCAATTTTGTGGACAATATTTTCGCCGTCTATCCTGCAGTCTTCTTCAGGTTTGGTCAACAGGTTTGGTTCTTGGGGCGGTCAGGAGTCGCCCTCCTTATGGTAGTTTGAGCGATATATGAATTCACCGACAATTTGAAGAATTTGACCTCATTTTAAAGATAAAACTCTCATCTTTACAACGATATCAAGATATAAACCCCTTGCCGAACTACTATTCGAGCAATTTGCCTGTAAATATAAGTTGTTTTACGTGGGATAGATTAGGACTGTGCGCTCCAGAGGGAGAATATGGAAAGAATCAGGAAATTATAACACTTAGATTTCGTCAAAAAACTAACGGTAGATTGCATGTTTTCTCAACTATTTATAAAAAAACTACCACACCTGCTGTCTGCTTTGCAGGTAGTCTCTGTCTATTGTGCTCTTGAGGTGCCCCACTGGCAATTTTACTTCCCCAAAATAGCAAGCATGGGAGCAATATTTGACATACATTAACAAATACTGGTAATGAATTATCTCCTAGGTCAGTTTCTTGCACATTCATATAGCATTCGTAATGGTATAAGTAATACTTCTAAACTTTCGACGTGAAGTTTGTACCAATATTGAGACAGCGGCACATGCAAATGTATTGAAACGTTTACGACCTTTGGTATTTATGCAGACACTTTAATCTATAGAAAACTGTTGAGGTTCATTTCAATCACGCTAGCTAATCGTATATCTTATGCAATAAAGCCAAATCAAGGGAACGGCAATATCAAAACACTTAATTGATTATATTAACGTTGAGTTTACAGAAATTTGACATGAACGTTATTGTTTCGGAGTGCCATACATCTAAAAATTCACCCGGATAATTTCTAAATATATTCACTAAATAACTTAATTCGCGTAAAAGTAGCTATGTGTCAAGGGAAATAAAATCAATGAAAATAAAGTAATACAGATATCGTAGTGCAATCAAAATTTACCTGAAAAACATAAATTAACAACGTTTATATGCCCATATGGCTTATAACTGATTATAATTTAATGAGTACTTACTGTTTGTTTACTTCACCGTTGCTAACCTAAATAAGTTCATCGTTGTTTAGCAGTTTTTACGGATTATGAGCTTAATAGCCACGGTTTTTTGCATTTTTTTTGAACCACCAACTGCTAAAAATCCAAAACTACTACCAAATCATACAGACTGATAATCCACATTTAATGCACCAAACCTCAGGGCAACTATAAGGAAAAAACACATAAAAAAAAGAACTCATTCGGGTTTTGAATATTTCGGTGGATCGCCGCCACCTTCTTCATCGAGAGGTAAAGGAAGAAGAATTCTTCTTTTACCTCTCGCTGAAGAAGGTGGCGGCGATCCACCGAAATATTCCAAACCCGTGTGAGTTCTTTTTTTATGTGTTTTTTCCTTTTAGTCGCCCTTGTGACGAAGTTTTTATATATTTTTGTGTTCACGCTCGTGAAAGCTTCCAATTATTATAAAAAATATATAGATAATCTATTACTCACCACAGTAATTTTTACAAAATACCAAGCAAACCTATTTTGAAGGCGTTTTCACCGTACGTGTGAAAAATGAGTCAAGTTAGAGACTTGCGTAGCTATATTTAATTGCTGAACATTTTTGACATATAAAACTATATTTTTGCACCACTAATATTACAATACTTACTTCACACGTCTTACAGACGCTGAAATAAAAAAATAAAAATCGAATTTGGTCTCCAGTATGACTAGGGTAGGTACCATCTCGCTCAAACTACCTTAATTGGGGTGGTTTTCCCGCCTTTTGAACTCAACTCTTTACTTGAATTTGAATGTAATACTTCTACTGAAGTATTTATGTCCATTAGGGTAATCAATTCTTGTTTAGAGGATTACCCCTACGCTATTTTAATGCAAACTTTGCAATAGAGCAGCTAGTAAATAGGAAAAACATATTTTCATCATAAATCCTCCTTTTGACGCTGTTCATTGCGTTTTTATAACCCTGAATCTCGTTCTTTAAAAATAAATGCCGAAGTTCTGCGTCTTCCTTCACCGTTGCGATTAATTTAAATTACTTTACTCCGTTCAGATGTAATCCTCTGCAGACGTCAACTCTTCTTGACGACCCCTGCAGACAACCGTAGGACCCCGTGTCTCTCCCCGTGTATCAATGAACCAATCGCCCGAGTATTATCTTTCCTTTATCTTTTGTATTACCTTGAGGATGTACACATGGAAAGATAAGCGGTGATAACCAATATCCCTAGCGTAATTATTTCTCATTCTCTGTTTTTCGACGCACCTGATCTATTTGGCTTCTCCGCATTGGAAAAGCATCAGCTTTGTACCATCCTATGTGTGCGGTTATTATAATGATCAGGCAATTTCATAACCTCACTTTAGCATTTTTAGCTGGAGTTCAAGCATCTTTTGTAGTCAATTTTGAGGCTTTTTTAAAAGTAGCATAAAATAATTTTGAATATTGCATAAGGTTTTTCCACCGTATAATCACTAAAATGTCATTTTATTCATATTCTGCCTACTTGTAGAAAACCTTGTCCTCTTTCTGATGTGAGCAACAAAGTGTTACCTTTCCACGCTAATTTATTCTCTAGTTGAACTTGAAATTACATTGTGTTCAATGGGGGAATGAGAGAAACACGGGGAAAAATAGTATTTTTCCATAATATATAAATGCCATTTTCGCGGAAAACTCTTTATAAGAAGGAAACTATCCAGAGACATTGAATAAAAATTAAATATAGGAATATTACCACCTTATTTTTATAGTTATTGGTGAGTTAATGCCGTAATTGAAGTCAAAATGCGGTATTTCGTAGGAAATGGCGCTGCAGTCGGCTCCTATGACTGGGAAAAAGTGCTCATTTAAAATACATTCGTGGAATAATCTGAATTTTTGCTATCTTACTTTTGATTTTCCATCGGTAACGCATTCCATCAGCGAAATCAGGATTTTTTGTACAAAATATCAAAAATGTGGAATTTAGTATATGGGTCATTCCACCTCAATTCAACAAACGTTTGTCCCTTAGGGTCTCAGATTTTGATAAAAATTGGTGTATGGGTACAAAATTAACTCAAACTGAATACCCTGAAACCGTTTTGTGAAAAAAAATTTTTTGAGTGAATTATGCATATTTTAATTTTTTCGCTATTTTAGCAAAAATCCGAGCCTTAAATCATATTATCACTTATATCTCCGCTTGTAATTGTCATACAACAATGATTAATTACTTTTATTAAAGCTAAATCTTTATTGAATGCAAGTATTTCAATAAAAAAATATTTTCATCTATACCCTATTGTTGTAAATTACTAATGTTTAAAACATTGTTAATAAACTTTTCTTAAATACTCCATCTCAGAATCGGCCAAAACTTTTTTTCCGTAATCTAAACATATCCAGCTAACTATTCCAAAAATAAAATTTAGTGGCAATTCATAAATGCGTTTTTTACAAATATTTAAACATTTACAATTTTCTCTCGCGCGGCCCGTGTTTAAAAAGTTGTTAATAAACTTTTCTCAAGTACTCCATTTCAGAATCGGCCGAAACTTTTTTTCCCTTATCTAAACATATCTAGCTAACTATTCCAAAAATAAAATTTAGTGGCAATTCATAAATGCGCTTTTTATAAATATTTAAACATTTACAATTTTCTCTCGCGCGGCCCGTCGGCTCCCCTATTTGCATGACATGCAGCAGACACACGATGCAAGCCTAAAAATTTCCTAATTGCTCAAGGTCGTGGCTATATGAGATAAAAATATATTATAAACTATGAATGTTAACAACAATTGTTATTTGTTTCTGTTATTCTTTACGACATGGACGTATATATTTCTAAATATTCATCAGCCTTTGTCCTCAAATTAAGTTATTTCATTCTTTATTTCAGAAGATATGAACAAATTCACTAAGGTGAAGTACGATTTTCTAAAAAATACAATTTTTATTTAAAACTTTTCGATTAATGCGAAAATGGTGGAACGTTTTGTGACAGGGGGATTCTAGTAAGTGTTAGTCAGAGTAAAAATAATGATAAAAAGCCGATTTACATTCCAAGATTTATCAACCAATATAGTGCCTACACTCATACATTAATCCTAGAAGTTTTTCAGAGCAGGGCCCAAAAACGTGTAACAGTTTCTCTGACCATGGTGGATGACTTTTCTGTGCAGTGCTACATTCTGTTCTTTACTTTTCTATTACTGCGGATTATTTATGAATCAATAAATCTAATCTGACATTCTATAAAAAAACCCAGAATTGTCTTTTAATTTGACTCCTGCTAATTAGACTCGGAACACTTTATTGGCGAAGAAGAACGAATGGCCAGAAGCGATTCGATCGTGGGAAAAGGGTACTCTTTGATTAAGCTGGACCTGCGAACAATGAAGTGTTTTTTGGTGTTTGTTGATGCATTTTCAAGATTTCCTGTTGTCTACAGCTGTTTCTTCAATGTCTACTTCAAAGCTCGTTCAAGTGTCTCGCGATATTTTCGCTGATTTCGGGGTACCTTTTGTTGTTGTTTTAGATAATGGAGGACAGCTAGTTTCAAATGAATTTATAGCGTTTTTAATGAAAAATGAAGTTCAATTTTTGAACTCAACTTCTTTCCATCCCCTTCGTCAAACGGGTTGGTAGAACGCACGGTCCGATTTTTCAAGAATCTGTAGCGCAAGTTGCGTGGAGAGGATAATGTGGATATCAGACTAGCCAGAGTGGTTTTTGCAATGCGAACAGCAGTCTTTATGGTGACATGGTCTTAGCCGGCTGATTTATTCTATTCAAATTTAAAGGTTCATTGTCCAATACAGTATTTGCACACTTTTGGGAAGTGACATCTAAAAAATCTATCGATACTTCAGACACTAAATTTTCATTCTGACGCTCGAGAGGCTTTTCTTTAATTTTTTTATTAGCTAATAAAATCCAATAAATTATTATTGCGCCGTAAAACTGGTCCGCCATGTTTTGTAGGCTCTGACGTCATCTCCCATAGTCGACCATTTGTTGATTTGGAGATTGTGTGACTGTGTAGTCATAGCGTGCGGACGAAACTTTAGCTATTAATTAGCAAACATCGAAATAACTTCGAAAAGGCAAATACTATTTCACTCTCAACGCACAGCTAGGCTATTTCGCTTCTGCTAAAATGGGAGATGACGTCACACTACGAAGAAACAATGGTTGGGCGTTTAGACCTAGGCAATTTCGATGCTAAAACAATGCATATTAAAAGCTATTTATTAAATTAATTAGTTGGAATTATACCTTGGTATTTCGTACGTGGCATTTCGAAACCAAACACTACTCGCTATAATAAATTTCAACAAAATACCTCACTTACGCAAATACTCTATTGACGTTATTCGTCCTAATTCTCAGAAACCACCAACTATCAAAGAACCTTCTTCTGGACTACACACAGTAGGGCCAAACCCCACTTTAGACGGACAAAAGTCCAACATTTTTACAATAACTTCCAAAATAGGCATGTGTATGTTTTTGAGATTGCTTAAATGAAAGCTGATATCAAATTTGCATGTTCTTGCAGATTTTATTATTTTTACAATTTTTTTACATTAAAATTATTTTGCAGTAGAATGATATGAACAATACAAATTAAAAATGTTCACGTAAATTGAGATGGTCGTCGAAAATGAATCTGGTATAAAATTTACAAAATTATTTTTGTAATCACCTTCGCAAAATATTCTCATGTTTCAGAGAAAAAATGATACGATTTGCACAGAAGTTACACAGGGCTGAGTTTTCAAAAATATATAAACACTTGAATGAATAACTTTCAAATACTTGAATGAATAATGTATCTCAAAATTACGATACGATTCCGTCCGATTATATAAATTTTCTCTAAATAATTAAAACTTTTCATTTTGAAAATCAATAAATTTTCATTCGTGATAATTAATTACTCCAGGCGTATTTTCTCAAAAAAATAAATTTTAAAATAATATTCACACACTAATTGCTTTTTTCAATCGATTGCAAGTTTAAAAAATGAAATCGAAGACACCAGGGGGTTATTTTGTAATCTCACCATTTTAGTTGCTCTTAGTGGAAAGACGGGAGATCCGTTTCCCTCTCTTAATGATCGGCTCACGAACGGTTCGTGAATTGTCGAAGCTTCTATTTATCTTTTATCAAATAAAAGATGCCGAGACTAGCGAATACCCAGATTGCTCAACATCTTACGGAAGATATCTTACACTGTACATACCAAGAAAATTTAAATACAGTCAAAACTACAAGTGACATGTAAGCGATCACTCGAAATTTAAAAAAAATTAAGTGGATCTAATTATTGTTCGATTCACAAGCACGGGAAACATCTACCAAGAACGTAGATTTTAAGGCAATATTTGTTAAAATTATGAAATTATGGTATAAATAACTGAATTCCATTCTCCATACACTAGCGGATAGGCACGCGAAAACAAAGGCATCAGAAACATTGTTTGGGAAATATTGATACGAAATATATACACAGATAATTAAAGCACATATGCATTACAAACAAAGCATACCTTCAAGTGCCCAATATATTGGAGTTGAAAATGCTGAAGTTATTCACGTTTAGCAAATTACAACAATACGATTTAAAATTGTTTGTATCTTTCGCGCCCTTGTTTATTTTCCAACTCAAGCTTCGAGTGGAAACGATGGTGGCTCCATGTCACGTTCTTTATGACAGGTGAGATGGAACTAATGGCAGGCGGAGATAATGAAACGGATCAAGAGTCGAAAGATACGGATCAGAGCGGATGAATCGCCTAAAAGACCAGCACATGACAGGCAGTTCACCGCTTGAGATCCGAAGATGGTCACGCCGCCTGGGTGGCGGAGTTGAACTACGAAAAATTGAGATATTATGACGCATTCTCACTAAAGTGAGATTACAAAATAACCTCCCAGTGTGCTGTACTAATAGTTTCAAATCGACCGTCCAATATTGGCGTCTGCGTCCATGGGACCAGGGGGGTTATCCGGGAATGTCGATAACGGTGACATTACGTCATCACTTCCCTCATTTTTAGAAATACGTCATCAATCTCGACGAAGATGGCGCCCACGGCTCATTTGACAGTTCTTCGTTCACGGACCGACTCAAAACCGAAGCTTCCGTGTCGACCGTAATTTTTCGGTGGACGGCGCTAGCGTCGCGACGGGAATTAAAGAGCATCATGGGAAATCCCCCCCGCCCCGCCTCCGCAGCCGAGCTTTTCAAGCGCTTTCCGTTAGTGTTTTGTTCATTGTTTTGGCGGTATTTGAGAGTCAAGTAAGTAATGCTTATTTACTTCTAACATATTTTCATAATTCGAGGTTGGTTAATGACAATCCCGGCGTTTATACTTATAGAAATCATCGTATTTAATCTATTTCATGCTTTTATAGTTGTATACGTAGTGGAAAATCAGTCTTCTTCGTAGAAATAATTATTATTGCCATGCTAATGGGTATGATCTACGCAATCAGAATATCACTCATCCAACAGTGATTTCATTTGAAAATACTATTTGGATGCCTTGCGTTTGAGTTACTTAAAAAGGAATTCCTTTCCCTGTTGAGTTTCAAAGATATCTCACTATGCCGATGACGCTCATGTGATTGGAAGTTATTTTCGACTTGCACACATGTTGGACGCATATATTAAAAGAGTTTCGTACGAATTATTTTTCATGGATAACCAATTCCATCCGTTAATATTTCATAGACATGGATGACTGGGCTTTGGAAGCTGCAATTGCGAGGAGGCGTAGGAATGAGGAGGAAGAAATACTGAGAGAAAATGCGATGAGGAGAAATAGGTTTGAGACAATTAAGAGATGGTGCATATGGTGTCCTCTTTTTGGCGTCACACCGCCAGTCCCGCCATGACTGAAAAACCAGCTGTGTATCAATTACTTGTACTTGTCAAACAAATACAACGGAAGTCTGCCTTTACAATAGAGAAAGATCCGTACGTATGTACATAATCTCATAATTGGAAAAATCGATTTGCAGACATAGAAGTGGCAATGTTTTGATAGTTAAGGAGTTGACAATTAATGATCACGAATATTTTGACACTTCATAGCAATTGTTATTTCAACTTACTCTCTACCACTTGTCCGCCGTCTTCACTGCGCCCCCTTCGACGGCATTAAGGGACGCAGAGAGGTGCTCCCACATCTGTCTTTTCGTGGTAGCCCCTTCCGGGCCTTCACACAGGCCGACCGCAAGTGACCTATGCCTCTCCATATAGTCCAACAGGACTTCGCGCAATGTCACGTAACGGTTGCCTATGATTAATTAGAACTAAATGTATCTGCCTCAAACTAGTAAAACGGACGTTCAAAAATAAATATTACTACGGAACTGGATAATAATGATAACGTAATTAGCAACCTCAACCGCCGTTAATTAATTAAATCCATGTATTCATGGCATAAAATATTGTTTAAATTCATCTAAGAAACACACAAATATGAATGCTAAATTACACATAAATCATAATCCTAGGTTAAAAACTCACAGCCTTCTGTGGGTTCCATTTTCGTTCATTTAATATGCCGCCAAATTTCAATAAAAACAAATGCGAAACTCGTAGCGGTGCGCTAAAAATGGAACACAAAACTGAGCCAACGGCTCTGACATCAGCTCATAGATTCGTTCAAAATGTCGTTCGATTGGGTCTTTTTGCCGTTCATTGAATGCCTCAATGAATGAGTAACGACATTATGACCGACGACATTCCCGAATAACCCCCCAGTGCTCCGCTATTCTCTCACTTTGACACTCATTTCTACGCGCAGGTGCATGCTTACCAACCTGTGAAATACACCGTTACGAAGTTCGAACATCAGGATACCCAACCTAATTCTTCAGAAACCCTAATTCAAACTTTCATTTTTGGACTTTTGTCCGCCTAAAGTGGGGTTTGGCTCCACTGTGCGCCGGTTCGAAATATGTTATTCGATTCGCTGCCGGGATTATCGTCATTCAAAACCCAAGTGGTGCTATTGCTGCTAAACACGGATGGTGGCTTTTTTTTGGTGAATGATGAAGAAGGAATGTCGAACACACGTAGTGCTGATCAGCTGATTACAAGAACGGGCAGTTCCGAGAAAAGATCAAATGATGTGGCAGAATCATCAAAGAACTCGAACGTGGATGATTATATCGAAGACTGTTCGCCGACAAAGCTTGATGAGATTCCTGCCGACGTTCCTGTCAATGTTCCTGCCAACATCGGTCCTATCAACGTTCCTGACAACATCCTTGATGATCTTCCGGCTAACGTCCGTAACGATTATCCTTCCCTTGTTTCTCTTAACGTTCCTGTCAACACTAATGTCGAGGATGAACCAATTAGACCTTTACGCGATCGCAGAGCACCGAATCGTCTAACGAATGATTGATCTACATGGGGAGGAATGCTTTATCCTGTTTTTTACCTTTCTATGAGTACGGACTGTTTATGAATCAATAAATCTAATCTGACATTCTAAAAAAAACAAGGATTGTCTTTTCATTTGTCTCCTGCTAATTAAACTCGGAACACTTTATGCAGTTCTTAATTTTACTGTTTTACATTGAAAATATTAATTAAATAATGACTGTTTCAAGATGAGAAGCTAGATTTCACTCAGCCTAGACGTAAGGAATGAGTGGAGAGATGCAATTTCAGGAATATATTTTACATTGCTACGCTTTGGTGTTCGTGGGGTGAGGGAAAATGCACTGATGAGTACAATTTGAATTTTCCTTGATTCCTTAGTCGTATTTAATATTTTAAGCACCATGCCTCGGTATGCCTTTGCTACGGTTATTCATACAAAACATTTTGTCTCATCGATTGAATATTATTCATCGTATCCATGACGCAGACTTGTCGATCTGAGAGCCGTCGCATAGGCGTGTGGCAGAGGGGTGTTCGGACACCAATCGTGTAAAGGGGAGGGAAAAGGAAGTTATCTCCATCGTCTCAGGCTCAACATTGTGGAAGTTCATTTTATCGCAAATGAAAAGGAAAACTTTGTTATATTCCACCAATTTATTCTCAGGTACAACTAGTTTCGACGCAACGGCGTCATCTTCAGGTACAAAGAGTAAAAGCAAAAATATCATCTTTTTATACCATCCAGGGTTTCTTTATATACCATCCACCCCAACGCCTACCCTAGATGGTATATAAAGATCATATTTTTACTTTTACTCTTTGTACCCGAAGATGACGCGGCTGCGTCGAAACTAGTTGTACCTGAGAATAAATTGGTGGAATATAACAAAGTTTTCTTTTTCATTTAAGATAAAAGGAAGTGTTTTAAAGGAGTACCTCGTAAAAGAAGTTATAAATCTTTTCAGAGACTATAGAGATTAAAATATATGTTTTCGAGCTCTTTTTTTTTCGTTGATTCAAATTCCTTCATCTAGAGCGCGTCAACATTATGAGCACTTAGTGTAGCACCATGGAATTGCCGAACCAATCGGTAAATTGATTTCTCTCTCGGAGGTAATTCAAGTCAGCATTATTGATAATTGAGCTTTTATATAACAATTAAGTGCTTCCCGTGAGTACACTATAATCATAAAACGTAGAAATAATGAGATTGCCGAATTTTTTAAAATCACCCTTCGATTTCGAGAGGATAGCGAAAAACTCACCACCTGAAGGCATGAATATATGCTGTTAAAACTAGGCATGATAAAACAATGCTGAATCACTGTCATGACTCAAACTGATGATTAACGAGACGTGTGAAAGTTGAAACATGCGTCTGAAATTCTAAATTATTGTATGAACACGAATAACGACCTACCAGACGACACCGAAGTTTCCAACGAAAGATCAAGGTTCGGAGAAAAAGGTGTTCCCGACACATCAAAGATCGTCTCTTGTGTGATCTGCGAATGCTCGATTCTTGGGGGCTCTTGTCCTGACCGCGGCATAACATTTAGATTGTGGCCGACAGATCAATAATTATTCCCATTTGATCAGTATGCCTTGGGTACAATTGCAACCGTGAGAGGTACTTTTTTTACTTTGCCGGAAATGCAGCAAAGGAGAGGAAGGGAATTATCGTTATCTGGATCGCCAAAGGAGAAGCACACGTATTGTTATTTCTTTGGATGGGTTTTCCTTATAGGACCGAACGTGTGTCTGTTAAAGGCTATTCTCGTTTCCATTATCGTTGAGGAGAAATAATGCTAGAAGGTGCGACTAACTCACCTGAGGCTTGTCCCCATGTTGGTCCTTTGGTGCTTGGGGTGCTCTTAAGTCATTATTAAAATAAAATGCCCTTCCTTGAAATTGCCCTTCATTGAATCCCACGCTAATATAGCTTGGGACAGAAACTCTTTTATGGACTCGAACTCGCTTCACTCTAGTGGTTTTCTTTTTCTACATCTACATCTACGAAGTACCGTGAAAGTCACCACTAGGGTGTGTGGCACGGGGTGATTCCACACCAGGCATGCAGCACTCATCCCAGCACAAATCAGAACCTCGCACGCTCCCCCTGGCGCTAGGTGCAGGCCAAAAAGCAGTCAAGAGAACAGTGCGTAGTCAAATCAGAAACTGGGAGAGTGATACGTAAATGAACATGCAAACATGCAGAACAATGCTATACACGCATCTAGTAGTTAATATTACTAATACTGTTAATTTATGAATACTACGAGATGCTACTTCATGCAGAGAACAAAATAATGCCGGACTAATCGACCGGTGTGAAGAGTTAGTAATGATGTTGTGTTATTAAGCACTAGTGAAAATTTTACTCTACTTGTTGAGGTTGGAAGTTTCATATGATTGATCTATCGCAACTATTATGATCCCTTATTGTACGTGGGAAAAATTACATTTTATTTCTATCGGTTCTCCAATCAATTTCCTTTATCTCTGTGATCGCTTCTACCGTAGCACGTTAGATCTAGCAATGTATGTTTAACGTCCGGCAAAAAACCGTCTGCTCCGAGTTTGCACAAAAGATTTAACCTGTATTTCTCCCTTCGATAAGTTAGAGATTCCCACCCTAATTCCTTCAGCAATTTGGTAACACTGCTAAGTTTATCGTAACAATTTTTCTCGTTGCTTGTAGGAAAAAAAACATTCCACTTACTAAATTTCAATATCGTAGGCAGAGTGAAAATGCCCAAATATTTTTAAAAATTCACCATTGAGAGAGTGATTGGAATGATGGAGTAATTTGTGGATGTAATTGATATAAAAAACGGTCCCAGCAGGAATGGTAATCGTAGTTAGCTTTTTTGTTAAAATTAAATTCTGACATTGGAATTTTATTAGTCTAAAAATCGGGTATCTTAGAGCTACTTATTTTTGCCCATTACAATAAATAGAACCGTTAGGAGTTATGGTATCTGACAACTAAATTTTTCCAGAAATACCAAAAAAATATATCCTCCATTTACAGTGATCATTAAAACAATTACAATTACAAAATCGCCTCAATACTCAGAGGTCGAATTCATTTAGGAAATTGAAAATTGTTAAAAAGTTGTTTTTATAAACTATTATATAGTTATAACAAAAAAGGTATTCATTTATCGCTACTGTACGCTTGCTCCGAAAGGTTAAGATCATTTCCTTTTACTATAATGTTGTAAGAGTGAGTGAAAAGAAGCTTTATGCAAATTCATCTACATCTACGAAGTACCGTGCAAGCCACCACTAAGGGTGTGTGGCACGGGGTGATTCCACACCAGGCATGCAGCACTCGCCCCAGTGCAAGTCAGAACCTCGCACGTTCCCCCTGGCGCTAGGCGCAGGCCAAAAAGCAGTCAGGAGAACAGTGCGCAGTCCAACCGGAAACTGGGAGAGTGATACGTAAATGAACATTCAAACATACAGTACACTGGTAAAGAGACAACTAGTGATTAATATTACTGATACTGTTAATTTATGAATGCTACGAGATGCTACTTCAAGCAGAGAACAAAATAAAATAATGCCGGACAAATCAACCGGTGTGAAGTGTTAGTAATGATGTTGTGTTATTAAGCACAAGTGAAAATTCTCCTCTACCTATTGAGGGCGGGAGTTTCATATGATTGATCTATCACAACTGTTATGACCCCTTATTGTAAGTGGGAAAAATGACATTTTAAATCTATCTAATCAGCAGTCTTTATTTTATTCCTGTGATCGCTTCTACCTTAGTATGTTGGCTCTAGCAGTATATATTGGACGTCCGGCAGAAAACTGTCTGCTCCGAACTTGTGCAAAAGATTTAACCTGTATTTCTCCCTTCGATCAGTTAAAGATTTCACCCCAATTCCTTCAATAATTAGGTAACACTGCTAAGTTTGTCGCAACAACTTTTCACAAATCTTGCTGCTCTCCGCTGTATTCGATCTATTTCAGAGATTAGTCCTACTTCGTAAGGGTCCTATATTCTAGCGTCAAACTCCAAGTGAGGAATTAAATGTGAATAAAATTGAAATGCGTGAAAAATATGTGCCCGTGTGGTATAAACATTAAGATGACAGGCTGGCAACTTGAATGAAAAAAAACACGGTAGAAAAACAGCCGCACACTAAGGGGAGTGTGATAAGCCTACAGAGTTCTAGCTAATGCACACATTTTCGCACAGTGATCGTAGAATATCTCGATAAGAAAGTTGGTTGGAAGGGGGGAGGGATTTGGGGTTAATGGGGGGAGGGAGAGACAATAATTGAAGAGGGGAGAAGGATGGGAAGCAGTGATGACGTCGGTCCAAGGGTGATTCGCGCCCGACCGCTAATGGCAGACGTCGTCAACGCGATGGAAAAAATCTCCAAAAAGGCTGAGGACACAAATGAATGCCGAACGGCGCGCTGCGTTCTATCCTCGTGAGCATGAATGGCTTTGTGACTTTGGAGCCTTCATTACATCGTCCTAGTTTTCATGCGGCCAGGCTATAAGGATAGTTTGACCGATATATTTTCTTTAGTCACCATGCATTCGGATTTTATTTTAACATTTTAATCAGTGGTTTGAATCATGAAGTAAATATATTCTTTTCGTATACTCTTCTCTGTTAATTGTTGTATTGTAAACAAATTGTCTATGCATGATCTCTCAGGAATGAATTCATTTTGATCTTCGCTTATTTAGCGTACTTGGTATGTTCATTCTTAACTTGGTTTGTAGTATTTTCCAAACAGTCGACTAATATTACTAGTAATACTTAGTCCTCTTTAACAGTTAACATCTCTTTTGATTTTTAAAAAGACTGATGTTATATATGATGTTTTCCATTTGGAGGGTATTTTGAATGAATTGTAGCATTTTTCATTAAGTCCGAAAGGCGTGTACAACTTTCAGCATCGCCTGTAATTTTCTCTACCACTCCTTTTGCCACAGTAACAATCCTTAGAATACCTTCTTTCATACGAGCCATGAGCAAATTAAGGGATACTAAATCGTTCTTAAGATTCATCTTTTAGCTTTTTTCATTCGTTAAATTTTAATAAAATACAAACTTCGTCAACGGTAACGGTCCCATTGCGCTGAACAGTGAGGATTAGACGATTCAAGATCTCAACTCACTTAATCACTCACAGTCAGTTAATCAATCACTATATCTCACCCCAATGCCTCTCTCAGAAAAGAAAAATTTGGTATTATTTATTATTAATTACCGCCATACAGAGTGCGAATCAAGCTTCTTGTTGAGGGGGGGAAATATTTAGCCAGTCAACTTCTTGCACATACATCAGAATAAATAACATTTCCTCAGTTACGCTAATGAAAGGTCGCACGAAAGCCTGCAATTTTAGGGGATTCGACTCCTGCGCTACAGTTTCTTTAGTACACAGAAAAATCGAATTATAAAATCTTTTTTAACTTTCAATTAAATGATCTATGGGAAAAATCTAAAAAGTCCATTGACAACTATCTTTTTTATTTTTGGTAATTCGCGGAATTGAAAAAAATGCTGAATAACATTTGTGTTTTTCAATAAATTTTGAAAACGTTTGCGTTTTTACACTTTAATTGAATTAATACATCTTCTATTGCATGGAAATAATGCTTATTAAAATACAAGTAGATGTTACATAATGTTATAATAAGTGTTACAATTTTCAAGTTGAAAAAAATACAAATAAATTTGTTAAGAAGTCAGTTTTACATGTACAGACTTTTGCATACATACAAACTTTATACATGGTTTCAAGATAAGGTGGTAAACATTTCATTGTTCTTTCTCTTGCAGTTCTTAAGGTATTTAAAATTAGTATGTTAAAACCGTGAAACTATTGATTTTCGGGAAATGGCATTTAAATTTTATATTTATAAAAACCACTCTTCTACTTTCTGTAATATTCCTGCTGCATAGCTCAGAATGGCGTAAAATTCCACACACATGCTCATAAAAATATGTACTATTAGAATATGTCAAAATTGGAAAATATAAAAATAATTCAAAGTGACATTTTAAAGGAGGCAAATCCCCTTGAACAAATAGTTAGCTTGCATGAGATGATGTTTCCCGACGATGAGGTTTGTCTGTAGCAGAGTGATGGCCCTCCTTTATCCAATCAGCTACAAACCGTATTGCTGGAAAATCTTCTAGAGCAGGTCCATTTACGGATATAAACATTGGAGATGATAGTGTCTGAATATGCATTCTATTCATTAGCTTGGTCAGTGTATTGTTCATTATACTGAACCCTCTTTCACACTCTGCTGAAGACACTGGCACTACTTTAATTCTGTTAAATAGCTCCTTTATTGAATTTCATAAAAATTCCTGGCTTTTTAGTTCCTTAAACAAACGAAATTCTTTAATGGTTTTTGACACAATAGAGTTTTCATCACTTTTGTCATAAATGTTTACTGGGGGGTTATTTTGTAATCTCACCTTTTTAGTGACTCTTAGTGGAAAGGCGGGAGATCCGTTTCCCTCTCTTAATGATCGGCTCACGAACGGTTCGTGAATTGTCGAAGCTTCAATTACCTTACATAAAAAAAAGATGCCGAGACTAGCAAATACCCAGATTTCTCAACATCTTACGGAAGATATCTTACACTGTACATACCACGAAAATCTAAATACAGTCAAAACTACAAGCGACATGTAAGGGATCACTCAATATTTAAAAACAATTAAGTGCATCTAATTAGCGTTCGATTTACAAGCACGGGAAATATCTACCAAGAACGTAGATTTTAAGGCAATATTTGTTAAAATTATGGTATAAATAACTGAATTCCATTCTCCATACACTGGCGTATAGGCACACGAAAACAAAGGTATCAGCAACATTGTTTGGGAAATATTGATACGAAATATATACACAGATAATTCAAGCAAATAATAACGTAAGCATTTCAAACAAAGCATACCTTCAAGTGCCCAATATATTGGAGTTGAAAATGCTGAAGTTCTTCACGTTTAGCTAATTACAACAATACGATTTAAAATTGTTTGTATCTTTCGCGCCCTTGTTTATTTTCCAACTCAAGCTTCGAGTGGAAACGATGGTGGCTCCATGTCACGTTCTTTATGACAGGTGAGATGGAACTAATGGCAGGCGGAGATAATGAAACGGATCAAGAGTCGAAAGATACGGATCAGAGCGGATGAATCGCCTAAAAGACCAGTACATGACCGGAAGTTCACCGCTTGAGATTCGAAGATGGTCACGCCGCCTGGGTGAGGGAGTTGAACTACGAAAAAGTGAGATTTTATGACGTATTCTCACTAAAGTGAGATTACAAAATAATCCCCCTGAATCGCAAAGTGATTTAATTCTGCCATCTCCAAACAGAAGTTCACTGCAACATTTAGGCCACCATGTTTGGTTTAATACTTCACAGTCTTTAAAGAAGTGATTAGCTCTGGAAAACCTTGCACTCAAATTATCAACTGATTCTTCTAAGAACTATCGTCTAAAGCTGTCGAAAGTCTCCTTGTTTTTATTGGATGGTTCTTTTATATCTTAACCTTGATACTTCCTGGTTTTTAAATATTCAGCATTTGCTACTTTAAGGTAAACCCCTTCAGCTCCCTTCATTGCATGTAAGGAATTAATGCACACACTTATCTCAGATGAAACAGAGATTGCATCTGAATATGTAATTGAAAATACAGTGATAATTGTTTTAGAATTTCTAAAGTGTCTCTGAACAATGCCAACTCTAAAAAAAAAAGAACATGATGTCAACTTATCTAATAATCCTTGATATTTTGTTTTATTTTTTTGATTTAAGCAGCCGTCACTTTTATTATTTCTCATAAATTGCACAAGTGATGGGTAACTTGTCAATATATCTTTTACTGTGCTGCAAGTTGAAGCCACCCACCGAATGTCAAACATTTTTCCAATTTTTCTGAATTCACATCCCAAAGTAGAACCAACTTAATATCTATGTGAAAACAGTGTTAATAGCTATCCCGAAGATGAAGCAAGCGTCAGAATGCGAGGAGTAGAGAACAATCAGTTTAATTTCGCACGCGGCAAATGTCTTGCTTAGAATACTAAATAGAAGGTTAGAGAGCAGAGCAAACTGCTATTTAGGCGATGACCAATTTGGGTTCAGGAAGAGGAGGGCAACTAGAGACGCGATTGCGGTAATGAGGACACTTATAGACAGAAACATAGAGCACAATCAGGATCTTTTCGTTTGCTTTGTAGAATTCGAAAAGGCTTTTCACAGAGTAAACTGGGAGAAACTAATGCAGATACTGGGGAAAATAGGAATAGATTGGCGTGATAGGATACTCATCCGACACTTATATATATGGGGCAGAGGGCTCAGGTAAGGATAGCTGACGGTGAATCAGGGTGGGCAGTTATAGGTCGCGGGGTGCGGTAAGGGTGCCCGTTGTCGCCTTTACTTTTTAACATCTATGCTGAGGAAATGGTAAGAGAGGCATGGGATGAGCTAGAGGTGGGAATGAAAGTAGGAGGCCAGTGGATAAAGTCGGTTAGATTCGCAGACGACCAGGCGTTGGTCAGTCGGGCATTGAAAGGATTGCAAACTTTAGTAGATACACTGGAAATGCAGTGTGAGAAATACGGAATGAAGATAAATAATAAGAAAACAAAAGTAATGAGATTCTGTAGGACAAAGAAAGCGAAGCTGGTGATAAGAGTAGAAAGTCACCAACTGGAGCAAGTAGAACAATTTAATTACTTGGGTAGTATGCTAGAAGAAACAGAACATAGTTGCAAAGACATTAGGAGGAGAATAGCGCTAGCGAAGGAAGCGTTCAATAATAGAAGGGAGCTGATGACGGGGACCTTAGGTAAGGATGCAAAAAAGAGGCTGGTGAAGAGCTTGATATGGAGTGTGGCGTTTTATGGGGCAGAAACATGGACCTTGAGAAAGGAAGACGAAAATAGGATGAAGGCTTTCGAGATGTGGGTGTGGAGGAGGATGGAGAAGGTGCGTTGGACGGAAAGGAAGACAAATGCTTGACATGGTGGGCGAGGAGAGGAAACTAATAGATGAGATTAGGGGAAGGCAGGGTAGGTGGCTGGAAGGGGTAATGAGGGACGATGGTTTGCTGAAGGTCGTGATAGAGGGAAGGCTGTTGGGCAAGCGGGGAAGGTGAAGGAAGAGAATCGGTTTTATGGACGGGATGAAGAAAGGTAGGACTTATGCTGAGATGAAGATAGAAATACTAGAGGTAGAAAGGGCACGGCACGTGTAAGAGTTCGTTGGATATTCTCTGACTTTCATCACAACCTACCTCTAACAGGTAGATTACTGTAATGAATGAACACCATTCATTTGTTTTCTAGCCGCCGAGCAATGAAGGGGTACATATTCCGTCCGCGGTGATCGGCATCGCCGTCAGTCTCCGCTGCCGTCTTATGAAGCCCCCCTTCGACAGTTATGTGGAATCGCGATAGCAAACACGTGATAACGAACACACTGCTTCGTAACATTTACTGAATAATACAGTGTTAACCGCTCTTGTTGAAGCATGGTCGACTTAATGCGTCACTTTCGACCCAGCGCGGATCCAGCTGACGGAGTACGCGATTCCCGCGCATGCTGCTTGCTATGCACTGTACAGTGTACAATAGGGTGGGCCGAAAAATACGTAAGTGTCTCTAAACAATATGTAACATCCCTTATCTTCTTCTTTTAGGGGGAGGGGGAGTCGCTCATCGCGTTCAAATTATGGAAAAATCGTAAAAAACATGACTTTTTTCGGAATTTTCTCTTAATGAGTTACAATGATCGGATTGCTTTCAAAATCGGTATGTGGCCTCTTGTCTTTTAAGAAATATATAATTCCCGTTGCCCCCTTCTTTTATGGGGGAGGGGAGGGGCATGTATCGTAAAAATGAGTGACCTTACGGTAGGTCTACGCTTATTTTTGTAAATTGGTTTTTCTTTTGAATTCGTCCCTTCAAAATAGTTGTTTTGGTGAGAAAACAAATACATTTCAGGCTGGTTGATGTGCGACTACCCATAGCCGTTCCTAATGGGTCAAAGTGCAGGTGCACTAGCGGATTTCGATGCCAGACACACGTCTTTACAGTAATTCGCTGATTGAAGAGCTCCGTAGGGGCGAAAATTATAACCATTTTTCCGTATCTTGAAGCCATCATGGAGTAATATAACTCCACACCGGCCAAGCCGCCGTATGGGCGATGGTCGCACCCGACGATTTTTGATATTTTTTATCGTCAATTCAGCCGAATTGTACGCTCGTTTTCCTTCGCTGAGTGTTCTTTTCACTCTGAACAGACACCGAAAAGCTAATAACCTGATAGTTCTGCTATCTTATGAATGTGTTTTGGTGAATTGGTTTGATACAAAACTGCTAACTTAGTCTATAGTGATACGATGCATATTAAAGCATTGCTTTGTAATCATTTTGGTGTCTCCTTTTATCCTTCCACGCTAATCAATTGAGCCCTGTGGGATGGCGTTAAATTATTGGCAGTCCTCCTATGTTTCTCTGCCTTAACATAGTGAATACATAGAATAAGAGAATCGCAGTCTCTTCTCTTTTGGCCAAAGAAGTTCAGTGAGGTGTTTCCCTTGCAAGTGTGTGGTTGCGTAGAAATCTATTTCAAGTGAAACAGTTTGTTTACACAATGGCGTGGATGCGGAGTGAAGCTGTGATTGATCTTGTTGGAAAAGAATCTGTGGAGCTTTAAGTATTATCAAAGCTTCAAACAATACGTGAGGTAATGTGTGTGTGCTTTTATTACATGAGAAAAAATCATGACGTCTGGGACGCAGCTTAGATTGCAATGAAAGATGTTGTTGATCTGTGGAACAAAACTAAAATTCCCAGTAACCAAGACATTCGGGTTATTGAAAAATTTGAGTCGCTTTATCAGGAATGGAGGAATCTCCATAAGAATACCTCCACTAATAAACCGCCAAGTGCAGCCGCAATGTCTAAGAAAGAAATGTTTCAGAGTAAGCTAGACTCTATGTTTGACTTGAGCAAAGAGGATGCAATAGAACAGCTGGAAAAAAAGGCAAATGATCCAACTAAAGAAGCAGAAAAAAGGCTTGGAAGGAAGAAATACTTTTCTTGCGTAATCAACGCGGACCGTGGTTAGGAGTTATCGGGGGTGTAGATTTAAAGATGAAGAAGGATGATCAGAGGAGGGCAGTGAGGAATGGTTGATGAGAAACTCACTGAAGAAGAGAAACCGCAAGTTGCCACCGGTATTCTCAATAATGAAGAGGAGCCGCTGAAGAAGAGACAGGTGCAGTTTCGGGATGTTCCCAATATGAGACTTGGTGACTTAGCCACAACAAGCTCCATCAGATTTTTCCAAATATGTACTAGGAATTAGTCAAGCGTTTTTAGAGTACCCTGTGACTGAATGGGCTGAAAAAGAGGATTACAAAATGGGAAAGCAAATTGCTACTTACCTTAGAGTGGTTAATAATCATGCGGAGCGAGGCGTAAAACTTATGTCCGGTTTCAACAGAACAATAACACAGAAAGAAAACACACGCCTTTCAAGAATTGCTCATATCCGCTGATTCCTACCGGAAGTCCCTACCTGACATAAAAAAGTCAACATTAATTCATAAGTATGACACACCATCTACATCAAGAGACCGGAACTGAATTGTGTACTTACTCGTTGTATCTTCAAATATGTTTATTAAACACATCCAGGTAATCAGATAATCTTGACCATTTATTTACCCTCAGAAGTGTACGAGGAAGTACAAAGAGAAAGAAGGGGTGGAGATAGAGGGGGGAGCGCTCAGAGCTCGGCACGGGTGCCAGCGTAGCGGCGACCGTCAGCCAAGCGCCCGTATAGGCCGCTAGGCCGGTGCGGAGTAATATTACTCAACATGATGACTTCAAGATATGGAAAAATGGTTAAAATTTTCGCCCCTGCGGAGCTCTTCAATCAGCGAATTACTGTAAAGACATCTGGCATCGAAATCCGCTTATTCTAGTGCACCTGCACTTTGACCCCATAGGAACGGCTATGGGTAGTCGCACGTCAACCAGCCTGAAATGTATTTGTTTTCTCACCAAAACAACTATTTTGAAGGGACGAATTCAAAAGAAAAACCAATTTTCAAAAATAAGCGTAGGCCTGCCGTAAGGTCACTCATTTTTACGATACATGCCCTTCCCCTCCCCCATAAAAGAAGGGGGCAACGGGATTTATATATTTCTTAATAGACAAAGGACCTTTACAAGGGGCCACATACCGATTTTGAACGCAATCCGAGCACTGTAACTCATAAAGAGAAAATTCCGAAAAAAGTCATGTTTTTTACGATTTTTCCATAATTTGAACGAGACTCTCCCTCCCCCTAAAAGAAGGAGATAAGGAGTGTTACATATTTTTTAAGACAGAGGTTCTTTAGAAGAGACTACATACCGATTTTGAACGTAATCCAATCACTGTAACTCATTTAAAAAAATCCCTAAAAAGTCATATTTTTTACGATTTTTCAAAACTTCGAACGAGATGTGCGACCGGAAGACATGGTCCGATTTCGAAAATTTTTCTTTCTTTGTGATCAAGGTGACGAGTAACAACGTTTTCGCGCTATTACGATTCGATTCGGACACTTTCGTGTTTTTCGGCCCACCCTAGTGTACAAGTAACCAGTAGTTGCTAGGAGCGAGAGGGGGGGAAACAATTTTCCCTGGCAGGGAAAAATATTGCTGTCATCAGCCAGGGAAACAATTTTACGAGCCGGGGAATTCCCCCCCTTTCCCCCCGTTGATTCGCACACTGCCACCATATATTGGAGAACCGGAACCCTTGAAGGTCCGGCACACGCCCACCGGTTCTTATTTTCCCATGGAGCAATACTTACAATTATTAATGTATTTAATGTGTATTTAGTGACCACGTATAAATAATCTCTCCTTTTATTTTTATTGAGATTTGCTCAATTAAAATTCCTTTATTTCACTACCAACCTTTCGGCAAATTTATTGCCATCCACAGGGCTAAATGAAAACAAAAAAAAACAAAATTAATAACATAAACAGGTAGAAACAGAAAAATGACAATTGTTATAACAACTTTGGTGATAACTACACTACATTTTTTTATCGGGTAAACTAATTTGACAAATATCAACAAACCTGTGAAAGTTTAATTACACTAACAAGATGCCAACCATTCCAATTGACAGGGTAAATATAAACAGTTTCTGGGCAACAAGAGAACACACCAGATCACACCAAACATTAATTTAGAAAAAATCATGAAAATCGCTATATATAAGTAAATACAAACATAAAAATAACATCAATTTTAAAAACAAACATTTAGCGCATTTTGTATATATGTAAAACACTATTAAAAAGCATATAGTAAATTATACCTTTAGATTTATTGTATAAGACTTATGTAAATTCTGCTTAATTTATCTCTATCAGTTCTGCAATACTTACAGCAAGTACGGAGTAGTGCTTAGAAGCTCAAATGCCAAATCGGTGGTGTCAACATAGAAGGATTTATAACGGTATTTGATTACTACAAAATGCAAAAAGAAGGTCAAACATACCATCCCTTTTCCTTGGGTGAAATTCTGAAGATAGTTTCGCACCGCACTTACCAGTGCAAAAATACTGGAAATGGCATAATACATTATTGAAATCTTGTGTTTTCCATCTTGGTTTAAGATCCATCAGTGAAATCAATGTTTAAGTAAATTTTGGCGAACTTTCTTTCAAATTTATTTTACGAATCGTATTTTGAGGCATAAAATGAATTTCAGTGAGAAATAAATTTCATCGTCAATTGACAGGTTTGCGTTACATGCAGAGAGTAATTATATGTATTATTTCTAGAATTGCGAATTAAGTACTTGAAATAAGTGACTTAATCGAAGTTACATCGAAGGGCTTTTATAGGTACGCAATAAAGCACATGATAGAATTCTGTCATTTCCATTAAAAGAACCGTCCAGAAATCGGAAACCCTCAATCGACCGTGCCTGGTACACAAGAGACTCCCGACAGAGGGCAGCATTATTTAACCGTCTCGCTTACCTCCGCAAGAGCGTTTATCCAGTGAGCATTTTATTCTCGAATTCCTCTGCCGTGAAGGATGTTGGTACCCCTGGTTAATATTTTCCCGGGAGGGAGTCGGTCGCGTGTCTGGCGCCTCTATATCAAGCGCCGCCTATCGATGGGGGAATGAACCCCCCATCGCACCTCGAGCAACATAACAAGAGTGAGGGAACTAAAGCCTTGAGCGGTTGGCAGCGCTTGTCATCGGCGATGTTACTTAGACCCACGTGGTATGCACCAACTATCGAACTGGGAATGTTTTTTTCACCATAAAAATATATTTTTCAAAAGAAACGACGAACAGTAAGGCCCCGTTTCCACTACTGACATTTCTACGACGGTAACTCTCTACCCGCGTAATGCTAGTAATGGAAACGCTCGAAAACGCCTACCATGGTAGATAGTCCTACTATCATTGAGTTACCCTCGTAAGATCAGGGAATAGTGGTTACCGTCGTGTCTTTTTGTAGTGGGAACGCAATGTTAGTCAAAATCCTGGTAAGAATTGGTAAGAATCATGGGAAAACAGTTGAATCACGGAAAGCGTGGAGGGATCACGGTTTCACCGTCTGCACACACTATTAAAAAGAATAAATATTTATATACGACCGATATGGTTAAAAGTGATTATACGTTGCCATGTGTAGTTAAAGAGAGGATAGATTTTATTAAGGGTAGGTTACACTATTCAAGTATATCGCTAATAATATGAAATGAAGGAAATTTTGTCTTGTCTACAATACATACTTTAATGGTTCACTGCATGTCCAAGACTTCGGCCTACGAAGACATTATCAAGGCCTTAATTTTTATTTTACATAAGTATTAATTTTATTTCTAATTTCGCTTGTCAACCAATGTTTCAACTTATGAAGTCAATGCTTTGAAAATGATAACGCGTTGGGGGATCACCATTAGGTATCCATATATATTTCAATGTCAGCATTCAACATTTATAACCTATATATATTTAACTACGACCAATCGTTAATGGTTAGACATCGCCTTCATTTTTCAACGGGAGGATTTTTTATAATATGAAATTAGGGAAATGTTGTGTAGTCCAGAATAGAATTAATTCTTTGACATGCCGAACTAGGTTTCGATTTATGAAGTCATTATCATGGCCTTTACTTCTTATTTACATACTATTATTTATAGTTTTATTTCGCTTGTCGACCGAGATTTCAAATTATTAACTCAATACCAAGCCCTTGAAAATGACTTAACAAGTCGGCAGGTGAAATGAAAATTTTTGTGTAATAATCAAAGGAATTACTTCTTTTCGTATGGACAATGGAGTACCGCAGTCTGAAAACAATGTATATTTCGCTAATGTTTTTGTTCCCGAATATGGTAGACGGATTATCAATTCGCTAAAATTTAATATGGGCTGCAAATCTGATGAAGGAGAGCAGAAGATTAAGGCGTCCAGTAAAGCAAGTGTTCAAATGATGAATTCATATTCTTATAAATCCTTCTATTATTTAGCTTGTACTACAATTATTTAAGTTTACCAATAAATATTAAGGTTGATACTTTACAGGTGCGTGTATAGAACGAGATTAAGCGTTGAAAAACATAATTGTGATGATAATAATGATGCATAATAATGATAAAATATGTTTTTGGTCGTAAGACGAGAAGTCGTTCGCTTTTAAATATCGTTCGTCAATTGTCCTTTAGACTTATTGCTACGTCACAAAACGATGCTTTCCCACGGTTAGAAGTAGCTAATTGGAACGCATGTAGGTTATGACGGTTGAAATAACCGTGGTAGAATGTTAGTAGTGGAAACGGGTCCACGGCACTTACCGTGGTTGTTCTTATGCGTGAAACGTCGTATTGTGAGTTGGTGAATGCGCTCAAACAGTCATCGGCATTAAAAGGGGCGCCAAAATCGCCGTTAGCTACCATTGCTTTCAACAGGAATGGCAATCGAAACGAAGTGAAAGTCGAAACCAGTCAAATTTCAAGAGTTACATCATTGGGAGTGAAATATAGAAGTGAAACCAAACGGAATGAAACCCGAGAAACTAAACTCAGTGACGCAACGGAATCGGAGTCGAAACTACTTTGGGTTGAAACTAAAAGGACGCCCTTGAACGAAACTAAACACAATCGCAATATATTTAAGTTTCACGCCGCCAATAGGACTGTATGCTTCATATTCACACGGTTTATTCTCGCAACTCACCTAGAATGGCCATAGTGACTTTGCTGACACATGCATTCACTTTGTTGCAGTTACCGTGCTTCAGTTAAGCCATGATAATTATCACACGAATTTCATGTTTTTAACATTTTGTTAGAATAAATGCAGATTGATATCATGTTATGAAAACACTAAGCCGAAACTTTTCAAAATATAAATCATTAAAATAAATATATTATATTATATAATATTATGTTTTATATATTATAAATATATAAAACATAAATCTTTTCAACTTACTCATACGTAATTTGAAAGTAGGTACCTACATGCAAGTACATACATATACATAGACAAGTGACTTGCATAAGAAACGAGAATGCAAATGATTTATAAAAATAAGTGGCAAAAGAAAATATTAGAAATATGTCCGGAACCTTAAACAAAAATATATTTGAAAATCGTATTTTAATCATATACATGTACTAAATTGTGATACGGAGTAGGTATATTTACTGCTTGGAAATACAAAAGGAAACAGCTTGAATGCTGTGTCAGTAACAGTAAAAATAAAAAAAACCATCAAGAATTTATTAAAGTGAGGAAACTTTTACAAAACCACATAAAAAATTACACACTACCACGACCCGGGTTTCGACGACGGAGCGTCATCATCAGGTGATCTAAAATGTAAAGCAATCCCTTATATACTAATATCAGTCAGTTGGCGGGGGGGGATAGTGGGGGGAGGGGGACGGTAATGGTCAACAAAAGAGAAGAGGATAGGGGAATTGGCGGGCAGCAAGCATTCATTTAAAAGATTAACATCTGAGTCAACATTTCGTTTTTGAAATTTCGAGCTGTTCAAATGCATTTTACTCACGTCGGTTATCAGTAAAATGCAGGACTTTAACTTTAAAATCACTTTGATGGTCACAAGTTGAACAGTGTTTGGCAAAATTACTTTTATCTCCATGGTGATTTTTAAATGCACTATACTCTTCTTTCGTTCTGGTTTGGAAACTTCTCGAAGCAACGCATCAAGAACTGTAAACAATCACATTTTTTAATCACATACTACAGTGGTACTTCGGTATCCAGGGAGCAATCATGGGGGGAGGGGGGAATTTGGAGGCTTCGTATGTAGTGTATGGGCCTGTGCGTGCACGCGCGTTCCTGCGCCTGCGTTATTACGTGAATATTACGTCATAAATCTTATATTTACTCATAACTATGCCTCTATATTTTTATTATATCAATTGGCGGTTAATTAAGCACCATTAGCCATGGATTTGTTAACTCCTCTCCTCCAATTCTACCCGCGCTCTGGTGATGTCTGTACATGGTACAGGGAATTGATTTATTTATTTATTTAATTACAAAACGTTACAAGTAGGCAATCGCCTGGTGGTAACAAAAACATAAACATAAGAAAATACAAATGAAATTTTCGAAACACTTCTAAATAAACCATTATAGAATCGAGGAACACTTATTTTCAAAAATTTTAACTTTAGCGGGAAATATCTCAAAAATTACTTCAGGTAACTCATTCCACTCCTTTATACCTCTATTTAAGAAAGATTGCTTCAAGATATCCGTTTTCTGCTTTCTACATTTAATTTTGTACCTGTGGTCATTTCTTCCTATGTAGCAGGGTGAGTCTAGCCTTTGATTTATTTCCTCCCAAGCCCGTTCTTTTGTAATTGCTTTGTATATACCACATAACCTGTTTATGTTCCTCCTTAGTTTCAAAGGTTTCAAACCCAGATACCCCAGCATGGCTGTGACACTGTCACACCTTTTGTGCCTGCCTAAAACATACCTGGCTGCCTTCCTCTGTACTTTCTCCAGCTTGAATGTATCTGTTTTTGTATGAGGATCCCACACTACAGTCGCATATTCTAATACCGGACCATAGTCCTCTAAGCCATTTCTTTGGTTTCTTCATTACTTTCCTTAGTATTTCTAATCACCCAGTGCAGAGATTTAAAAGCTTTTCTTAGAGACTTATCGATGTATATATGGAAAGGAATCAACGTTCCAAGAATTTTCTGTAAGGGTTTGAATCTCTTTATTCTCCCATACCCGTCACCCACTTCTGCTCAAGCATGGCCCCCTCTAATACAGGCCGGAACATGCAATTTGTCAACAGCGCTTTGCATGACGTCAGTGGTCCTACTACATCGCCCGTGATCCTGTTGTTATTCTGCCAGCTGTCATCGTTGCGAATAGGGCTGATGTGACTACCACGACGGATATCAGTTATGCTAATGTATAACATAGGGTTGCATCATTTGAGTATTTCTAATACCTATTTCGTATTTTTATACCATTTTGTTGTAGGCATATGTGAGAATTGGTAATGGTAAGTGAGACGAGTGATGAACTTGGGCGATTTAATCTCACAGCATTTTCGATTAAAACACGTTTTGCAGTCCAGGAAGGAATTTTAGGTTAGTTAAGTAACAAAAGTTATGCAAATGAATGGCTGTCCAGAAGTATTAATTTAGAAATATATAGTCGCAACAGCTGACAGGGCTTCTCCAAGGTACGTTGTTGTTGAAATATGCATTAGGCTTTAACTTCAAAGGGGAAGCTAAACTTAAATATTGCAATCATCACAAAGATATCTCATGAAATGGCTGTGAAAAGACAGGACCGTGTTAATACCTCCCCGGATGCACATCCGTCCCGGATAGTGAGAAAGCGAACAAAATATTTTTAAGGTTTTCGGTTATCTTCTTGCAGCTATCACCAGGATTATTTCAGGAATGAAACAATTCAACATTTCAAAACTTTACAACATTTATTTCAAAGGAAAATGGCATAAAATACGTAATCAATCCATCTTGAGTAATAAACTTACAAGAAGCAACTTTGAAGATCAAATAACATCACTCTCAAATTTCACAGTGCAAACGACCATCAAAAGCGTAAATTAAACTTCTGAATATGGAATAACTAAAAACTGCTGTAAGTAATACACTTGAATTCCAATCAGAAACAGTCACAACAAGAACTAAGACGATGCAATTTTCCACAGATATAAATTTTTAATCGACCCGGGTTTCGATGCACCGCATCATCATCAGGCTCGCATAGAAACAGTCACGACACATCCTTGAGCAATAAAATTCACTGATGAATGATTTACAGAAACCGTTTTCAACGAGTTTTACAAGACTACCAAAGGCAAAAATATCTGTGGTGTAGCATTCACCTTTTTGAAACAAATCAAGTGTAAAAGGAACATATATTCAAATGTAAGCTAATAAGTAAATTGTTTTGAAATAATAAAGTTTAACACTAAGATATGTAGGGGAAGTAGAAAGTAGTATTGGAACAGGCACAGTCTAAACAATTGTATACTGTGAAATAGGTATCAGCTGTACAGCGTTCGCTGGTTTCAAAACAATGAATGTTTTACAAGGAACTTAGAATGTGTAGTTATCTGTGAGAATCAGGGGGTGTGATGGTTAATAACTCTTGAGGACATTACACGCAGGCCGATAAAATTTCTCATTTAAGTGGAAAATGCAGTGTTACATGTTTCTGTGTAATTTGAAAGCCATACGTCAAACGATTAAAATTCCATAGCTTTAAAAGTGTTGGTGGGAGAGTTAAAAATTAGTCTTTTTTTGTTTATAATAAACTGCTAAGAATGTAAAATATTCCACGTTGAGGGTGTGAATCTGAGGTAGAGAGAAGTAACAGCACAGATACCTGTGGTGTAGTGTTCACCATTTTGAAAAAATCAAGTTTTAGAGGAAAATGTGAATATATATAAGATCAATAAAATTTTTTTTTCACATTAAAAACTAACAGAATGTGTAGACGAAGTAGAAAGCAACATTGGAAGCAGTGTTCACCGGTTTGAAAATAATGTATGTAAGTAATACAAGAAAACGAGAATGTGGAATTTTTGTGATTTTCAGGAGGAATTATTGCAAATAACCACAAGAATATTACATACAGGCCAATGAAATTTCTCAGTCTAGTGGATAATGCGGTGTCACGCGTTTGTGGGCTATAACGGTTGAAATTCGCTGTGGGTGGGAGAGTTGAAAAAAAGGAATTTTTTTGGAAAATGATAAACTACTAAAAATGCAAACATTTACGTTACGAGTGTTTACTTGAGGTAGATAGTTGTAATCGCATGGATATTCAGCCGTGAAAATGGTGTAAGCTGAAGAGGATTGTTAGCTGTAAGACTAATGTATCAGTGTTGTTTGTAATGTCTGTGAGGTTGGACAATTAAAAATACACAATGAAACTATTTGACCAATTCACTGTCATTCACTATCACAGCCTTAGAAGCTACTCACAACTTACATTGCATTTTGCACTTCACAAAGCAAAGAACAGCATTTCACTTAATTATATTTCACTTCATTTTCACAAACATGGGATATGGGGTCATGAGTACTGAGGGAGGTGAACACGGAGTAGTAACATTGAACGAAGTAAGAGCAGTACCTAGGGACAACTTTGGGCGATCTAACTGGTAACTTTGCACTTCACCGCTCTTATCCGTGAAAGTTGAACAGTGGAAGATATCCCGCTCAGCAAAATGCTTGATGCGAACTACTGCGTTTGAAAAAGGATTCCAGTCCTTCCTAGGAATATTCTTCAGCCTCTGCCTTCTACTGCGTTCGTCTTTGGGGAATCGGTACACAGTCACCCCTCATTCTTGGTGGAGAGGTAGTTGCTTTTGCAACCTGGCACACAACAACGCCGGGGCATCTTTAATTTAAAAAAGAGAAGTTGTAGTAATAAAAATCGTTTTGCTAATCACAGCGAAGTGTAGGACATTTATGATAGTTATTAGAAAACCTGAGTAACATCAATTCTTAGACACATCAATAGACTCGTGAAGTAGCCGTTGTTTCTTCAATAATAAACGACATTCATGTAGACTCAACTACACCGTGGTAATTCATAAGACCCACCAAAAATAACAATCACTGTTAACCCAATAATAATAATATTAGCATAAAAACAGAATAGATGCTAAATTCCCTACATATAATGTACGTTGCATTTGTGTACTCTCAATTTCCCTCCGTAATGGCCGGCCGGGAAGTAGTCGCAATGCTTTTGAGGAAATAATCGTGATTTTCCACCTTAAACTCACAGAAAATATCTTTAAACGAATTTACGTACCTTTAGCCAACATTGTATACAAAAATTTAGTCCAGTTCGGCCTTTTTAACTAGTGAATTCATACGTTTTTAATCACTCGGACACACTTCTCCCGTAAGACGCCATGCTTCCAAACAGCAACGATAGGACTAACACACAGCGTTGCCAAAAATCCATGTTCCGGCCTGTATTAGAGGGGGCCATGGCTCAAGCCAATTACTTGGATCACTGCTCCCATTTAACCTTCTACGCCTGCATCCCCATTTCACTGTATTGTAACGGGCAATAGAATTGTTACGTTCTACGTTAGTTTTACATCAGTCCTCGGAAAATACGGAAAAGTTACTCAACATTGACATCACGACCACTGATTTAAAAGCGGCCAAAGTATTTGAAGATAATGATGCAACACCATTTTAAAGAGGTTCCGCCGCGACTGTGTGAGTCAAAACAAACATTAAATTCCACATTATTTATATTTTGTCCAAAAAATCCTGCTTTCGCTGATGAAATGCGTCACCTAAAGAAAACCAAAAGTAAAGTAGAAAAAATACAGATTATTCCACGAATGTTTTTTAAATTAGCACTTTTTTCCAGCCATTGGAGCCGACTGCAGCGCCATTTCCTACGAATTACCGCATTTTGACTTCAATTACGGCATTAATTCCCTAATAACTAAATAAATAAGGTGGTAAGATGCCTATATTTTATTTTTATTCAATTTCTCTGGATTGTTTTCTTCCTATAAATAGCTTTCCGCGAAAATGGCATTTATATTTTATGGAAAAATACTATTTTTTCTCGTGTTTCTCTCATTCCCCCATTGAACACAATTGTAATTTCAAGTTCAATTGTAGAATAAAATAGCGAGGAAAGGTATTATTTTGTTGTTCATATCAGATAGAAGACAACTTTTTTTACAAGTAGACAGAATATGAATAAAATGAGATTTAAGTAATTTTACGTTGGAACCACCTTAAGTAAAATTTAGATTGTATTTTAAGATGTAGTTAAAAAATTTAGAAATAAGACATTCATTGAAAATCGTGTTGTACTGCTAAAATCCAGAATGTGTTGTCTCTCTCTATTCAGCTGGGAAAACCAAGAACTTTTTACCTGAACAAGCTATGTGTTAAACTTTACGATAGAGGCAAGGTAAATCGGTTTCAGATGAATAAGTAATCATAATAAGAGCTTTTAAAATAAAGTTTAGTTGTTATCGGAGAAATACAGCATGTAGGTTTTCATATTGTGTGGGGGAGATTGAATGATTATCAATTGAAAGATACTTCCTATGTGAACTTACAAGAAGTACAGCATACAAATTTAAATGAGAGACATTCGAAAGAAAAGGTAGGTCTTACAAAATGTTGCGACTTTAAATATCCGGAAGTCGTAAATACTTGTCGGTGCCTCAGGCAGGCACACAATGTGCTTACGTATTATTCACTACAACGTGGAATTGGAATTACTGGCAGACAAGATGAATAGCTTAAAGAATAAGTAGTGTAATCTTAATCCTAAATTAATGAAGGCACTACTTGTAGGTGAACATTTCTCGCAAACAGCTTCCAAAGGCGTGTTGCATTCGATTTTGTGCTCTGTAGAAGAGTCATGAATGATATCTGCTGTGATTACTGATTAAAAATGTAATGGCAAAGATGCAGTATACTCAGCACGTGATTTTTTGTTTCCCAAGTTAAAAAGTGATTTTGTACTCTTGATTTATTCCACGAACCATAACCTTGGTTTTCTTAACATTAATCTTAGGTTGTATTTCTTCAGAGTTTTGTTCATACAGTTCAGCTTTCTCTCAGATCAATCAGATCTTTCTTCTCCGCAAGAATTGCTATATCACGAGAAAAGCGTAGCATATTGATTGCACTTTTCTTTCTGTTTTTAGTTTGTCTTTTATTTCACTTATGGCTTTTCAAATGTATACATTGAAGATAAATGGTGACAACGCGCATCCTTGTCGTACCCCTTTCTTCCTCTGCATTTTCGCCACATTTAATCACTGCCAGCTTTTTCCAACTCAGCATGCATATTGCTCTTCTGGTGTCATTTAATTATAAATGAACAATAAGCAGGCTGGCAGAAGAGAAATAATAAATATTGCTCTTCTGTCATTAAATGACTGAAGAGCAATATTCATGACGCAATTATTATTTATGAAATCAAATTTTTTAATATGCAGGATGCAATTATTATTAAAGCAATTAATATTTTTAATATTCCGTTAATTAAATCTATTTATCAAACCCTCATGAAATCACTTTATTTATTGTTTTCTCCGTAGAGAAATCGAACGATTTTAAATGAACCCACTTCCAAACTCCTCCCACGATTTTACTTCGTGATACACTAATTTTACGCTGGCGGCGACACTTGATGCTTGTAGCCATGTTATGCGAACGTCTTTTTATTCAAAATGAAGTCATCCATGCCAATATGGTCGTTTATTTCATTATTTAAACCAAGGAGGTTAGAAACGAAATGGAGGCGAAATTCCACTTGAATATTGAAGCCGACTGCGTCATTACAGTCGACACAGTTGAGGAGTTATTCTGGCTTATTGCGATTGATTTTCGTCTGGTCTAAGTTAAAACGCGAAGGTGATGCAATGTTTAGTGACTGGTAAGCCACGCCCATTCGTTGCAATATCCTTCCCATGCACCCCTCTTACTGCTTCCCCCTCTCCTTTGAGCGTTCACTGATTTGCCTCCTCCAGTTAATTTTAACCTCCTTGATTTAACCTCCTTGCTCTTTCGAATAACATGTGACCCGTTCGAATGTCCTTTGCACTTTACGAGTTATAAAAGGAATGTTTCGTTGACACAATTATGTTGCATCACCACCAGCCATAGATGCTTTCCCATTTTTCACTCAGCTCCGAACCGATTTATAAGAATTTTCCGCAAAAAACAATCATGTTTGGAATTTCTATCATAACTAATTAATTTCATTTACCAGCTCTTCTTGTACAACTAACGTTATCATTATCGGCATAAATTATACTTTCTGAAACTGACATTGACTTCTTTACGTTCATGACATTAAAATAGTATCTCAGCCGTAAAAAAATATCATTGAGTTGGCCATGTTATCGGAGCACGAATGTTTTTAATGTAGCACAAAAAATTGTAACGTATTAAAAAAATTATATCTTCCTTTATTTAATTCTATTTATCAAAATATTTCAGTCTGTTTTATCGTTCGCATGGCTTTTCCTATCCGGAACCTAATCAAGCATGCAGTATACCTTTCAAAAAGATATCAGCTCTAAGCATTCACACGTATATAGTTGTATATTACTTATTACAAGTTTATCGCAAAAAGACAAGTTTGTTTTGGTTAAAAATGTTTTTCACATTTGAACTCCATACATCCCATTATTTTGATAAAGGTATTACTGCTGGTGTATTAGATGCAAATTTTCAGCCTGTATCTGTCGGATATTTTTAATTTTGTGAAATGTTAATCCCCAAAACTGACAAAAAGTAAACGTTTGTAGAATTAACTTTGTGAAGATTATCCATCACGGAAAATTGAAATACCTTAGTTAATTCCACTTGTGATATTTATTACCTCGACCTGGGTTTCCTTATTTTGACCTGAAGATGACACAAAGTGTCTAAACTTGGATCGTGACAATAAATCTTACAAGTGGAATTAACTTAGATATTTTAATTCTATCGATAATAAGTTTGCTCCAACCGACTGAGAGCCGCAATGCTTGTAAATGAGGGCGTAGAGCAACATTTTGGAAAATATCTTCCTTGTGATCGGTTCTTTCCTAAGAAAATTATAAATACCTCTATTTAATTTTTTCAAATCATGTTTAGTAAAGTTTTTGTAGGATTTCTGATTGAATATTATTTTACTTCAGTTCACTCACGGGATGAAACAGATTTGATCAATTTATAGAAATAATTTTGACCCTGAAACATTAGTTTATTTTATGCGCGTTCAATGTATGTATTTGACATCGATACAATTTATAGATTCCAATTGTAAAAAACAAACCCGAGGGAATTTGATAATTTTATTGAACATTTTTGCGTTTCATTATCCTTTAATGGCTATCTTGCTTCAATCTTTCGCACAATGTATGCATCACATATCTACATCTACAAAATACCCTGCAAGCCACCCCAGAGGTGTGTGGCAGGGGGTGAGTATTCACCAACATGCATTACACTATGCACTAAAGTTAATGTAACTACGACTAATTATGCATTAGCATAAATCGCTAATGCTTATCACGAGGCGAAGCCTCACAAGCATGCACTACTACATTACTGATATTATCACAATGGAGACATTTACATAGATCCACATTATTTCTCTATTTGGACATGGCCAAACGGCTTCTTTCTCACTTCAGTCTCATCTATTCCGTATTCCCTCATGTTCTCTACGATTTCTGCGGCGATTATACGGCGAGCCTAGCAACAATTGAGAGGGTGGGTTGTTGATAGGATAAGGTGGACTTGGGTGTATGATGGGAGTAAGGTAAGGAGATCCAGGGCATTATTAGTCCAGGCTGTTAACTAAAAGCGCCTTAGGGTCCACAGTTTAACGGGTGGACTACACTGTACTTGAAGTGTTTTCCACATGGCACCCAAATAAGGATCCCAATTCCACTGAATAATCTCCAACTCTGCCAGTTTTCGAACCTTGGAATGAGGTCCAATCACCTTACCAACCCTATAACCTCCACCATTTATTTCTATGTCACCTCATCTCACCCTTACTGGTTACGGAAATAAAACTCAATACTGCATAATCTTTGATATTCATTTGTTTTGAATTTTATGGCCTTCATTGGACCACTTCAGTCATCTTCTGGATTTATTTTGTTTTCTGTCAGCCCAGTATTTCTTCATTGGTTCGGATCGTAATTTTCTTTCTTCATCTGAGATCACCATTCCTATTCTTTGTTTGTTGATCTAGGTTTATCTTGTAGTCTGATATGTTTGTCCTTGAGTTTCACGATAGCATCTGTCTTTTCTCTCAAATCTTCTATAGTAATGTGTAATTCACTCATATCTTCCTTAATGTCTGGTATCCATCTTGTTCTGGTCTTAATGTTCCATAATTTTTCTGTAATATTTTTGCTTATTCTGTTTTCTGATGTTGTGATTAGGTGTCCAAAGAATTGAGATTCGTTTCATTCTCACCATGCTCGTTACAGGTTCTATTTCTCTGTAGACTCATTGGAAGCTAATCTCCAGTACCCGTTTTCCTGGTATTTTTTATTTATGCAAGTTCTGACTATTCTCCTTTCTATCTTGAGTAATTTATCTATTGCTATTGTGTTACTTGTTTTGAAGATGGTTTCACTTTCAATTCATATTCTTTATTATATTTAACAAAATGTTTGCTTGTGATTTTTTTCGACTGCATAAAGAAACCTTTCTCTCTGAAACCTTTGACATCTTTCTGAAAAAAATGAGGCACATATTTTTCGAAGGAAGCAAAATGAATGGTAATGGAGACAACAGGTGATCGTACTTTTAGAGTTATCATATCGCGATGTACCTACATATTTTTTGTAACAAGGTGCCATTATTACTCCATAAATATGTCCCACTAGGTAACCCGTGTGAAAATTTCGCACTTTCACGCTATCAGGGAATAAGTATGTTAAGGAAACGGTGTAATTGGGTTTTAAATAGGGAAGAAGGTGTATCATAAAGTACTTTCTTTATACTTGTTTTCTTGCAAAAATATACAAAACATATGAATACAATACAGGCAAGAGAGTTTATCGAAACTTTTCAGTCAAATTAATGGGTAAATAGTGAAATTTGAGATTGAGATTGTATTTTCCGTCAAAAGCCGGTGATTCAACGTTTAAAATGATACCTCATTTATCACTGTAGGTGCAGCATTAACGGAGCATATACGGAATGACAGAAAAAGACCTTTCTGTAATAGTATATAAGATGAGTGAAATTATCGTAGCAGTTGGGTCCTAGGGCAGGGGTAATTAATAATAAAAATGTACATTAGTGCTTTCCATTCGCTGCAAATGAAGTGCCCGTGTCACTCCAATGCTCAACTGCGCAGCTGCTATCTATTTTTTTAATAATAAAATAAAAATATAATAATGTTAAAATTGAAACTGGTGCTTTCCATCTGCTGCTAGTGAAGTGCGCGTCTCACTTACAAAACTCAACTGACCATGTGCTTTCCAAGTTTTTCAGACCCTGCGCAGTTAAACAATGGGTAGAGAAGCATAATTTACGTGCCTATGAGAATATAAGAGGGTCATCAATCGAATACCCGATTGTTGTTTTTTGTTGTTTTTCAACAAATGTTAGTATTTGGTAAAAAGCTAATGATTTCAAGGATGTAATTTGAACAAATCCCTAAAATCTATCCGCAGAGCATTCTGCTCTGACCAAATTGTTTTCCTACATCTCGCAGGTTGCTACCTATCGGCAGTTTACTGGTCGTTTCGCCAGACCACTCACCGCCGTTCGTGAGCGCTTGATGTGCCCCGCACAAATGATATGTAACCAATCTGCGCAACACTTCAACACCTCGTTGATTGGATAGATTGGATAGCTATCTCTATCTGCAAATACTTCACCATACATCTTTAATAGCTCATCTTATAAAAAACTATTTCGGGAGTAACTTTGTGGAAGTCCTTAATGGTAGGAAAGTTAGATGAATTTTCAACACAGCTTTTTCAACATGTAGTTTACATTTTCGCGACCCTGGATTCGTGATGTCACTCTGTAACGAAACCTTGCTCGTGGGAAATGAAACTGCATGCGAAAAAGGCTGCGTTGAAAACTCATCTAACTTTTCTATTGATTCATCTTATGTTTCAAATGAAGCATCTACTTTCTAAGGCACGATTAAAATTTCTAATGTAGACTCTGGCATTCGCGAGCCAACTTCTAACTGGCGAGCCGAGGAACTGACTTCGCATTCCAGCGTCTCGGGTGTCGTCGTTCTCAACTCGATTCAAATTATCGAACCCATTGTGTAATTAAGCGAGCGTCACGTTCCTCAAGAAACTTCTTCGCCACTTTGTGGCGCCACCTCCGAGAAGTATGCGGATCTAAAAGGTCCGGTTAAGGCCGGCGAAGAAGCTGTCAATGGACCGGTAATGCGTGACGTCATGAACAAGTGGTTACCAAGGTATTCATTTCCAAGTAAATGATAATTATAAAATGTTTAGGAAGTAATTAGACGGAACCATTGAGTTATGTACTCTTTTTTTCAAATCAAAAGTCCATGCCGTAATATGGAATACTAATTGGTAATCATCACTGGTAAAAATAAAAACGCCAAATAAGAAGTAATAAAATGTTTTTAAAAGATATTTCGACACAGTTAAAACAATATGCTCACGGACATGTTGTCTTTGGTTTTTTACGTTGTTTGGCAGTAAACACTATCATTTCTCTTATGATAAAAAATCATGTATACATCATATTGCGTACAGAAGGACTGTTAATTAATGTACAATTAATCGTGAGTTTTCCTTCGATACTCTCATTCCGGCAACGCTCAGTATTTCGTTTTGTTCCATCTACTAACATATATTTGGGAAAAATAATAAAATGGGCCTTTTCTTAAGCACATTTTATTTTCTTTGCAGCCACTACCTAAAAATTCAGTGAATATATTTTTTGCCTTTTGCCGCGCGTGTCCAAGTCCCGACAGCTCCTATCTGCTAGCTGTAATATGTGAAAATACACATAGACGGTATACTGACGTCACCATATATATACGTGGAATATTGTAATGTTTTTAATACGTGGAATGACCCATATTTATACGTGGAATTTTGTAATTTTTTAAAAATGTTTTCTAGTGCCCGAAATATTCCAATTTGCGCGTACGAATTTTGCGTAATTTACGCTTAAAGGAGACGGTGAACGTGGATTTCGAGGCTTCATTTCATGAGGTCATTAATGGACTGGTTCACAACTCCATTAACTAAGGACGAAGCCTTCCCATTCCCGCCCGGATATGTCGTTAGGGACGTGGTTGTCCCTCGCTCGGGATGATGTCCTCTGCCTCTCGACAAGGTCGTTCGATATCTCGCAGGGTACAAAGCACGTTCGATAGAGGTCTTCTCATGCGGATCATTCCGGAATTTTCGCGCCTGGGTGTGTATTTTGGTTCGCTAGTTGAGTGATAGTGGATGACAAGCCTTTATTATTAAGTGATCTACTGCTTTTGGTCAAAGAAGATCAGCTTAAGATTGATTCAGATCCTAAATTTCTCCTAAATTCCTGGAGGGCGGACTGGGCGGACTGGAGAATGGACTGGGAAAATATATCAAAAAAACATTTAGCCCCATATTACTCCTAAGAATGGCAGCAGAGGACATGGGCGCAAAAATCAGGACAAAACTCATAATTGAAAAGAAATACTTAGTTAGTTCCACATGAATAGATTTTAATTACGATTAAATAACTCCGTCGCTAAGCGACATCATCACCTCTCTACATCAGACAGGTAACTGATGTTATCACTCAGCGAAGAAACCTAGGTCGTAATAAGAATCAATTTATTTATTTATTACACTGATACTGCAATTAGACATTGTCTGGTGGCTATATATCATTAGTTTCGGTTGAAATAAAATTAATAACAAGGTTTAAAAAATACATATACCTACATACAACATCAAACACTCCTCTCGTTTTTCATGTGCAACAATTTTTTAAAAAATATTTACATTTCTTGGTAGTGGAACTCACAAAGTTTTTCACTTCAAATATGAAGCTGTTCCATAAAGCTACGCCTAAAAACCGTTAACTTCAAAACTCATAATTCGAAAAAAATGAAAAGCAGCAGTTCCTTTGTTTTAAAGAGAGAGGCAAATATGACTTGGTATAATATTGGTAGCGACGTAAAACATGATGAAATCCAAGATAATATTCGTATTAAAACATCCACATTTAAACCTACCCTGGCGAAAATATAGCGTTAATGGAGGTTAATATGTAGTCATCGAAGCTCCTTTCGGAGAGTGAAGGAAGAGTTGACCAAGCAACAAGGGAGGGTGAACGAAGAGCCTGGGGAGCGTAAAGTGGAACACCGGAGAGAAAACGAAGCGTCCTATTGGACTGAACATGTTAAAAGAAATACTTTGTACTATTCCACAATATGATGTATATTTTTCCCCCCTTCTTGGACTGTTAACGGAGCGTAGACGGGGTGCAAGTCTACTCCCGCATCTGTAAATTGGAGTATATGTAGTCCCGACTGTTTATTTTTTTCGGGATTCATTCTGCGATGTACCAAATTGCAAAAAACAATATTTCGCTGGTCCTCCAGCCAGCAGCATCAGGTTAACTGAACCAACCACAGCTCAGGTTCAGTTTAGTTAACCTGATGAAGCTGGCAGGAGGACCAGCGAAATATTGTTTTTTGCAATTTGAAACATCGCGGAATGAATCCCGACAAAGGAAACAGTCAACACTACATCCGCGGAAGCCTACGAGCTAATTTTATATGTAGTCCTATTTGTAGCTTTAAAAATTGCCTCAAATATTTTTTATTGAAATAACGGTGATAAGAACACAATACATAAAAATTAAAACAATAAGAACCTAAAAAACCGTAAAAAAGTATTCCATGAGATAGCATCGATCTCGAACATTTTCCACTAACAGCCGATCGCCTTAACCACTGGGCTAACACCGCTGTCTGAGAAATGGGAGTTTCAGAGAGTTTAAGGCCGAATTTACAGTCGTTACCCAGCAGTCCCACAGCCCCTAGCAGGCCCCTTCGTCAAAAACAGTATTTATAGTCATATTTCCACCCCCGGAAACCCCCTTAGCCTCTCCTAATTCTGGCAGGAGATGCATGCTCCACCAGAGGCCCCGTTATCGAAAAAATAACACAACAGATATAACTAAACTGACTCTAATGAACGTGCATAGCCTTAAGTTAATAATTTCAAAGATTTGGTGTTAATAAAACAACGGTAAGATTTGATCTTAATCGATAAATATCTGATGTGACGCCAGACTCATTCCAAGGATGTTCATATACACTCGAAGCATATTTTTTCCCACTATTTCTTCTTCTCGTGGCAGGAAACTGCGTCCGTTTTCTTACTTTCCACTATATTTTTAATCTTCTACACCAGTTCACACCAAATCTTCTTCTGCACACCGTTGATGCTATTTGCACGTCGAGCGGCCATCTTAACAGTTTTCATGCTGCGTCTGGCTCTTTATTTATCCGTATTCATGTTGATCACGAGCATCACCACTGAAACATTGGAGCTGCGAATTCCATTTCCCGCCGTTTGTAGTCCTTAGTTACCAGATCTAACCCCCAACCATCCCCTACCTAGAAGCTCCCTTAATTTTGACTATAGGACGCACAATTCAAGGGGCCTGCTGAGTAGGGGATGGATAAGGGGACTGCTAGGTAACGACTATAAATAAGGCCCTGGAGTGTAGCTACATACCGCGACATGTGTTTTTACGGTTTTTAAATGCTTGGACTTCATGACTTTTGGCTTTTAAATGACCTATGGGGGAAATGTACGAACTGCCTGGCTACCAATTAGTAACACCGTATGTTAATATTAAATTCCTATCAGATATTACTAATTGATCATTACCGTTGTTATGTAATTTAAGTTTAAGTTGTCCTTCAACGAAGGTAAATCATGGACATTAACTAAAAATACTGCATATTATTGGGACGTTTGAACACACAAGATTTGAATTTACTCAAGCCAATTCTTAAGGCAAAAATGACAATGTGTTTTCGCAGAAGTAGCGGTGAAATCGAAGAGTAAACAAAACCATCAGCCAACTCTTCGTTTGACAAGGGGGAATGAAAAACGAAACGTCAAGGAAACCATGAGGCACTCTCCGTTCACTCTTGCGGAAGAGTTCGGGAAACGTGTTTGGAGTCAAATAATCTCGGAGAGTAATCGGGGAGTAAAGGAATCTCCTCCCAAGAGTATAAAAGCTCCTCTCCGTAAAGCCTCATATATGCAAAATTAAATAATTACTGAGAATTTCAAAGAAATAAAACAAACGTTTTGGTCTTTTATATTACATTATTTACTTCATGCTCCTAATAACATGCATAAATTTGAAAACAAAATTCGAATATGGCATTCATTATGTTTACAGGAATACCTCGGTCAAACTATCTGAAATACAAAGGCAGCGCTGAAAAATTACGATGCCAAAACTATCGATACCAGTGATTTATATATCGGTATCCTGTATTTATTTGCGCCACCATTTTCGTGATAATAAGCATTACTTTTCCCATTTCACTACTTAAGAACAAAGGAGGAATTATCAGATGGCCATCAGCGATTGCTGACGTATATGTATTAAATAAATACGTAATTCGTGAGTAGTTATCAGGATTATGTTCGGAATTAGTTTCTAAAACAACTTTGCGTTCGCCCTTATACGCCCTTACGCCACTAGTGAAGAAGAGGAAGAAAAAGTCCCCAAATTAATCTCTATCCCTTAACTTATTGCAGTGACCCTTAACCAGTAAAAAAATATTTACTTTACCCCAGTTGACCTCTATGTTTTTCCATAAATCTCTGTTACATGCTGCTTCCCATACAATGAACCCATCCCAGTGATTGTTATTTATTATTACTCATGAAAATTTGCGCCCAGTTAACTCTGTCAAATTATATATCTGTTTACTGTCACCTAGCAGGTTCCCGGCAGTGCTGGAGCAAGTCTTTGCGGGTTTTCCTCTTCTCTAAGGGCGAATGCCGGACCTTAAGCCATTCTCGCGATGGCCTGCCATCTGTGTGATCGGAAGATTCCGTCTTAAAGAGGTCGGCCACGACTGTGTGAGTCAAAACAAATACTAAATTCCACATTTTTTGATATCTTGTCCAAAAAATTCCTGCTTTCGCTGAAAAAATGCGTTACCTATAGAAACCCAAAAGTAAAGATACAAAATATAGTACAGATTATTCCACGAATGTATTTTAAACGAGCTCTTTTTTCCTCCCATACGAGCCGACTGCAGCACCATTTCCTACGAATTACTGCATTTTGACTTCAATTACGGCAGCAATTCCCTAATAACTAAAAAAATGTGGTAAGATGCCTATGTTTTATTTTTATTAAATTTCTCTACATTATTTCCTTCTTTTAAACAGTTTTCCGCAAAAATGGCATTTGTATTTTATGGAAATATACTATTTTTCCCCGTGTTTCTCTCATTCCCCCATTGAACACCTTGTAATTTCAAGTTCAATTATAGAATAATATAGCGCGGAAAGGTATTATTTTTTTTTTCATATCAGAAAGAGTACAAGTTTTATTTGAAAGTAGACAGAATATGAATAAGATGACATTCAAAGTCATTTCATCGTGGAACCCCTTAAAGGGGCCTCTGTTGATTCGGGTGTGTGGTGCGGCTTCTGTGGGGGTGCGGCGGTCTTCCTTTGGTGTGGGTGTTGGTGATTGGTCGCCGGTGCCGCTTCCAGGGGCGCGGCGAAGGCGGCTCCTCCTTTCCGGGACGGCCGGCGCGTGTGGCTGGGTTGGTGGTTTCCGGTGGTGTTAGCTGTGCGTTCTGCGATGGGGCCTTCCGCTACTCGGTCCTTCCCAAACTTAGGACGGGCGTTTTCGACCACCGGTGATTGAGTTGGGTGATGATGCTATTAATGAGGCGCAAGCCTCACCCTGAAGAGGCGCAAGCCTACAACGGGAGCCACGTCCCAGGGCATGGCCTCAAACAGAGCGGTCTGGTCTTAACCCGGTACCTTCGACCTAAAGAAGCTGTTTGGGACACGAGGGGAAACTGTCGTCTCCAAAGACTACACACGTCGTGGAAACCCTGAAAAAAATGGAGAGAAAGGGTTTTCTCAAGAGAAGAATGAGAGAGTCTTTGGACAAGTGATCAGACAAAGTTTAGATGCCATGGGAGCGTGATAGTTCAAATTATAATATTTTTTATTTTTACCGCTAAAGATGTGCACGCTGCAGAATTTACATTCATCTCACGATATGATACCACAGATTATATTAAAAATAGGAAGTGACACGTTACTCCTTGGTACTTTCTTCGTCTAAAACTTATAGCAGTTGCTAATTATTTTGATTACATTTTTATTAATATGATATTCGCCGTTAAAAGGGCGAAAGGGTTTTTTAATTCAGGCACCGCGTGGAATGAAAATGTAGTCATTGATCGTGAAAACTGTTTTGGTTAATTTTGGTTCAGGCATGCTAAGCAGGTAGAGATACAAAGTAAAGTTAGCCCTCATTAGATAGTAAAAAGAAATTTTAATTTATTTTATTTTTGGAGTCAGTGTAGACTCCAAGTCTAGGCTTGCTACTTAAATTATAATCAATAGTTTTGGAGATGTTTATTATATAAAAGTAGATCTCAACGAGCTTTCTTTCCATAAAAATGGGATATAAACTTTAAGCGTATTTTTTGCCCTCCAACCGACAATATTTCTACGTACGGAATTATTTTTGGTCCAAAATGTCGAACGAAAATAAGTTTGTGATAAATTACAAAGGTTAAATATTATAGAAAGCTAGGTCTATAAAACTTTTCAGCCATTTTTCATTTTAATGAAAATTAGTTTTGTTTTCTTTTCATTTTCTGAGTATACAGTTATGCTGTAAATAAGTTTATGCGTAGTAAAATCTGACGTGAATACTGTAAGGATTTTCGATGGAGGAATTTTGGTCCAAACGGTCTCTACCGTACTCGTATCAAATGAACTCTTCCTCAAATAGCGCAGAGCACGTGACCAGTAATCAAAGTGCCAATTTTATCTGCCATATCTTTCAACTGTCTCTCTAAAACTATTATGCAATCACGAAGTGCCCTTAATATCGTTTAAAATAGCCTTGGGCGCAGTATATAATAACAATAATTTTATTCCTTATGATACAAATAATACTTGAAGTATGCATAAACAAAAATTAGGAATTATAGGCACCCTTTGAGACTTTCGCCTCGCTTTAAAGGTTGCCGACTCACTCATTTACATATAAATTTTAAATTGGCCTGTGCTGCATTCATTTTTTTTAACTTGCACTTAACTGCTGGAGTGCAAAAACAAAAGATACAAAATAGACACATGAAATACATACAGATAATACAGTGTCCAAAAATGGAAATTATACAAAGAAAGAAAAGAAAGTACAACACTTCATATTATCCCTGAATCACTCTTCGTGGATTGGCGGCAGCTCTTATTTTATGCAAGTGAGCAAAAACTCAACCTCTATAGTTTTAAGCAATCAATTTCTGACAGATTTGATGAAATTTATTTCACTGCTTACTTACTATATTCCATGATGTTGGAATTCGTCAAAATATATCTTCAGATATGAACAAAATTCAAACTAGGATGTTTCGAATGACGGTATGAATAATCCGATATACTACCATGTTTCTCTCCCAAGGCCGAAACATGTACTTATATGTTCATACGAATCATGCGCACCTTGAAATGTCAATTTTGATGAGAGCTTGAGAATAAAAAAATAACTTCGATAATGGACTCCATGTTCGTTGTTTTTTGTGTTTACTGACGTTAAAAGCGTTATGCGTGGATATTAAAAGGATTTAAAATACTATATAGTCTCAAATGGCCTTAAAGTACTGTATGGTTCCTTAATCGTTTTCTGCTTACTTACTTTTTCCCTTACAATTCCTTATTTTATTATTTTTTTTTAATTCTGCCGTGAATTCCGATTATGTCAACCTACAGAGTGTTTGATCCCACGGGCAGTTTAACAAATGTTTCGCCCCATATACACACCATTACCTTCATCGTCAGAAAACATCAATGGGGTCAAACATCAAATCATTCTGAAATTATGTGGAAATTTGCGAACGAAAAATATTTTTTTTCAATTATTAAATGTTATGTATTTTTCTATGTAATGGTGTTATACACAATGTATTTAAGTGATCTAACATTTAAACAGAGGTCAAGAACACATTAATAGCTAAATAAACTGAAATTTACACTATCTCAATACACGGAGGTGACACAAATTTCCACGGAGGTGACATCCATGGAGGTGACAAAATCAAGAGTTTACCACAGTTAAACGTAACTTAAAACTCTTAAAGCAATGTGCTTTGATTTTAAGTAATTTGTTTATGACAACAAGCCATACAACTGAAGAAATTCTTAAATAGGTAATCATTTTTAAAATTATGGATGACATGGAGGTGACAGGCAATAAAAGAACTCTATGTTTTTACACCTAAAAGCAGAAATAAAGAGACCAAATGAACTTACTGTTTAGAAAAAAAACATTCTCCCAGCAAAATGGTTGCTGAGGCTTTCTTACAGTTAAACATTCAAACTTGTGCTGCTTCCTGGTGGAGTTTAATAGAAGTTTTTCTATTTCCCCATGGAGGTGATATAAACGTTGTGGACATAAATTTCAATCTATATATTTATCTCAAATAGAACTGAAATATTCCATTTTCAGCCTAAGGTTTAAGGCAATGGTACTGGTTAATTATGCGATAGCTGAGTAAACTAATTTACTTAGTACAAAAAGTTTTGCTCACAGTTCTTCAAGTAAAAACACGGCGTGGGACACCCATGGAGGTGACATTTAGACACTTAATCAATTTTTTTCTCCTACAAATATGTAAAATTTGGTATATTAGGACACTTGTTTAGTTAATATTTCTATTATACTATTAATTAAAATTTAATGAAATAAAATCATTAATTAAAGTCAAAAAAAGTTAAGGACTCAAATTTCCACTTAATTTCAGAATGACCCGACAGAAAAGACTTCTTAGAATCATTGCTAAAAAGCCATACCGTTCCCCTTCCAGGCCTATCTTTGTTGACCTAAACATTCTTCCATTCCCTTGTGTTTATTATATTCCTTACTGTTACATTTTTCAAACAAAACATCTCCTAATTCTCCATAAATTCAGACTTTCATGGGTATGAGACTTGCTATTCAATGCACCTACATAAAAGCCGGGTTAGAACCAGTGCATCCAGCTCTGGTCCCAAAGAAATGGGTATCAAGCTTTTTAACAAATTGCCTGATCATATAAAAAACAAGGCATCATTGAATATGTTGAAACACCATGTGCACCGTTTTCTCATGGAGAAATTGTATTATTCTGTCAATGAATATCTTTATGATTAACCCCTAATGGTGGTGTATATATATGAATGTAATATTACTATTACACTACCTATTTTGTATATGAATGTTTCACTAATTTATTTCCACTGTGTAATATAATTTTGAAATGTAAATGTATTGACGTGTCTTATATGTATCAATGTGATCTCTGGATAAATAAAGAATTATTATTTTATTATTATTATAAGCGTATTCTCCCAATAATGGAAGACGTTAAGCAAACAACTCAATCAAGATGTCTTCGGGTTCTTCTTGTTGCTCCAATAGGCTTTCATTCTTTCCGAGTGGGCTTGTTTTCGTTCTTCCGACCACTTCGGTCTATATTGTTTCTCCTTTGGTTGCTCTGATTTAACTTCCAATTTGTTTACTTTGTGTGTGAAGGTGTCTCTTTCTAAAATGTCTGTTGCACACATGTTCGCGTTTTTGAGATCCTTTCGAAGTTCTTATAGCCAAGGTGTTGAATTCTTAAGTGAGGTTACATAATCTAGAATATTTTTTGTCAATCGATTTTCTGGTAGTCTACTGAGATGACCAAAGAATCTCATTCGTCTTTTCTTAGAGGCCTATTAGCCGAGGCAACCAGACACGCCACCGGACGTTCCACCGGTGGAACTTGTCAGTCGTGGGGCATAGAATCAAATGAGTCCTATTATCCGTGGCAACCAGACGCGCCACCAGACTTTCCACCGAAACCAGTCGACTGAGCCCCGCAACCACGCCTTCCACTTTGGGTTGCTCAGCAAGGTTCCGGGGCATTGGAGTATATGTAGCCTATTAGCCGAGGCGACCAGACGCGCCACCGGTGACTGAATATTGCATGCGCGCGCATCATACTGCCCTGACCACGACGCTCCAGGCAGACACACAATCTCAGTTCACAGTCCAAACTAGTGGTGAGTTGTTCGCTCTTGTGAATTGAATTTCTGTGTGTTAATATTTTTTCGCCGGGGGCGGTGGTGAATGAAGATGTTGATCGCAATTTGCAAGAAGGTGAAGGTGTCGCTTGTCCAAGTGACGTAACGCAAAGAAAGGAAAACTTACTAAAGAACAGTAATAAAGGGCAACCGAGTAAACCTAGAGATTTATCGAAAGAATTATCAAAATTGATAGACAACACCATTTTAACTACTGCTGTGTGCTGGGTAATTTTTGAACCGATACTGGTGGCGCCACCGGTGACCTGGGCGGAGTAAACCCGAGCAACCAGACACTCCACCGGTGGAACGTCCAGTGGTGTCCAGGTTGCCTCGGCTAATAGAGGCCTTAATATCACATTCAATGTTTGAAAATTTATCTGTTTTTTTGATTGATTGTAGCCTGTAACCGTCTCGTGTATATCTTGCTCAAACCGAATAAATGAGAACTAACTAAATGAACTGAACGAAATGAACTAACAATAACTGAACAATTATAATTATTATTATCGTCGTTTGTGGTCGTTCAAGTGCGACATTATTTGTCCTACTCCGTTCTGCGTCCACTTCAACTACTCGGGGGGGGGGGGGGGGGGGGCGCATGTCCTGATGTCAACAGCTGCCAATAGCACCTACTCATTCTTTTCCGGCAATTCTCAATTCATCAACGTGGATTTTCAGGCAGGAATCAATCATGTCGGGAATTTTGACTGCCAAAATTTTAAACTTCCTCATCAATGCTTGGTTTGTGTAATCCGCGGGGATTTGACCGAGGATGACATAGTAATCAAATTGTAAATTCACTGTCCAGGAGAAGTGGATCCAAAGAAGGACTCGGAATTGGCATTCGAGATCCTCGGGAAAGATGGAATTTTGACGTCACAACATTATAAAATCCTAATTCTTCCATTTAAAAGTCGATATTCGTCGAGGCTGTGAAGTCACCTCCACGTATTTCACTTCCAATAGTTAGTTCTTCCTGTAATCCGGATTGTCGCAGTCCTGGGGGGGGGGGGGGTTATTCTGTACGCTCTCGGACTTTCCGAGCCTCGAAAGTGACGAAATGTTTACGTCGCAGCCTCTAAAATTTCAAATATATTGACATTTTAGAGGCAACTACAAATAATAATAGATATTGCATTATTAACATAATACCTATCTATTCTATCAAATTAACACATTACCTATCCAGTTAATTTAATGTGTATATTAATATATTATTTCATAGTTGAGATTTGTCGGGGGCTGTGACGTCATATACACGGATTTTCCTAGGTTCAACCGTGTCGAGCCCTTACTGAATAAGGCCCCCGAGTCTCGCCTCGGTTATGACTGAAGCCGTTTCCTCTGGATTAAGGTCTTTGGCTAGAGAAGGAACAATGAAACCAGGGCGAGGCACCTAAAAATCTATGTTTATAACAATTCGGAAACTTGTGCACCAAACAGTTCAAACTCAAGGCTGCTTAAACACGACTCATGGTGAACTAAAGATAGGCGAACTAAAGATACTTAAATGTTCTCATTTGCGGCAGTGGTTTGCTAATTAGCCCTACCGATGTCGAGGTTCAAGATTGTCAAGTTCTACGTGGGTAGGTACTACTAATTCACTCTTTGGAACCTATTTCAAAAAGGACTCGACATTGCCGATCCTCGACAATGGGAAAATGTTGTTGACGTCAAAGCTTGGAAAAATCTCGATTGTTGGATTGAGAAATATGAGTGATGTCACAACTACTGCACTGTCGGAGGGGTTCGATAATCGCGACACCTTCCTGAATTATAGAGGGCCTATTCTTTATGTCCTCGGAATTTCCGAGCCTCGAAAGTGACGAAGTTTTGACGTCACAGCCTCTAAACATATCGAATAGGGCAATTTCAAAAGTTGAGATTTATCAGGGGGAAGGGACGTCACATTCACGGATTTCCCGAGGTTCGGCCATGTCGAGTCCTTACTGAATAAGGTTCCTGGGGGGCTATTCGGTATGTTCTCGGAATTTCCGAGCCTCAAAAGTGGCGAAGTTTTGACGTAACAGCCTCTAAAAATTTCAAATGTGGGCAAATTCAAAAGTTGAGATTCGTCGGGAGAGTGACGTCACATTCACGGATTTTCCGAGGTTCGGCCGTGTCGAGTCCTTTCTGAATAAAGTCCCTGGGGGAGTATTCTTTATGTTCTCGGAATATCTGAGCCTTGAAAGTGACAAAGGTATGACGTCACAGCCTATTAAAAATTTCAAATGTGGGCAAATTCAAAAGTTGAGATTTGTCAGGGGCAAGTGACGTGCCTTCCACGGATTTTCCGCGGTTCAACCGCGTCGACTCCTTGCTGAATAAGGCCCCATGTCCCATAGCAGCCTTCTCTCGGAAGGAGACGAAATTTTTCGTTTCAGGACACGTGGCGGCGCCCCCGTCGCCGTTGTTATCCCTCCCTCCCGTCTCTTTATACCCCACCCCTTCCCCTCCCCTCCCCTGCGACGCACTCTGTGCCTGATGCCTGGCGGCCTCTATCGATTGCCCGGGACACTTTCCCGCCTCCCCGCCTCCCTCCGCCTCAAATCAACCTCTTTCCCTCTCTCACCGCCTCCCTCTCTAAAGGCCATGTCCCACGGCACAACTTCTCCTCCGACACTTTCCCTGCAACAATACGTCGCGCTCAATATCTCGTGCGATATCTCTCTTTTGCCGTGCGCGCACCCTCGACGCGATAAACTACCACGGCGCCGGAAATCGGAGCGATTTATTCTAAATTGCGTTTTTATTTTACTACCACCAACACAGTTGCAACTTCCATAGTAATTTTTTAGCTGTTGTAGTGTCGTGTAGATTACTCTGTTTCTTCTTTGGTACTTTCCTGAAAACTATATAAAAACAAAAAATATAAAATAGCCGTACCTTGAGTTGGATACTCAAGCAATCTACATCTACGATGTACCGTGCAAGCCACCACTAGGGTGTGTGGCACGGGGTGATTCCACACCAGGCATGCAGCACTCGTCCCAGAACAAATCAGAACCTCACACGCTCCCCCTGGCGCTAGGCACAGACACCAAAAAGCAGTCAGTGCGCAGTCCAACCGGTAACTGGGAGAGTGATACGTAAATGAACATGCAGAACAATGCTATAAACACATCTAGTGGTTAATATTACTGATACTGTTAATTTATGAATACTACGAGATGCTACTTCATGCAGAGAACAAAATAAAATAATGCCGGACAAATCGACCGGTGTGAAGAGTTAGTAATGATGTGGTGTTATTAAGCACAAGTGAAAATTCTACTCAACCTATTGAGGGTGGGAGTTTCATATGATTGATCTATCGCAACTATTATGATCCCTTATTGTACGTGGGAAAAATGACATTTTGAATCTATCGGTTCGGCAGTCAATTTCCTTTATTTTATTCCTGTGATCACTTCTACCGCAGTACGTTGGCTCTAGCATTATATGTTGAACGTACGGCAAAAAACTGTCTGCTCCGAGTTTGCGCAAAAGATTTAACCTGTATTTCTCCCTTCGATAAGTTAGAGATTCCCACCCCAATTCCTTCAACAATTTGGACACACTGATACGTTTATATCGCAATGTCCCTGGAGAAATCGTGCACGGCCTGTGTCACGCGATACAGAACGCATGAAAGGATTTATGCGGGAGATTTTCCGTGAATAAGGTGCAGCCCCCCCCCCTCACTCCCCTTCCACTCCTCCCACCCTCCCCCTCTTACGCCAGAGAATCGATTCCTTCCACGTCTTTGAATGGTCGATTTATATGACCACCATATCGATACGTGAATGAAACTATGTATACTTCGGTAATCATCGTTGTTGCCGATACGTAAATTGTAAACCATCGATAGTGTCATCGTTGAAGTATATATTATTGAGAGATTAAAATAGGTATAAGAAAGGTAAAAAAAACACTTGGTAAATAAAATCTTCATTACATTCTCTTAGGAATTGTTTTCAAGGCATTTTACGTGAAAATAGAGGAAAAATTACATTTTCAAAGTTATTTCCAACAAGAATTCACTAATTTATGAATCAAATCTGAATATATCACTTGACGCTGTCCAAATGATGGAAACAAAATTTCGCCAATTCCGCCAAGGGGAAAAAGCAGATCTTGATCTGTAGTTTCAATATTGTTTATCGCAAAATCGTTGAGTTGAGTAGGCATTACGTTTCCTACGTTGAGTAACGTTTAGTAACCATGGGAACAGCAATATATATATATATAATATATACACTTGAGAGGGGGTAAGGAAAGAAAAGTAAAAAGAGAGAAGACTTACTCGGAACATTTCGGGCATGTAAGCTCTTCCTCAGCTAGAACTTTCTCTCTAGCTATATGGATAGATCTCCCTTGATATATATATATATATATATATAATTGGAAGCTTTCACGAGCGTGAACACAAATGTATAAAAACTTTGTCACAAGTGTGACTAAAATGAAAACACATAAAAAGACACTCACACGGGTTGTAAATTTAGTCACACTTGTGACAAAGTTTATATATATATATACCGCCTACTACTACTACTACTACTTCTACCGCCGATGATGACGGCCTGACTGTCGAAACGTCCAGGTTTTCATTTGTAAGTGTCCTTTTTGCGTGTTTCTGTGTTTGTTTAGTGTATCGCTGTTTAATTTATGCAGGTATATATATATATCAAGGGAGTACAATCCATTTTTTGAAACTCTGCGATACCAAGATGTCGCTACTGGGAGCTATTTTGGTTCTGTCTGATCATGCCAGCCACATTTTCTCCCTCGCCCACCCCCCTTAAGGCTCTGCTTTTCCCTGCCTCGACGTTTCGGCTGCACCCGGGCGAACCATATGGTTTCGCGGGAACTTACACACACCTACTATAAGTCCATCCCTCCACTTTTCTCTGCCCTATCTACGCTGCTACTACCTTCCGCTGTATTCTTCCCCTTTCTCCCTCGACATTTGCGAACAACTCTTTCCTTCTTCTTCCCTCCTGCCCCCCCCCCTCCTCGCCCCCTAAATGCCTTTCGGAAGGGGGGGGGGGAGGGGTTTGCGGTCCTTTGCGTGCGTTGCCAAGCCACCGCTCAAACAATAGTCGCGTTTGTTTGGAAAGTTGACTCGTCGACGCCGGAAGTGAGGGCGCTTTAAAATGGCACCGAATTCGACGCCAGCGGACGAAGTTCCGTGTGAGTCAAAACAAATACTCGAGTGCCACACTTCCGTTTGCGTTGTGAACAAAAAAAATACCACTCCCATGATGACATAAGTGAGCTGTTAGAGAAATATATAAAGGCATAAAAATATGCACGTTTGTCGACGAATATTATTCAACCAACTCTTTTTCCATCCTTAAGAATCCTACTGCAGCACAATTTCCATTGAAGTACTTGATTTGACTTCAATTATGATTGTTGCAACAAGTACAAACAAGTTATAATGACTTCGCAATCATAGATTATCTGTGAGAATCCTTGAACTTAATGTATCGAGGATTGCAAGATTGCGAAAGGGAAATTAAGGCTGAGAAAACTAAAGTCCTAGTATGAGGAACAGAACTTGTGGCCAGAAATAACACGCTACGAGGAGATATGCTAGAAAAATTCAAAATTCTTCACCTACCTCTGAAAGTGCGAATAATGAGATGGAATTAGTTCAAAGAGGTAATCAAACGAAATGTAGAGCGGGACATGAAATAATTCGTGATGTCAAAACGATTGTTGCGAACAAGGAAATAGGATTGCATTTGTGGAAACAGAATCTGAAAATATTCTTCCGGTGTTTTATGCTATACGTCTCAGAGACAGTCCTAATGTCGTGTCAGTTCTTAATGATTAACCCTGTCCCTTTCTAAGAATTAGTTTAGGAGTTATTTTGTCCCTAATCATGGATCAAAATTTAAAAAAATAAGGAAAATTGAAGCCATCTCAAATTTCAAAATAAATGTCTAACGGCCTGGTACACGGTACGGTTACACGGTACATGAGAATGTACAAGTTTCTGTACATTTGTGTGAATGGTTTCATGTACAGATTCCTGTACATTCTCATGGACAAGATCAATGAATAGGTGGCTGCACGGTACATTTTTTCGGACAGATTTTCGTACATTTTTAGATGCGCATTATGCGTTTTCGTTTGTTTTTCCTCATTTTAAACCGTAGGCGCGTTATTTAAACCAATTTTTTTGCCATGGACACGACACATTTACTTGTCAATTGGCTTGCGTAAATGTGAATGTGTCATTTGCGTCGTCTGCCACCAGGTGTCTCTGTAATGAGGTCAACTTGTACGATTGTCTGAACGAAATTGGAACCGGTTCTATTTTCTGTTCAGACATTAATACAATCGTACATTTTGGTGTGGTTACGCGGTGAATTTTCGCGTTCATTCTGACATTCAGACATTCACACATTTTCTTGTACATTCTAATGTACCGTGTAACCAGGCCTTAGGTATCCAAAAGTTAAAAGAAAACGCAGATTTTTTTATTATCATTAACCAATCCAAAATGTCATTATACTTGAAATATGACGGTTAGATCGACATGTATTGGAGTGACGCAGCTGCGGCCCGCCATTTTGCGCTACCTTGTGACATTCATGTCTGTCTGTCTTTTATACAAATCTACAGTTTTACTCCGATCCGTGCTGTAATTTTGCAGTCTTAATAGTTCTAGACAGGATGAAAATTATAGTTTATTTTAAAAGTATCTCAAGGCCCCAAAAGGTCTCATAAAGGGGCCCTTTGGTGGTCTACGCTACGTATTGGGTTTTGTGCAGTGGTTTCAATTTTTTCTTTTTAAAAGTACTTCCGCTCAGGATAGAGGGTTAAAATTTCTTATATCAAATGGCTGAAAGAATGAATTTTATAATTATTTCAATCAATTATCTTTTAAAAATTCGTATTTGTCCGAAAATCACGTTTTTAGCTGTAAAACGCACATTTTTCTCTGAAATCAACAAAATAGCATATTTCCTTGACAACCAGATTTTGGTCTTGAACGGATTTAAAACTCATTTTGATTAGTTAAGGTGGTTCCACGGTAAAATGACTTAAATGTCATTTTATTCATATTCAATCAACTTGTAGAAAAGATTGTCCTCTATCTGATATGAACAACAAAATAATACCTTTCCGCGCTATTTTATTCTATAATTGAACTTGAAATTACGTGGTGTTCAATGGGGGAATGAGAGAAACACGGGGAAAATAGTATTTTTCCACAAAATATAATTGACATTTTTCGGGAAAACTGTTTTTAAGAAGGAAATGATCCAGTGAAATTGAATAAAAATAAAATACAGGCATCTTACCACCTTATGTTTCTAGTTATTGAAGAATTAATGCCGTAATTGAAGTCAAAATGCGGTAATTCGTAGGAAATGGCGCTGCAGTCGGCTCCTATGGCTGAAAAAAAGTGTTCATTTAAAATACATTCGTGGAATAAACTGCATTTTTTCTACTTTACTTTTGGGTTTCTAATGGTAACGCATTTCATCAGCGAAAGCAGGATTTTTTGGACAAAATATAAAAAATGTGGAATTTAGTATTTGTTTTGACTCACACAGTCGCGGTGGAAACTCCTTAAGCTGATTAGGAATACTAAGCATTGGGTTTTGTGCTGTGTTTTATATTTTTTTGCTTTTTAAAACTACTTTCACTCAAGATAGAGAGTTAAAATTTATTTTATCAGATACCCGAAAGAATGAATTTTCTCATTTTTTCAATCGATTTGCATTTACGCATCGCATTTGTCTAAAAACAGCACTTCCAGAAAACTAATTAAATAAGTTAAATAATTAATAGCACTTATTCCGTCTAACTAACTAACCCCTCTCCTCTTATATATGATGAGTTGTGAAGTAAGTGTGATCCCTAGCAACGCCGGGTATTATAATTCAGCAAGTAGGAAATAAAACAGAGAGGAGCTTCGGAGACATGAAGGGAGTAGCGGGGGACAGGGTGTGATGGAGGGATTACTGCAGTCAACCAATCTTACGATTGAATGACATACAGGATGGATCCATTTTGAAAAAGACCCGATTATTGTCATGCGTATAGTCTACCTATTCAGTTATTAATTCATTCATCTTCACTTCCTCGTCTCTTCCTTATCTCGTAGTGGTCATCCATGTTCCCCTTCTAATCATGAGGGCTCTCAGCCAACATTGTGGCATCGGTAGCGTAAATATTTCATAAGTGAAAAAGGATCTTACACTTTCACCTGCGAATAACTTGAGTAAACTCTTCTCGGGCTCTAAACCGGTTTAAAACTGTTCATCATTGCCTAATTGTCCATTTGGCATTGATGAACAGTTTAAACCGACGTAGAGCCCAAGAAGAGTTTATTTCAGAAGTGCTTCCCCCTACAGTAACATTGTCCTAAGCTCTGAAAACCTCCGACGATCTTGATGAATGATTGAACACGTAGAACAAACTTCAGTCATTTCTTTCTCTCCCATTATGATAGCGGATTTCCGTTATTGAATGTGTCAACATGAATTGAGGCACGAGTCGATAGCGGATTTCTGTTATTGAATAAGTCAACATGAACTTAGGTTCGAGTATGTATGTGCATACCATCGCAAATGGTACTACCTACAATTTTCTCCGAAAAAGACATTAGATTATTTTATTGACTGAAAAGCGATTATCCTCAAAATAACGAATCGGAAAAAGATGTTTCTTGAAAGAAGTCATTTTTTTTGCGTGGACTGAAGAAAAATGATATTCAGTCCAAGGATACGCTTTGAAGTACACTTTCCTGGTAATAGAATAATAGAATAGAATACATATTTATTAGCTCTAGGTACATACAATGCCCCTAAGAGCACTAATGTTACAATTACAATTTTGGTGAGCTTAAACATCCAAAATAGTATCATACATAAACAACGAGTACAAATATATTTGAAAAAATATCAATAAAAAGAGAATACAAAAATTAATATGCATATACATATCACAAAATAACAAAAAAAACTAGTAATAAAAGACATTTCAATGAAGATAGCACAAGAACAAAGTATGAAGCCGATGGTTATATAGATATGACAATACGAATAAAAGATTTATGTTCATATGTGAAAGGTAAGAATAAAGTTTAGTTTTGAATGACTGCCTGTTTTTACTGTTCTTTAGGCCTATGGGGAGAAAATTCCATAATTTTGTGGATTTGACCAGGAAAGAATTGTGGTATTTGGTGGTTCTATGGGTGGGACAATATAAATCAGATTCTTCACTCCTTGTACTCATATTACGGGACTGAGGTTGGTGTATAAACATTTCCATCAAATATTTAGGCTCTGTAGCGGAAAATAAGGAGAACAGGAAGACGCTTAGCAAGTAATTTCGCCTGCCCTTGACAGTTAACCAAGAGAGTTTTTCCCTATACGAAGAAGGTTCATCATATCGAAGGTTAAAAATGAATCTGATGCACGAATTTTGGATCCTCTGTAGCTTGTTATTAAGCTCTTCCGATAGGTCGCCAAAAACTAGAGTACAATAATCTAAATGGGGAAATGCTAGAGTTGTAACAAGCAGCTTCCTAGTATGAGTCGGTAAGACGCATTTCTGGGTTTTTAGTTGATAAAGAATACCGTTCACCTTATTGGAAATTTGGTGGATTTGATTATGCCAGGTTAAATTATTGTTCATAAGAATTCCCAGATTTCTAACTACGTTAGAGAAGTGAACGGTGACATTGTCGATCTCCAAGCGAGGAATGATATCGCAGTTAATTTTATTGATTAACTTAGAGTTACCAATAATTATGGCTTTAGTTTTAGTGTTGTTAAGGATTAATTGATTGTCTTTAAACCAATGGGGAAACAGCTTCAGTATCACGTTGGATTTTCATTATTCCATCGTGAAGGTCGTGCAGGTGACATTGAATGTAAATTTGTAGGTCGTCAGCATACAACATATACTGACAATATTTTAAGGTTCTTGGAAGATCCAAAATGTAAATTGCAAACAACAGTGGGCCGAGAACAGACCCCTGTGGAACACCATGTGTAATAGGTAACCATGAAGACAAATTTCTTACGGAGTCCTTGACTGCCTGTTGGCGGTCCGTTAGATAAGAATGGAACCAGCTTATAGCGGAGGCAGAGAAGTTCAGGCCCTTCAATTTTTTAAGGAGATTGGCATGATTAACTCTTTCGAAAGCTTAACTAAAGTCAAAGAGAACCAGAATGGTCACCATTTTTCTATCAATAGCCAGACGAATGTCGTCAGTAATCTTGAGAAGGGCGGATTGAGTACTGAAGTTGTTTCAAAACCCGGACTGGTAAGGGTCCAATTTATGATTTTTTGTAAGGAAATCACTGACTTGCTGGTGAAAAAGTTTCTCCAGAACTTTGGACGGTGTGCTAAGTAGAGAAATGGGGCGATAATCTGATGGTGAAGTAGGATTTCTAGATTTTTTACTCGGTAGTACTATTGCTGACATCCATACTGATTGATAGACAGATCCGGATAAAGAATAATTGAAGATTTCAAGGATGACGGGGACCAAGACATCTCCAGCCTTAATAATAAAGTTGATAGATATTTCGTCGATGCCCAAGGAGTGCGATTTGTAGTCACGTAGGGTCCTGGTCAAGAGATCAGGAGTAACATGCTTAAAGCAGAAGTTGTTGTCATTGTATGGGACTAAATTATCTATGTCAGTAATATGATACAGTGGTTCATTCAGATCTCCAGTGGTGACACTAGTAAAAGATTCATTGAACTGGTTCAGTGAAAAGTCATGGATAATTAGGTCATCTTTCTGCCGCAGTAACCCAAGTCGCCGTAGTCGTCACGCCGTATTTGAGTTCGTTGGTTTAGAGAATATATTAGAGAAGAAGGAAGATAATATTTTTTTTCAACCATTGCGATTGCACAAATGATGTGGTACGCAGTCACGCGCACGGGTTCGAAGTAATACACCAAAGAGGGTGAAATACACCACGAGTAAAAATCATTTGACTTGATCGGGATTCGAACCCGGATCTCCCAATTGCGGAGTGTTAGCTAGTTAGACACCTGTTACTGGGTAACCAGTGTAACTGGCTTAACACACCTGACCGGCAGTTGGGAAATCCGGGTTCGAATCCCGGTCAAGTCAAATGATTTTTCTCATGGCGAATCTCACCGTCTTTGGTGAAGATAATACTGTTTGTCGATGAATATATGTTACTAATACCACTTTTTTATAATGATATTAAACCCCGTTATACTGACCATGTCATCCCAGCAACTTCAAGACACCGTTACTCCCACAAACTGATGGCTTTTCATTCCATGATTCATCGCCTGTTCAACATTCCACTATCAAGAGAAGACTTCAAGAAAGAAATCAGCACAGTTAAACAAATTGCTTCAGCTAGTGGGTATTCACCAAATTTAATAGACAAATTAGTTTTTAAAAACAGAGAAGATTGGCTATCGACCAATTTTTTTTCCTAGAACGAGAGTAAAAAGAAGCAGTGGTGCACGGTGACATACCTGGGTGCAGTATCTCAGAAAATGGCTCACCTTCTACCTAGAGACGAATTCCGCATGGCTTATAGACCTAATGCCACTCTCCGAAAGCTGCTAGTAAAATATAAGGACTCGATAGAGCAATTAGACCGATGTGGAGCATATTCATTGAAATGCAGCAATTGCAATGGTGTAGTTAAGAAAAAAAATAAAAGTGGTATTAGTAACAGATATTCATCGACAAACATTATGGAATACCACAAAGTTAATTATGAACTAGTGAATTTTTAAGATAACACTCTCTGCCAATTGTTAGAAGATATGGAACGGAATTAAGGCGGTCGCATAAATATATGCTGAATCCTCTTTCTCTATCTTAGGAAGTATGCTAAAAGATGCTCAAATGCATCATCCGATTCCGCTTTTGAGCTCGTCTCGTCAGTCGATAACTCCATTTCATGTCAGCTGACTCACTCATCGTCATGCGAGATGCCATTTATCCACGGATATTCTTTCGCAGAGTGCAGTGAAAAGTAACATGCAGGTGAAAGTCGGACCGAGAATAACAAAAACATTGCGGAATCTTAGATCCATGATTATTTATAAAACTGATGACATCAGGCCTGACCTCGTGGAAATTATGGATATCCATGATGAGAAAACCACCTTCGTTATTTCCACAAAACTTTATTACGCTGGCACGACGCGCGTTTCACCATGCTCATGTGCATTTAGCGGTAGGTTGGGTGGGACTATATAGCCCTGGGCTTATGCTGAGGAAAGGAGAGGGGGGGGGGGTGGGGAAAGGGGAGGGGAGAGGGTGGTCACGGTGGTTTTTAAAGCGCTTGGTCCCCAAATCCTCCTACGCCATGCACCCCTTCTCACACCCACCACCCCACCTTGCAACTCCCCCTTACACCCCTTAAAACCCCCTCTAAACACTCCACCCCTCCCCTTCCCCCCAGCCATCGGAGTCGCCTAGCAGTCTTCCGAGAAACCCATTGTCTCTTTGGTACTCATTTTTAAACTGAAGGTAGTTTGAGCGAAAAATCACTTCACCTAGAATTTGATAATTTGGCCTCATTTTAAAGAAACGACTCTCATCTTTCCAATGATATAAAAATATCAACCCCTTACCGAACTACTTTTAGAGCAATTTTCCTGCAAATTCTGGCTGTTTTACATGGGATAGATTATGGCTGAGCGCTCCAGAGGGAGAATATTGAAGGAAGTAGGAATTTATAACACCTAGATTTCGTCAAAAAACTAACGGTGTATAGATTGCATAATTTCTCATCTATTTATAAAAAATAATCTATTACTCACCACAGTAATTTTTACAGAATCGCAAAAAACCTGCTGTTTTGAAGGGTTTTCAGCCGTACTGCGGGAAAATATGAGTCAAGTTAGAGACTTACGCAGCTTTATTTATTTAATTACTGAGATGTTTTGGCATATATATACTATATATTATATTTGCGCCATTAATATAACAATATTTATTTCGTACTTCTTGCAGACGCTGAAATCAAATAATAAAGTTTGAATATGGTCTCCACTATGACTAGGGAACTATCTCGCTTAAACCACCTTAACGGAAATCCTCTCCCTTCCCCACCCACCCCCTCTCCTTTGCTCAGAATAAGCCCACGATATATATTCCCACCCAACCTACCGCTAAATGCACATGAGTATGCCACAGTGTGGTGAAACGCGCGTCGTGTCAGCGTAATAGTTTTGTGGAAATAACAAAGGTGGCTTTCTCATCATGGATCGTTATTATTTGTTCATGCAGCGATTTCCCCTGCTGCTTTATATTTCAGGAGGATTAGGGAGTATTGAGGAAATTCCGCGGGAAGAAATCCTACTGTAAATGCACTGAAAGAAATGGTTGGAAAATTCCATTTAGGAATTTCTTGCATTAGCAGTCGACCTCAATGAACCCCTATCGAGAGACCTTCAGTATTTTTCAGAACATTATGCAGTCTATAAACTGATCCTTTCTTGACTTTGTGTAATTTTATCCACTAATTATGAAGCAAAATTATTTACATTAACCAGATAAGAAATTTCTCCAATGGCCGTAAAATATATGCACCACTCGTCAAAAATCAAACACTTACTGTGTTGGTTTGCGGGAATGGGGACTCCGCAACAGGGATCAACCACAGCCTCTCCACCAGAATACCATCCTGTGGTAGTTTTTAAAATTATTTACGTTTGGTAAAATATGAATAAGGATTAAATCGATTGTTGCCGATAAATCCGCCGAAAATCAATATATTTTTAACGAATTATTTTCTTATTGTACTGTTAAGTTCTTCTGATCATTCGAGAGTCAATTTTTAAAAACTATTATTAATAATGCCCTAAAATTGATAAACCCCTTTGTGTTTTCTTCCACCGACTGTCATCTAGCTGTAAAGCTTTCCGGCTGTATTACGAGTTGGATGTCTGATCTAGCCGGACGTCTATAAAAGCTCTTCAACGACTGCGTGAAATACTGGAGCTGCGAAATGTAAGTAGACATGGTGAATAACTACTGGCTGCAATCATTCCAATCTTAGAACTGAACGGCTGGCGATGGTGAATCAATTCTTCAGGTGTCGGCAGAGGCGGGGTCGCGTCGCCCAACGCACCGGAGACCTTTCTGCGTCACGTGACGCAAGAGATGGCGGAAGCGGAAGTGACTGCCACGCGGAAGTGTTTCAGCCGGGAAGAAGTATTGGGGAGGGGAAGAGGAAGAGGGAGAGGAAGAGGAAGACAGACAGACAGGCGATGTCCGATGAATTCGAATCGACACCGGTGCAAGAGGATCGCGGGTGGAGTCAATCGGTCGAGGGTGCGTCGGAGGTGGCCGATCTGGGGGCCATATTCAGTAAGGACTCGGTCGAACCTCGGAAAATCCGTGGACATGACAAATCTCAACTTTTTGAATAGCCCTATTTGAAATTTTCGAGGCTATGTAGTCAAAATTTTGTACTTGTCGAGGCTTGGAAATTCCGAGACCTAGGGACCTTATTCAGCAAGGAATCGGCGCCGTTGAACCTCAGAAAATCCGTGGGTGTGACATCAAAGCCGTCGACAAATCTCAACTTTTTTGAAATTTTCGAGGCTGTGACGTTGAAATTTTTCTTGCCTGTCGAAGCTCGGACATTCCGAGACCTGGGACCTTACTCAGCAAAGAATGGGCACCGTTGAACCTCAGAAAATCCGTGGGTGTGACGTCAAAGCCGTCGACAAATCTCAACTTTTTTGAATGGCCCTATTTGAAATTTTCGAGGCTGTGACGTCGAAATTTTGTACTTGTCGAGGCCCGGAAATTCCGAGACCTGGGGCCCGATTCTGATCTTCCACCAGTCATTGACTGGTGGAAAGTTCCACCATTCGTTCATTGGACGACTCTTGATCCGTTCAATGAACGGCTCAATGACCCCCTCTGGAGAGCCGAACGTCACAAACTTATGCCGATTTCCAACTTACCACGAAACCGCGAACAAAAAAATATCTACCTTCCGCACGCTAACTTCCGTCGGAAAGTTTCCACCACGACACTAGCGCTGTTCCACCAAGTGGATGACGGGTGGAAGGGAAGCTTGACTTTCCACCAGTCATTGAACGTTGAACGATGTAGTGAACGATTCTCTGGTGGAAGGTGGAACATGTGACGTAGTGTCGGAAAGTCATGACGTTTTGGTGGAAACTAATGACATTTTGGTGGAAAAGTTGAACATCGGGAAAGCATCAGAATCAGGCCCCTGGGACCTTATTTAGCAAGGAATCGGCGCCGTTAAACCTCAGAAAATCCGTGGGTGTGACGTCAAAGCCCTCAACTTTTTGGAATGGCCCTATTTTTGACATTTTCATGACTGTAGCGTCAAAATTTCGTACTTGTCGAGGCTCGGAATTTCCGAGGCCATACAGAATAGCCCCTCTTATTGAATAACTCCCCTGATCGACTCCACAACTGATCGCGTCTCGCTCTCGAACGTGAAGAAAAGGAGGAGGAATCAGTCTATATCTATATTCTACCCTACGAGTCGCCACAAAGGCGTAAAGGGTAAGGGTAGGAAAATACTAAAAGGTAGTAGTAAAACGTGACAATCCGGCATCGGAGCGCACCCGCGTCTCGGTCTTCGTTTGTTTGCCGGGCACGATTCTGGACTTCCTCGCGTTGCTTTCCAGCTGGGAATACGGTGAGAGAGAGGGATTCTCTTGAGAAAAGTCGAGAAGCGATCAAGGTAGGGGTAGAGACATTGTGCGGCACGAATGTTAATGTCAAACAAAATTCACAGCTTCAGGCTCTACTTAGTAGAAACTTTTAATATTCATTAAAATGAAGTTTGGTAATTTTCTACACTTTTTATTTTTTTTTAAACACACTACGCGTTTCACCAATTTTATGGCATCCTCAGTTGTAGTAGTTTGTTTACATATATTATATTGCTGTCGTTGTTGGATGCAGAACATTAAATTTGATTTTAAAGAAAAGTTTACATTAAAAAATTGCAAAAAGGAAATGAAACAAAAATGAAAAGTAGGACTTAAAACAAAAATATTTACATGAAAATAATAACATCAAACATTTTCATACAATGCTTGGCAAAAACAATGAAACCAAGGGGTTGTGGTATGAGAAAGGTCAACTTTTGATAACGAAAATTTTCCAGAAAGTAGTGGGGAGATATGTGTAAAGCTGCTCATTGCATAGATTTGGAGAATGCCTGATAATTTCAATTTGTTTTAATGCATCCATTTTTAAACCTTTGGGAAGGAAAGTGCTACTACACCTGTCGATGCCATAAAATTGGTGAAACGCGTAGTGTGTTTAAAAAAATAAAAAGTGTAGAAATGTACCAAACTTTATTATAATGAATATTAATGTCAAACGTTACAATTCGATAGATCGTGTGGGCATTAATTTATCCGTCGTAATAGCAATCAAGAGACCTTGTTACTTCCACAGTTTATATTTTCATATATCAACTGTGGAAGTTACAAAGTCTCTTTATTGCTATTATGGAGTCCTTCCACCACATTTTAGCTTCCAATTTCGATTTAATTATCCGTCGTAACTATAGTAATGTCAGATATATGAGGGAGGTATCGCACTCAATAGCGAGGAAGGTCGGTCCATAATCATCTCTTCCTCTCCGATGGAGTATGCTGTGGGGAGAATCCTAGTTCTACAGCGGGGAAGATCAGGAAATGCCTTAAATCTATTCTCATATTTACAAAAAAACTCATTATAAGGTGCAAATGTCATGAGTTTAGGTCAAATAATATTTTTTTTAACTTTTGCCGAGGTTTCGGATTTTTATTTATCCATATTCAGGGCAATAAACAAATGATACATGATGTTAAATGTTTGACAGTTCTGTTTAGATTACATAATGGTAAATTTACAGTCATTAAATATAAAAATACATAGACATAGACATTCAAGATAGTTAACTTTAAAGTTTGGTGCTGTTTTTATTTATTTACAATTTTAAATTTGGTTGCTTGGATCCAAAATGTCTTTGTTGAAAAGTTATGTGTCATTTATTAAATTATGATAAAGTTTGCTTAGATAAGTAATGTCTGTTCTTTTATTGCTACTTTTTTTATTTATGGATATATGGTATGTACATTTCTTTGAATAATCTTTTTGATAATTTTGGTTCTGAGTCTAAAATTTTGGCTTCTTCAAAATTAAATAAGTGACTATTTGTAATTGCATGATTTGCTAATCCACAAAGTTGAACTTTAGTCTTAATTGATGCTTTATGTTGCGAGATCCTATTTTTTAAATATTGAGATGTATGGCCTATATAGCTACTGTCACAGTCTTTTTGTTAAGAGGCATCGAAGGAAATGAAGTGGAATCATTATTCAATGTGATGAAAATCTTACATTGGCAAAATTTTTGGTTGAGTTAGACATTTATGGCTGCGCTACATCCTACATCCTTTGTCACATTAAATAAAAGTTGATAGATGCAAATTGAGCACGTAGGCTTCAGCTATCGTGATCAAGAATGAATAAATTATAGTTGAAAAATGTTACCCATTAATGGCCATTGAAAATTATTCTACGTTGTTTCATGTTTTGTTGTAAAACCAGAGACCTCATGAGTTTTGTCCGAATAATTCATTTTATCGTGCATGAATCAAAAAAGAGACCAGAAAAACCTGCATCTCCATGGCAAGAGCCCAAAACGAAGAAATTGGTAAATCGTAATAGATTCCTCGTTTCTGATTGTGTTGAATGAGTCCTCCGTAGACGTAAAACATCCCATCCCGCTATTATGTGCCTTGGAATAGATGTCGGTGCTTTGGCTGGCGCGACAGAATGAATAACTTCAACAGTAAGTGACAACTGAAACAGGAAGGCAGAGGAGACCCAGGGAATATGTATCTGTTAGGAAGGCAAGGAATTGCCCTGCGTAAACTTTGCGCACCTGAAAGAAAATAGCAGCTAGATGTGAAAAATAAGTGCCTATATCTGAAATAAAACAATTTAAGAAAACGATCTCAATGCCAATTATGTTGACCTCTACGCGTCCCCGTCATCATTATTTTAATTGGTATTCATTCATAATAATATCCATTACTCTTTTCAGAGTACATCAGACCCAGGCTACTTTGCTCTTGTCCTAGTCTAATCCAAGTTTTCAGTTAAATATATAGATAAAAACAAAGCATATCCTCTATTTCCTTGCTTAAAATATTGATAATATAAAGAAATAATAAAATTCAAGACTTTCTAAAGAAAAAGTGCTACGCAACTTGATAATAACATTTTCAAATAATGACAAGTCCAACTATATTTAAATATTTATTTTATTGGTACAACTGGTTTCAACGCTACAATCATCAGGTACCCAACGCCGCGCCGTGCGCCGTAGCGTTGAAACTAGTTGTAACAATAAAAAACTCTGTGGATTTAAATATAGTTGGCCTTGTCAGTATTTGAAAATGGACTTCCAAAAAGTTACGCCAGAAGGGATTGAATTTATAACATTTTCATTCCGAAAACATTCCTAACACATTGGAAAACGGTATAAAAAAAGTTTTCGAGGGACAAGACCGACGCATTTATTCAGAGATAGGATTATGACTCGCTTCCCCAAGACGTTTATTTCGGTCGTTGGAAGCACCTTGCTCTCCGGAAATCGTAGACTTTATTCCTAGGGGTTAACTTTGTAAGCAGAACTTGGCCATCGTCCAGCGTGTGTGAATTGTCGAAGATTACGAACTTTTACGGATGATGAGCAATGTTAAATCAGGCGTCAAATCCATCGAGAGGATTCACATGACGCATAAAAATTTACTGCCCCCGGAAATCTGCGATTAGACTACGGTCTTCTTATATTTTAGATAGATATTCCCTAACCCCCAATCGTTAATGACTCAGCTTATTCCTAATCTTAAACTGTGTTTCTGCACTTAGGTTTCGTATGCGTACAGCGACGATTGCGAAAGCTAGGGGTCATGCCAAAAGCACTTTCACGCAACCGACACCAAGATCCGTAGAATCGCCATTGCCACGAGAACCTCCCTTAAAAAAATATAAAAAATCACGTGGTGCGTTGTCGTTTGAAATGGATTTACGGTAGTTTGAACGAAAAACCACTTCACCTAGAATTTGATGAATTTGGCCTCATTTTAAAGAAAAAAACTCATCTTTCCAATTATATAAAAATATCAACCCCTAGTCGAACTATTTTTCGAGCAATTTGCCATAAAACATAAGCTGTTTTACATGGGATAGATTATGGCTGTGCGCTCCAGAGGGAGAATATTAAACAAATTAGGAATTTATAACACCTAGATTTCGTCAAAAAACTAGCAGTGAATAGATTGCATGTTTTCTCAACGATTTATAAAAAATAATATATTACTCACCACAGTAATTTTTACAGAATCGCAAAAAAACCTGCTATTTTGAAGGGTTTTCAGCCGTACGGCGGGAAAAAATGAGTCAAGTTAGAGACTTATGTAGCTTTATTTATTTAATAACTGAGATTTTTGGGCATATATAACTATATATTTGCGCTATTAATATTAAAACATTTATTTCATACTTCTTACAGACGCTTAAATAAAAAAATAAAATTTGAATATGGTCTCTATTATGACTAGGGAACTATCTCACTCAAACCACCTTAAAGTGCGCTTATTTACGTGATGACGAGGCCTTTCACAAAATCACTTCCCCCATGCAATTTCATTTTTCCTCGATAGCATTCGCGTGGTACGTAATATGACTTCGTCGATATCCGAGGCCGGCAGTCGAATACCACGGTGGTCAACAATCACATGCCGTCCGACAACAGATTACAGGGGGAGATTGATGTAGTTGCAAACATTTGAAAAGTATTAAAGTTGATGTGATTCCACTAATTTTTGACTGCATAATTTGAAAATAAGAATGAAAATACCGAAAAATCAGCGCAAACATAAAAAAAATTGCATTAAAGTTTCTGAAAATGAATAAAGGTTTTTGATTGGCTCTCAGCCCGCGTGACGTAGAACCACTCGGAAGCATCACAAGTGTCGTATGCTTTGTCTTGCTTGGTGGTTTTTAGTGATAATTCGTTTTGTGGCTCAAGTTTTTTACTTATTTCGGTAAAAAATGATTACTGGCTACTCCAAAAGGCTAACTGACAACCATCCGGCTGTAGGTGCCGTTATGGTGGCCGACTATATGAGTAAAAATACTCATTTTGTCGGAGCTGAAATTCGGGGAATGAAAGCGGCGAGGTACATACCTATACCCGAAATAAAACAAGTTGCTCACAATCACTGCAACAGTAGAAACACCACAATCTCCTTCGAGTGCTGTTACCTCACTTCCGGTTGGCGGGAGAAATGACCCGTTGGAAATCTCTTGCGAAAATTCAATTTTTGAAAATCATTTTCTCAGATAAAATACATCACAAAATCCCAGGACTTATTATTTTGTGCATAATTTGAATTATATTTTCATATAATAAAATAAAAAAAATCCTGCAAATTGTATGCCAGAACCTTGCGGTACGATAGCACATGGGGGATTATTGAAGCCATTGAAATGCGTATTCGGCCATGTTGCATGGATCAGTTGTGCAGCTATTACGCCGAAAACATAGGTATTGGTAGCGGAATGGTCGTTGCACCGTGCTGAACTACCTAGAAAAAATGCAAATCGGAAGTAATTTCCAAAAAAATGCGTTTCAATATTCATAAAATTGATGGACTAATTTCGCGCAATATCCATGTCTGGTGGAGAGCATTTTTCACAAAAAATGCTAATATCCACTCGGGATCTTTGTTGTCGCTTGATTGTTTACTCCATTTAGTTCACAAAAATACCTCCATTCAAATTTCTGAGGTTTTTTGCTCTTTTCCATACGTTTAAAAATAAAAAAATACCGTAAAAAATGTCAATATACATAAAAACTGTCTGCATTCTGTTAATTTTTAATCTAAAATTTCCACCTAAAGGTACGGCAATGCATATTTTTCTTCAATAATGTGATTTAAAAACAATTGTTAATGCATGTATTCTATATTACTGCTGTGGCCCTGATGATGAAAATATTGATGTTTGAAATGTTGGCAAGATTAATTATTATATAATTTATTGATGACCAACAATCCATAAAACATCCCATTATAATGAAGTGGTCAATAACCAACTCTTATCAATTTAAAAATAAGTACATAAACTTATATTGACGAAGATAATTGTCTTTTTACGTAAATTAATACTAGTTCCATGCATGGCATAGAGCCGTCGATAAACGCACTCGTGTAACGTCACCATTTAAGATGCCAATATCTCCGTAAAGATTTAGATATTAAAAAAATTTGACCAAGTTTAGAATAAAATAATTTTTTTAAAATTTTTTTTATTCAGTAAGTTTTTCGTATCTCTCAAAATAAAATAGTAATTCTAAAAAATAGTTTTTTTGAAGAACGAAAATATTTGAAATGACAGTTACAATTTTCGAAATTTGGATCAATAAGCAAACATATCGACAAGGGAAGAGGGACAAGTACAACTCAAACCAGTTTCTTTCGTTAGTATTGACGGATGACACTGCTTTATGGCGTTTTCATGGTAACTGCGGAATGCTTGTGACAAAATGTTTGCGTTGCCATAGCTCCGTAACTAAGGAGTTGTGACCCCTTGCTCATAGGACAAAAATTTCTTAGAATCACCTCTTCTGCCTTCTTAACAAGTTACGCAGACCCTCATACACCCTGTATGTATCACCAAATAACTATATTAATCTCTTCCATAAATAGTTTAACTGTATCTGTAATGTGTTTCACTAGCCATATCCTTATATTAATTGATTTCTATATTCAAGTGACACTGCTGATTAATCGATGTTGCTGAGATATTTAAGGTGGTTCCACCGTAAAATGACTTAAATGTCATTTTATTCATATTCTGTTAGATCGACATGTATTGGAGTGACGCAGCTGCGGCCCGCCATTTTGCGCTACCTTGTGACATTCATGTCTGTCTGTCTTTTATACAAATCTACAGTTTTACTCCGATCCGTGCTGAAATGTTCCAGTCTTAATAGTTCTAGACAGGATGAAAATTATAGTTTATTTTAAAAGTATCTCAAGGCCCCAAAAGGTCTCATAAAGGGGCCCTTTGTTGGTCTACGCTACGTATTGGGTTTGGTGCAGTGGTTTCAATGTTTTGCTTTTTAAAACTACTTCCGCTCAGGATAGAGGGTTAAAATTTCTTATATTAAATGGCTGAAAGAATGAATTTTATAATTATTTCAATCAATTATCTTTTAAAAATTCGTATTAACCTGAAAATCACGTTTTTAGCTGTAAAATCGCACATTTTTCTCTGAAATCAACACAACAGCATATTTCCTTGACAACCAGATTTTGGTCTTTAACGGATTTAAAATTCATTTTGAATAGTTAAGGTGGTTCCACCGTAAAATGTTTTAAATGTCATTTTATTTTCTGTCAACAAGTAGAAAAAGTTGTCCTCTCTGATATGAACAACAAAATAATACCTTTACACGCTATTTTATTCTATAATTGAACTTGAAATTACATGGTGTTCAATGGGGGAATGAGAGAAACACGGGGAAAAATAGTATTTTTCCATAAAATACAAATGCCATTTTCGTGGAAAACTGTCTCTAAGAAGGAAATAATCCAGAAAAATGGAATAAAAGTCAAATACAGGCAACTTTCCACCTTATGTTTCTAGTTATTGAAGAATTAATGCCGTAATTGAAGTCAAAATGCGGTAATTCGTAGGAAATGGCACTGCAGTCGGTTCCTATGGCTGGAAAAAAGTTCTCATTTAAAATACATTCGTTGAATAATCTGCAAATTTTGTTCCTTAATTTTGGGTTTCTATAGGTAACGCATTTCATCAGTTAAAGCAGGATTTTTTGACAAAATATAAAAAATGTGGAATTTAGTATTTGTTTTGACTCACACAATCACGGCGGAACCTCCTTAATGAGAGTATGTGTTGTAGGGTTGTAGCATTGGCTTGGAAATTGTTCGAACTGCCTATTGTTGTAAATCAATACTTACCTCCGTCTCACAGAAGTTGTGAACAGCTAGTAGACGGTGGCTTACATATCTGATAGAGCACTCAGTTGGGTCAGAATCACCAAAACCGACAAATACTGTTAAATAAAAGCGCATGAGTTTCAGTACAATTTTTATTCAATTTCCCGCTGGTGAGATATTCACTGGCTTCAACAGCCTAGCCTTTACATTCAAATGTGGTCCAGAGCATAAACAAAAGATGTTAAATTCTCGACGACTACGGCGTCGGACTCCCCGAAAGTCCTTTCCTCGTCGTCACTTTCTTTCAGCTCGAGACGTTGAACTCTTTATGGTCCTGGACTGCCACTCTGTGAGGTGTCAAATTGGGTGTGATACGTCTGAGCAGAAAAATGAGCTTCCTTTCCTGCGCTTCTCATAATACACTGAGCTCATATCCTGGTTTTCCTCTTTAATTATCAAAAATCATTTACTGTAACCGCTGGCCGCCAGTGGAATAATCTTAGGGAGTGTTGTTGGAATAATCTTAGTGGAATAAACTTTAAGAAATGCACCATCACCGTCTTATTTCAAAAAGGAATTACATAAGACACTTCTCAATGCACAGCAGGGGGACTAGTAAAACACAAACCATAACACGCATACATATAGATTACTCTCTGTTCCAACAAATGCATAATACAAATTTCAACGTTGGTATTTATTGTGTATTTATATTATACATTATCATGAGTCACATTAGCTTCTCTAAGTAGGTTTTCGCAGGTTTTTCACACCCACCTTCATGTGTGGGCGTTTTCCTGCAGTGGGTTTATTTCCGAGACGGATACCAGCCAAAATCCTTACGTTTTTCCCACAATTTTACATATCTTTTTACACTTATTTCTGATACTTCATTAAGTCGGGTTAATATTCAATCTCTATTGTTTTTAGTATTTTTCTCTGATTTATATATTGCAGTGTTTGTCATATTGACTCTATTCATGTACTGACGAGGGGCTAGAGGGAAGAAGGGACTTTTTAAGTCTCAATCTCGCCCCAATAAAGACGTATATCTATCTATCTAAAGGAGGTGTATTAAGTATTACAAACAAGAAAAATTCACTTCGCCTTTACCAGGGATTCTGGTCAAGACGAATGATTTTTCCTCTGTGGAATATCGCACTAATTGGCTTATTAACACAACTAACAAAACATCGCATCGTGAAAATTCGGATCACTTTGAATTAATCAAGGCTGCCAAATCAGTTATTTGATCATAAACGTGTACACTTGCCCGAATGATTATTTAATGGGAACAGGTAAGACCTATGTGGAGGACTGTGCTCACGACGAAACTAGAAATCTTTGCAGTTTTCCACTGAGAAGTAATAATGGCGATCGATTTCGACGTTTTTAACCATTATCAAGCCCTGTGGTCACATTTATATTGACTCTGCCTCAATGGTGCTTGTAATACTATTTGTTTTCCTCGTGTGTTTCCTGGGAGATTTGAGTGAGTTCGCGATCTTCTTCCGACAGAGTGCGTCTTTTAGGTGCGTGGTGCGTCTTTTCTGTTCCAAGTTCTGGGCCGTGAGCGATCGAGACGGATAAGGATTAGTGTGGCCAGCTCTTGAAGAACTGTTTCCACTTGTGTTGTACATGTCATAAGTAGGAAAACGGAGGAGGTTCCGGAAGAGTAAGCTAAAGCAATCATTACGACTAGCGTAGAATGTCAATACTCTACAACAATTTCTTGAGTTGTTTTTTTAAGCGGCGAGAAAAATTCATGGGCCATCATGTTGGAATAAGTTGAAATTCTGGCAATAGTAAAATATTATAAAAGCATTTTGACTTGCTGGTCTTTTGGTAGAACTATCATTATTAATTTTATTAATTTATATTTAGCATTGAAAATTCTCCCCTGCAGCGGGTAACTTTGCATTGCATTTTGATTTCCTATTATGTTTGAAGGAGATGATGAGCTGATACATATAATGTCTCCATAGTTTCATTCTATAGGACTCGTATAGTAGTTAAGAAGAGTGCCCATCTCTTGGCACACAATATTTTGCTCTATCTATTGATGTAGGTATAACACATTCTTACATACATACAGTTCCCTACCATCCCAATGAGGGCAAAAACAATTTAATTAAATTCCTTGAATATCTTTGAATTAAATTCCTTGTTTATAAAAGGCATAAGTGTGCAATATGATCACAATTTCGCTTATTCTACCTGGAGATGTAAATGTTAATGCTTTAGCCTGATTTCTTTAGGAGATTCGTGTATAAAATATCTCAGAGTATAATAATTCCTGACAAAAAAAATTTTTTTCAACCGAGATGCAAATATCTCGAGACAAATTTGCGACTTAAATTATAATTCCTCACATTATTTCTGGAATTAAGAATATATTAGATAATGCGTTGCTTTCAATAAAAATAATTAATTTTCAATTACCAATTTTGAAAACTGTTTTTTGCGTACTTACAAAAGTTTACCTGCAATTAATCATTGTGTTTTACATTAAAAGATGTAAACTATGAGTACTCAATTGTTTCCGAACACTTTTTGATGAAAACATTTTAATTGAGAAATTTTGAAATATATATGTAGACACATATTCTGGAATATCATTATCGAGTAAAATTTGGGCAAATTTATAAAGATATGTTAACGATTACGATAGAAAAATATTTTATTACATATTACTTAACCTTAAGATGGATAGTCATGAAAATGGTAGAAATGCCATTTAATTAATATTTTTACTACTCTTCGATGCATGTGTCCTTTGTTTGATATGAACAACTAAATCCTTCCTTTTTACGCTATTACTTTCGCTAATTTGAAATTTTGAAATTTCAAGGTGTGAAATGCGCAAATGGGAAAAATAGTATTTTTCGATCTATAAGAAATGGTATTTTTGCGAAAAACCGATTGCAAGAAGTGAGTTCTCCCAGCATATATCAACGGTATCTAATAACATTTAATTACCTGAACGTCATAGGCTTTCAGGTATTAGTGAATAGCGGCCATAATTGAAGACAAAATGCGTTAATTCAATATGAATGACGCTACAGTCGGCTCATACGGCTGGGAAAAGTATGAACTGAAAATATTTATGTGGAATGAACTGCGTGTTCTGTGCCTTAATTTTATTTTGGTAACAACTATGTGAAGGCCGTCAGTGAAGGCCGTTTTCTTTTAACTAAAAAAAAACGAAAAGGTGGAATTCAGTAATTTTTTCGACTCATGCAGTCGCAGTCACAGTTCCTTAATGCCGTTCTATACGAGACACTTTATTGCACAATCTCTTGAACGTATTTATGTGCATTGAAAATTGCTTCGTATAAAGCAGTGAATTGCAAGAACACATGCGCAAATACACTAAATAGAGATGGGAAAATATCCCCTGCTGCTTTAATTCCCAGCCTGTATTCTCGCATTGCGAAAACAGATGCAACTTCAAATTGTGCATTGAAGGGCCTTATCGTGCAAAACGGCCTTGAAAGTGGAAGGAAAACGATTAACGTCGGGTAGTGGGATTTTTTAAAAATTATTGTTCAATCCCAGGGGTTTCCCGGGAAATTCGGGAGTTGTCTAATCAACAATATTAGCAGGGAGTGTAGAATCGCCTCCTCCGGCGTGCTGGAGTTGATAAAAAATGCCACTATTCGGTATTTATTACCATGATGAGCTATTTTTTATATATTTTATTCTTATCCGGTACTAGCGGTCTATATTTTAAGTTGGTATTACCGGGGGTACCCCGATTAAAAGTACCGGTACTAGGTTATACCGCATGGTATAGTTCAAATCCTCTAACACATAGTGTTAATAATATAACCAGTTCGATTACAATTTCTAAAGACAGCTACCTTTATCGATACACAAATTATGTATCACTAAGGCCCAGTTTTATGGTATCTGATCAAATATTTTATTGTTACGGAAACCAATGCAAATACGTTCTCCCATCGATATAACGCTCACGTTTGACTTGCCAACTGACTGATGCAATAAAAAATCCCGAACACTCAGTTAATTTTATTAGTCAACGTAAATTATTTGTGCGATATTCCACAGAGGAAAAATCATTCACCTTGACCTTTTCCTCTTTCGTGGAATATAGCACATTATGTGCACTTTCGGGTGACTCCGTATGGGGTAATTTCCGTGGCTAGTCCCGGTATCCTCAAAATTGATAAATTATAATTGGTTTAAATTATCTTGTGGTTAACGTTACGTAGACATTTTAAATAGTGATTTTAATTTAACTATAAATGAGTTGCCACTAAATTTGAGCAGTTATCTCTGAGCAGGTTTAATGGAAATGACTAATTCCTTTTCACGAATATGCCAGACCAATTAGGTTATAGATTTACGCTACGGCACAATTAATAAAAAAATTATAAACTAGAATATCCCGGTATACCGATAGTTTTTTAGTCGGTTAAATCAGGCTTTTATTGCTATGACCTTAAAATACTCGTGGGTATAAATAATACCGGTGCTTTTATTTTATTCGCCCCCCGCGTTTTGTCTTTCGCCGACGAAACGACAGTCCCCGTTCTCTTTTCGTTCAGTCTCGCACCGTCCGTCGACCTGTGTCGCCGCATGTGCGACTTCCTTTGTTTCTTTCAAGGGCTTCTTCACTCCCCCCTCTCGGACACTTCTAAATCCATTGTCTCTCTCTTTCTCTCATGCATCGAGTTTGAAGGCGTGTGCAGCGAAGATATAAACACTATATTATGTAAAAGATAGTTACGATAATTGCATCGGAGTTAAAAACCTACTTACAGCAGTTAGGATTGGAATTTATATCATACCGTGAGTTAAAATATCGACTTTTAAATCCAAGTCAGTTTCAAGCCAATTTCTTTTCTGAGGACGCCAAAAGAATTGTACAAAACCCGACATACTTATCCGACATCATTATCCATTTTGAACGTAGTTTCGTAGAGTTACTTATATCAGTAACAAGCCTCTTAGCTTCCCTATTGTCGATGGACACAGTCGCGCAAAATAAAACAACTATGGATAATTTTGCGTGGATCATCTAAAGTCAGCAAGAGTCTTTAGTCCTATGTTTAATGGATAATTTATCTCAAGACATATATGTAATAGGTAAATCTGTGGCAGATACAGTAGAATAGTTTAAATTTTTTACCGAACAATTATCACAACCGTGCAAGATCTCCTAGCTTGTTACACATATGTTTTTGGAAAGTAATATTGAAGGATATAAAGCTAGCTAGTGAAGTTTTCGTTTCATTATTGCTAAGGCTCGGTATAATATAAGGTATAATAACAACAGAAATGAAATATTTTTGCAAATAAATATATTAAATCACATGCGTGGAACATAAGGCGGCAGTTCGAATTGCTACTCACGTGAAATGGGCTATGGCATCGGTGAATTATAATTTGGAACCATTTGGAATCACCCGGCCATAAAGGGTTAGTAGGAAAAGTACAAAGTGTTCCTTATAGACGCAATATTTTCAGCTCAAAACTGTGCTATCTTCACTGACTGACTGCGCCGAATGTTCTTTCCAGGATATCCAAGTAAATTCTTCTTTCGACGCAGTGACGTTTGGTACTTTGGCTCAATGGTGGGGATGCGACTTTATTGGAGCGAGATTGAAGCTGGGGCAGTCGCTTCTTCCATCCGACCCTTCGTCAAACACATGCATGAAATAAAGTACAATTCAACTGTTACAATCATATAAAAAAAGACCATCAATATGTTAGAGTAAAGCAAGTGGAATATAAACAATGTAGAAAGATAAAGACGAATGTGGGAAAAACGTAATGAATAGGGAGGAGATGATATTCTTAACGAAAAAAACCCACTGCAGGAAAACACTCGCGCACGAAGGGGATGGTTTGAGTGTTTAAGGTGGTTCCACCGTAAAATGACTTAAATGTCATTTTATTCATATTCTGTCTACTTGTAGAAAAGAATGTCCTCTATCTGATATGAACAACAAAATAATACCTTTCCACGCTATTTTATTCTATAATTGAACTTGAAATTACAAATGGGTGTTCAATGGGGGAATGAGAGAAACACGGGGAAAATAGTATTTTTCCATAAAATACAAATGCCATTTTCGTGGAAAACTGTCTCTAAGAAGGAAATAATCCAGAGAAATTGAATAAAAATGAAGTACAGGGATCTTACCACCTTATTACTTTACTTTTATTAGTACTTTTTTATATATACTTATTACTTTTATTAGTACTTATTTTTGAAGAATGTGTAATAATTAAATTCAAAAAGCTATAATGATTAATACATGTTTTCACTGTTCCTTTTTATTAAATGTTATTCTATTCGCAGTGTTAACTAACACAGAAGTGTAAAAAAATAACTACTGCAGACTACGGACAAAGCACCAACGACAGCATCTATGTGATTGTAGTTGCAACACACTTATTCTATGTTTTTGTCTTTGTATTTCATCTGTGATGGTCGAGTCGGTGACCCCAAAACGGAGATACTGTCCAATGGGGCACCTATATTCCAGACAAATCATTGTAAAAACAATAATTGTATTCATCTAATCTGGAATAAAAACCATTATTATTATTATTATTGTTCTTGTTATTGACGAATTAATGCCGTAATTGAAGTCAAAATGCGGTAATTCGTAGGAAATGGCGCTGGAATCGGCTCCTATGGCTGGAAATACGTGCTCATTTAAAATATATTCGTGGAATAATCTCCATATTTTGTACCTTGCTTTTGGGTTTCAATAGGTAATGCATTGCATCAGTGAAAGCAGGATTTATTTTTGACAAAATAAAAAAATGTGGAATTTAGTATATGTTTTGACTCACACAGTCGCAGCGGAACCTCCTTAATATTTGCTGCGGGGGTAAAAGGTTCCCAAATTTGGTTTCCCCAAATGTATCCACTAAAAACGTCCAAGACCTTCTTGATGGAAGCTTTTCGCGGAGTTATCCTGGACCCTGGATATGCCATATATGCCTTTCAATGTATAATACATGTTGCGTCTGCTTAAGGTGACGTTTTCATGGACGCGTTCACAGGCGAAGAGACGCGAAAACGGGATCTTCAGCCAATCAGAAGCCTGGAATCTTACGCGTGAGTTCGCGTAGAGACCCGTCGTCGCCCGAGTTGAAATATCCTCAACTTTCGACGCGTGGAACCCGTCAACATGGCTGCCCGCCGCAGTGTCGTCCCTGTGGGTTAATTCATTAACGCGGAAAAATAGAGAGAAATACACCTACGTGTATAATAATTTCAGAGACTATGGAAATAGAAATTTAAGAGATAAAGCCTTTGCTTTTCCAAAAGTGCACCTTAACTATTATAGTTCTTCTTCTTCTTACGTTGTCAACCCTGAGGTTTGTCTGCAGTAGCTCGCCACTCAGATCTTCGTTCTGCTTTCCTTTTTATCTCTTCATAGGAGGTGCAACCCATATCGCTCATGATTTGCTCCACGTAGAACAGTCTTGGTCTTCCTCGACGGTTTCTTACCTCAATCATTCCTTCTATTATTGTTCTAATCTTATGATTACGACGTAGGATGGGCCCTATGCCCGACGTAGGGCATAGGGCCCATAGGGCGTACGATGGGCAGGAAATACTTTTTAGGTTCCCTCATTTTCAAAATCCTCAAGTTTAAACAACCTGCCTATTTAACCGAACTCTTTACATACACTACCGAGGTTCGAAACAGAAACCTGCGCACCCCCCCTGATGCACTTTATATCCCAACCCATAGATCAACTCTACTCCACAACTCCTTCTCGGTAGAAGCAGTTAGACCATGGAGTTCTATCCCCCATGGTATTCGTCAAACATCTTCGGTGAACTTATTCCACACAAAATTATTCCACTACCTTCACAACCCCACGCCGTCTTTCTCATAATATATGTTACATTTTTCTGTTTATAAACTGATTTGTATAATTTAAATAATGATCTGTCATTGAGTCGAGTCTTATTTTGTTAAACATGTATTTTAATTTTTATTATTTGATTTGAAAGAAACGTTTCACTTAATTTAGTTGTTAACTTTTACATCTGTTTTCAACTGATATATCGTCGTTTGATGTGTTTTTTGGTTTATTGTTGTATTCTACATTTGTTTAGATGCCCTTCGAGGCCTTTATCTTTATTATTGTATGTCTTTGTATTTTTGCAATTTAATTCATATGTGTTATGTATAACCCAGGGGACATGGGATCCCAGGTTCTAAATACAAGTTATTCTTCTCTATTCTATATTTGTCTCGCGTTTTTTGAACGCTTATCCTTAATGTCCTTCTCTATGTTGCCCATTTAAACACTTCTTCATTAGTTATTCCTTCTACCCAGCTGACTTTCAGCATCTTAAGGTGGCACCAGGATTCAAATTCTTCCACTTCTTTTCTGTTGTCTGCCAAAAGTCCATTCTCGCATCCATATAAAAACAACACGATCCACACATATGCTTCCATGAATCTATTCTTTTTTTAAAATCAATGTTTCTATTGGTAAGGATGTTTATCTTTGAGTCAAAGGCGATCTTGGCTTGTTGAATCCTGCTTATCATTCTCTTTTTACATTTACCATCGCTTGCGATTTTCCTTCATAAATAGGTAAATTATTGAATCTCTTCCTGCCGCGGTATATCTTCATACGATTACAAAAAAGGTATTGCGAAATCAAAGTAAACGATCAAATGTATACAATTTGACTATAAAAATTAATTTTACATTCAAATAAATAAAACATAATATTTGAAAACATATCGTAGTGGGGCCATGAACAAGTCGATTACAGCGACGTGCGACGGGAGGAGGAGAAGTTTTTCGATTGGTGGAGCGGTCGGTTATCTCGTGAGATATTTTAATAAATACAATGTCAGGGCTTAGGAGTTGTTGCGTTGACGCCATCAATAAAAAATTCATATCATTCTCAATCATAATAAATTTTCGCTTTTCAGTGCAGCATTTCATTGGTTTAGAACTGAAAGAGAAGAAAGGCCGTTTTTCGTTTCACTTCACGGGGCGGACATAGGTACGAAGATCTAACGGTATTTCCTGATTTCGACGCACGCTTCAATCAGTTAAGTATGCATATTTTATTTTTTTAAATGCCTCATTGGAACGCAAATCAATTTTGGCTAAAAAAGATGACACTTCAATTAGTGCGGTCTGTAACGGGGGATTATTTCGTAGCTATTCGTATTCGAATGGAAAAGTAGATTTGCTTTATCACGGATTAAATTTCGGAAACATTGACGGAAGCAATGAAAGATTAATCGAAAGAAAGTTACATAATGAAAGGGTCCAAAAATTCCGCTCGACTGTGACGTAGATCCCGATTTTCAGCCTCAGAGGCAATCAGTGGTGAAGTTGAAGTTTCATTCAGGAGAGACTCGGCTATCTGGAAGCTCATATAATGTCGTCGTTTAAGTGACGTCACGCTCACGTAAAATCTCAGCATTTACGTGACATTTTTTGACATTTTCGAATCCATGACGTCTAAAATTTCGGCATTACCTACCGAGGCTCGAAAATTCCTGTCTTTCCGGAATAGGGCACATGAATATTTTCCGTGTTTGACGTCACGCCCCATTGGAGTTGTGGTTGAGACTACTTTCTCCGCATAAGGGCGTATCTAGCCCGTACACATGATCTATATAGCAAGGGAACCTCCTCCCCCCTCCCTTCTCAACCCTCCTCCGTATCCTAGCAACCTAGTGGCGTGCCCCGCACCGAGCGCCCCCTCTCGCGTGAGCACCGTGAGATGGCGTGCGGTGCGCGCGCGCGCCCGCCTCTGTCGCCACGGTTACGGAGAGGGAGGGGGGTGCGCCGACGGCACCGCCTGCCACTTCCCCTCAAACCCCCACCCCACAACCCCCTTCGCCGAGGAAAGCGGACGCCCTCTTTTGCCGTGAGAGCGACGCACAGTCTGTGCCCGGACGGACAGGCGGGCGAACGTCCCATATCATTTACTCGTGTGTGTGTGCATATGTGTGTCTGTTTCTTTCCCTGCCGTGGTACGGCTCTGCTTCACGCCACTTCCAAGACACTCCAGCGGGCCCCAGAATTATTTCCCATTCATTGCACCCCTTGTGTTGAATAAAGGCTTGTTATTTCTCACTTCCCCCAGTCCCTACATCCAACTTTCGCCGTCATTCGACTTTATTCGCGTCCGTACCCCAATAGAAGATACTCAGTACTCCAGTTTCGGAGACCGCTGCAGTACAGAGGGAGATCTATCGTGACGGAAACCATACTTACGTGCGTAAACAGCGCGAGTGCGTGCTTCTTACCGAGTATCCCGTGTTGCTCTGCAGTCTGCACGCGACCGTCCAGTCCGTCCTCCACCCACCCACCACTGAAATGACAAACAAAAAAGCAGACGGATGACGGAGAATCGAATAATGATCGCGATGCTGCGAAGCGAGCCGCGACCTGGACCTCGTCTTACCGGCCGGTAAACCGATGTTCTGCTGTGAAGAGTGGTACATATGGGTGAAGTGTGAGGTGGGTAAAGGAAGGAGGATCTGTGCTTGGGGAAAGGCGAAAGAGGTGCCAGGGTCAAACAGTTTCAAAGGTCAGCGTGAAGTTGGCTGCTAGTTCTGGAAAGGGATTCGAAGAATTGGAGGCAACTCGGTGTCGAAGAGCGAGTGGAAATCGTGAGTAGGTGAAGGTCACTACGGCGTGTGGATGCTGTCTGCTCGCCTAAGAGCCCCAAGGCGTCACCTCTAAAGTCGACTCCGTTGTGTCCATTGCGGAAATTCTCGATCGAAAAGGGCCAAGTGATACGAATCCCGCCGTTGCCACGTCTCACATATCACCGCACCAAAGCTCTATGAGCTGAATATTGCTTTAAATGCATTAAGTGGTAACGGTGGAAGCCATATAACTCTCGATGCATATCGAACTTATTTTTCCGTAAGAGCAGCCCTGAAGTTAAGTGTTTTATAAAGATTGTTTTGCACTCTCCGGAACCCCTAAGGCTCAACGAGTGCCTAATGTACACAACCTTTCTCGTGTAATTACCCTGAAATGCATCATCCGCGACGTGCCCCTTAGTGACAAGATTATTAATTAATTCACTCTCCATCCTCTGTTTGTGTCGTGTCTACGGCTCTGGCACAATCCTCCCGACTGTGCCTTGTTGTGTTTTATTGCGTGTTCAAACATTTTTGTGTTTTCCGGATGATTCCACGTTCTCGGGCGATGGTCTGATACACAATGGGAACACCGGCCCCGTAGATTACCCACCGAAGTTTAGCTCCATTGGATTGTTGGGCTCGAAATCGGATTTGGTGGCCTTCCTATGTATGTTCTCGTTCCAAGTTCTGTTGCCCCTTTAATCTGCGAGTGGCTGTACATTGTTCTGTTGCCAAAGTACGTGTAACTCAAGTACCACCACCAATACGAATAGCGATACACTACGGGATAAATAAACGCAGAGGCCGATTCCTTGGACTGAGAAATTTAAATTTCCGTAAATCGTTTAGTGGTGCACTTTTTATGTGCATATTTATCGCTCATAATTGGCTTTCGTTTTCGTGTCATTGGTGAAAGTTGTGTTCTCCTCTTACGCCATGGATGAAGTGGTGGGACTTGTCTTCTGTTCTCCGTTTTAATCAGAAAGCACCTCTGGGTTCGTAAGGTGGCTAAGTGCACCGGCTTTCCTTCCCGGGGTCCCGGGTTGAATCCCGTCAGTGGCGTAGGTTTTTCAGTGTATTCCCCATTTCTACTCTGTGAGTCTTGCGGAAGAGCACTTCAACATCTGGAACTCCGTCCCTCGGATGGGGTTTTAAACTGTGGTCCCCTTGGCGCCTTTTGTTAAGGATTGGCTAATTCCAACGCTAAGTTTCTTTCGCTCCACCCTCCCTCCATAACCCGAATAATCCTTTCCTTAATAAACCCACCCTCCTGTCCTAAATGGTGCAAGTGAACTCAGTTTTCGGGTGTCTCCTCGAATAAACAAACAAACAAGGAACACTCTACTACTATTCAAACGTCCCTTTCGTCTCCAAGATTCGTCTCCGATCCGAGCAGCTGAGCCACCCTGGATGTTTTGCCCCCCCCCCCCTTTCCCGTGAGGCCGGTCTCCGCCCCCACCCCGGCTCTACAATTGTGCCGCCCCTTTAGGAAGAAGACCGCAGTTATGATCTGAGTAGGTGCTCTCTCGGATCCCAACTATCTTCTCCACGCGTCTTTTCCGTGAGTACTTCGAGGAGTGGTGCCCTGCCTTGCTTCGAGCGGACTGTTGACAAGGAGTAGTAGTATTGTTAGGAGTAGCCGGGGACGCCGCTTCTTGGTGTTGTGTCCCTTGGTGATTCCCTTCGTTCTGGACGTCCGCTTGCTGCTTCGCCATCGTTGCATGACGCGCGGGAGACGCCAGGCGTCGTCGTTCGTCGAGGTGGGGGCGCCATGATCCCGTACGCCACCTGCCTGTGCTTCCGTCGCGGCGACGGAGGGCGCCGGACTGCGGACACCGGCTGGAGGCCCGTCCACGATCCATCTGACGACAAGGTGCGTGCCGTCCCGTCACTGCACATCTCTCTCTCCCCCTACCATGTTACGTTCCAACCACAACCAACTTTCAATTCCAACTTTCTCAACGACAATTCAACTGGCCTCTTCCTAAAAAAAAACCTATGAGATTTTGTCTCTTCAACCATTTCCCCCGTCATTACCCAATGGGGATAAACCATGCAGAAGACATTCATGAACTAATTGAAAAGTAGTCCACGACTGAATTATCCTGAGCATACAACCATAGAACGTTCATTGAATATTCAAGTGTGAACTATTCATTTGAGGATGTACATAGATCGTTGGTTTCCAGTCTACGAAGTACTTATTATTAAAAAACTCCCTGGTTGAACATTTAAAGAACATCTTTAAACCATGTATATTTGAATTGTCTAATGATAATGCTCATTCTGCATTTTAGGAATATTCTTATCGTACGGAATATGCGAGAATAGGTGTGTAATAGTAGTATTACTCCGATAGTTTGGAGGAGATATGACAACTCTATGGTATAAGTGGACGTTGCCATTCTATAATAGTAGTAGCCTTTGGAGATGAAGAAACTTTTTCCGTTTAGAGATTCATCTACATCTACAAAATACCCTGCAAGCCACTTCAAGGGTGTGTGTTGGTAATTACGAACATGCGTTACACTACACCCTAAAGTTAGTGTAACTACGGCTAATAATACATTAACATAAATCGGTAATACTTGTCACGAGGCGAAGCCTCACAAGCATGCACTACACTACAGACATGCTACCAATGGAGAGGGACCGTTAATGTATATTGCAACCACACAAATGAACAGAGGCTCAGGAGTCATGCCGAAAACATGCACGGTGTGCTGTTTTTACTTATTAGCGGACGAGGATGCAAGTACTAGGGATTCATCTACGTTGAACATCCATTGAATTCCGATTCCAATGGAAGGATTCCACTGAATATTTTTGCAATATCTATGAGTGCCATTTGAACGTTTATTAAATGTCCGTCTTTATCTTTTTAATAGTGTTCACTGAACGTTCTTTGGCCATCTTTTGGAGAATAAATTCCCCACTGGGTAAAATTAAAAGGATTATATTTTGGCGTTATTCCAATTTATATTTGAGTGACCTCGATTTTTTTCTATGCAATGCACGAGTCATTTCCAAGAGCACTGCGAAATAATTTCCGGTAATGCCTTTTTCTCTTACTTTCCTTTGGGCGGGGGTTTGAAACTGAGTAAAACAAGGTCATGGCCAGGGAAAGAAAAACAGAAGTGGGAGGATCGGTTGGTGGATGAAGAGAAACGACGGGGTTAAAGGAACGTAGTCGTTTAACAAATTTGACCCGTACAAATTTGGAAGAATTTACTATGTGAACATTTTCTCTGAATCTTAATTCGGAACTCTCATCGCAGCCATGTTAAGTTCTTGGATTTAAAACAACCGATTGTTCCATTTCATTAAAGTGTTTGGCGAAGTAAGATTTTTATCTTTATCATAAAACCCCCAGTAATGATTATAAATCCGACTTTTACTAAAAAATCAAAAACCCATTCCCAAAAGGAATTGAGGAGTATATATTGGACATCACCGGAAATATTTTCGTAGTCCTCTTTGCAAAATGACGCTTGGTGGGCGATGTCACTCCATTTAAGTGTGGAATTTTAATTATGCGAAGCGTAATTATTTTATTTAGGTTTCGATTCCAAAGAGCATATTCGTCAACCATCACTTCAGTTTTCCCCGTTCCCTTTGTGCGTCCCAAGTCCTTCCTATCCTCGGACTAATTGAGTTGATCCCTTCCTATCCTCTGACTAATTCAGTCGATCCCTTCCTATAACGCTGTGACCGCTCTTTGGCTGTGACTGCCGTATCCTTGTTGATTACTGTGTCCACGGTCCTCTGCCAGTAAGCAAGACTATCCACATACTTTCCTGTCTTCCGTGCCGTGAATCCCCGCGTCGGCGTTGTTTTATTTGACGTTTTTTTGGGTGGGGTGGGGTAAGAGGGTTCTGACTCTTCTTCCGTCCATTTAAATCTACATGCACTAAGAACCGTGTGTGGCACCTCGCCAAGCATGCAATACTGGGAAGATATCTAGGATCCTGGGGAGACATAACATCAAAGCGATTCATGTCCCTCCCGGCAAACTACGGAATCACCTAGTAAATACAAAGGATCCAATTGGCCTCAAAGTACCCGGAATTTACCGCATACCTTGCGAGTGTGGCAAGGTCTATATTGGCGAAACAGGGAGAACTATAGAAACAAGAACGAAAGAACACGACGCCGCTTCAGACTCGACCAGAAGGAAAAATCCGATGTGGCGGAACACAGCTTAGAAGAAAATCACTCCATCCATTGGGAGAAAACCACCATTCTGGGGAGAACCAGAGGATACTGGGATAGAATTGCTAAAGAGGACATTGAGATCCGGCTCAGGACCAACAATCGCAACAGGGATCAGGGTTTTCGTCTCAGCTGTACTTAGAACCCTATCTTGAAAAAAGCGGTAAACCATAGTATTGGCGGGAACGGATAGCCAATAAACGGAGACCACGGTGGGAGGAATAGAGTATAAAGACAGAAAGTATGGAACACCAAGATCGTCCGCATCCACAGCCTTGAAAATGGCAGGAAAGTCTCCTGCCGAAACGTCGGCAATCATGGAAAGCCTAACCCGGTGGGAAACCCGAGAACAACTCATCAGTATGCAATACTCGCCCCAGTTCAAGGCCGACCCACGTACGATCCTCCTCTCGTCAAGACAATCAGGAGAGGACAATGCACAGTCAAACCATAAATTGAGAGAGAACTATGTTGACAAACATGCTTACATGTAACGCACGGTTTATGATACTAATGCCGACAATAGTAATGCTGATACTCATGACTCATGGATTCCGTGAGATGCTCTTTCATGCAGAAAACCAAATGATACGGTGCATCTCACGCAGGATGAATTGTAAGTAATAATCATAAGAATTTACTTAAAAAGAATACCAAGTCTTGCCTACTTTGCGATAATGGTTATTTCAATTGAAGATCTATCGCAATGTTAATGATCCCATATTGTCTATGAAAGAAATTAAATCATAAATCTATGTTATCTGCAATACATTTCCATCATCTTATACTTTATACCGCAATTGGTTGGTTTTTACTCAATATGTCGACCGTATTCTGAAAAAGACTCTAGTTAGAACTTACACAAAAGATTGAACCAACATTTTTCCCCTTGTTCTTGCAGATACTTCCAGCCTTCTTACAGTGAATCACGATTGTGCGGAATTAAACTAATTGTTTTATACCTACTCCTCGCATTCTAACGATTTCTTCTTCTTCGGGATAGGTATTAATACTATCTTCACGAAATCCTCTGGCCATATTCCTTCCTCGTAAATTCTACGAACAGGTTTGAAAACGTTTACCTTTCTACTTAAATTCTTCAGCAACTCCGAAGGTTAGTTATCTGCTCCCACGACTTTTCTTGCCTTCATATCTCCTAACCCTCTCTTTTTCGCTATCAAGTTACTCGGGTCCGAAGTTATCCATACCTTCTGTTCTTTCATCCTCAATATCTAGGTTCACTGGTCTATTATCTCTGTCATGTAGCTCCTCCACGTATTCTCTCCACCTATCCTGGATATCTTCCAGTTCGATTAATAACCTCCCTGTTTTTTCTTAACCTTTGGCATCGTTTTCTCTCTCTCTTACCACCCGATAGCCTTTTCACCTTAGTGTATAGTGCTCCCACTTCCCCCTCTAAATGCAGCTTTTCCATTTCCTCGCATTGTCCCTTCCACCAGTTTTATTTTGCCCGATTGGTCACTCGCCTGAGTTTATTATTCAATTCTTTGTATTTCCTCTTGCCTAAGTCGGTGTTGACGTTTTTCCATATCCTTCTCTCCTCCATTTTCTTTATAATTTCCTCCGTAACCCACTGCTTATTAACCCTTTTCTTTTCCACCGTTCCTATTGTCCCCTCTGCCGCTGTAACTATGCATGTTTTTATTATCTCCCAACTTCCTTCGATTTTTCCCATTTGCCTTGCTTAACGTATATATGTTTTTTCACTAGCTCCTCCTTTTCAACCCTTTCAATGCTTCCAATTTCCACCTCTTCATCCTCCTACCTTTACAAAACCTTTTTAATTTAACCTTTCAGTTCATCATAAGAAAAATGATGATCCTTCAGCATCCACACACCCCTAATTGTTACCCGCCTCAACCTCCTACTCTGCATTCTCCTAATCATCTCCAGCAGTTTCCTCTCCTCAAAATCCTTGCCGAGCACTTCTTTGTTCGTCTTTCTTTCTGTCTCTCAAACCTTCTCCTCCACATATCAAACGCCTGTAGACCTTGCTTGTCCTCTTTTCACAGATTCAATATTTCTGCATTGTACAACACCACACACTATATTTGGGTCTTCTCCAATCATTTATTTGCACGCTTACTCAAGTTTCTCTTTATTAATTCTCTCCCATTAGCTAAGGCTTTTTCTCCTGCCTTTAAGTTTATTACCTCTCTCATTACCTTACAACGCAGACCGAAGTAATTGAAACGTTCCCCTTGCTCCAGTTTGTGCCCTCCTCACATGTAGTCTCCCTTCCTTTGACCTAGAAAACGTCATTAGATTAGTTCTCTTTTACTGCCTTATAGTTTTTACTTTTTGGTGAACATATTTACTGGTAGAAGGACGTACTATCGGTTATCCAGTAGCTTCATCTCCTAAGTTTAAATCGAACCGCCTTCCAAAAGACTACTTGCAGAAGTGTTAATAAGTTGATGCAAGATCAACACCAGCATTTGTAGTGCACTTAAGGAAAAAGCAGCAGGGATGGAGTTGGGAATGAGTGGGTCATAAAAGAATGTGGATTTGACTTTCATTCAGTGATGAATGTCGGTAGTAAACAATGAGAAAAACTAAACAGAGATTGCAAAAAAAGCACTAAGTAATATGCATGTATTAACAAAACAATTCTAGAATGGACTCAATTACCTGAAAAGCTATTTGATTCCTTCCCAGCAAGTGTGAACGTATTTAAGAAAAGATATGCAGTTTCTTAATAATTATGTTTGATCCTGATCCTAACTTTAATTTATTCGAATAACTACAATGTTATTTTAATTTTAATGTTACGTAATTTTATTTTTATGCAAAATTCTGGACATGGTGCTGAGAGGGTAATCAATGTTATGCCACCAGAATCTTGCACTTGTAGGTCCAATAAATAACTTAAAAAAATAAACATGACATTCTGGAAATAGCCAAATTTCGACAATAAATACGTTTTTTGACACCACACTGCTCGAATTCTGTACATATTAATTTTGTAGCGTGTCACTCAGTCAGTCAGTCATTCTGTATCCATTTTGCCTATTCCTCTCTCAAGTTTTGAGCTAGAGCAATGAGGTCTGGTGCACTAAATGTGGATTATCTGCCTGTATGATTTGGTAGTAGTTTTGGATTTTTAGCAGTTGGTGGTGCAAAGAAAAATGCAAAAACCGTGGCTATTAAGCTCATAATCCGTAAAAACTGCTAAACAACGATGAATTTATTTAGGTTGGCAACGGTGATGTAAGCAAACAGTACTCATAAAATAACAATCAGTTACAAACCGTATGGGCATATAAACGATGTTAAAATATCTTTTTCAGGTAAATGTTGATTGCACTACGATATCCGTATTACTTTATTTTCATTGATTTTATTTCCCTTGAGATATAGCTACTTTTACGCGAATGAAGATATTCAGTGAAGATATTTAGAAATAATCCGGGTGAATGTTTAAATTTATGCCACTCAAAAACAATAAGGTTCATCTCAAATTTCAGTAAACGCAACGTTAATATAATCAATTAAGTGTTTTGATATTGCCTTTCCCTTGATTTGGTTTTATTGCATAAGATATACGATTAGCTAGCGTAAGTGAAATGAACCTCAAGAGTTTCCCATGCATAAAAGTGTCTGGATAAATACCAAAGGTCGTAAACGTTCCAATACATTTGCGTGTGCCGCTGTCTCAATATTGGTACAAACTTCACGTCGAAAGTTTAGAAGTATTACTTATACCATTACGAATTCTATATGAATGTGCGAGAAACTGACCTCAGAGATAATTCATTACCGGTCTTTGTTAATATATATGTCAAATATTGTTCCCATGCTTGCTATTTTGGGGAAGTAAAATTGCCAGTGGAGCACATCAGGAGCACAGCAGACAGAGACTGCATGCAAAGCAGGCAACAAGTCTGCTAGTCCACTCATAAATCGTGGAACTTATAAATTTGTGTAAATTAAAATAAGTACAAAAAGTCATCTTTAAAGCGTACAATGTTATTGAATAATTTTATTCCTAGGTATTAAACGCAAGGGAAGTCACAAGTTTGTGTCATACGTAATCAATAAGAAGAAAAATATCTCTAAGAAAACATAAATATTTATGTTGCCAGAATTAAGTTCTGCTGCGACAAATTAAGTTGCTTGGATTTTTAATCTCCGCTGGCAGTCAAGCGATCAATATTCCACCGGATTTGATGCGATATTAATAGCTGAATCGCGGTGGCAATTGTGAACTAAATAGATGGCATTCAGTTTTTCGTAAAGTGGAAACCGTGGCCGATAGTTCTATCGATTTCTTACCCAATCTACCTCTCCTACCGTAGAAGTCAGTGCTTACTTATCAAAGTTCTACTTGCAAGCGTACTTAGGCCAGTACTACGCAAGTAAAGTCGCCTTAAGAGGCAAGTCTTTAATCGATTAAAACGATTAATTGAATCCGAAGTAATCGATTTCCATGCTATTTTCATGATTGGCATGGTGTTTTGTGCTGTTATACATTCTGACTTGCGAATTTAAATCCTTTCCATCGAAACTGGTGTATGAGAAGAGTGGGGAACCTTAACTTAAGAAGGTTCCGCCGCGACTGTGTGAGTCAAAACAAATACTAAATTCCACATTTTTGATAATTTGTCCAAAAAATCCTACTTTCACTGATGCAATGCGTTGCCTATAGAAACCCAAAAGTAAGGTACAAAATATGCAGATTATTCCACGAATGTATTTTAAATGAGCACTTTTTCCCAGCCATAGGAGCCGACTTCAGCGCCATTTCCTACGAATTACCGCATTTTGACTTCAATTACGGCATTAATTCTTCAATAACTAGAAAAATAAGGTGGTAATATGCTTGTATTTTATTTTTATTCAAATTCTCTGAATTATTTCCTGCTTAGAGACAGTTTTCCACGAAAATGGCATTTGTATTTTATGGAAATATAATATTTTCCCCGTGTTTCTGTCATTCCCCCATTGAAAACCATGTAATTTCAAATTCAATTATAGAATAAAATAGCCTGAAAAGGTATTATTTTGCTGTTCACATCAGATAGAGGACAACTTTTTCTACAAGTAGATCGAATATTAATAAAAAGACATTTAAGTTATTTTACGGTGGAACCACCTTAAAAACGAGTCACGCAAATGAAATGGAATAATACGTGACAATGATCGGCTATTTTAAATTTTATTTCCAATAGTCGATTTATTGTTAACCAACTATTCGATTAGCGATTATAACTAAGCTCTCCATAATCTATTAATTTTGAGAGAATAATAAATCTGAATAGATTAATATACTCGATCATTAGCACACTAATCGCTCGTGAATCCGATGGTATATTAATGATTAGGAAGAAGGTGAATGTTAGGAGACATTGGAACCATTGAAAGATTACGTAATGATGTCCATAAGTGTGAGGATGGAGCAGAGTGGAATTCTGTAAACTCCCGTGTGTTCCCTGTTCCTCGCAAACAATGAAGCCATATTTCGTTTGACCTTTGAACGGCTTATTGGGCACACTGACCGGTCCCCTCGCAAAGCTTTCTCCGGCTTATTTTCGAAGATTTAAACATTGTGAACTGATTTCGTCGTATATTTTTTGCCGCGCTTTCGATTTCACAGTGATGTCGAGGAGTAGGGTTCAGGATTCTTCAATGCCATGCTAGATTCGTTCTTATTTGATCACAGGTTTCCTAGCCATGCAACAAGGAACTGCGCAGAGGCCATCAAAAATGTGTTTCATTATGCATTGATCAGCGGGATGAGTTTTTGTTACTTTATTACTGACGACTTAAAAAATTACAGACGCTCACGTTGTATGGTGACACTTTGCACCTTGAGGGGATGTTTGGTAACTAATACAAATATTTTAATTCCCCTCCATAGGTCATATTGGGAATTGCATATTGCATGAGAATATGATACATTTCAATAAATGGAGCGGGACACTGCATGCTATGAGAATCGCACCACCATCTGGCTTTGTCCCACCATACTACACAGTCTCATTGAATGAAATTATGCAGTCGTCATAGACCATCCTCGCATGCCTTCATGTTCTCCATTAAATGTGATTAGGAATGATGCTGTGATGCTTTGTTACCCACAGCAGGGATTATGTCATTTGCTTCACTACTTCCCTGTGGCTTAATGGCAATTAATTAACAAGGAAAACAATAGAAGGATATACGAAACAGAAGAGCTACATGGACACAAAGGCGTCAGAAGAGGACAGATAGAATGGTGCGTTGAAGTAAACTTATCTTAGAATTGAATATACTTTAATAAAACTGCAGTAATTGTACTGTCCACTTAAATTTTAATGTAAATATTACACTACACGTGTTTCGACGTTCCTTAAGGCGTCTTCATCAGGTCTACTTACTCTAGGTCATTAAAATTTAAGTGTACAGTACAATTACTGTAGTTTTATTTAATTACTAAAATGCTGTTCCACCATATATCGCCCGAGACTGTCGAATTTATTAGAATTGAATGACTAATGAATATTTTTTTTAAACTAATGAAATATTTGGAAATATATGTACCTATAAGCAAAAAATTAACTATCAATTTTGTTTTAGCAATATTTATTTTTATACAAATACATTTCTTTCTAATATAATGGTCTTTACTTATGTTACATCCATTTCATAAAATAACTGAAAGTTTGCAAGGTATCGACATTCTACGGCGCGCATTCTAAACCAGAGGGCATCATAAATGTTCTTGACTGTACAATCATCGTTCAGTCGCCGTTCATCTCTCCCCGCTTGTGGGATTGATTTCGTTAATTTTCAGTCATGTCGGCTTTAGTCGTCAGCTCGGAAGTAATGTGAAAATCGTCAAGGGTTTCGTATTCTTTCCGACCGGCAGCCGTGTTGTCCTCGACTGCCTCTAACAAAATAAATTACTGCTTCACCTAATCTATTAATTCTGTGTGGGGGGAAGGAAATGTAAATGTAGCAGATAAAGTCAATTTTTTTGGGAATCACCATTATAGGTATAACGAAACTTGGTGGCACTCGCTTGCCAAGAACATAATGCAAAAGAAAGGAAAGCATACAAGAGATGTAGGATAAACCGTCCGTTTCTTCCTCCAGAGGTCCCTCCGGGAGTTTTTCGGTACCTTTGCCCGTTCATCAACCCTTGATTCACCCTCTGTGACTTCCGATTCTCCGCTTGTGAATGCACCAAGTTTCGCTATACCTGTACTTGAGACTTAAGGAAACACAGGCAAACCATTTGCTGGCTCTGCACTGAAGAGATCTAGAATATATATCGAGGGATTAGGAGTATCTACGAAGGTCCTCTGGTGAAAGACTGAAAGGGAGATGTTACTTCGGCCACATCTGGGATTCACTGCGAATATTTGGGATCATGCGTGGAGAGAGATTTAATGCGAGGATTATACCAAAATAAACATTTAAATCCGCACACTTCGTGAAAAGGCAATAGGAGCCAACGGAGAGTACCTGTAGAATAACAGCTCGGTGGAAGGACTATTTGGGAGTCACAACAGACTCGGAGACTACATGTGAAAGCTGGGCTTGGATTACTTTTGGAAAAATTCACATCTACGCGAGTTAACAGGGTGACACGGATGATATTATTATAACCCCATATTATATTCTAGAAGTGTTACAGACAATAAATTCAGAGAGAGAGATACACTGCCGAACTGTGAAGCACTATCGGGAGAAGGGAATAGTTTTTCTTGCCGATAACACCCGTGTAAAACAAACTCTTTCCAAGCTCGGGTGAGACAAATGAGGAAAATTAAACGAAACACAAGTATTATCAATAAATAACTGAACTATCAATATATTTAACACATAAAACCAACCAAGTTACAAGCCATTTACCCACAGGTCGAGTTCCAGGCGACCGTAATGAGAGTTTCCACTCAGAATTGATTAAAGTATACTAGTTCGAGAAGTTGAGCTTCTCTCCAAGTACAAAAATGACTGAAAGTCAGCAGGTTCACACAAATTTTTACTCGGTCGCCGTCTCGACTGTAAAAGAGAGCCTTCTGAGGGATAGGTCAGGTGATGAGGGGGTCTGTCGGCAGGGACAAGGTGGAATGGGTAAGCTTCGGATAAAGGCGATTGGTAGCCTTGGAGGGGAGGAATTAAGAGGATGGGTGATAGATGGGGTAGCAGTTTTCAATTGCAGTGCCCGGAACTGTTTTCTGGCTTCGGCCGCATAATACAGGATCACAGCCTTTGTGCCATGGTTAGAATGACTGCATTTTTGGAATTCTTCTTCACTTTTAGGGGCTATATAAACGATGCAGGACCTGGTGAGGGAAAGGCGCGGCGAAATGCGTGGCGGAAGGCGTGGCAGAAGTCGTGGTAGAAGTTGCTGGGAGGAGTCGCTGCATTTTGGAGTCGTAGGCATTTTGGCCGTCGTTGGCGCACATGTCGTTAGCGCGCATGTCGTTCGGGCAAGTCCTTCGGCTAAGTCCGGAGGGTAAACAGTCCGCAGAGGGGAAACTATCCAAAGAGGGGAATTGGCCAAAAAAGGGTGGGGGTGTATGAAAAATACCACAACTGATATGTACAAAAAATCCTTCTTCCCCCGGATCATTGTTGATTGCAACGAAAACACAGCGGGACATTCAAAGACACTACGTCGACATAGAATGATGCACTTCCGTCATACCCCTCTTCTAATTCCTTATTCTGATTTCCTCTTTCTTTATGCCCTGTGTCTTAACACCCAATACTATTCTCCTTTACGTATCCTCGCTGCCTAATATGCAGTTGTAGTAGGTGTACTTCTTCCAAGAGAGTTCTTTGTCACTTAATAAATTCGTATTTTTTAAATAATAATAATAATACATTTAATTCCAACGTTGGTGGCACCACTTCATCACTACATCAATTTACCAAATTTCCAATATGGAATGTGGTACCCCAATACATATAATCCGTTTTGGGGTTACAATCATAGCGTATTTCAAGAGGTAGACACATATGAAAAAGGAAACTTTGTCTTATTCCACCAATTTATTTTTTTTACCAAGTTTTCTCTTTCATTTGTGAAAATGAACTTCCACAAAGTTGAGCCTGAAACCTCTGAAAAACATATTTCTCATCTATACAGCTTACACACGTCCACACACAAAAATATAAGATGTTTTACATGGGATAGATTACGGCTGTGCGCTCCAGAGGGAGAATATTAAAAAATAGGAACTTCTAGCACCTAGATTTCGTCAAAAAACTAACGTTGTGTTGATTGCATGTTTTCTCAACTATTTATAAAAAATAATTTATATACTCACCTCAGTATTTTTTCAGAATCGCAAAAAACCTGCTGTTTTGAAGGTGTTTCAGCCGTATGGCGGGAAAAAATGAGTCAAGTTAGAGACTTATGCACCTTTATTTATTTAATTACTGAGCATTTTGGTCATATATAATTTATATTTTCGCCATTAATATTACAATATTTATTTCACACTTCTTACTGAAGTGAAAAAATAAAATTTTAATGTGGTCTCTATTATGACTAGGGAACTATCTCGCTCAAACCACCATCATATCACCAACCATTAAAAAAAATGTTATGTCTCTATCATACCGATACTACCTACCTTCAATATCAAATTTCATGTGGAAACTATAACGGTTGGTAATAATAAATGAGGGTTGAATATGATAAAATGTAAATTATTTGAGTGACCTGCACGATTTCTACAAAGTCAATCCGGTAAGCATCGCTGTTGTGTAGATTTCTTCATCTCGCAAGACTTCTTCGACGGCGCAGGTTGTCTCTTTGCGTGTTTTTAGCGTTGTTTGGAGAGCGAGCGCGTGTCCAACTCTTCCCCGTGCGTGCTTTTTCTCGCGCGCCGTCACCACTTCCTTTCTCTCCGCCAGGTGGCATTGGCGGCGTCGGCGTTTCTCCTCCGCGCGTATCGTTGCTGTGGCGTGGAAGTGTGTTCCAGAAAATTGAAAGCGAGCAGCGGACACTCTGGGAGGAACGGGGTCACGCTAGCCGTGCTTCGGAAAAATCAAGTCTCAGCTCGTCCCTCCATCGGACCTCTTATATATTCGCATCTGCCTTGAGCCATTTCGAAAGCGAGATTAGTCACAAAGGGAGACCACAATCTAATTTCGACGTAAAATTACAACAGTTAAAAAATAATTCAAACTCTAGCAATATTAATGACGCCAAATTTTTTATTTCATTTCTAAACTTCTCAGTAATTAACTAAATTTATATACCTCGTATTTATGGTGGTTCGAGGGAGATAGTTCCTTAGTCATAATGGAGACCATATCCAAATTTTATTTTTTTATTTTAGCGTCTGTAAGAAGTATGAAATAAATATTGTAGTATTAATGGCGCAAAGATGTATTTATATTTGACCAAAATACTCAGTAATGAAATAAATAAAGCTACATAAGTTTCTAACTTGACTAATTTTTTTCCCGCCGTACGGCTGAAAACCTTTCAAAAAAGCAGGTTTTTTTGCGATTCTGTAAAAATTACTGTGATGAGTAATAGATTATTTTTTATAAATAGTTGATAAAACATGCAATCTACACACCGTTAGTTTCTTGACGAATTCTAGGAGCGAGAAGTTCCTAATTTTTTCATTATCCTCCCTCTGGAGCGCATAGCTGTAATCTATCCCATGTAAAACAGCTTATATTTTGAGGCAAATTGCTCGAAAATTAGTTCGGCAAGAGGTTGATATTTTGATATAATTGGAAAGATGAGAGTTTTTTCTTTAAAATGAGGCCAAATTCATCAAGTTCTAGGTGAAGTAGTTTTTCCCTCAAACTACCTTAAGGCTTAAATCGACAATTTTGCAAGCATTGCGATTGCACAAATGTTGTGGATCGCCGTCGCGCGCACTGGTGCGAAGATGCACACCAAAGATGATGAAATTCGTCGCGTAAAAAATCATTTGACTTGACCGGCATTTGAACCCGGAACTCCGAATGGCTGTGTTAGCCATTTAGGTACATGGTAACTCGTGAATGTGTACACGTGTAACTGGCTAACACTCCTGACTGACAATTGTGAGATCCGGGTTCGAATCCCCGTCAAGTCAAGATGATTTTTTTCATGACGAAATTCACCTTCATTGGCTTAAATCGATTCAAGACGTGCGCTAAAAATCCCTTCACAGTTGTTTTTTTTTGTACAATTTTATATAGTACTAGCAGAAGGCACCCGTTGAAATTCAACTGATTCAGTTACTGATTATAAGGTATATAATAAAAATAGCATCCTGTATATTTTCTATTCAAAGCGTATCATTTTAAAATGGTGGTTTCATAAACTTAACCCCAAAATGCACAGCATTTTTGTCGTGTATTGGATACAGCAATGCCAAGGGCCGTTCGCCATCTTAGTACTTGAGCTAACCGCTAGTGAATGCTAGCAGAAATTATTGATTCTCAACGACAGAGATGAAAGTGAAAAATAGCATAGTCAAACAGAAGAGAAAATGACTTATCATTTATCATCTTAGTTTTTTTTAAGAAGTAGAAATTGCACGTTTTGCCTCTTAACGATACATAGTACGAACCTATTTTACTGAAATTGTATACCAGTAACTAAAAAAGTATAGCAGTTTCACAATGGAGGACGTGTGAAATATCGCCATTAACTTCGAGCATATTTTCCCTAAACTGATTTAGAGTGAGATTTTTTCCAGTACCATAGAGACCATATTCAAATTTTTATTTAAAATACGTATCATGTACCCACTTGCAAAATTTCAAGATAAACAGCTCATTACTGCATTCGTTCCGGAGCTAAATAAAAAGCAATGATTTGGAGATTTAGAGCCGATTGGAACCCCAATCATCGCCCTTCATCTCTAGGACGGTATTAAGGTTTAATAGGTGTAATACGTAGGTCTCTAGCAGTTTGCACAATATGTCGTTGTAATCGATATACTACGCATACTGATTGGCCCTAACTATGAGAATCAATGTGACGTGCTAACTGCAGATACTACGTAAAAGCCGTTAAGCGCACATGGAGAGTTTGGGGTGCAAAATACCCCAAATGAAATTTACAAATTGCTAATATTGATAATTTCATTTAATATAAGCTTTAAAAGTCTCGGATGTAATTTACCGATCATAGCCAATGCTCAGGTTGCTAAGGAAGTATGCTATTGGTGAGTCGTTCTCGGGTTTCCCACCGGGTTAGGCTTTCCATGAATGCCGACGTTTCGGCAGGAGACTTTCCTGCCTTTTTCAAGGCTGTGGTTTCATCAATAGCATCATTCACCGTGAAAGCCTAAAATTATACACAAGTACGCTATTGTTTTTTAATTGTTCCATAAGTATTTTAATGTATTGTAGTGGGTTAATGAAAGTGTTCAGAAAGAGGCTTTGGAGACATTTAGGCAGTGATAATAATTTTTAGCTACAGTTGTATATATTGTATAAGTATGTATTGCTTAAGTAATTATTGTGTAATTATTTAATATTTTGTAACCATTGCGTAAGTATATTATAAGTAACTGTTGCATTCCATACATTACAAATTGCATAGTTATATACTGTATATTGCAAAATTGTTTTATTAGTCAATACCACCCTGAACTCATATGCTTGCTTACAATCCCTTTTAAGTAATATTTTATAAAAGATGTATTTACACTACATTTAGCAAATTGTGTTATGCCTGATTTTCTTTGTCATTTAATCTATATTGTATTGTATTATTTTTTTCTGCTCAAAAGGAGAGCTACCCCTAGAGCAATAAAGATTATTATTATTAATATTATTGTTGAAATCGGAAAAAATTTTGGAATTGATAACATAATTTTGAAGCAAAAATGTAGCGTATAACAAAATCCATTGCAAGAATTAAATACTAAATTCCTTTTTCCATACGATAGTCAATCTTTCAACCCTATTTCTTGATTGAAAGTGATTTAAAAAAGCAAAATAAGCAACCTCTGCACTCATTTCAATGCTTTTCTTGTGGTAATAAATAACAGGGGCCCATTTTGGGGCCTCTGGGGCCCTGAGGCTTTTTTATATAGTCTATAGCACTTTATAGTGTATACGCTAGAATCCTGTAAAATTACAGCTCAATCGGTTCGGTAGTTTTTGAGGAGATGCGTAACTAACATACAGACAGACAGTTACCACTACATTTTTATACTCTAGTATGATTACGATGAGTGGTAAAATTATTCTTTTAAATAATTGATTTAATATTCCAACTTCAAACCGTGGCGTTCCTCACCCAATCTAAGCATCTGAACGTTCTCAATTTTCTAATAATGTCACCCAGGCGAGAACACCCGTACAACAGTATCACGTGGGAAATGGCATATGTATTTTTGGCAGATATCTCCACAAGTAGTGTAATAGGAGGTAAATAATTATGGTATCATGGAATGGATGAAGTGTTTTTATTTATAACGATTCGTTGAATTAATATGTTCTGATACTTCGCTCGAACTCCCGTGGGGGAGGTTGCACCGTGAAACGACTTGTATATTGGCTGCTTATGGAGAAAAACGCGTCCATAGTTTCATATATATGCAACGATATTACACTTTTCCACACTTTATTTTCGCAAATTCAACTCGAAATTATGTCGCGTTAAATGTAAGAATGACTGAAACTTCGGGAAAGGTTATCACACTGTCTAATAAAAAAAGCCATTTTCGCGAAAAAAGACTATTTGTGATAAGTTAATTCTCCCCGAAAAATTGTGATGAAAATAAGGCCTACACATTTTAAGTTTTGAGTTATTAGTAGATAAATGCAACATTAGCAATCAAAATGCGTCTATTTAATATTTATGGCGTGGCAGTCTTTTTCCCAAGACATGGAACTTGTTAATGAAAGAGAATTATATTTATATGCTGTGCATTATTATTTTTTATTGATAGTGCATGTCTTTTCGCTTAACGATACAAACGAAAAGGTGAAACTGAGTACTTGTTCTGACTCAATCAGTCGGAATGTTACCTCATTTAACGAGGTCGCCATTAAGTCTCCTGATTGTGGCTCTTTTTTAATTAACTGCTCAGGGATTGATGTTCATAATGGTCGGTGACCAGGTCAGTGCTTAGAGGTGATAGTGTGGCACAGGTTTCGTCAACTCTGCCTGCTCCAGTCTCCAAACTCCTTAAAACCTTCCCACATCTGTGGCTTTCGTTTATTCTGCTTCACCACACCAATTTGGTGTCTTATGCCTGTGTCATGTCACAGAGACCAGTATTATTTTATCGAGCGAATGGATAGTAGGAATGTTCTCGGGAAACGAGGAGAAATCGAGATGTTACTTCTCCCTAATGAGGCCACGCCTCGAGTACGCCGTCGGCACTCTGTACGGATAGGTTTAATCCGCGAAATCAGGGAAATACTGAGAAATTCGCGCGAATCTTTGATAACAGCAGCTTCGTGCGAACAGGATGTTTATCGCACAAGTGCGTCGGGACTTGCTGAAAGACTCGCAGGCAACCCTTCGCGTGGATAAACACCTACGACTGGGCGAATTCCCAGATGAAGTGAGTTTGAGAATGATGCGTCTAATATTATTTTAACCCCACACTATATCTCTGGAACTGATGAAATCAACAAATTAAGAGGGACAAACACTGTCGAACTGTACTGAATTTTCTTCTTTCCTCACACCATTGGTAACTACAACAAAAACAGACGGAGACACGAAGACACTCTCTTTAAACTTTTAAAGTATAAACATGGAATTCACTTTCTTCCTTCTCTTCTGCAAATATCCTTTCACTATTTCCTAGTGGTTGCACTAAAATAACACACCATTTTCATTGAAACTGTTTTAAAACTGAAATCATTTCAAAACGAAACAGTTACGGACAACAGCTATATGCACACCAAACAACAGGCGATAGATCGGCGATGTTACAATATGGCTAGTACTTTTGCATTTTAAATAATTAGAAATGTTTCACTTAAATAAAGTTAAAATTTCATTTGGATTCATGGAAAGATATGTACATCACAGTTCTAATTCTATCTTTAATATGAGCGGACTTGTGTTGGCTGAATAAACAAGCAACCGCTTGCAAGCCTTGATTGGAAAACCCCCTATGTAACCCACTTGTTCGACGATTTAAAAGCACTTGGTCCGTCGTGGAGGGCTTTTTTTCCCGATTTCGATCGCAATGGACTGGACGTTGACTCTCGCTAGGACACCTTAATTAATTAATTATCTGCATCCGCTTTGACTCTGCTCCCGGGTGCGTTGCTCACCCGTCCCAGGACACCCCGCTTCGCAGCAATCGCGTTCTTGTTTTACGGAGTCAGCGCGAACTCCCCCCCTTCCCCCATCCCCACCCCCCTGTTATCCCCGCCAGCCACATTCTGCGCGAACGCTTAACCGGGCTGGGGAAGCACTTCGCCTCTTTATGCATATGCATCTATGTGTCTGAAGCTGAGTGCACGTACATATGTGTCTCCGCTGCACATAGGTAATTCATTCTCAGTCAGCCGGCCCTATGCGCGATCGAATGCCCCCCGCCACCCCTCATTCCCCCTTCCCCTCCCCAGCACCCTCCCTCCTTTTCCTTTAAGGTAGTTTGAGCGAGATAGTTCCCTAGTCACAGTGGAGACCATATTCGAATTTTATATTTTTATTTCCGCGTCTGCTAAAAGTATGAAGTAAATATTGTAATTTTAATGGCTCAAAAGTATAGTTATATAAGCTAGCAACAAGGCGTTGAGGTTGGGGAAGGATAGGAAACTAATATATATATATATACATATATATATAAACGAAGTGACTTTTCCTATAGCTGAAGAAGGGTCTACATGCCCGATACGTACAGTAAGTCTTCTCTCTTTTTACTTTTCTTTCCCCACCCCCTGTCAAGTGTTTTTATTGTTGTGGCCTATTGGCGAAATTTTCGCTTTGTGTATTTGTATATATATATATATATATATAGCTTTTTAGCCGTACGGTGTGAACAAATGAGTCAAGTCAGGGACTATTCGGGATATATTTATTTAATTACTTGAATATATATATATTTAATTACTTGAATATATATATATATATATATTTATTTATTCAAGTAATTAAATAAATATATCCCGAATAGTCCCTGACTTGACTCATTTGTTCACACCGTACGGCTAAAAAGCCTTCAAAACAGGTTTTTTTTGCGATTCTGTAAATATTACTGTGGTGAGTAATATATTAATTTTTATAAAGAGTTGATTAAACGCACAAACTACGCTCCGTTCGTTTATTGACGAAATAAAAGATTTATAAATTTCTCATTTTTTCAATATTCTCCCTCTGGAATTCACAGCCGTAATCTCTCCCATGCAAAACGGCTCAAGTGTTTAAATTAATGATTATTCAAAATTTTCAATAGAAGCAAAGGAAACAGACTAAAATTTGGAGTTTATTTCCCCTGTTCTATTGACAATTTGTAGTTTAATTGCCTTCAATTACTCCCCAATTTAATTAGCTTGTATTTTGGGGCAAATTGCTCGAAAAGTAGTTCGGCAAGGGGTTAATATTCTGACATCATTGGAATGGTAAGAGTTTTTCTTTAAAATGTAGTGAAATTCATCAAATTCTAGGTGAAGTGATATTTCGATCAAACACTACCTTAAGCGTCTCGGGTGCCATGGGCGGCAATTTCTCCAGTGTTGCCAAATGCAGTGGTCAGTATGTCGGTTAGTGGACAATGTGCACCTTCTTAAGTGGTGCTGGCTGGAGAGGTAAGCGTGGGTAATTGAGTGCACATTTTAATTATCTTTTTAAAGAAGTCGGAAAACATTTATTGGATCTCATTTCATTTTAGTGCATATGTTTATGCGTCGGGAATTTACCACAGAGACAGTAATGGAAATGATATTTGAATAATAGTTTAAAATCTTTTCTTTAATTGAAGCATGTTATGAATAGAGTCATTGGCGCGATTTTCGAATTTTAGACGAAATAATATCGAAATGTAAGTTTTTCATATATTGGACTCGGCGTGACACGTTGACATTTGTTTCCAACAATTTTAATAATACAAAGTATATTATTTCGCGTTCAGAAGAAAAGCTGTACATATATACTCGAACATATTCAGAAATATATCATGTGCCATAAGGCAAGGTGTTAAAATAGCATTGAATTGCCAAAAAAAGTAAATCGGTATGATTTTATCTATAGTTATCTATAGTGACAATACGTATTCAAAGTTTCACGCAAAACTGTACATAAACAATAATAGCTCTAACCACCTTAACTTTATTTAATAAATATCTCCGTTATATAATTATATATGAATTTTTTTCTGTCTGAATTCTACTCATTTTCATCTCTCCCACCAAACCCTGTGTTCGTCCTTTTATAGGTTCCTATGTCTGTATGAATTTATTAGCCCCTTTGAGCGTCATGTTTTCGAATGAATGACTATATTATATTAGTGTGTCCCTTATTTTCCGACTTTGACATTTTTGAACGCTCACCCTACAGTTTTGTTCGAATGACTGCTAAACACGCCTATACAAAATTATGATGAGATCGAAGCATTCTAACCCGTGCCGACTTGAGCGCGAACTCACATGAAGAAAAGTCCGGACTTGCCACCCAGCGCTCTGAGTCAGGCCTGATCCTGTCAGTACGTGCATTGCAGTCAGTTCTTTATTTGTTATCTATCGTGTCTCACGTGTTTTCGGGCCGCTCATCTAACATAATGTCACATCAATTACGCAGTGCCAGGGAAAGTGTGTTTTCAATAGGAGATATTAAACACCAAATAACTGGACACATATTACCATCAAATAGACGCGTACCACGGATTGGAAACCGCTGGACTTGAACATTAAAATCTGATTGCGTTCATCCCGGAAACTTAACAAAAATTAGAGGCAAAAATGTAAACAGTCTTGGGTATTTAAGACGTTTTAAGCCTTCTGGAAACAAAAGTAAATGATTCCCCTCGTTCTAGAACCAAGATTCTGGAGTCCAAGCCTCCATTTATGAGTAGTTTTTTACAGTTTAAAGATGAGTTTATTTTAAATTCCGTAATGATATATGTGCATGCAGGTATATGTTATTTTTCTTGTAATTTAAGAGCTGTATTGCATTCATTTCAGGTTTTCAAGCACCGGACTCATCTTGACATTGCTATCTAATCTTCGTTTGGATTAGCGTATGGCAACTGATCCCAATGCTTGAACATTTTTAGAACGTTTAAGTTCGTGGAACAGAATGATAGCTTAGTAAAGATAATGTAAGTCAGTGTTGAAAAAATGAAAAATAATCGTCAAATATACGTATGGGGTATACATATATCAATCCTCGAATTTCGCCTATGACGCAAGCGTTATTGTCCTTGGAAAGATACAGCGGTCCTTGAAAATATCCATATCTCAGTTATGACATTGGATACAAATGGTATTGCAATACAAATTGATCGTCGTTCGACGTCATTTGAATGTGCTCTCAGCTTGGACTCAAGAATCTTGGTTCTAGAACGAGGGGAATCGTTTACTTTTGTTTCCCAGAAGGCTTAAAACTTCTTACGTACCCAAGAATTCCGTGGAATTTAGTGTTTTCGTTTTGACTCTGGTGGTGATGGTATAAATTTCTTATCGCTTAAGCGGAATGCTGGTCTTCAATCGCTCACGCTCATTCACTAAAACCCTCTTAAGCCCCCTAAAACCCTTTTGCACCCTTTCCGTCCATTCTACGAACAAGCCTCCATCCGCCCCTGGGTCGTATCTCTCGCCCTCCTCGTAAAACAACACCATTCTTTCATTATCGAAAGAAAAAAAAATGCGGGCGTATGTTATCGGAATCAACGCCGTATCAGCCTCGTGTCTCCCTCCTCCCCCCTCCTCCACCCCCCCCTTCCGTCGTGATTACATTCTCGCCTCTTTGTGCTCTAACCCTTCTACTTCAAACCCTTTCTTCTCCTTCTCCCCCTGTCCTTCCACCGGCACCCCCCCACCCAACCGCCCACCTTGGCCTTATCTCTTTTCTCCTTCCCCCCGAGTGTAAAGCCACGGTCGCTGCGTCATACGTCGCACGGCGCGCGATTCTCATCTGCCGCCGAGTGTGAATGAGCGCCACGCACTTTGTCTCGAGTTATCAGCACCTCTTCTGCTGCGCCCAGCACTCAAAAAAGAGAAATGGAAGAAAAAACCATTTCAGGAGGTTCTACCGTAAAAATGAATAAAATGTTTTTTTTTAAACTTATGTTCAAGCCACCTGAGACCTTATTCAGTAAAGACTCGTTTCGGTCGAACCTCGGAAAATCCGTGGGTGTGACGTCGAAAGTCCCCGACAAATCTCAACTTTTGAATGGCCCCATTTTAAATTTAAGAGGCTGTGACATCAAAATTTCGTCACTTTCGAGGCTCGGATATTCCGAGAGCAGACAGAATAGCCCCCCTTATTCAGTAAGGACTCGTTTCGGTCGAACCTCGGAAAATCCGTGGGTGTGACGTCGAAAGTCCCCGACAAATCTCAACTTATGAATGGCCCCATTTTAAATTTTAGAGGCTGTGACATCAAATTTTCGTCACATTCGAGACTTGGGAAATTCCGAGGCCATACAGAATTGCCCCTTATGAATGGTAAATTCGCGTTTGAATGGCTGGTTCCCTATTCTGTAAGGTCTAAGGACTTTCAGATCCTCGACTTTGACGAATATTTGACGTCACAGCCTCGATAATTACAAACAGGGCTATTGAAAAGTTGAGATATTTTGTCTTGTGCTGTAACGTTACATCTACGAGATGAAGAAATTAACTGTGCGATTATCAGCAAATAAATATAATTTACTTCCGACCTGGGTTTCAACGCTTACACATAATCTTCTGATGGACGAATATGATGTGTAAGTATTGAAACCCGGGTCGGAAGTAATTTATATTATTTTGTGGATAATCGCAGTTTATTTCTTCATCATGTACAAATTCCGCTCAATTTCGCCGGAATCTTCGGATTTTATATTTATGTACATCTATGGATTTCCGTGGATCGACCGCGTAGGGTCCTCTCTGAATGAAGGCCCCAGACTACGCCGAAAAAAATCCTACTTTAATCCTAAGTAGTACTTTGAGGAACTAGCCGCGGCATTAACTTAACGGCGTCCTCCGCTGAGGAAGAACCGTCATTCGACTCGACACGGTCGGGCTCCGAACCCGGATCTCTTGGTGCCTCGCCGAGTGCTTTAGCAAATTTAAGCTTCAGCAAGGCTCCCTCCCCTCTGTTAAAGTGTCCCCGGTCAAAGCGAATGATTTCTCCTATGCGAAATATGTCACTCTTCTTCGTTATTTTATTCGCAAATTAAGCTTCCATTAACATGGGCCTAATGGTTGAGGAAAAAGGGTATCTAATAGTACTTCCTCACCACATAAAATGACATCTTTTCGAAAAACTGACTAACTGTAATAATTGGTTGTAAAACGATTGAACCGACACTAAAAAAAACTCAAAAAAACATTGTCTGTGAATACACACTTAAGACGCTTAAATTCACAATGAAAAAATATCAATTGACTTGACCGGGATTTGAATCCTGATCGGTGTGGCTGGCTAACACCCTTGACCGGCAGTTGGGAGATCCGGGTTCGAATCCCGGTCAAGTTAAACGATTTTTTTCGTGGTATATTTCACCGTCTTGGGTGTTTATCTTCTCACCCGTGAGCGTGACTGCGTACCGCACCATTTGTGCAATCGCAATGGCTGGAAAATTGTTTGTGAAATATCTGTATGACGCCAAATAGTCGTGCTGATTTAAAAAAAAACTATGACATCTCTTACCGAATACTTAAAGTCGCCTGATGCTTAGAGAATGTATTTTCTGCTATGACGGATGTTGATCGCCTCAGACTTAAGTCCTCATATAGAGCTGAACTTTTATGGGTGCCATCCTAGTCACCCCATCTCCTCATTTCCCTAATCCCACAGTTCAAACAACTATAAACCCTAACTCACCCCGGTTGCGGTAGAATCGGGGCTACAGTAAAAAAACCTGCTTCCCCCTTTCCCTGATTAATCCCTAAATAAACCTGTCCTTCCCTAATGATATCACTTCTACCTAAAATTTCATCCTAAACCCTACTATAAATTCCAACCCTGAACAAAATAACCTTTCTTGATAAAAAATCTACATCTACATACTACCCCGCAAGCCGCCTCAATAGGCGTGTGGCGGGGGGTGCTAGGACACCAGCCGTTTACATATAAAAAGGAAACGCTCTAATGAAATTACGCCTAGCATTTATTAAAGTCCCTTATTTTTCGGGGGAAAAACGAATTCCCATACCTATCCGTTCGGCAAAATATCTCTCTTAATTTATCGTTTCTGTCGGACCTGGAAATATAGTGGGGTTCTAATATGATGTTCTCCGTGTTTCTCTGAAAGATATCTATTCTCAATTGTTCAATCAATCTAAGCCTAGCGCGCAGCCTCCGAGTCTCTAGCGGCTCCCAGCCTAATTCGTTTAACATCTGTGTAACGCTGTCAGTACGCCCGTAGCAGTTTTTGACGAATCGCGCAGCTTTCCTTTGTATTTTATTAAGTTCCCGGATTAAGTCTTTCTGCACCGGATCCCATATGCTCGCTGCATATCCAAGGTGTGGCCGGATGAGTGCAAAATAGCACCTCTCTTTTACTTTTTCATCCGAAAATCTTCCCACAATACGCTTGACGAATCCTAGCTTCTTCAGAGCTCTGCCACAAATATTTCTTATATGTGTTCCCCACGATAGGTCCGAAGTTATCGTAACTCCTAGATACTTCACTTCATCTGTTGCCTTTATGTTGACACCATCCACAGCATATACATGGGGATAGTTGGACGACCTCCCCAAGAAATGTACCGCCGTGCATTTGCTCAGATTAAGTTCGAGTCCCCACTCTTGGCTCCACACATGAACGTTGTTTAAATCCGATGATAGAATTTCAAAGTCAAATAAACGTATTTTACTGAAAATGAATTTAAAAAAAACCAAGTCCAGTCAGCCTCGTTGAAATCTTCCTAATAACCTACAACCACGACCAGCAAGAGAGATAAGCTCGGTATGGTGAGAACAGGAATTCCGCTAAACGTCTGCTTCTGACCTGCGTGGCACGTTGGTGGCTCTTCTCGCCGAAGTAAATACCACATATTCGATGGAAACGATTGGTGATTGTGTCCCAGGCGCAGACAGCGCGTCAATGCCGTGCCAGCAACCCTACCTCTCCTCGCCAGCCATCCACGCCCTATTTGACCCCCACCCCACCTCTCCCCGGTCCCCCCACCCACCGAGAAAGCGGTTCCTTGAGAGAACGTGTCTTTACTCGAAAATCAGACTGGCCAAACGGAGACAAAGGGTGCCTTTCCATTCGCCTAATGGTGCGCTAATCACTTCGTAACACAGTAATAGCGCACTAGGGGTAAGGGCCCAGCCACACTGACACACCGGTTCGTGCAAGATTGGGCCCGGACGGCGGTTGGACGGGTGACCATACATACCTACACCGTGGCGTTACACCGTGACAGCCTTTTATCACAGGGTCATAAAAAACTTAAAAAAATACACATGTTTGACGTCTTTACTGAAAATCAACAAACTTGATAAACAATCACGGATGTCACTATCGATGTTCTGTTGTTTTTTTGCGCACATCAACTTTTCTCCCGATCCTTTTTGACGTGCGCTACATAGTGCGCAGGGTCTGAATCACGAATGGATGGCAAGTGCGCTGTTCGATTAGATTGTTTATAAGGGGGGTCCTTCGACAGGAGCCCGGGCACTTTGACCTTCATGGTCCATTGTGCCAACGCCATGCCTGTCTGCGTGTGGCAGACAACGCCATGTCTGTCTCTACCTGGGACGTCAAATTGTGGAAGGACTGTGATATGATGTCTGTTCGTGCATGAATACCTAGAGATGTGCCACTCTGAAAATTACCTCGTTAATTTTCGTAAATTACTACGTTATTTTTCGTAATTTACCGCGTCCCTAGAAAATTACCGTAATTTTCTAGATAATTTACCTATGTTTGAGTCAATTTTTCATACAGACAAATTCCCAACATGTTCTTTTAAGCCAAGTTCACATTTCCTACATGTTTAACAATAAATTGAGGAACGTACAACTCCTTTTTGGAATATTTTACTTTAATTACAGCATTATAAGAGTAATGCATTAGAATATTCTTCTTGAAAATTTCTAACACTCAGACAAAAGAAATCCAGATTGCGTGTTACTGCCATAGTTCTTTTACAATTAAAAAAAAATTCTAATAGATTAATTTTCCACTAGGTATGGTTTAAACATCGTTATTCCCTTCCTTTTGCTATTGCCTTTCTTATTTAACCATACGTTTGCTGTCAAATGCTTAAAATAAAACATACTGGAAAGTTACGGTAATTTTCGAAAATTACCTGTAATTTACCGTGGTAATTTACCTCAGATGCAAATTACGGGAATTTTCCCATCTGTATGAATACCGCGATTTGCTCCGTTGCCATAGCAGTCGTTTTCACGCATGGAGGAGGCATGGGGTGACGCGTGATGAGAGACACTTCCGCCATTTTCCCATCTCCGAATCGCGGGTCGAGTTCAATCTCTCCGTTTCACTAGACGCTCCTGAGTCAACCCTCTGCGCTGCCCAGGTGCTGCAGTTTCTCGCGTTCGGCTGCGATCACGTGGGCGGGTGCGCCCCGCCCCTCCCCTTGGTGCTGGTGTGGGGCAAGTAAACTCCCTGGCCTCTGCTCTCTTTTCGCCTTCCCACGCGCCCCCTTTCGCCGCCAGAGGCGTGGGTAGGTGGTAGTGGGGCTGATAAGCGGTTTCGTATTCGGACGAAACCAGTTCGCCTCCTCCACCTCCTCGAAAGAAGAGGTGTCCCGTGGCGACTGCGCGAGTCAAAACAAATGAGAAATTCCGCCGTTTTATTTTCGGCGAATGAGATATTTGTACAAAATAGGCAGATTGTCTGCTTCATTCATTTGAAACCATAGATAGTTACTTGGGGTGCAGGTTGGTCGACGAATTTAATCAGTACTTTTTTCCAGCCTGAGGAGACGGCCTAGGCACCTATTCCGTTGAAGAGACATATTTTGACTTCAATTTCTGCATTTCTTACTCTAAAATAAAAGAAAAATAGGATGTTTCGCTGCTCCATTTCACTGCCAATGCTATTTCTGAAAATATCCGCTTTTTATGTTAGTTTTCGGGAAACTGTTGCTCGTATATATATGGACGGGAAAATACTCTTTTTTTCCCTCATTCGTACCTTTAATCCCTCGCAACTTCTAATTTAATTTGAGAAAAGAATAATGTAGATAGGTAGGATGTTTTTGATGCAGTGAGATAGGCATGATTACTATAGGCAGGCCGTAAACTAAGATTACGACTTTCTCTTCAATGTATACGTTGGAACCTCTCTGAAGTAGTTTTAGTCGTAAGAAGCACGAAGTAAACATATTAAAAATAATTTCTTGCTGAATGCCAAAATAACGGATAACTGAACTTCTTAGTTTTTTACTAAGCATAAAAATATTTAAGGATTTTAACTTTGTTTTTTTTTCGCGCCATACGCAGTGGCACACAATTGAAAGATTTTATATATTTTTTTGTAAATACCGTTAAGTTGAGAAATTAATTTATTTTTAAAAATATCTTTGAAACCATACGAACCTCGCACCGTTACTATTTTGACCCACTCTGTGCGTCGCGATAGCAACGGTGCGCCAAAACGTTTTCATTTTTTTCTGCATAGTCTCTTTCTCATTCTCTGGAGCGAGCAGCCTTAGCATATAAAAAATAAACGGCTTCTATGATTTGACTAATATATTGAAAAATTAGCGCAATAAGTTGCAGGTGTATAGGTGTCATTTGAAAGAAGAGTTATTTTGTTTTATAATGAGACCGAATCCATTGAATTTTTTGCAAAGCTATATCTCAGTCAAACTGCCTTTTACGCAACTCTTAAGCGGGGGACGCGACGCCCGCTTAAGAGTTGTACGGAAGAACGATTTCATTGAGATTGCACCGTGTGCCTCGCCTGGACGGGAATTCCCAATGGGATCCGAAACTTGGTGCTTGAGGAAGAGGATGAGAATGCTCTCAGGTGGCCATTTGGGACATGGTTGTGGACGAGGAAGGGGAAGGTGAGCTGGACGGAGAAGAAGAACACAAACTCATCAGTCATTCATTCCTAACATTGATTTGACTGCATACCTCCAGTCTACCCCTTCCCCTGATAACTCCGTTTTTATTCTGCCCTTCTGCAAATCTTCCCTTTCATGTCTTGGTTTAGTTGGCCCATGTATTTGTCCCTCGGCCTTCCTCTTGCAACATTTCCCTTCTGCCTTCCCTTCTGTAATGTCCCTCGCGAATTCCTCGCGTCTCAAAAGTGTGGCCTGTCCATCTGGACCCCTTTTCATTCCCTGAGATTGCTCCATATGGTCTTCTTCTCTTCTTCTGCTCACTTCCTAGTTCATGACTCTATCCATCCATTTGATCTTCAGCTTCCGCCTCCATAACCTCTCATAAGTTCCGAATGACTCAATTCCCTTCGGGTCCAGATTCCACATGGCCCATGTTTCTGAGCCATATATAATAATAAATAAATGTTTATTACCGCAGAACAACAGGTCTTTTAGATATTCTGTATACATACACTTGGCATAATACTTTACATCGAATAATCCTACAATAAAATGAGATTAGATTTCATATTTAATATATACAGGAAAAGTTAAGCAAAAACAAAACAAAAAAAAGGAAAAAAAAATCTAATAAGAGAATCGCTACTTTGTATGGTTACATCAAGTTGCCACATTAGGCAAACGTATAAGAAATATGACCACAAATGATTAGTACAAAAAATTGTGCATAAAATAGATAAATACTCAAATTAAGATGCCAGTATATCTCACTACAGAAAATTCTATCCGCTGGGTAGGTGAAAACATGATGAACGAGAAATATTATATTACATTAAGATATAAAAGAATATATAAATGGTATTACAAGAAAAGATTCATATTAAACGTAAAATAATTTCAAAAAAGGGAAGGAAAAGATTAAACATCTGCACATAGTAACAAGCTGTGTTCGAGTGTTTATACATGTACAGTGATATAAGGCTTCACTCTACACTTAAAGTTTTCAAGTAAGTAGGTACTCCTTTTTACTGTCTAATTCTGCAAGGTTTCGGTCATCCTATTTTCATTAAACACCGCAGTTGTATATTTTTATTGTTTATGATTCTTTGGCTTCAGCCTTGATGTCAGTTTAACTTATTCCATCCCATGCCATGCAGCTTCCGAGGTAGAGAAAGTATTACACTTGTTCTAGCTCCTCTCCTTGAAGACTAGTTTATGCCTTCTGCTTCTCTCTTCCATGCACAAGGGTTCTCATTTACTTCCGTTAATATTCATGTTGTACCCTTACAGTAGGTACTCAATCCACTTTGCTCAAGCACGCTTGCTAGTGTTCTTGACGTCTCTGTTACAACTGCCATTTCATCGTCGGAACTAAGCACGTTGGGCTCCTATGGCTAATTGGGGTAAAACAGTGTTAGGAATTCTGCATTTCAGCGGGCGAAATATTGTCAATAATATGGAACAACGCGGCGGAAATCCCGAATAAAACGGAAGAATCAACAGCTCCACTGAAAGTGCAAGTCTCCCCACGAACAGCTTACCGGGGCTGTTCTAATAAAGACGGACGAGCTCCCCACCCCCGTCACAGCTTCAGAATTCATTGAAATCGATATTCTCAGGCGTAACTTTGTAAATATCCATATTGACGAGAATCAATACATAGTTTATAACTTTCACAATGAATTTCATTGAATACGACCGGTTTCATCGCATAGGTGACATCTTCAGGTGAACTTTTTTTTGTAGATTTTCGCAGCTCATTGTTAATGGTATCCAGGCTTTTGGTTCTGCGATTAATTATTTAGTATTAGGCAACAGTTTTGCCGTGCTATTCTGCCGGCTTCGTCGGGCTTTTAAGAACAACAATGGTCTTTTTAAAAAATAAATAAACAATTCCAGCAGTTGATGATTTTGAGAAGTAAAAAACTTAATTTCGAATAAGTCTCTTCCAGGTATAAGGGAGTTTGTAACTATCCTCTCTATTGATGTTATTTGGTCTTTTTTCTATTTCAATCGCCTCCTTTATGAGCCGCGGAAAGTAACTGCTTTCTTTATGTAGTACCTACTCTTGCCGTCTCGATGTCAATGGCGTGACCCTCCTATAACGTAGTGTCCTCAGCCACGGCAGAGTGATACCAGTCTTTCTTCCGGATTGCACGTTCATGTTCCTTTAATCGGCATCCAATTGCTCTCTCGGTCTGCCCCACATATGATCTACCGCAACTGCAGAGAAGTTCGTACACACCCTCATACATTGTGGGTGGTAATGGATCTTTAGTCCCTCGTAGATGATCTCGTACTCTGGAGGTAGTGCTGTATCTTGTGATAATGTTATACTTTTTCATTATACTACCTATGCGATCGGTCGTACCCGCAATGTAAGGCAGCATAACATATCTTAAAATCCCGACGAAGCCGGCAGGAAAGCACGGCGAAACTGTTGCCTAATACTAAATAATTAATCGCAGAACCAAAAGCCTGAATACCATCTTTAGGTGAAGATGAAAAGAGGAAGGTGTCGCCTATGCGATGAAACCAGTCGTATTAAATAAAATTCATTGTGAAAGTTATAAAGTTTTTATTGATTCTGTCAGGATTCATTGACTACCGTTTGGAGGGTCACATCTCCTTCTATGCCTCAATTTGTGACACTCCTACGTTTGTTCCGTACATTTGTGTGTCAAGTGGTCCAACATATTCGTATTGTTTCCCTGGCAATCCTCCACTTTTATTCGCAGAATTAGAAGGTGCTAGAATTGTATATAATAAAGTGTTTGTATATAATAGTGACTCTAGGGATATCGAGTCATTCTGTCGAACGGATATTTGTCTTTGAATTCATTCTGTAACAATTCATTTTGCTAATCTCGGGTCAGTATCTTAAGTCGAGACGAATGTCATTGGGTTGTATCCATGTAATACTAACAATAAGTGGGAATTCACCGTCTACACTCTTTGAGATGATGACGAGACGGAAATGAGATAATACATAATAATAAATACATTTATTGCTGTTCTAGGACCTTGTCCTATGGAACACATTCAATTTCATTAATTGAGACTCTTGTGAAAAAAAATTAACCAAATAAAAACTTGCCAAACTAAATACAATCAGGTGATAAAATAAATTTAACCAATATGGCGATAATCGTACCTGTCCTGCTATATAAAGTTCTACTTTTAAAACAAACAACTTGACCAAATAGAGTAAAAAATAATTAAACAAAGCTAGATGGAATGTGTGGATTGATAATAACCTTAAGCATTATGGTAAATATTTATAATATTTAGATTTAACATCTTCAATTTTAATGATGTTTACACTGAAGTGTTACACAGAAGATCGTATTGTTCGTCGATTGATTGGCTGGCCTTTTGGTGAAGGTGACCCACAACTGAGTGGTCATTTTCGCCCCGTCAGTTACTTTGTTAGCGAGAGATTATTTGAGGAATGGTGCCAAGGGTGCCGGAAAATTCGGTGGTACGCGTAAGCCTTTTTTATCCTCTTTTGTGAAATAGACAGAGGGAACCACACGGTACAATCAAACGGACGTAATTCCACGCCTGCAGTGCCCTCTCTGCGTATATGACACCCAAGTAGCGATCGCAATTCGCCGCTGTCGGGATTCGAGCCATGGTCCTTCGGTATGGGAAGACGACTGACTCCTTCACAGGGTCACAAGACACGATTCCCGCATTGCTCGTTTCAATTGTTTTCAGAATCTCGACCGATCATGAGTTTAAGGGCCGTATTTATAGTCGTTACCTAGCAGTTCCCTTATCCATCCCCTACCCAGCAGGCCCCTTGAATTGTGCGTCCTATAGTCAAAATTAAGGGATCTGCTAGGTAGGGGATGGTTGGGGGTTAGATCTGGTAACTAAGGACAACAAACAGCGGGAAATGGAATTCGCAGCTCAAATGTTTCAGTGGTGACGCTCGTGATCAACATGGATACGGATAAATAAAGAGCCTGACGCAGCATGTAAACTGTTAATATGGCCGATCGACGTGCAAATAGCTTCAACGGTGTGGAGAAGAAGATTTTGTGTGTCCTGGTGTAGAAGCATAAAGATATAGTGGAAAGTAAGAAAGCGGACGCAGTTTCCTGCCACTAGAAGAAGAAATTGTGGAAAAAATATGCTGCTAGTGTACATGAACATCCTTGGAATGAGATCAGATATTTATCGATTAAGAGCAAATCTCACCGTTGTTTTATTAACACCAAATCTTCGAAATTATTAATTTAAAACTATGCACGTTGAATAGAGTCAGTTTAGTTATATCTGTTGTGTTATTTTTTCGATAACGGGGCCCCTGGTGGAGCATGCATCTCCCGCCAGAATTAGGAGAGGCTAAGGGGGCTACTGGGGGTGGAAATTTGACGATAAATACAGTTTTTGACGAAGGGGCTTTCTAGGGGCTGTGGGACTGCTGGGTGACGACTATAAATTCGGCCCCTAAGCCTTCATTTGAAGGAGTCGGGGGTTGTGTTGTAATTGGTTTGTTTTCCCTTCTCGCCGACACGCGAACGTGAACATGCTTTTAATGCTCTGCTACACCACCATTGCATCCATATCCCGTCCCCACCTCTCCTTCAAAGTGATTCACTCGGCGGAGTACTAAACCATTTGCATGCATCCAATCACGTGCGACGAATCGTTATGATGTTACCCACGGGGCAAATTGCCTTTCTTTAAAGCCGAAGTTGCAATGCGGTGTCCGTGGAACTGGAAGAGAGAACCACATAAGCTCCCACTTAAAGCGGAACGCCGATTGTAATCATTCCGATCCCCGCCAGTTCATTTATGCTAGACTTCGTGCGTGGTTGCTTGAATGCAGTGACCACGGTCCACTTTTGGAAGATGAGTATTTTTTTTAAATATTTAAAAGAAAATAGTACACATACAGCAATGTTGTAAATTTTCAGTGCACTTATAAAAATCACAAAGAGACACACGTTAACAACTATAAATGAAACAATAACAAAAAAAAAGCCAAGATGAAAGTAATTTGCTGATTATTAAATATATTTGATAGTTTTTTCCGAAAATATGAGCTGAGGCCAAGTCAGTGAAATGTTTAGGGGATAGAGAAAAACCGATATCTGATGGAGAGGAGTGAATTTATCCCAGATTATTTAACAGATGATAGGAGGAGGAGGCATTCAATTTATTTTTTTTTAAACTGTCAATTTTCACAAGTACCAATGACAAGCTGTCGTGCGGTATAGATGAAGAGAGCTGTTTTCTAAAATAAGTCTCTGTTTCCATTTTCTTTGTCGTGAGAAGAGTTAATTTTTGGAATAAAATTATTAAAAAAACACAGAACAGGAACTATTATAATAAAGTAAATTCCCTGATGAATCCGTTTCCATTAAACTAAGAGAGAGAGAGAGACGGACGCAGTAATTTTCCACACTTAAATTGTAATTCACTAGACCGGTTTCAACGTTTACACGTCATTTTCAAGAGCTGTCTCAAGAGACAGGCTCAAGAGACAGCTCTTGAAAATGACGTGTAAACATTGAAACCGGTCTAGTGAATAAATTTAAGAGTGAAAAATTACTACGTCTGTCTCTCTCTTAGCATAATGAATTTCCACAAAGTTAACTCGTCTACAATCGATCGATCCACTTCTATTAAGATATTATTATTATTAATCGTGATGCATTATTTTAATTATACTATTCAATAAATTTCACTGAATGAATGAACTAAATAATTTCAAGTTGTATCCCACTAATCGTAAGTAGATTCTGAAGAGCTTTTCAATTTTCTAGGTGAGGTATCCATTTTAATTGGACGCCATCTTAATTACCAAAGTGGATAGAGTTTCAAAGAAATTTGAGAGGAGAAGAGGTCGAAGCCTCCCAAAATCCGGGCGGCGACCAAAATCTGTCATGCAATTACTGGAAATTACGATCTTCAAATTGTTGTTTATTATACAACTATTAAGCTTATGTTTGCAGTTCGATTCCTCATATCATGAGCGTGGTTAGGCCTTCTTCCTCATTTCTGTTCGGTTGCAGTGTCCAAAGTGATACTAAGACATAAGAACATCGGATGGTGCATGTTGTGCGGGGCCCAAGATTCTCGACGAGAGTTTTTTTTACTCGACGGCCTTGATAAAAAGATGTATCATGTGACATTAGGATCGTACTGTTCCTCCTACACAATTTTCTGCGAGTCCAACCTCAGGATTGGATCTAATTTTTCGTAAATTTTTTAATGCATTTAAAAATGAGATATAATGACGGAGGCCCAGAGCCACCCGTGTAGAGAAGCCTAACTAATAACAATTACATTTTCAATTTGTTTGCAACTGATAATAATCGATGTTATAATTTGTTACGCAAATATGTTCTTCTCTGGGTAAGACTCGTTTCACGGCAATCTTTTGCAATATTTCGTGTGCGCGGTGGCCTCAGTAATTACGTGAACCATAGAAGGAACTGTGTGCTAGCTGGTCTTTAACAAACGCCATTTTGAAGATCGCTACGACTTCCTCCCAGAGTCCCTTGAATCGTGGGAACACACGGTAAGAGAAATTGTTTGCGATATGCAGGGGGCTTTCCGTTCTGGGTGTTCTGTAGTTAGAACACATCGGAACACAACATCAGCGCACTTTAGCGAAACACACGAATGGAACGTTGAATGGAACGATGTGCGCTATGGCGAATTGTTTTGTAACCTACCGATAGGTAGCATTCTGTGGTTGAACAAAAGTCACTGTCGAAGGTTTAATTTAAATTTGTTGAATTCGTTCAAAATAAGTATTTAAAAACGCTAGCTTATTGTCGCTGGATAATTAAAAACCCCACATTTTTCACATCAGCTGCTTTTACTAAAAATCAACAAACTTGACTACAATCACGGATTCCAAGCCAGTTTAATGTTACTAGAGCACGTAAAATGGTTAATATATATCGTATAGCTGCGATGAAAAAAAAACATTTTCACCAGCGTGACTGGTGCAGCACAAGGACGAACGTAGTGCTGCGATTTATATTTAAATTTTAAAAGTTGTATACTAAAGAGTGACTGGTCAGTTGGTGTCATAAACCACCCGCGGTGAAGGGTTCAGTCGCCTTCAACGCCGAGGCTCAGACTCCGAGTTCGGGTGCCTCCCGGTCCGGTACTTTACCATAACGGAAAGTTTTGTGCTTCCGCTATGGTAAAGTTTGTAACTTTACCATAGCGGAAAGTGCTGTGCCTCCAAGGTACGGCACTTTACCATGACGGAAAGTGTTGTGCCTCCAAGGTACGGCACTTTACCAGGACGGAAAGTGCTGTGCCTCCAAGGTCCGGCACTTTACCATGACGGAAAGTGTTGTGCCTCCAAGGTACGGCACTTTACCAGGACGGAAAGTGTTGTGCCTCCCAGGTCCGGCACTTTACCATAGCGGAAAGTGTTGTGCCTCCAAGGTACGGCACTTTACCAGGACGGAAAGTGTTGTGCCTCCCAGGTCCGGCACTTTACCATAGCGGAAAGTGTTGTGCCTCCCAGGTCCGGCACTTTACCATAGCGGAAAGTGTTGTGCCTCCCAGGTCCGGCACCCAACATTCCTTTTGGGATCACATCCCTGCTTTGAAGCAGGCAGAGTGCGATGTGTGGCGGGGCTCTTGGCGCTGCGGGGAGGGCTTTTCGGTTTGGTCACGGGTGTGTTATGTGTGCGGGGGAGGGAGGGATGAGGCTCCTTCCCCTCCCATATCGACCCGTTTTAAGGGTTTGGCACTCCCGCCCCCTCCCCCCCTTTTCCCCCTCAGGGGCCGCGGGTGGGGACGGAGGGCGACCTGCACGCGCTCTGGCGGGTCCCTGGGGATTTCGGGGGGGCCTCGCTCTAAAATTGGGGGGAAGGTGTGGGGGGGGGGGGGGTGCAGGGGTCGCGGGACGGATGTAAGTGGCAAAGGGGGGTGGAATGGGTGTGCAATGGATGTTGCGAAGATTTGAAACCGATCTGATGTGAATCCGCGCCAACTGGGGGTCTATTCTGTTTCTCCTAACCTGTCCGCTAACTGACCCAAACTCGCCTGTTTTATCCTGAGTCGTATTCTGTTGATGTCACGTGAGGAAAGCGGGGATAAAGTCCCAACCCTGGTTAGGCTCCACCAATCAGAGAACAAGGGCCTATGCTGTTTCTCGGTGAGATCGGTTTCAACCTCGGTTACGTATCACGGGCTGCGTTGAGTTGCGTGTCTTGCCAGATCTCTCCAGAGTATGGATTAAGAATGGACATTGGGTAGAAACCAATAGAGGCTCAAGACAAATAGCAAAAAAACATAAATGGTGGAATGAAGTTGTAACTGGTGCAGAATTTTGGTGGAACGAGGTGTTCTACTCAAGATATTTAAAGTCTTGTATCAGCAATATTCAAGCATTTAATTATGGAGGATATGTAATGTCTCAAGTCTTGATATAGGATACAAACAAATGACTGGATTGGAAGGATTCATAAAGGGTTTGATTTGGGTTATGGCCTTCGGTGGATCTAAACCATTGGCTAATGTTGAGAGGGTGAGAATAGACTGAAGTCATATGAGGAGTGGGTCTCGAGAAGGATAATGAAAGTAAGATAGAATAGAAGTTAAGAGATACTTGACAAGGTATTGAAGTTTCATATCACATTGAAGGAAATTTAGGGGTCCACCTCATGTCAGATTGTAGGTATTAGAGGAAATGAGGTCCTGAAAGGCACTTCTGAAGGAAAAGGCTTGCTAAGTTGGGAGAGGAAAAATGATAGGCAAGTGGAATGAATGGATGTTATGTTATGAACTAAATTGAAACATTTTTAAAGAAGGAATATTTTTGAAGGGGGAAGGGTGGAGTAGTAACTGACCACCGAAATATATGTGGCTGTTAAGTTATTTGTAATAATGGTTAAATGTCATGGTTAGGCAAATATGAGAATTAAAGTGAGGGTCTTGTGAAATGAATGGACGTTGATAACAGTCCAATGCTAAAATTGTAGTGGACCATACCTTCACCAATTTTTAAGATAGGCATCAGTTTTTAAACTAGGTACATACAATTAGATTTCCTTTGCCACTATCAATTTCTGATTATCCTTTTAAATGTATTTAAATCAGCTAATATTATATTGTAACTCGCTGCTCGATAGCAAAATGTTGTTGCAAAAACCTAGATACAGTCCAACGGTTTGGCTAATGTGATTCGTTAATGAGATGAAGTGTATATTTTTTGTCAGTTTTTAAGTATTATGAATACATAAGGAGCTGTCAGAACCTAAAGGGAATATCTTACATAAAGCGCATAGTTTGGCTACATGGATCTGCCAATTAATTTATAAGTAGCCATTTGATAATTCGTCTACCATTTAAAACTCATTTATTAGGATGTAGGTAAATATCAATGGACTGACCACTCCCCGAGTAGCTCTATAAACTTTTTCATTAAATTAACTGTGTACGAATGCATCTGCAAAACATTTAAAAGTAAATATATTATATTTCCTAAGACCACAGAAATGAAAACAAATGCAAAGATTTTTACACAACTTACCACGAATCAAGTTGTAGACTCTAACAACGACATTACTTAAGATGTCATTCGAAGTTGACAATTTCATATGCCAATAAAAAACCTATCACGAAGGAATGATTATTTACTTTCATCAAAAGATAAGTAGGTATGAATCAAATAAAAAACCACTATCACCCTTGAATATTTGTATAAAACGAAAGTAACATTAATTCCTCCTACTATTCCGTGAAACACGTAATCGACAACAAACTTAATAGGCGCGTATTTGTATTGTAAGATTTGCGTAATATAATTTAGCTATTAACTCATGGTTGGACACACACTCGGCAATTGACTAACCTTTAATAAAAAAAAACACTTTAAGCTCTGCATGCGGCAGCATTATATTATTTCTGCAAGTTTTTCAGAGTGTTTACGAAAAGTAAGCGATTGGTACTCGAATTAAACAATCCATGGAGAATGTATATGTAGTAAATGAGCGAATAGGATTGTAGTTAGTGGACTCTTTAAGTGTAATATTATTAATATATTATCAACAATTTCTCTTGGATAGCATCACAAAACGACAAAATTGCCTTTCTCGTCTCTCCGAAATCTAAATGTTTTTGTTATTGTACGATATCGTACTCTTCTGCTTATCCCGGAGGCACCGTTTTGGTGGAAATTGATGACGTGAAGGGCATGTCGTCATAATCGCACAGACGAAGCCGAATCACGGCCGGGATCACGGAGAACAAGAATATGCAGCGAACGCAACCTCAGTTTCGCTGGCCGGGATAAATACCTACGCTGTCCCGACCACAACCAGAATAGACGCCCTGGATAAGTGGAGGTGAGGCTTGCAGGGTTAAGGGGGAAGAGTCTACCAATCATTGTCGCTCTCCATAATAGTGTATCCATACATAATAGTGTATCCATGAGATTATCATGAGATCCGATGGATACACTATTATAGAAAGGTTGATTACTTGTGACGGCACCTCGTTCTCCCAAATAGTTCTGGGAGAGGGTTGCACAGCACGGGGGAACAAGAAACGGGTCGCATGTTAAATCTTTGGGCGCCAGTACAGGGGGGTTATTTTGTAATCTCACTTTAGTGAGTACACATCATAAAATGTCACTTTTTCGTAGTTCAACTCCGCCACCCAGGCGGCGTGACCATCTTCGGATCTCAAGCGGTGAACTGCAGGTCATGTGCTGGTCTTTTAGACGATTCATCCGCTCTGATTCGTATCTTTCGATTCTTGATCCGTTTCATTATCTCCGCCTGCCATTAGTTCCATCTCACCTGTCATAAAGAACGTGACATGGAGCCACCATCGTTTCCACTTGAAGCTTGATTTTGAAAATAAACAAGGGCACGAAAGATACAAACGATTTTAAATCGTATTGTTGTAATTTGCTAAACGTGAAGAATTTCAGCATTTTCAACTCCAATATATTGGGCACTTGAAGGTATGCTTTGTTTCAAATGCTTATGTTATTATTAGCTTCAATTATCTGTGTATATATTTCGTATCAATATTTCCCAAACAATGTTGCTGATACCTTTGTCTTCGTGTCTATCCGCCAATGTATGGAGAATGGAATTCAGTTATTTATACCATAAATACATTATTTTATCAAATATTGCCTTAAAATCTACGTTCTTGGTAGATATTTCCAGTGCTTTGAATTGAACACTAATTAGATGCACTTATTTTTTTTTAAATATTGAGTGATCGCTTACATGTCGCTTGTAGTTTTGACTGTATTTAGATTTCCGTGGTATGTATAGTGTATATAAGATATCTTCCGTAAGATGTTGAGCAATCTGGGTATTCGCTAGTCTCGGCATCTTTTATTTGATATAAGGTAATTGAAGATTCGACTATTCACGAACCGTTCGTGAGCCGATCATTAAGAGAGGGAAACGGATCTCCCGTCTTTCCACTAAGAGTCACTAAAAAGGTGAGATAACAAAATAACCCCCCATGTCAGGGGAAAGCATCTGACGTAGGTTTTCGTGGCATTCAGGTTCTCAGTTAGGCAGGTTCGTCCACGGGTTTCGTCTGCGATGACATCATTCTTGATGATGATGATGTCTCACTTACTGTGCCGTAGGTGTCCTCAGGGGGGTTATTTTGTAATCTGACCTTTTTAGTGACTCTTAGTGGAAAGGCGGGAGATCCGTTTCCCTCTCTTAATGATCGGCTCACGAACGGTTCGTGAATTATCGAAGCTTCAATTACGTTATATCAAATAAAAGATGCCGAGACTAGCGAATACCCAGATTGCTCAACATCTTACGGAAGATATCTTACACTGTACATACCACGAACATCTAAATACAGTCAAAACTACAAGCGACAAAGTGATCACTCAATATTAAAAAAAAATAAGTGCATCTAATTATTGTTCAATTCAAAAGCACGGGAAATATCTACCAAGAACGTAGATTTTAAGGCAATATTTGTTAAAATTATGGTATAAATAACTGAATTCCATTCTCCATACGCTGGCGGATAGGCACACGAAAACAAAGGTATCAGCAACATTGTTTGGGAGATGTTGATACGAAATATATACACAGATAATTGAAGCTAATAATAACGTAAGCATTTCAAACAAAGCATACCTTCAAGTGCCCAATATACTGGAGTTGAAAATGCTGAAGTTCTTCACGTTTAGCAAATTACAACAATACGATTTAAAATCGTTTGTATCTTTCGCGACCTTGTTTATTTTCCAAATCAAGCTTCGAGTGGAAACGATGGTGGCTCCATGTCACGTTCTTTATGAATGGTGAGATGGAACTAATGGCAGGCGGAGATAATGAAACGGATCAAGAATCGAAAGATACGGATCAGAGTGGATGAATCGTCTAAAAGACCAGCACATGACCGGCAGTTCACCGCTTGAGATCCGTTGATGTTCACGCCGCCTGGGTGGCGGAGTTGAACTACGAAAAAGTGACATTTTATGACGTATTTTCACTAAAGTGAGATTACAAAATAACCCCCCAGGCCAAGCTGAAGTGGAGAATGCTTTGGAAACGCCGGTATTTATCTGGCTCAACTGGGGTACCTACAGCTCTCGCGAAAGCTTATGGCATTCGGATGCGCGGCGTTAGTGTTGTCCGCGTCATACAAATTCCATTTTTTTGAAATGCACTCATGCATAACACAAATACCATGTCTTCGCTTACGTCCCTTTTCCCTACCCCTTCCACCAAACCTTACCCCTCCACGACGTCTTCTTCTGCGCATCCGAACGCCATAAGCCTTCGCGAGAGGTGTAAGTGAGAGATGAACTGGCCTGAGGACCCCTACGGCATATTAGGTGAGACATCATCATCATGAATGATGCCAATGCGGACGAAACCCTAGAACCTGCCTAAAAAGGGGCAAGGATCGGTCACGATTTGCTAACTTTCATGTACCTGATGATGAAGTAGTGGGTCGAAACCCGGATCAAATAAATATTTATATCTGTAGAAAATTGATTTTTACATTTCTACAAGGAACCTGTACCTACTCGGACGTGTGTGGTTAGGAAGAAGGAAAGGAAAGCCCTTTTCGTAATTCCCTCAGTGACTTACACTCACTATAAGTACCGCGAGTCACGTATCAACATTGGAAATCAGGAGATGGAAGGGAAAAGGTAAAGAGGGAGGTGTATTTGAGGAAACTGGGGAATATAAATGGTATCACCAAAACAAAAGAACACCTCCACGGCTTCCCACGGTCAGCCCTCAATCTAACCACAAAAAGGGAGGAATCAGGCGAGATGTTGTGGAATCTGAACATAATAAGAACTATGAAGATGCAATTTTCCACAGATACAAATTTTTAATCGACCCGGGTTTCGATGCACTGCCTGATGATGATGCAGTGCATCGAAACCCTGGTCGATTAAAAATTTTTATCCGTGGAAAATTGCATCGTCATAGTTCTTATTATTACTCAATCTAACCGTCTGCCAAGAAAATGATCGCTCGTCTCCGTGAGTCATTGAATGAATACACAAATCAACACCGACGCTACTCCTCGACCGGTAAGGCAATTAATTAAAAAAATGAACCGAAAAGGGACGCTTTAACTTGGCACCAGCAATCCAATGATTTATGGTGAAACGAATTACTAAAATGTGGTGTATTCAATTTAAATTGATGCTGGAGAGCCCTTCAATTAATCTGGGTAGGTAGCTATTTTTCTTTGATACACTATCCAAAATTAGTGGATAGCATTTTTAGGATATTTCAGAAATAGAGGTTAAAAATACAGGAATTGTATATTCGTACGCTCTGAACCGATATCCCGTGACCAGAATATATCATAGAGAAACGCACTTCACTCCAACTGCTACTTTGTCGGCTGTGTGAAATATTAGTCGTTATATTCGAAGTGGGTATAGTTTATTACTCTTGCGAATGAGTATTAAAGAATTGCATATTACTCCGCCAAGTTGCTAATAACTCCGCCAAGTTGATAATAACTCCGCCAAAATTACTGATTTTTTAAATGAAATTATTGCCTTATAGCTCTGCTAAGTTCTTATAATCTCCTTGCTTGATAAATGTTTTTGAAAACTCCAGTTTTTTGTACAATAAAAATTTTGAACCACTTACTGAGCATATCTTCCGTGGACCGCCATCTTGTTGAAAAGCTCTCCGGCTCTATCTAACCGGCTCTAGCTGGCTGTCTGTTCCAAATCGATCTCCAAAGGCTCCTTGCGAATTTTTTAAAAGTCAATATTGTTATGCGGAAGACAATTTAGCGATCGTGTATTTAGTGCAATGGGAAGTTGTCTCTCTTTTTAAGATGTGGAGTTTGAATCGTTGCGTCGTCTTATATCGATAAATATCTCGTTTTAATCATTTTCGATCCTAGACCTTGGTCTTTGAGTCTGCGTTACGATTAGTAGTTACCTTAGGTAACTAATTACACCACCGCCAAAATAAGACCCGGGGTCACCAAGCATCTGAACTAGTGCGCATAAAAATGTTCGAAGGAGTAATTATTGGCTGTGTGAGAGTTAATTTGCATTGTGCGTCCTTCTCTTGAGGACACCGGAAGAAAAATGCGGAAATGGGTTTGAGCAAGCGGTGATCGTGGTCAACGTTGTCCTTCCTTGATGAGGAAGCCGAGGATTACTCGACCTGGCTCGGCTATTACCTTCCACGAACAATGTTTTGTGCCTTGTTAAAATTTTCGAGCGTTTATTTGGCTTTTATGATATATGAGTAGTAATTGATAAGAAACCTTGAAATCTCCTTTCTTCATTTTTTTATCGGATGAGAAGTTAAAAAAATGAGTTGCGAGGACAATTAAGCATTACCATTTTGTTGGAAAGAACATTTTCCAAGGCGCTAGGTGGGATGTTATTTCGATTGGAGTGTTTCAAACGTGGATGGATAGCCTTCTCGACTACTGCTGGATATTGGTGATTGGTAACGTATCCTCACCCACCTCTAAAATAGTGCGAATATCTAGCAGACATTATTTCGATCGTCACAGACCATCTTCTGAATTTTAAGGCGGCGTTATTCATTAAAGTTGCTTCTATAGGAGTAGATCGAGTATGAGTGACTTTGCAAGTAGCACTTTGGTGTGCAACGCAGGGATGTGACCCGAAAAGGCACTTTACGTTTCGTGCCGTACCTGGGAGGCACCCGAACTCGGAGTCCGAGCGTTGGCTTTGAAAGAGACTCTACCCTTCACCGCGGGTGGTTTATGGCACCAACTGACCAGTCACACTATAGTTTATAATTTCATAAAACTCAACATAAATCGCACAATTATGTACATCTTTGTGTCGTATTAGTTGCGCTGATGAAAATGGTTTTTTAATCGCAGTTATACGATAGATAATAACCATTTTACGTCCATTAGTAAATCAAGACAGTTTAATGTACATTGAATTACTAAATCACGTAAAATTGTTAATATCTAGCGTATTACTGCGATGAAAAAAACATTTTCATCAGCGTGACTAGTGCTACACAAAGACGAACATAAATTTGCGATTTATGTTTAACTATAATAAGTTATAAACTATAGTGTGGCTGGTTAGTTGGTGCCATAAACTACCCGCGGTGAAGGGTTGGGTCTCCTTCAACGCGGAGGCTCGGACTCTGAGTTCGGGTGCCTCCCAGGTACGGCACGAAACGTAAAGTGCCTTTTCGGGTCACATGCCTGTGTGCAAGTAGGGACTTAAATGACAGTAGAAGTCGATAGGGATGGTAATCGGTGCGATGTTGGCAACGTTTTGAACTCGCACAAAAAAGACAACCTTCAATATTCATTGCAATTGGCATTTAGATTCTGCGATGATATCGCCTGAAATAGCAGCCGGTGAAATCAAAACTTCCTTGTGTAAAGCCGCCTTCATAGTGTGCGACTAAATTTTCGGCTATTTGGCGTGTCTATGAACCCGAATGAAAACTTTCTCCTCCGATTCCCGCGGTTATAAAACAAAGAGGCGTTATTTGAATGTCTCCGGAAGTGTTTTGAGAATAATTGAAAATTAATTCTTGAGGCTTGAGAATATTTTTGGACGACGGATGATGCAATTGGTGGTTTGATTGGTAGTTTAAATGTATGTTGGCAAGCATTTATCATGGCATTCAACATGGCGAGGGTATGTAGAATTTAGACAAAAGAAAGCCGCCGGAAATAGGAGTGACGATAATGATCATTTAATCCGATATCAAGCCATGAGACTAGCGTTTAGTAATTGTAATTCAATTTCATGGAAATTTCACCGTGATAATCGGGAATTAGAATTTTGCGCGTTATCAGCTGTAAGAATCAGGCACTGGTGCTTAAACTTTACTTATGTGGGTACAATTTTGCAATGAAGCCAATACATATATTAAAATCCTTTCACAATGTAACCAATGCCAACATAAATATGAAATGACAATATTTAGATTCGACGTCAGTTGTCATTGGTCGTTTAATCCTAAGATTGGTTGACTGTGGTCCTTAATCCTTCCCTATCCAATGCAGGTTATCCTACTCCTTGGTAGTGCTTCTTGTGTACTTTCCTCGTTATTTGGTCTATTAATCCTTAGTCTTCCTCTTCGGACTTTTCCCTCAATTTTTACTTCATTTATATTATACACGCTAGTTACGGAATTTTATTTTTTAAGTGAAATTTTATTCATTTAATACTACGGTAATCAAAGTAGTACCTTAAGTTGCGAATAAAGTAATCTTTATAGAATAATAATTAATCTAATGATTATGGAATCTTCTACGTAATATAACAACCTGAGTTATTTTTGTTTCCAAGGAAACAGTGAAGATGAAGTAAAGACGTCATAAGAAACAACAAATGGTTATGATATTTTCGAAACTCGTTGTCATTTGTGACTTTTCACAACTTGAGTTAGTTAGCGTGTCCATTGTATCTTTGATTCAGCACGATGGCATCAATTTGTTTAGGATAATCTCTTGACTTTTGGTGAGTATTGCATAAGCTGACGAAAAATGTTCTCCAAACGACATAGAGCCGCAGCATTTACAAGTTAGAGCGGGGATCGCCTTCGGATGTTATCTTCTCTATGATAGGTTGTTCGAAAAAAATATAAACACTTCATTTTGGTTTGATAAAACTATGTTTGCTTAAAAATTATGTGAGAGTTTTAATAAAATTCGTTTTCCTTTCAAATCTGCCCATCACTCATTACTGAAACCGATTTTATCATTTTTGCTTCAAAAACTTTAATCATCGGACGTTGGCTTTAAAAAAAGTGATGTTTTTCTATCTTTATGGTTGCTTGCATCTTGCTCGCGCAATTTATTGTGCTTTTCCAGGGTTAAAACCCTTCAAGAAACCCCCTCTCACTTCTGCAGCCGTCTGAATGCACGCTTGGTTCTCATTTGACGTGGTAGTTAGAGATGCTATGTCTCCTGAATCAATGAACCGATTGCAATGATAAACTGAAAATCAAACGTAATTTCAGATTACGTTTCGATATTTTTGTCGAAAAATGTAATCACAGTTTAATATGTCTATAGAAATTCTATTAAAAATGGCACGATTTCTGGTGCTGAAAAAAAACTATGGGACAACTTTAAACGCTACAAATACGAAAGCAGCTCATCTCAACTTCCTGGCGTGCGATTCATGGCGTCAGTAAATCATCCTTAACAACTCAAGACGTTAATGAACGTTCTTTCTCGAAGCTCGAGCAATGTTCATGTAAAAATTCTGCGTTTCTACGCGCAGATGTGGTCTCATGAGCTGCAATAATGTGGTTTGTAAGGAGATTACGCTCCATTTAACTCGGGGAAGTGAATACATTTCTCCGGCAGATATGTTATCGTTGAAACTCTATAAGCTATTCATGGCGGTGCATAGCTTCATGTTTCTCTTCGTGGCAGCGATTAAATGCATAAAAGGCAACTTATTTCTTCACATTAAATGTGGGCTATCATAAGGAAAGCTTAGTTTCAATATCCCCATACATAGTAAAGGAAACTGCTGTAGGCTTGATCTCGTGGAGTTCATCCATTACAGAAAAAATAAAATAACTTTGTTAACTCCACTAATTATTTATAATCACGACCCGGGTTTCAACACTTGGTGTCATCTTCAGGTCTCCTTCATCATAGTACTTCACTTTATTCAGCTGAAGAAGGGCATACCAGCCCAAAACATCCTTGCAAGAGACTTACTTAACTTTTCCATTTTCTTTCTCACCACCTGTTAAGTATATATTTTAATGATTTATAGTGCCCTGAATATCCTATCCTTACTTACTTACTCTTACTCCTGTGGCCATTGAAAACCTAGGAGGTCTTTGGCCTCGCCAACCACACGTCTCCACGCTCTACGGTCGCCTGTCACTTCCAGATGTGCTCCCATCCTTCTCATATCCTTCTCTACTTCGTCATTCCAGCGCATCCTTGGTCTTCCTAACGGTCTTGTACCTTCTGGTTTTCCTTTTAGCACTTGTTTCATCATTGTTTCTTCACTTCTTCTATGGACGTGTCCCAGCCACCTTAATCTCCTGCTTCTGATAATTCCCACAATATTTGGTTCTTTATACAATTCTCTTAACTCTTTGTTTTTTCTTATTCTCCATGATTCACCCTCTTTAATGGGACCAAATATTCTTCTCAATACTTTGTTTTCAAACGTTATGAGTTTCTTTTGTGACTTTTTGGTACAAGACCACACTTCAGAGCCATATAATAGTATTGGTATCACTATTGTTTTATAAATCCTAATTTTTGTTCTTTTTGATAGGAGTTTATTCTTAAATAACTTTATTAAGCTCCAGTATGATCTGTCAGCTGAGGCAAGTCGGGCGTTTATTTCTGTCTCTTCTTTGTTGTTGTTTGTAATTAGTACTCCTAGAGAATTACTAGAATATCCTATCCTACAGTAGTTAAATCGAGGAAACTGTCACGAAAAATAAAAACAAAAGAAAAAGAATTTAAAAGGCGCGAATATTTTGATAAAATTCTATTTTATAAGAAAGCTATATTAAAACATGTAAATTTTCATATTGATGAGTAATTGAAATTTAAACCACAGCCTTCAATGATCCTGACGTGTAAAATTGTATCTTTTCAAAGCGTTAATTTAACCCACCAGGGAACATGACTACAGCTGATACCTTGCATACGCATAAATTGAAGTGCTCCTCACCATATCATATTCCTACTAAATTATAAAACGAATTGCTTGCGCAATAGAGTTACGTTCTCAAGATCTGAAAGAGTGCCATTTTTGTCCTTTTTATCGTATACAGCGTATGGACCTCATAAATAATCGTAGGAGGTGGCATTTTTACGGTCGTTCTCGTAACAATTTTCTAAGAGAGGCGACTTTTAGAGTAGTTTTTTACGATCGGCAATAAATGTACCGTAATTTTGAACCGTGTTGGTGCTCTCCCTTGAAAGTGCACAATTCCACGAGGCTATCGCAATTTGATATCGTGCTTTGGTCCAACTTTCGTGTTAACTCTCTATTCAGGAGGTGACCTGTGAGAGTTTTCCAATTTCAGCCGGAATTTCAGTTAATGGGCGCCTCTGAAAAAATTTAATTGGAATACATTCAATTACTCTTGTCATCAATGTCACAGCCAATGGTCCTCTGCTTATTTATTTACTTAACTGATATCATTTACCCTTTTTTTTCTCGCATCCGTATCCAATGTTTGACTCGTGTGTTTGCTCCCTGGCACGAGTGGATTTCGCCTAAGATAGTTTGCTCATCACGTATGCGCCAAGAGTACAAATTTCACAAGACGACCGACGATCCAGACAGACGGCCAGTGTCGTCCTCTACACACTACGTGTCGGCAAACTTGCTGACATATCAACTCTAGGCATCTAATCCTCTTCTGAGCCACAATACTTTGATCCTGACATTTTCAGTGATCGGTACAGCATCTCAGTAGTTTGGTTGTATCATCCATTTTTAAATAATTAATCACCAATTTGTCCCCCGCATCACAGTTTTGGAGTTTAAAACACTCGTAAAGAGTCTGTAGTGACACCCCGAGTGCCCTATTCCGGTAAGGTTTGGATCAGACGGTCAACTCGTTTGATAAAGCCGGAGAGCTTCTCGGCAGAAGAATATCCTAGGAGGTTTGTGTGTAATTAGCGAAGAAAATGTTGAATTTTTTAAAAAATCATTACACTTTTATTATTATAATTAATTTTTGCAATTTACAGAAACTTTTCTAAATGATTTTCAAAAAGAGATATAGCACAAATACAATATAAGTCCTTCTGATCCCCTGGCACGTCAGGAGGTGCTTTTGAATACAAAAAATATTACAGAGCATTGGTGGAGATATCATAAATTACACACTTTACACTTTTACATGCATTATGGAGAGAGACAATCCATTTCTTCATTGATTGAGTTTTTTTTTGATTGGGTTAATTTATAAGAATTTCCCTCAATTCCCTCAATTAAGATTTTAAATTTGAAATTTATCAAATCATTGGCTTAACTTAGAAAAGCAGTGCGGAAAAATTAGTGATAATAGAGTGGATATCGGCGTAGTTATTTTCGGCAGTTTAAAGTAAGCCTCTTCTACGCATTTAAATACAACTGTTTCAGGCTGGATATGGTGGAAGTTCTCTATATTCATTACGAATAAAGACACTTGGTAATCTTCCACAGATTTATTTATTTGACACGACGCGTTTCACCACACTGTGGCATAATCATTTGTCAAAGAAAGGCACATGATTATGCCACAGTGTGGTGAAACGCGTCGTGTCAAATAAATAAATCTGTTGAAGATTACCAAGTGTCTTTATTCGTTATGAACTCTTCTATGCATTTAAATGGTGTAGGTAATTTTACTTCCTATGTAAAGTTTACTTTTACTGGCTAATATTTCGTTTCATCAATTTAGGAGAATGTTGTAGTAGAAGATACATTAGTGCTACGGCGGATCATAGCGGACGATTTTTATTTTTCCGATATTTTCTAATTCTTTATCTCTATATTGCTTCGATATTGCTATCCACTTCAGTTGAATGTAGCATATATCTTTAACTCATTGGATGACTCGACTCGAAACCCAATAATCGAATGGAATGATTCGATTCTTAGGTTTCATCCCCCGAACATATCTTTCATACGTGTGGTGTGGAATACGTGTGGTCCAGCACCTCAAGCACCCAAGGCAAAGCATCTCGCCATTGCATCTCTCCGTGGTCGTTGGATTTCTCACGGTTGGGCGTCTTCTCCAATGCTCGCTTTGAGGATCGGATTCCTCCTCACCACCATCGAGGCATTCCGGGCAGTAGAAGTAGAAAGGAAGACGAGCCGGGCTGACCGCAGGGCGCGGTCTCGCCGCAGAGCTGCACCCTGTGGGTGTGTGGGGAGGGGGTAGAAGAGAGGGGGAGGGGTCACGCAGAGCAGAGAGCATCAGAGGGGAAGGTGGGGAGGAGAAATATGGGGAGGGAAGAGATACGTCAGGGGAGAGGAACGGGGTTCTTTCCATTTGCTTTTATGCGCTGTTCACTTCGCTCGGAAACTGCGTGGTTGCTCTTCATTGGTTTCAGATCCTGTGCACTTCATAAAATCGGGCGCGCATTGTCTATCAGCGCTGGGGGGTTATTTTGTAATCTCACTTTAGTGAGAATACGTCATAAAAAGCCAATTTTTTGTAGTTCAACTCCGCCACCCAGGCTGCGTGACCATCTTCGGATCTCCAGCGGTGAACTGCCGGTCATGTGCTGGTCTTTTAGACGATTCATCCGCTCTGATCCGTATCTTTCGACTCTTGATCCGTTTCATTATCTCCGCCTGCCATTACTTCCATCTCACCTGTCATAAAGAACGTGACATGGAGCCACCATCGTTTCCACTTGAAGCTTGATTTTGAAAATAAACAAGGGCGCGAAAGATACAAACGATTTTAAATCGTATTGTTGTAATTTGCTAAACGTGAAGAACTTCAGCATTTTCAACTCCAATATATTGGGCACTTGAAGGTATGCTTTTTGAAATGCTTATGTTATTATTAGCTTGAATTATCTGTGTATATATCTTGTATCAATATTTCCCAAACAATGTTGCTGATAGCTTTGTTTTCGTGTGCCTATCCGCCAGTGTATGGAGAATGGAATTCAGTTCTAAATCTACGTTCTTGGTAGATATTTCCCGTGCTTGTGAGTCGAACACTATTTAGATGCACTTAATTTTTTTTAGATATTGAGTGATCGCTTACATGTCGCTTGTAGTTTTGACTGTATTTAGATTTTCGTGGTATGTACAGTGTAAGATATCTTCCGTAAGATGTTGAGCAATCTGGGTATTCGCTAGTCGCGGCATCTTTTATTTGATATAAGGTAATTGAAGATTCGACTATTCACGAACCGTTCGTGAGCCGATCATTAAGAGAGGGAAACGGATCTCCCGCCTTGCCACTAAGAGTCACTAAAATGGTGAGATTACAAAATAACCCACCTGGTGATTGTTTGAGAAGAAGAGGACGTTGATTAGTGCAGTTGCCATAATTGCTTTTGGATTTCAAAGCTCAGTTAAGGCATTGCTCAAGTACCTTAGGATGATACCGCTGCGTCGAAACTAGTCGTACCGTAAAATAAATTGGTGGAAGAATTAAAATAACTTAATTAACTTCACTAAACAAATAAATATGTAGTGGAGTTAACAAGGTTGTTTTAATTTTTCCGTAATGGATAACTTTCACAAGATCAAGCCTACAACCGTTTCCTTTTTTAATTTGGTGGAACAAAACTAAGTTTTCATTTTTCATCATTTAAAATGAACTTCCACAAAGTTGAGCCTGGAAACATTGAAATACTCAGCTAAGGCGTTTGAAATGCATAGTTTTCACATAAGAATCGGTTGTAGGCTTGACTTTGTGGAACTCATCCGTTACGGAAGAATTAAAATAACTTGGTTAGCTCCACCTATAATATTTATTACCACGACGACCTGGGGTTTGGGCACTTTGACCTGAAGATGGCACAAAGTGTCGTAACCCAGATCGTTGTGATAAATATCACTAGTGGTAGTTAACTAAGATAGCATTTTAATTATTCCGTAATGCATAGTTTTGATGTTTTTAATTACTTCTGTGTTAAAATTACTTGAGTATGTGGATGGAACTAAATTGTTTCCCAATTCGAAAACAATCAGCCGTGATCATATTGTGTTTCTATATGGAATGCTACCTACCGGTAGGTTTCTGAACGTATCGCACCAGCGCGTATAACCAGCGCACATCGTTCCAATCATTTTCGTCCGTGCGTTTCGATGGAGTGCGCTCTTAAATCCGATCTGACAATGAGCCAACTTCAACAGCTCGAATGATAAAACTCCCAATTACAGCGGGAATCCCAAACAAGCGGGAAAAAGGTCTACATCTGTGGATTACGTGGTCCTCTACACCTGCTGCCCCTTTGCCTGCGCGATAGAAAGCGCAGAAAATTCCCCTTAGAACGAAGTGGTGGCGAATGAACGCGGCAATCGCGGATATGGTTGCTTTCCAATTACCTACTCAAGTCGACTCCCGTCGACTTGAGTGACTTTTGTGCTTTCCAATTATTCCTTTGTCACTGACGCGAGTTGGCTCAAAGCGACTCGCTGGAAGAGGAGAGTTGGCTATTGTCACGGTGTACATACTAGAGTGGATTCCGGTCATTTGGGACACAATGGGTCCGCACACTTGGCGCCAATTAAACCGCTGCACCAGTTATGTGAAATACAACGTAAATATATGAGTGTGCAATTTTGAATTTAAAAACATAGTTTGGTTTCTCTGCACTTAAACATGTATTCAAGTACATATATCGAAAGATGCATTGGCGAGAGTAATAAGCAAACTGACTTAAAATGGTTAGCAGAAGTTTAGGACTTCTGAAGGATGAACTACTATTCTTTCGGTAAAAGTGCGGTACCGGTATAAATTAATGCGCCCACCATTGATTATTACTAATGAATCCACTGGTGAAGTTTATATCTGTATTTGAGACTCCTTTTTAAGAGAAAACAAACCGATTAACTTTTTCTTACACTTGATCGTCCCGTTTCGAACAATTGCGACTGAGCATCGACTCCTGCGCAGATGAATATGTGCTTTCTTAATCAGCCGAAGTGGAAATCGACAAAAGTTGCCTCAAAAGCGATGCATGAGTCGCTGGGAGTCACTTAAAGCGGTTTGAGCGAGTAAGTTCCCTAGTCATAATGGAGACCATGTTCAAAATTAATTTTTTTATTTCAGCGTCTGTAAGAAAAATGAAATAAATATTGTAGTGTTAATGGCGCAAAGATATAGTTATATATGACCAAAATTCTCAGTAATTAAATAAATAACGCTATATAACTCTCTAACTTGACTCAATTTTCCCGCCGTACGGCTGAAAACCCTTCAAAATAGCAGGTTTTTTGCGATTCTGTAAAAATTACTGTGTTGAGTTATAGATTATATTTATAAATAGTTGAGAAAACGTACAATCTACACACTGTTAGTTTTTGACGAAATCTAGATGTTATAATATTTATATTTCCTTCAATATTCTATCTCTGGAGCGCACAGCCGTAATCTATCCCATGTAAAACAGCTTATATTTTTAGGCAAATTGCTCGAAAGTAGTTCGGCAAGGGGTTGATATTTTGGTATTATTGGAAATATGATAGTATTTTATTTAAAATGAGGCCAAATTCATCGAATTCTAGGTGAAGTGATTTTTCGCTCAAACTACCTTAATTGGAGAGCACCCACTGAAGGGTCAAAACATTAGGGCGCCGCCTTCAAGGAGCACATGCCGTGATATCTAGGGCCGTGGGAATAGGGCGTGCAAACAAACAAGTGACTTTTTTGAGCGCTTATGAGGCGCGAACGCATCGCAAGTAAGCAGCTGGGACCTAGCAACACCTCCTTCGATCGAGACAGGGTACGCCGTTCAATAATAAATAAATACATAAGAAAAACGTTTATTGTCGTAGACCCTTATCGGTCTTTCAGACACCTTAGTACATTAATTATCATTTACACAAAACATTATTTAAAAATATAATAATACTTACAAGACAGTGTTTAAATAAAAATTTACATAATAATAATAAATTTACACAAAAAAATACAAGAAAGGGAAAAACAATCAAAATTGATCACCATGTTACAACAATCATTTCCATTTTCAATTTCTTCCTCGACATCTTTTCGTGATTATGGATTGAAATAATTTCCTTTTAAAGCAGCGTAAAGAATTACATGTTTTTTTTATATCTGTTGGGAGAGTATTCCAATTTCTGGCTACAGTGGCGATGTAAGATTTATGGTGAATTTCAGTTTTGTGCTCTGGGATATGTATGTCTAAATGATGGGATCTTGTTAGCCGGTTTTGGATGTTTTATATGAAAGTAAAAGAGTTGAATAGGTATGGAGAACAGGTTGACTTGAAAATTTTGAAGGCGGAGAGAATAGATAAATAAAGCCGTCTTTCTCTCACTTTAAGCCATTTTAGTTTCTTGTATGAATGTGGAATGGAAGATTTAAGACGACGCGGTTGCAACTCTCATCACTCAGGGACAAGTGGTCCACCGTGCGCGTTTTATCTCTTCGACCAAGAATACGTTGTGCGCGGATGAATTAACCCCAATGTGGACCAGAACATGTTTTTGTATTGAGTGGTGAGAATCACGGACCAAAAACTTTCTACGAAGAGCTGGAAAGGAAAAGAAGCGCTTGAATGAAAACTATGCGAAGAAGGAGAAACAAACTTAGTGGACATATTGTGGACACAGCCTAGTGAAAAAACAATATTGGAAGGAGAAAAATAATTGTTATAATTATAGAGGAAGACCATGAATGGAAAACGTCAAGAAAATCATAGATGACGTTAAAGTAAATTTGGTATTTTTTTACACTTTTAATTTTTTTTAACACACAACGCGTTTCACCAATTTTATGGCATCGTCAGGTGTAGTAGTTTGTTTACATATATCATATTGTTGTCGTCGTTAGATGAAGAACATTAAATTTGATTTTAAAGAAAAGTTTACATTTAAAAAATACAAAAAGGAAAAGAAACAAAAATGAAAAGGAGCGTTAAAAAGATATTAACATGAAAATAATAGCAACAAAAATTTTCATACAATGCTCGGCAAAAACAATGAAATCAAGGGGTGGTGGTATGAGAAAGGTCAACGTTTTTTAACCTCCTTTTTTATATTTTTGTTTTATTTCCTTTTTGCAATTTTTTAATGTAAACCTTTCTTTAAAATCAAATTTAATGTTCTGTATCTAACAGCGACAACAATATTATATATGTAAACTTACTACTACACCTGACGATGCCATAAAATTGGTGAATTGGGCAAGGAAAAGTAGCATTTAGCAAGATTAAGGAACTGGTGACAGCAAGGAACATCAAGATGGATGTTAGGAAAATATTTGCAAAATGCTTTATATGGAGCATTGTGTTGTATGGATGCGAAACGTGGAAGTTGAAGAAGAGAGAAGAAAAGTACTTAGAAAGCTTTGAAATGTGGCTATTGCGAAGAATGGAGAAGATAGGATGGAAAGATAAGATCACGCATGAAGAAGTGCTAAGGAGGATTGGAGAAGAAAGAAGTATACTGAGAGAAATTAAAAAGAGAAAGGCAAAATGGATAGGACATATTTTAAGGAATAACTGCCTACAGAAAATAATAATAGAAGGGAAAATAGAAGGTAAGAGAGGAAGAGGAAGGAGGAGGTACGGAATGCTGAGGGATATAAAAGAAGGAAGGAGTTATGCGGAGGTGAAGAGAGAGGCCCAGGACAGAATGCTGTGGAGACAACACTACCGTTGAAACCTGTCTTCTGCGGACAGAAGCACCAATGATGATGATGATCTAACAACGACAACAATATAATATATGTAAACAAACTACTGCACCTGACGATGCCATAAAATTGGTGAAACGCGTTGTGTTAAAAAAAATAAAAAGTTTATAAAAGTACCAAACTTTATTATAATGAAAATTAAAAGTTTTTTACAAAGTAGAGCCTGAAGCTGTGAATTTTAAAGTAAATAATTATGTAGGAATGAAGCAATTCGTGGAGAATGGAGTGGAATTGAGAGCTGCTGCAAAACAATCTTCCGATTGATGACTACTTGTGACGATGAAGGCTTTTTCTTATCCTTATCATTAAAATAATGGAGGTAGTAGAAGAAGCATTGGAACTGTTAATGGAATTAATTTTGGAAATTTGTTTATATTTTTTATTGAAAATAATTTGTAACATAGGGCATTAGTAAAAGAGCTCAGATTACTCCTGCGATTGTCGAACTCAGCACACATGACATTAAAAGGACATTCCTGTAGTGATTACACCGTCAAATGTACCGAATGTCATTCCAATTATATGCTGGCTACTTTCGGGGAAACGTGTCCTCTTGTTTTATTTATATAGACCATAAAATAATGCCTTTCCACGATACTTTCTCTTTATTTTCGCAAATAAAACTGGAAATTATGTGGATAGTGTTATACGTAATAATCAGTGAAATGCAGGGTATTTTTCTAGTATTTCATTAGTATTTTTCTATGTGATATAAATAAAACGTCTGCGAAAAACTGTTAAGGTGGTTCCACCGTAAAATGACTTAGATGTAATTTTATTCTTATAGAAAAACTTGTCCTCTATCTGATATGAACAACAAAATAATACCTTTCCACGCTATTTTATTCTATATTTGAACTTGAAATTACATGGTGTTCAATGGGGGAATGCGAGAAACACGGGGAAAAATAGTATTTTTCAATAAAATATAAATACCATTTTTGCGGAAAACTGTTTATAAGAAGGAAATAATCCAGAGAAATTTAACAAAAGTAAAACATTGGCCTATTACCACCTTTTTTTTTAGTTATTAGGGAATTACTGCCGTAATTGAAGTCAAAGTGCGGTGATTCGTAGGAAATGACGCTGCAGCAAGCTCCTATTGCTGAAAAAAAGTGCTCATTTAAAATACATTCGTGGAATAATCTGCATTTTTCTACATTACTTTTGGGTTTCTAATAGTAACGCATTTCATCAGCGAAAGCAGGATTTTTTGGACTAAATATAAAAAAATGTGAAATTTAGTATTTGTTATGACTCACGCAGTCGCGGCGGAACCTCCTTAAAAAGGTGCAAATCCTCCCTGGAAACTAAATGGTAATACAATGTCGGCCCCTTCCCACCGAAATAATTGAAGCCGAGATGCGTCAATACAGAGGAAATGACGCTTAAGTCGGATCCTTAGACTAAAAATAGTACTATACAGGGAAGTAAATTTGTCGACTAATGTGTTATATTTTGTAGTAACATAATTTTGTTTTTTATGAGCGATGGCATGTTGTCAGTGAGAGTTGTATGTTTGAGCATTGCAGACGAACAAGAGGAATTTTAATATCTGTTTTCGCGGTGGAATCCCTTTAAGGTTTCACCGCTTTTCTGGAACGTTGATCTTTCGCGTTCTGACCGAGTACCTACTTCTTTATTAATTAATCCATTCGGTCGTTGAAATATCCGTAGATCAACTCCGAACTACAACCACTGGGACCAATAGGTTTTTGCGACTTTCCTCGTTTTACCAATGACAAACTCAAACAATTTTATTCCACTTCATTCCCCTTTCCATTGTCCATAGATTAGAATATGATGCTGTAAAATAGATAGCCGTAAAGTGCTCAGTAACAGCCGACGCAGCTGCTATCTCCAATAAAAGAATCGATTGTTCCAATAAGCGTGCTAAAATAAACCGTTAGATGCTCTGGAGATTGCCAAGGAGAGGACACTGCGTTCATCACGACAGTAAACTTTTTTCAGTGGTGGCGCTGGCATTCGTCAATTCGGGCATGCGTCATTGAAAAATATAATGAATGAAATGATTTCTACGGCATCAACACTCTCTCTGTCTGTCTTTCCCCTCTTTAGATATTCTCCTCCGTCGAACAGACTCTGCTCTGTATTCTCCTTTTAAACTTTCCGGTGATAAATTGATCTCGCTGCCTCAATGTTCAAAGGGTATGACATACATGGGTACTCATTGCGACGTTCCCTTTCAGGTTATGGCATGGTTACATAAGCTTAATTCTTTGTGTTAGACCTGGGGGGTTATTTTATAATCTCACGTAAGTGAGAATACGTCATTAAATGTGGAAAATTACGTAATTTTTCGTAGTTCAACTCCGCCACCCAGCTGGCGTGACCATCTTCGGCTCTCAAGCGGTGAACTGCCGGTCTATTTATTTGATTCATCCGCTCTTTCGACTCTTGATCCGTATCTTTCGACTCTTAATCCGTATATTTCGACTCTTGATCCGTTTCGTTTGGCTCTGCATTTCATTAGTTCCATCTCACCTGTCGTTATGAACGTGAAATGGAGCCACCATCTGACCGATGCCGATTGTGAGCCAATCAAGAGGAGAGCAAAACGGATCTCCCGCCTTCCCGCAAAGAGTCATTAAAAAGGTGAGATTACGAAATAACCCTGGGGAACCAGATTTTTATTTTATTTATTCATTCATTTCAAAGTCTCCAAAAACGACTCAAAGGCTTCTTACATTGGTCGACAATCAAACAAATAAATAGAAATTTTAAAAAAATATACCCTAAAAAATGTAACACATAACGGATAATTAGAAAAATACGTAGGAGAGAAAGCTTGGGATTGGGATTTATGGACAAGGAGATGGGATAGAAGGAGTCAACTCGGCAATATGTTTTCTGAGGACTGATTTGAAAACGGAGGGTGTGGAGAAGAGGTCAAGGGAGGGTAACTGCGAGGTTAAGGAGTTGAAAGTTTTTGGGATACGGTAGAATAGGGAGCGTTGGGATATTGAGAGTCTGAATTTTGAATTGTCAAGAAGGGAGTTACTGCGTAGGAAACGAGAAGTAACATGAAGATGAAAGAGAGGAAGAAGGCAGTTGGTGCGGAGAGAGCCACTCCAAATGCTATGGAGGAACTTCATGTCACATAGTACATGACGGAGAGAGAGGTTTGGGATTGAAAGGGAAGAAAGGATGTATTGAATGGCGAGAAAGAAGTTAACAGGGCGATTGAGCGTATTCAAGGCTGTGGGGTAAGCGGTAAATGCAATCTTTTTTTTAAACAATTTCTTTCATAATAACCCATCCCTTGCGTACTTCCTTCACCTCTACCACTTGAGTGAATTGCTTCATACTAGCCATCATGTTCTCAAGACTCCTAATATTCTTAATCTTAATGAGAGCGTCTTCCACCATATCCACAGCCAATGGCAATCAATCCTCTCACACCATTCTCTCCTCTGATTTCACAAATATATGTTTCACTACTCATCAATTCTCTTGGTCATGACCAAAACAACTATGCACGATCCTTTCACATATGTTATAACACCAAATATCTAAAATTTCCCAAGCCAGCTTAATGCCTCGATAGTAGAGCAACTTTGGCTTTTTTTAATTATTCAGGGTACCAGGTAATTTTGGAAAAATGACCATCAAAGTCCACAGAACACTAAGGATAATAAAATAAGACAAATAAACTCAATCCACGTAAAAATCACACAATAATCTCATAATTCTTCCTATTCTCTCAGCATCAAAACGACTGATCAGAACAGGGACGACAAACCACAAAACCCCTTATTTATCAACACCCATTACTAAGTGATAAAACCCAGCCAAGGTCTTCACAAATTTTATTTGAGAAATTGAATGTAAAATCAATATGTAACATTAATCCTTGCAATGTACCCACGTCATTAAAGCATTCATTCCACCTTCTTGCTTGATTAACCAAGTCCCAATCCCTTTCTTCAGCAAACGCTTCTCAGATACGCCTTGCCCACTGCATTTAGTCTACACTGATGCTTGTCGTGGCATACTGAAGTTTCCCTACCATGAAATTAAGTTGGAAGGAGTATTTAAAAGGTTTTCAACTCCTAAATACTGATTGCCTAGACTGAAAAATGTAATACTTTGAATGAAACAGAATGAATTTCACGGGTATAAAAGTAAAAGTAACAAACGGCAAAAAATGGCGAAATTCGTTTCACGATGGACATGAAATAATGCTTTTCCTCAACTTTTCGAACCGGTAAGCCCTCTTGCACTCAGGCACTTGGCGAAATTTCAATTCCACTCATTCCAAACAATTGGTCAATTGGTGTTGGAGCATTTCCACGGCCTCCTGCGTGTTCGTTTGAAGGTAGAGAGTTTGATGTGCTTTATTCGTGATTCACCGTCACTTCCTGATTTGTCCTTTTACGTGGAAATGCTTTGATAAAACGAAATGGCGCTGCGTATTAAAATCTCAGTTAAAGGCCTTAGCGTGTTGATCATATCTAACATAAATGATAAACGCCGTGAACACAATATTCGCATCTGGGTGTTCAGTTTATCGCAGCTGTGAGCAGCGGGAGATAGCACTTGTGTCGTATTTGGAGCACGTCAAAGTAACTAAGTCAAATGCTCTTCATATTTCCAGAACGATGAGACAGTGGTGCGCGAGAGTTTAACAATTTTATGGATTTATCGTGAGCACTAGAATCTCAATATTCTTCTTTGTTGTTTTCCTAAAATACGTTTGGCAAGGTATAAATGGATGTGCATGGAAAAATGCGTCGAATAGTAGCAGTAGTTATTTGCGTCGGCGGCTAAGGCCATTTTGCACCACTTACTGACTTACTGAAGGAACAAGAACAAGTCCGATCTTAAAAAATGGTTGGAATAATTTACAAAGGGTACAATTATATTTTATTGAAAAGGTCAGTTGAGCGTAAGAATGCAATGAGTCGAGAGACGTGTCCGGGATAGTCTCCTAGCACTTCAGCTAGGTTTACCCCGAGGTTGTGACTCACCCGTGCGACCTGATATCTTTCACAGTCCGTCAGGAGATGTCGCACTGTTAGTGGACAATCGCAATCTACGCATTGTGGTCGAATTTTTTCTTTCGTGAAGAGGTATGAATGGGTTAGTACGCAGTGACCTATCCTCAAACGTGCTAAAAACGATTTCCTCCCGGCGGACATTTCTCACGGAGGTCTCACACGCAGATGTTACAGGCTTAATTTCACGAGGTTTGTTATTTTGAATCGCAAGCCATTGGGTCTTCCAATTTTGTCTAATTATTTTTCTCATGGCATTTCCATGGTATCTTCAGCTGGTATCAGGGGTAGTTCGTAATCCGGGGACCTGAGTGCGTCTTTGGCAGCTGCGTCTGCCTTCTCATTCCCGGTTATTCCCATATGTCCAGGGATCCAAGCGAATCTTATAGTGAATCCTTTCTTACTCAGGGATAACAGGGTACATTGTATTTCCTGAACAATGGGATGAACAGGAGAAATTGCGTCGAGTAGAGATAATTGCTAGTACGAATACGCAAATGCGTGTACGAGAGAACACAAAAACAGCACCTGCTCTGATTCCGTTCCCGCGTTATCGCTATTTCTGTGCATCGAACTGCGCCATAAAGTGTCTCTTGTGAGACATCCTTAGTTGAGCACATATGTTCCAGAGGCTCCTAATCTCTTTTGATTATTCAGTCTCCTAAGTCACGCATTTCCCATAAGAGTACCATTTGTATCAGTAAATGTTCGTCTTTTATATTCTTACTCCTATTACTTAGAAACTTACTTCCACCTCAATCGTCTCAGGCTCGACTTTGTGGAAGTTCATTATATAAATGAAAAGGAAAACTATGTTTTATTCCCTCATTTTATTTTACGGCACTACTAGTTTCGACTCAGCGGCGTCATCTTACTCAGGTACAAAGATTTTCCCAAGTTTACTCCCTTTCTCGCGTTTGACACGATTTAAACTGAAGTCCAACCCGTGAAAAAGAAAGTGTGGAGAGGTGTCATTTTTTTCATTCATATGAAAACAAGAGGATGTTTTTTTCCCCGTAAGTATTATTAAAATATGAATTAAATGATAAATTCAAGTCTCGTTACGGTGGAACCACAGTTACCCTGTGCGAGGAGCGATCCGTCTTCTTTCTCGCCCCGGGGCGGCCTTGGCGCGCTTCCATCGACTCGACTGTTCGTGCGTACGTAGTACATACAAGTGAAGACGGGATAGAAGAGAAGAGAGATGTTGGCTGGTCGGCGTTTCGCACAAGGGAGTTCTTTCATTCGAGGATATCGCTTAGAAGGAGGTTTCGAAAAGGGATCTCTGTACCAAGAAACACATGGTTCTCCGTTTGGCACCGGCCTCTCCGCTGCTGCGAGGGGAACGCAGCCAGCCTGGCCCTGGGTGCGCATTATAAACACGTTGCCTCGACCGAGACGAACGACGGGTGGGGGTTGCCAATCAATGGAACTCCTCTTTCGTCAAGTATGGAGTTATATGAAGTCCATTGTTGCCACATTTCACAATTCTCCATCTTCGTCTCGGGGACCTTGTTTGATAAAGGTGTGAATTTGGCAACATCAGGTGCAATATAATAAATAATAATATATAAATTTTTATTTTCTTCAAGTCATTACAAACAAAATATAACATATTTTCAAATGAAGCAGTTGGTAGCCCCTAAGGTGCACGTATTGTGTCGATACTCAGTTAAACTCAGTTAAACCATATACCTTAGATATAAATCAGTATAAGTAAATATTCACAGTGAAATATATAAACTTTGAAAAATGAAATTTTCTGTGCAAAATCACTCTAAACTTTCCTAAAATTCACAAAGTTACCATAGTTACTGCTGTGGGTTCCTAGTGTTGCTGGAGTACTGACTTCCCATCCTTGCGGACTTGTGTTTGCACACGTCATAAGGTTTTTTAACAGTACGAACATCCGTGACAGGCTGTGACTGTACTTCAACAAGGTATCAGTCCTCCTTTTCCCCTGGAATTCTGCCGATTCGATGTCGGATTTGCCACTTATCCTACAGTGCTATCTATTTATTTGCTGCGTACGAGGCGGAAAAGATTGGATGCGTGAATTTGCGAATTAAGTAAGTAAGTTGTTTATTATTCTTCCATCAAATAATGTACTTTTGCAATAATTTGTACTATTAAGCTTGCAAATTGAAAATTTTAAGTCTAGTTCCTTAGCCAAGAGTTACATAAAACTCATGAAACATTTCGCAGGCCAAAAACAAAAAAGTAGCAGGACTTACAAAATATTTCACGTCAAAAACACCGGGTGCTAAGGTATTTCCTCATAAATGAGTTTCTTTTCAATTTTAACTACGGATCGGCGAGGCTTACTGAAAAATTACATAAGTCACATTCGAAGCTAGCATAACCACGCGCTTTTTTTGAGCGAATCGTCAAAATCAATTCTCCTAAAGTGTCTTCTGAGGTATTGTTGAAAAATTTTAACCCCTGATTTTTGGCTAAATGTTTTCTCTACGTGAACTTTCTACTAGGTACCAAAATAAAAATTAATATAATACCAAATGGCTTTTATCGTCTGTTCTTCCAACATTTCTTCTTTTCTTAAAGTGCCATTCATCATGTTGCATTGCTTCATTTAGTGTACATTTATTTGTTTTCTGAAGAGAAATACAGTGGAGACCCCCGCTTTACGATGGGTTCACTTTACGATGGATTCAATTTACGATCTGAATGCTGGGGATTTCAAAGCGCCCTGATTTTGCGCTCACCCTTTAAAATTTCTTATTTCAACGATTTTTTTGCGCCCATAATTCGTTACCCATCCAGTATTCTAAGCCTTATTTGTTAACGGCCGGTTATTTTATTATCATACCAAAATTTACATATTTAATTATACGATGCGATGATGTAGTTAAACCGATCCGTCGTCCGGTAATATACTGATTTACTATACAGTGGAATTCACATTACGATTGGTCCTATCGAACGGATAATTATCATAAAGCAAGGATCTACTGTATTTAATTTCCTCAAATATGGGAACAAAATTCTTCTATGGCGAAAACAACTAATATAATTACACTATATTTTTGTGTGTATCCTATCCCTATCCTATCCTATCCCTATCCTATCCAAATTTTCTTGGCTTAGGAATCTCCTCACGATTTAGCAAGTTTGGAGTAGCACAGCTTTTTGCCCGAGGTTAGTTATTAGTTTTTTTATTCCCAGCTTCTCAGTTTGTTTTTTAAACATATGGGACATCACTCCCTCCGAAGAGATTACTATCGGGTGAATGCTGACATCATTTAATTTCCAGATATTTTTTATTTCGTCGGATAAATTTCTGTATTTTGAGATTTTCTCTCTCTCGGTGGAGCTTACGTTGTGGCTTAGTGGTACTGCTATATCTATTATATTAGCCTTTTTTATAATTTATTGATTAATAGGATATCCGGTCTATTATAATCTATGGTTTTGTCCGTGAGTATCGGTCTGTCCCAGTACAAAACATGGGTTTTTGTTTCAGTTACAGCAGGTGGCTGATACTTGTAGTATGGTGGGATACTTTTCTTTAAGAGCTCGTAACTTAGTCCCAGGTGTTGGTGGATTATGTTTGTCAGTTGGTTATGTCTATTCAGGTATACATTCCCTGCCAGAGCTGAGCATGCTGCCATTATGTGCTCAATTGACTCACTAGAGGGTCCACATTTTCTACATCTATCGGATATTTCTACTTTAAGAATATGTTTTTCATAGTTATGGGTGCGTATAACTCTGTCTTGAATAGCCATAATAAAACATTCGGTCTCGGGGTAAAGATAGCCATCCTGGAGCCATTTTAAAGATGCAGTTTTGTCAACCCAATCCTCCTGGATAACTGTTGGAAATTTTCCGTGCAGTACTTTGGATCTCCATTCTTGTTTCTGTTGGGCAATGTCTGGCAATTCCTTCTGATTATCCTCATCTCTCAGGTTCAGAGGTGTGTACCCCATGTCAGCTTCAACGATCTGTTTCATTATAACATCATTTGATGCTTTTAAAGTCAATTTAATAGACTCTTCCTGAGATACGCACAGTCGCAATATATTTAATAGGCCTCGGCCTCCTTCCTTTCTCGGAATATACAGCCTAATGACAGAGGCCTTACTGTGTAAACATCGAAACTCGTTTATTAGTCGCCTAGTTTATTATTATTATTATTTACAAAAAGTGATCTAATTGTAGAGGTAGATTTAGATAGACGAAGGAATACTATATTAATCATTTCAAGCTGAAGATCCTTGTCTCCATTAACTATTTCATTCTTCAGCTTGACATACGTCCACTACCTCTCTTCATCCAATCCATAAAGCCTATTCTCTCATTCATCCGCAATTAACCTGCTTAACCAAAATTATCTCCTCTATCATAGTTTTCAGCATCCCCTCACCTCTAGTTACCTGTTACAACCAACTAATTTGCCTTTTACCTCTCTACTTCTGACAATGAGCTACTTATTTCTTCACCCCACATGCCTTCCTCATTCGTTGCCCTTCTCCTCGTCTATCCAATTTTCTCCATTCTCCTCCACACCCACCTCTCAAATGCCCGCAGCCTATTATCATTCCTCTTCCTCAGACTCCACATTTTTCCATCATAGATACATCGCTACTCTCAATATTAGACTTTTCGCCGTTATTATCTTTACATTAATAACATAAGGTCCCCGTCATCAGTCGTCTCCTAATATTGAAAGTCTCCTTTGCTATTCGCTTTTTAATTACTTAACTACTACGCCATAGCACTAAAGTAGATTGGTGATGTAATTTAGCTTGGAAAAAAAACATGAGTTGCGTGATTGGTACCATGGACTCTATAACATTTACGTACCGTAAGATCATTGACTTCCACAGGGATTCCGTGATACAGATAATGTATTGTAGCGAAACAATGAAGAAAGAAGGTGTTGTAATTAATAACGCGGATGGAAAAAAACCTGCTATGTGAAAGAAAATGTGTTGCATTATTTTTCGAACGCCGTTCATACTTACCAGTTATGTGAACCGAATGTATGACTGTTTAAATAGTTAATAGTTTGATTTTCTTCCGTCGACGGAGATTTTGAGTGATAAAAAAAGAATGCCGCGTCGCATCCACTTATTGAATGAATGGCGTAAATGGAAACGAGACTACCGTTCGATGCGGGAAATCGATTCGAGAGGCATTCGAAGGCGTGGCCCAATTCGACAGCGATTTTGAAATGAAGGCGCCCACTTGCGGCAATCAGCCGAATGACAGACCACTCGGTGAAGACCGACTTGGGCGTGTGCGTCGCTGGTGAATGAAGCAATTGTGCTGCTCCCTTCTGGATTCCCGAAGAAGACACTGATTTTTGGACCAGTTTCTCTTCATCTGAAGGCCACTTTCAATACTACTTTTCCCTTCTGTTGCTGCAAATCACTCATTATTTGTCAAAAATCTTATCAGTTACGTATTTAATTAACTTAAATGTGTATTTTGATATACCTTATCGTTGTATGTACAGATAATTACAGATACAAATCGCTGCAAAAGCCAAAGTCAGGGGAAAACATTTTCAAGTAGACTATCTATTCGCGTGTTTGTTGCTTGCATATTACTTCATCCAAATGCTGATTCTAACAAATGTTTTTAGCGATATATATATATCTCTCACTCAGTGATTCAACCCGAAGGTTGGTTTGGATAGTTGAGTGTAGAGCTCAACCCGGACTAAGCCAGAGGCGTGTGAATTTCACACATTCAGGGTAGGGGGGCCAGTTCCTTTCCCTGGGCCACCACGCACTCCGAGGATTTTTGTTCGGGGGCGTTCATAGGCTTCACCCGGATTTGAACCCGGGACCCTTCGATCAGTAGCCAAGCGCTCTACCCACTAAGCCTCTACGCATCTCCTATATATAGGCTGTTATTTATCCTCCCCATATGCTTTAAGGAGACAGACCAGCAAATATTTTTTTGTTTAAACGAAACTGTACTTATGTAAATACTCAAAGGTGAGGCAGGTGACTGAAGTGCACTTGCCTTCCGCTACTTAGAGGCCCTGCCAACCGCCGTTTCCGAATTGACCATTCTTGCTCTTTTTTATGCGTTCAGTTTTGGCTGTCTGTATCGTCTTCCCCTTCCAAATAATGTGCTGAAATCATCTTGATGATTGGTCGATATTGTGTAGCATTTCTCAGGACGATTTATTTGAAAACAATTTGAAGAATTAAGTTCTTCTTTGGTGTGACTTTAACGACCCTATTTATTCACACGAAATTTCTGATTTCGGCGATGGTATTAAAACTCAGTGAGAACTAATATATTTAACCTTGGCGGGAATATATGACTCTTGATACTTTCTAAGTTATTATCAACAGATTCAGGCTTTATATGGTGGAAATAATCCACATTCGATCATGCGTAACAAAATAAATTCTGATATGATTAAATAGAGTACTTTGGTAAGACTTTCTTTCCACAATGAGCTATCGTCTCCGAAATGTTTTTTCACATTTCTTCACTAAATTCACTTCCCACTATGCCTTGAAATCTGCGTCTCTCGCAGAGAACAGCCAAATTGGTACTTCATACAATGAGCTGTCAATGGAACTCCATGGAGCTACAAATTTGAGCACATTTCAAGTGTGTTGTTAGTTATAAGTTTTCTCTTTCTTATGAGTTAAGTTTGTTGTCCAATGAATTTAGTTCACTGAGAAAGTCTTGAATGAGTAGGCTCATTATGCAACTATTCAATGACAAGGATAAAGTGCTTCCCTGGTCTATTTTCCACTATGTTTTAAGGCATAAAACTCATTATGGCTTCATTCACAACGGCATGTTGCTATTTACACCTCTATTTATTTTAGGTACCTCCATAAGGTCGCTCTCTCGGGAGTCAGTTCTCATGTCAGTCCAGCTTTTTAAAAATGGGTGTAGAGTAATATATGGTAACCAAAACAAACAAAGTTTGCTAGCAATCATTGGAATTAGCATTGTTTATTAGAATTAGCGTTGGTGTGTCGCATAGTTGGGATAACTTACGTCAATAAATACGATGTATATGGGTAAAAATGTATTCCATTCTTTTAATGATACAAATATCACTAAATAAATAATTACTTACAGGCGTAATTTCGGCGTTCATCATAAATGCGCTTGTTTAATCAGTGTTTATAGAGTATTGCTTGGCTTCACAAATTTCCTATCATTGCGGTTGCACAAATGATGTGGTACGCAGTCACGCGCACTGGTGCGAAGTTTATTCTTGAATGAAGATGGCTTTGTGGTGTGACACACCTGATTGGAATTGGGAGATCCGGGTTCGAATCCCGGTGAAGTCAAAAGATTTTTTTCATAGAGAATTTCCCCGTGTTGGTGTACAAAAATGGCTTGTTGGCCCTGTCTAGCGAGAGGGAAATTTATAATTCCGGAGGACTGTAACCAAGTTACAATGATGGGAAATGGGCGGAAGAGAAGTAAAAGTACCCAAATTTACCGAACACAATGTTTGTTCATCAATTATGAAAATTCTTATCCTCATCCACTTAAATGAGCAGGATCAATGACACTTCTTGGGTGAACCACTTGAATTGAACTTGAGGAGGTTGACTCGCGACCGTGTGAGCCAAATCCGAAGAGTAACTTCTTTTTACACGCTTTAACACTGTTAAACAAAATAATCCTCTCTCTTAAAAAATTCATAAGCAAACGAAAAGAAAAAGTAATGCACTAAAAACCCACTGTAATCATGGAAAAGTGTTTTAAAAATACTTTTCTCAGCCTGGAAATGGAGTCAAAATAGTGTTTATGCTTCAGGTATAAATGAATTTATATTATGCTGACACTGCCAGTAATTATGTAAATATTTCAGATTAAAATTAAATTAGAATATTCCTCCGGATCAACCTTAAAATGCCTTTCACTAGTACTTTATTCATTTGTAAAATAATCTGGTAACGCCGTTGTGATGAAAGTGAAAGAAATATCTAGTGATGGTAGGGAAATCCCACACTTCGTATTTTCTAAATAACTTTCAACAGGGTATTTTGGCGTACATTGATGATTTTAGCATTCCAGTAAATCATTGATGCCGTGCTTTATATTTATCTTACGTCAATTTTTTGCACAATAAGAAATAAATGTACAAATTACCCTTACAAACTTCCCAGCTGAAGAGGACACTCAAACACGTTCCGAGTATTTATCATAATTTGCGATTTCTGTACCAGTGTCCTCCCAAATTATGAAGCTTGACTTGATATTTATAAACAATGATAGTTTTCGCGTATAAATAAGACCCTCGGGAACATAATAAAGTTTCTTATGCGCCAACTTCTCCGACTCAAATCAGAGGAAAGATTTTAGAGCCATGCCGTGGCCACGCCAGAATTAGATAACATAATGCCACGTTTCACATTCACGACAAGAGTTGCTCGTACATTAGTTGGTAGCGTTCTCGACTCCGTGCGAAAGGTGTGCCGGTTCGGGTCATCATCGAATACTACAGATTTTTTAGTTACAACTTTTTTTTTACGCTTGGAATTTGAAATATTTTCAAAAACACTGTCGGCGGGTCTGTACAAAACTTTATTTCTCTAGTTTCGAACATGTTTTAAGGTGAAACTTGTCTCGGCGATTCTAGGCGAATGATACGGGATCCCTCGTCTGCAGTTCGAGAAAGAACTGAAATTAATATTCCTGATGCACGCCTTCGTCATCGCCATACCCGTTTCAAGCACTGCTGAGATTTCTTTTGGAGCCTCTGAATGAAATGCCAGCGCTTCAAGTGCAATGCAAATATAGGAATATGCGCTTCATCAATCGTTCTTGCATTCCACCCTTCACCTTCGGTAGTATTTACATATTAAATTAACATTCAAGTAAGTATTGTTGAGTTTTACTTGTTGAAGTAAATTTTAAGTGTGACAACTTATAATAAAACTCGGTGAAAATATATTGGAGGTAACTGAGTATTTCAAACTAACCGCGGATTGCAGCGTTGCTAAAGCGCCTCTGCCGACTGCAGCGCCGTTTTAAACTCATTAACGAATTTCGTTTGCAATAACTGCAAAAGAACGCTAATATCTTTAAAAAACTAAGATGGGTCAGTGCCTCTGTAAGTTTACCATTTTATTTCTCGAAAAAATACCAACAAAATATCAGTTTTTTGAAAAAATGACACGTCTGCGATATTAAAACAGAGCTTTTTCCAAGGTGACTCCCGTTCTGTCCATTAAGCGTATGTAATTTCAACTGCAATTTATGGAAAAAGTAGTGTGGCATGAGGGGTAGCTTTTGACTGATATAGGTGGAGGACATTTTTTTCTATTAGTGCCCCAAATATTAAAAAAATGACATCTTTCATTTCTCGATCCTACCTCCTTAAGTGAACGGCAAAGGAGACTTAAGAGGGATTTCCTTCCGACAGTCATCTTGCTGGAAAGCCCTCTGGCTATATCAAATGATTATCTAGAAATAAAAGTTTACATGTGGAATTTCTAAGAGTTTAATTTCATCATGAACCACTTCCACCAAGTACCTAATGGTGCAAACTACTTCGTATAAGTATCAAATGAGTTTATTCATGGAATCGCTTACTTCCATTTTTGTCGATAACTCCGCCAAAAGTCAAGTGCCATGATAAGTTATGCCGATCATTAAAAAAACTCTATTTAAAAAATTATTTAATATTATGCAACAGTTTCGCCGTGCTATGCTGCCGGCTTCATCTGGCTTTTAAGATCAACAATGGTCTTTTTTTCAAAAATTAAATAAACAATTCCAGAAGTTGATGATTTTGAGAAACAAAAAACTTAATTTCGAATAAGTCTCTTCCAGGTATAAGGGAGTTTCTAACTATCTTCTCTATTGATGTTAAACACTGTTTGAAATAGAAAAAAGACCAAATAACATCAATAGAGAGGATAGTTATATAAACTCCCTTATACCTGGAAGAGACTTATTCGAAATTAAGTTTTTTGCTTCTCAAAATCATCAACTGCTGGAATTGTTTATTTACTTTTTAAAAAGACCATTGTTGTTCTTAAAAGCCCGACGAAGCCGGCAGAATAGCACGGCTAAACTGTTGCATAATATTAAATAAATTAATCGCAGAACCAAAAGCCTGAATACCATAAACAATTAGCTGCGAAAATCTACAAAAAAAGTTCAATTTAAAAAAGTTTATTGCTTGCTGGGGTTAAATATTATTGTAACATATTATATGGCTAGTGAGTCTATAGGCTGTCGAGCCTTTTAATGACTGATAATGTGATATGGGAGGCAACTTGGAACATTCCTATGTGAATGAATACTACGCCGAAGAACCTTAGATGACGTATCGATCAGAGTTGATGCTTAAGAGCCAAGGTTTTGTTACCCAACAATCAGAGGACTCCTGGGCGGAGATTTGAGTGGGTATCGCGTGGACGCGGGTCTCGGCACTAAAGACGTTCATCCCAGAAGAAGGACTTCCCCGCCTCCTCTTGTCTTCGATTCCACCACCAATCGATATATGTATATGTGTATAGTACCTTTATTTTCGTCCCTTCCCTCTTGGCTACGCGGGCAGCAGTTTTCCCTCTCGGCGTTTCTTTATTTTTTTATGTTGGTTCCATGGCAACAGTGAGAACCAAAATTTAATTCATCTTTTTCATTCGTGTTTGTTTAAAAAAAATACTGCCTTTACTCATGGCATGCCTTAAATATTATCTGGTGCAAATTTCATGAGTTTAGGTCAAATAATGTTTTTATTTTTTTATTTTTAAACTTTTGCCGACGTTTCGGATGTTTATTCATCCATCTTCTGGGCTATAAACAAATGATGTTAAATGTTTGAAATTTCTGTTTTGGTTACATAATGGTAAATTTACAGACATTAAATACAAAAATACATAGACATAGACATTCAAGATTGTTACCTATGGTGCTGTTTTTACTTATTTACAATTTTAATTTGGTTGTTTGAATCTAAGAAATAGAAAGAAATAGAAATAAAGAAATGGATCCTAGCAACCAAATTAAAATGTAAATAAATAAAAACAGCACCAAACTTTAAAGGTAACAATCTTGAATTTCTGTGTATTTTTATATTTAATGTCTGTAAATTTACAATTATGTAACCAAAGCAGAACGGTCAATCATTTTACATCATACATTATTGTTTATAGCCCAGAAGATGGATGAATAAACATCCGAAACGTCGGCAAAAGTTAAAAAATAAAAAAAATTATTTGACCTATACTCATGAAATTTGCACCATATAAAAAACGAGGTCAAGAATAAACACCATTTAAGGTTGTTCTGTGGTTTCATTCAACTCAAAGGGAATTCGACGAAACTTCCTGGAAGCAATAATTAGGTTTTTTTAACGCTACCTGAATTTTTTCAAAATTATTCACCGCATATTTCTTAGGATATTTGATGTGGAAGTGGGCACGAAATTACATGGGTTCTTATGGGAACGCGAGGTGCGACTAGCTTTATTCATCGAAAAGAACGTTTTCTAGTTAAGAATAAGAAAAACAAAAATAATTTAAATCATCAATAGAATAATGTATGAAAATCATTTGATATAATTTATTTTTTATTATTTTCGTTTTTCTTATTCTTAACTAGAAAAAGTTTTTTTTGATGAATTAATCTACTTGTGCCTTATGTTCCCATAGGAACCCATGTAATGTTTTGTCCACATCTCGATCCAATATCTTAAGTAATCTGCGGTAAATAATTCTGAAAAAAATCAGGTAGATTTAAGACAACATAAGTAATGCTTCCAGCAAGTTTCGTCGAATTCTCTTAAGTTGAGTGAAACCAAGGAACCTCCTTAAATATTATCGTTTACTAAGGATGTTCCATTGCGACTATCTATGTGAGTCAAAAGAAATGCTGAATTCCACCATATCGTTTGTACTGTTTAAAAAAAATACTGTTTTCCCTGATGTCATTGCTTGAGTTTTAGAAAATAAAATATAGGAACTAAATATTGCAGATAATTCGACACTCATAGGTATGAATTTTCAATGAACACGTTCTCCCGCCATAAGATCTGACTACAGCACCATTTCCATGGAGATAACTCTTTTCGACTTCAAATATTACTGTAATTTACAAAAAAACTCAAAAAATAAGTGCGCAGGTGCCTCTGTACATTTTATTACCATTTTAATCATCTGGGAAAATTCGTTTTTTTACCAGCTCTTTTTCTCTGAAATTGCATTTTTTATTACGTAGATGGAAATTTACTACATTTGCCCATTTCTTCGCCCATTCTTGCATTGTTAACTGTGTCACTTCAAGTATAATGAAGTCACTTCAAGTAGAACAATATAAGAATAAGAATAAAGTTTATTTCACTCAAAAGATATACACAATTTTAACAAATCAAAATGAGAGTGAAACTAGGCACCCCAGGAGAAATAGTTTCTTGTTTTGGGGTTGCCATTCCTTGAATAAATTGGCTGTAGTTCAGCAGCTGTCAGTTTCAAAAATAATCATACAATAAATTCTGGTTTTTATATAACATAAATGTGTTCCATTATAACAGTTTTGAATTTGAATTTAAAATAAATTGCAAGATTCACATAATAAAATAAAATAAGTGCACATACCATACAAGAGTCACACCATAGTTTTTAAGAGATATTCCACATCAATTTTCTCTAACAACAAACATTTCAATTTTCTGATGAAAATGGTCTTATTGCTAATTGATGAAATATCATTTGGGATTTTTTGATGTATTGAAGGGGCAATGAAATCAAAGAAATGTTTGTGAGCTTTAATATTGGGTTTAGCTATGGTACAATAGTGAACACTTCTTAATCTACCGTAAGGACACGGTTTAGAATTTAGACCTCCTCGGTTATAAAAGATTCGTAGTACTTTATACAAATAGAGATAAGTGTGGGAAGATGGGATTCTGTTGTCTGTAGAGGACGCGGTTTTCTATAAGTAGCCAGGATATGAGTTGAATCACATTTGCGCCGTAAAACGGTGAGTGGACACACCATTCATTAATCGATTGGATGTCCGAACTTCGTGACGCAATTGGAAGAAACCGCTGTCGAGGGAGCGGACGTAGGAACGGTTATCACTCCAAGTCTCTGGCCCTGGCGTGCGATTCCTTATATACCAATCGATTGAGAGAGAAGCAAGAAACAAGAGATGGCGTCTTGCAGGGGTTGTGACTGCTCCTCGTTAAGAAGGGGGAGGGGGAGAAAGGAAGGAAAAGGGGGGAAGGAAAAACCTTTATCTTAATAATTTTTTATTTATTTTCTTATCCGGGATTTTCCAATTATAATAACCCTCCATCCTCTTGAGGTATGTTTCCTTTGACGGAACAATGCAAGCATGTCCAACCATTCCTTCAATTAGAGTTCTTTCACCTTCCACTTTATTTCATGCAACCATGGTAACGGCGATACTTCCGGCAAGCGCGTAATTTGCTTCAATTTTGTTTTTAAATCGAATCCTTACTCTTCCCTGGAGGTCACCAGAAACTCTACTACGGTACACTTTGCACGGTGTGAACGTTACTTGGTTGGAGCCGGCATACTGTGCCATTTTGTATACACCCCCACCCCTTCAATTTGTCTGCAAAGAGTATCATTTATCTTTCACTGCCTGGCTACCTAGTCACTGTAGTCAGGTCATGTTATTGTAAATTATGGGTTGTAATATCATGTTTCTGGCGTTGGAGGTGCGATCCCATCGCCCGGCAATAATCATGATTGTCGCAGTCAGCACCCAGCTTTAGAATTCTGATTAGCTGGTCTGGAGTTTCAAGACTCAACAAATTATGTACTTGAATTATCCATGACGCTGGCCAATAAATTATTTTTCTCTTTATTAGTTTTTTCTAACACGTTTGGCTTAACCTGGCCCTAGAACCGATTGAATCTCTCATCTCACCCAACTTAATTTTCCATTTTTTTGCTGTGTTTCATGGAAAACAAACATGTTATTTATATATGGGTAGTGACATTGGTGAGATATCAATCCAATTTGTTGTTGAAATGACTCCAATCTTATTCTGAGTCGTTTATATCAACCCAAACTCCTTGATTGACTGTGTCAATGCTTAACAGTACAATTCAGGTGGTTGTGCGAAACATTTTAATTAGTTTTAAGGTTCATGAAATTGATTGTCCTCTCGTTCAATCAACCCAACTTTCTTCATTGACTGTGTCAATGATTAACAGTGCAACTCAAGTGATTGCATAAAACCATGTAACTAGTTTTGAAGGTTCATGAATATGATTTGTGGGTGGATCCACTCACAGAATATTCTTGTATGATCATTAATATTATTAATACTATGGTGAACTTGGAATAACGGAATAATATTGGTATATTTGTATTGTTATTATAATTATCTAAAGTTTATTTAAGAGGTAAAACATAATTACATAGTAATACTTTCAATGAGTATGAAGCCTCCTTCATATTTCAAATGAACAATTGTATAATCCTGCCTTCAAAGAATATTTTTTATGTGTAGTGCACTTTTTTTATTATAGTTAATTCATAACACCTGAAGAATCAGATGTTCGTCTACTGGGTGTTGTTTAATTGTTTTTTTGCATTATTTCTCATTTTGTTGGATGTTACCAGCTGGACATCCAGGTTATTCATGATAATTGATATCAAAGGTGCTATCATATTCATCCTATTGGTGCACATGTGTGACAGTGAGAAATCCACAAGTGCCACAATATTTACCATCATTTCACACGATATAATGTAAAAAAGGGCATTGAGGAAGAAAATCTCGAAGGAAAAATTACCCACACCTCCATAATTGGGGTTGATCCAATGGGCAGACCCCCAACTCATTGTTAAAAAAAACAAAAACGAAAAATGCTGAAAGACCAAACTGCATGCCTCGAAATTGTTAAATTCACGGTAAACGTTCTTCTACGACGACGAATATGGGATGCTGGAATCTTAAGAGGACTATTAGCCATGCTTATTTGTATTCTTTGCATAAAATATGAGCATGCTGCATCCGCGACTCGATGTTAATATCTTGTGAGCGTGAGTCGTGGACGTACTTGAGTTGAAAACGAACAAGTAAATGAAATGAAAGTCACAATGCGCTCAAACCGCCCGCTGTTGGCGCCACCTGTCGCCGTAAATCTTCACTGCTTGCACACTTGTAGAAGGGTCTGTCTCTACCAGAAATTATCTACATATAACGTTCCGTGGGTGACATTCTGGGCTTCTTAGGTTAAGATTTTCCCTTTCGGAAAATTCCCTACGAAATTGAACCCCCGTTGTCCCTAGAACATATACCTCTAGGGAATAATTTCCCCAAAATGCATTTTCCACGGGAAATGCTTTTGGAAGTGGGTTTCAGTGGCTTAGAATATATTTGTTTCACACCGAATGTGGTTGACTGCGAGAGGTGATTTTTTTGTAAGGGTTGCAGATCTTTTTTCTATTTAGAAATATTTTTTCAGCCTCATTATAATTAATTTAGATAACTCTATGATTGTATAAATGAAATTGTGCAGAATAATGTTTTTGTTTTTATGAAAGCATGTATTTTTTCCTCTCTAAAGTAATTCACTCTTTACACTGCACACTCCACTCCATGCAATCGCTGGTGTAATTTTTCCTATGCCTGAAGGTTTTCTCTCAAGTAGCATTTGGTTCTGGGAAATTACTGACCGATTTCTTTCATTTCCAAAAAATAAAAGTTCAAGGAAAAAATTCTGTAGAGCTTAAGGACATTTCCTCAGAAAATGAATTCTTTGTAAGGAATTTTCAATTTTTTTCCCCTGCTTTTTCCTATGTTTCAGGGAATTCTTACAGGGAAATTTCCATCAGGGTTGATATTCCCTCATCCTGTAACCTCTTTTCTTTACACTTTAATGGCCTGTACTAATATCTCATGTACTTTCCTAGTTACGAAAAAAATGTCGGCATGCACAATTTTGTTACATCAGTTACGGCATTAGGTGCCGTCCATCCGTACCATGGAGTTTCACGTCACAAAGAGATGAGGAATGGGCGCTGTGTGGTATTATGGAAAGGGGGCACCGAGTTACCCCCTGGGGTGGCCTGCTTACGACCTATCTACCTCTCTATATCTCTCGATTGTATCAACGGTGGAATGGCGTGCTCTCCGCGATTAACGATGGGATATGAATCGTTCACATCTTAAGTGGATAATGGGGCCCTCGGAAGACTGTATTCCCGGAGGAAACCATCGATGTAGTCTCTAAAGGTTCTCTGCTACGAATAGGGATGATTTGCGCTTTTTTACTTTTACTTTTTCAAGTAATTCTAGACATTTTAAGTTCATGTCGAGGAAAAATACTGATGATAACTTGTAATAAATTTGAATACGCAAGGTTTTACTATAAAACTCTGTTATGAAGGGCGTAGTTTAACGCTGCGCTAAATAAAAGCACGCGGCCACGATGGCTTGGATTGTGACGTAACATCGTAGTTCCGCCATGAAAATGAAAACCAACGCAGATACCCGACCTATGCAACGCAAATGCCTATTTAGTGATATAACACCCGTTTTCCTATCGTCATTAAGTTTTTGGTAAGTTCTTAAACTTTTTTCTGGCCTGCAAGTTTTAAATCACGCGTTATTGACTGATTAAATGTTAATTTTCAATATACAGTTTACTTTTCCTGAAAATTAATAACCAGTTTGTTACTCTTTTACAGATAATGTAGTTGTCCTCGTCGAATTCTGTCTCATTTTATCGCTCATAGAAGCAATTTTATTGCATTGTCAATCCGTTTTTTCTCACTAACTGCTGATTGTGAGTATGCCTTGGAAGATGTCATTCAAATGAGACGGTGTAGTGATGGGACATACAAAGTGAAGGATTCAACTCGTCCAAGCCCCTCCCCTTGCTGTTCTTATGCCTGCCTCCAGTTATTATCTTCCACCAAATAGGATTTCATTGTTATTTATTCCCTTTGGGAGCGACTGTTGGAAAGCATCTTGCAAGAGCGAGACAAATAGTATCGCCAATCGAAATATTTGCAGCGCTGTCAATCTCAGCTTCAAATCAAGGTCTGGGAGTTGGAGATGGAAGAGAGTGTTTCCAGTTTGGCGAAGAGGTTCCTTGCCCACTGCATCCATTCATTCGTTCGTCATTCGTTGTTTCAAGGGGTCCTGCACTCTTATCCTTTTTCTCCTTCTGGACCACCCACGGAGCTCCTTCCCCCTGTTTTGAGTGCCTACCCTCAGTTTTGAGTAGGTACGACGAATCTTCACCCGTTTCAGAGCCCTGCCTGATCCTGCGGTCACATGATCGTCAACGTTATTAAAGTACGTGATTTATTTAAGTTAGGGAGTCAGTCATATTGATGCAATCACTCTAGGCCAGGGATCGGCGAACTTTTGAAAGAGATGAGTTAAATTTGTTTCTCACAGCGATTTAAAAATTATTTGAGAGCCGCGAATATAATTTTACAAGTAAAGATTTAACATGGTTTTCTGTACGATTCATAAAACTTTCAATAAAAATTTTGATAAAACTTTTTCATGGAAAATTTTATCTCGAGCAACAGGCATTAGTAAGCTTCTTTCTATAAAATTAGTCGATTTTATAAAACGTGTTTCCGAAAATTTTACCGTTAGCAACAGGGAAGCTCCTTAATAATATTTATAGTTGAAGGCGTAACTTTGTGGAACATTGTTACAGGCATGACGAAAAAATAACTTATTATATTCCACACAAAAACGTTCATTTCCGACCTAAGTTTCGACTGCTCAGCAAGCGAAAATTAGGTTGGAAATGAACGTTTTAGTGTGTAATATTCTAAGTTATTTTTTCGTCATAAGTTAGCTCCTTATTTTTTAATGTATATGTCCGTCTATGAATTCGGATTATGTTAGATCGTTGTCTACTTTATCGGAAAATTATGGTCAAATTAGCGTGCGTTAATTGTTTAACAAATCTCTGCCATAAATAATCTCAACTGGCAAATGTATCACTAAACCTCTTCTGATTTATGTGTTTCTCTTTATGTTTGAAAACTTCGCACGTAGCTGATGAACGCTTCCAGAGCTGACACTATATTTCAGTTTTCGCGGAAAACGGGAAACTGAAGTTTTGGATAGTTTTTTCTCATCTTAAAAGATGTCTACAGGTACATGAAAAGTACTAAGAGCTAAAATAATTTATAGTGCTTGGGAGTTTGGATGTTTTATGATTTTAATGTGTCATTCACTGCATTCAACATGAAAAGATAAAAATATATATTACTATAGGCCAGCTTATTTCGGTCATATTGTGAATTATGTATTTCACGTCTTGATCTCGACACTCGTAGTCTCTAGCAGTTAACTCGCAGGGGTACTTAAATAATTTATGTTCTCCAGGCACGATCTGCGATGACTAGTAAATGTTTACATTCCTCCCTCTATCGTTGGATATCGGAAATTACACTGGCAATTCCAAGTTAAAGTTTCAACGAGTTAACTCCGCGGAATAACTACCACAGTAACATCATAATAATAAGAAAACAGCAGCAATACTGCCTCGGAGCCCTTTTTCAGGGAATATTTCCTGTTCAGGGCGTTGCAGGGAACGTCTTTTGTGTACATTCTTTATGAAAATGAAAAACATTCAACTTTTTGGTTCCACAATGATATTTTTATTAGCACAACCTGGGTCTCGACACACTACAACGTCATCATCAGGTTGTTAAGTATACGTCGAAGCCCAGATTGTGCTAATATAAAGATCATTGTGGAACCACAAAGTAAAAGTTTTTTCATTTTCATAATTGAATTGAATGTATTGGGTTTAAATATATAATGGATACTTATATATAGAATAAGTTCCACCTAGTTAGGCCTGAAACTACCAGATATGTAAATTCTTTATACATATAAACCTTCGCTTGTGCTACTATGCCTTATTTGTTTACCGGGAGCGGTATTAGCCCGGAATCCGCCTGCGCGTGGTAGGGACCCCGCCAAACCATCACAAGGCTACAGAAGCAAACGAATAAGTAGAGACATAAATGGCAGTGGATAAAATCTAAATAGTTAGCTATGAGGATAGATATACAGGTTGCCAAGTTATTTGGAAACAATGCCACTCTTAGTACTCATGGTTAATGAAAATAGTTTTACTGAATTTTTTATTTTACGACGCGTTCCACCAATTAACGGCATAGTCAGGTACAGGAAGTTTGTTTTATGCAAACATAACAAACGAAAGTTTGTACACAACAAACTTCCTGTACTACCTGAAGATGCCGTAAATTGGTGGAATGGGTCGTAAAATATTTTTTTTAGAAAAGTACTAATTAATTTAATTAATCATGAGTACTAACATAATGAACTTCTACCAAGTACAGCCTACCACTGTCACTCTTGCTGGCATTGTTGTGAACCAATTACTGATCAGCTGACACATCACAGCAATGCCACGGGCAACCTACCGGTATATAACCAAATCTTGATGTGTTGCAAAAGTGTTACTAAATGAATTTCAAGTTTCATACTGTGTTTATGCTCAACTGCATTTTTTCATGTAATTCATGTACACCCGAGTACGTATCTATGTAAAAGGTCACTGTGCACATCACTGGTTTCGCTACTGGATGGGCGGGTGATGCCTCGTCTACACTACAAGTGTAGACTTAAGTTGAGTGTAATTAAGTGCAACATTAAAATGCAGGGGAGCGTCTACACATAGATATTATATCTACCACAGCGCTACCTAGTGATAATGGAAAGAAATTTGCATCGCTCAAAAATTATGCGCCCGAGAAGTTACGTCATATATTCTCTATACTCGTATAGCCCTTTAAACAAATGTACAAGATGAATGATTTCAGGCTTTCCCGGCGAAGATTTATATCAGGGATCTTTCGGGGTTTGCACCGGGTAGTTAGGTCCATGGCGGCCAACGTTTCGATGCTCGAGTCGAGCATCGTCCTCAGGGCAGAGGTGAGTGCCTTGACTGGAAGTGGTCATCAATATATACCCTATGGGTAGGTCAGGTCCGAAATTTTTGGCGGGAAAATTATGTATCATCCGGTGGTCTTGACTCTCCCATAATCTTGAGGATTGGTTTCCACGTGTGACTCAGGTTGTAACCGGTGTCACGGTTAAAGTTTCGTCTTTCTCTCCGGATCTCGATGACCACTTCCAGTCAAGGCACTCACCTCTGCCCTGAGGACGATGCTCGACTCGAGCATCGAAACGTTGGCCGCCATGGACCTAACTACCCGGTGCAAACCCCGAAAGATCCCTGATATAAATGTACAAGAATTATAGAACTTGTGCAATCACTCAACTCCTCATATAAACGATGTAGACACATACATGATGTATATGATTATCGAAACTCCTCGACCTATCGATGACAGGACTTCGACCACCTCGACGGTACACTATCGATATCATCCAAGTCCACTTAAAAGGGGTTCCCCGGATGCACTTAATTGGATCACTACTTAAGTGGCGGGGAGCGTGGTGGCCTAGTGGGCAGAGCACTCAGCTTTACTGATCGAAGGGTCCCAGGTTCAAATCCCTGGGTGAAGCCTTTGGACGCCCCCGAACAAAAAAAATCCTCGAAGTGCGAGGTGGTCCAGGGAAAGGAACTTGCCCCCGTACCCTGAATGTGTGAAATTCACACTCCTGTGGCTTAATCTGGGGTGAGCTATACCCTCAACCAAGGGTTTGACGGAATTGCGATATCTCGCATGGATTACTACTGGCGCCAATTGTTTCAGGCGCAAATGGAAGAATACGTATGCGTGAAGCAGATACAGATTGTATGCTTCTGCCATAAATCTTTTATTTTTTTTTGAAAAAATGCAGTAATTATTCCTTTTGTTGTAAGACGTTTATCAGCATCCATTTACAATACGCCTGGGACCACACGTGACATCGCCATCGCAACCGTAAGTAAACAAAGAAGATGGCAGAGAAAGTACACTGCGAAAACGCCAAGAGAAGGACTGGATGGTATTATTGCGCTGCAATCTGGTTCCAGAATTTTTCAGGATGCAGAATTTTTTTTCAGGATTATACAAATACCTTCCTTTAAGCCTACTTTCTTTCCTTTTACCTACCCTACCACTTACCTTTTTAAGTTTCCCCTGAGAAATAAATAGGTATTTTCCTACTTAAATCTGCCAGATATTCAATTAAAGAGTATACCTGTCGCGCTTATAGTTAGCGCCTGACCGCCAGTGCTCTGGTTGAAATGTATAACCAATAGGAATAATCCGAGTCTCAGACCCTTGCCCTCAAATATCCAAACCAACCTTCGAGTTGGATCACTGAGTGAGTGACTTAAGTGGTGAGAGGGCGTCTGCACTGTGTACTTAAGTGAAAAATATACTTAAGTGCATACTTAAATTCTTACTTAAGTGCTTACTTAAATTCTTAACTTAAGTGCATGCTTAAGTGCCTACTTAAATGGTCAGTGTAGACGCGGCAAGAGTCACTATGGGTCGCGAGCGCACTGCTAAGGTTTCCCTCGGTGCGGTGGGTGCGGTGCGGGTTGAATCACTGAGTGAGTGACTTAAGTGGTGAAAGGGCGTCTACTTGGTGTACTTAAGTGAAAATTTAAATGCATATTTAAGTGCATACTTAAGTGCATGCTTAAGTGCCAACTTAAATGTTCAGTGAGGACGCGGCAAGATTCACTATGGGTCGCGAGCGCACTGCTAAGGTTTGCCTGGGTGCGGTGGGGCGATGTATTCGCTGGGAACGAAGGGAAGAGAGACAGACGATTGCTCGCTCAATCAATCCCACACACACTTTTGAGGACTGCGTCTGCCCAACGATCAAGGCGGACCCATGGAAACGGGGACAAGGTGAGACCTCTCCCTCCATCTCCATCTATATCCACATACCTATCTTATTCAAGAGAGGAAAAGGCGCCCGTTTCTCCTCTTGTGCTTTCGTTGGAGTGTTTGCATACGTGTTGTGTGAGATGCCAGGAGGAGCGCAGGACGATATGAAGGATGCGTCCGTCTGCGATATCCCTCGATCTATGGCCGTCAAAGTCGTTTGAGCAATAAATCACTTCACCTAGAGTTTGATCTCATTTTAAAGATAAAACTCTCATCTCTCTAATGATATCAAAATATTAATCCCTTCCCGAAATAATTTTCGAGCAATTTGCCTAAAAATATGAGCTGTTTTACATGGGATAGATTTCGGCTGTGCGCTCCAAAAGGGAGAATATTGAAAAAATTATGAATTTAATGACATCTAGATTTCGTGAAAAAACAAACGGTGTGTAGTTTTTATGATTTCTCAACTATTTATAAAAAAATAATCTTTTTAATCACCGCAGTAATTTTTACAGAATCGCAAAACTAACTTTCTATCATGAAGGCGTTTTCGCCATACGGAGTGAAGAAATGAGTCAAATTAGAGGCTTATATAGTTATATTTATTTAATTACTGACAATTTTGGGAATATATATATAACTATATTTTTGCGCCATTAATATTACTAGTGCCTGGTGACTGATCGTTGCTCGATGTTTATTTGGTATACTGAGAACTTTTATGATCATATTCTTCTACTTACTGTCTATTTTAATTATATTGAGCATTCACATAGTGCGATTAAGGTTTTAATAAAACAAATTTTATAAAGCATAACGGATATTTATTTTTTTGAATATAGTTGTGATTGATGCAATTAGGTAGTATAAAGAAAACTCAAAAACACCACTAACACAAAAATGTTCTTCTAACGAAATTCTTAAACCATCAATAAATTCAATACTTACATTTTTTCATTATATCCAATGTTCATTGACAAATTATTGTTATTATTAGATTAATAATTATTATTCAATATTTCTTTCCATACAACGTTTCTCGTGTGTCGAAGTTATTGAGTCAGGACGCTCTTGGGCAAATTGTTGCAAGGTTGATCCATCTTCAAAAGTTGTACGAGCTGCTTCCGCAAATTCGGGCCATACAGGATTGCACATCATTGTGATAAACAAGTCTGATGATCCAAGTCGATGGACAAAGGCCATAGTTTCTTCAAATTTTTCAGTGTAAAAACGTCTAGATCCAGGAAACGAAGAAGACAAAATAATTCTTTCACCAAAAACAGCATGCTTTTTACAGCCAATTCACTCAAAAATTGAATCGCTCTTGCTAAGTTTTCCGCAAGTATTTTTAAAAATTTTACTTTAGTCCATTGGATATTGTCATGTTCCACTCTTATAAGTATCAACCAGATCTTGCTGAAAATGCCGACAGCCGAAATGCAAAGCATTGAACTTCAAAAGGCGGACATCAGGATTTCTTAAGTTGATGTCTGAAGGAAAATATTTGGCAAGTTGTCTAAATGCTAATCGGTACTGAGCTAGTTTAAATCTAGTCAAATTTTTATGACTGGTATAAGGTGTTCTTAAAGGAATATTAATACAGAGAATCCAAAATTGCAAAATTTGCGTAAAATAGTGGATAAGTAAAGGGCCCAACACGACTGTCGATATTGTTCATGGCAACTAAAGATTTCCCACGTTTACGAATAATTAACTCTTTATCTGGAAAGCTTTGGTCAGCGTTGAGGGTAATAATGGCACAAACTTCATTCTTAAGAGGGATTTTAAACCTTCTGTATTCAACGGCATCAGGTAATGCAAAGCGGAAATATAATAGCTAGTAATCAGTAGTATAATAGTTAATAATAGTTAAGGCATCAGGTAATCAGTAATAGCGGAGGTACGCCGCCATTACTGATAGTTAAAAAAATGTAAGAATCCAACGATCTATCAGTAAATAAATTTTATTTCTGGTGGTCACCAAGTAACATAGAAATCGTCAAATGATACATTGGGAGAGCAATGGGCAATTAACAAAATAAGAGAAACAGACAACAATGGCTAAGAAAATCAAACAACCACATGTCACAGCATATGTATAAAAAAATTCATTTTTACAGCAGTTACAGTCAGACTTGACGAACTCAGCAATACAATAATAAGCTTTATCAAGTTTAAGGTGCTTTGCACGTTTCTTGAAAACCGATAGAGATATGATTGATTTTATGTCAGCTGGAAAATGTTTGAATTTTTTTTCTGAGGCTGCGTGAAGCGGTCCATGTTGAGAAAGGGGAGGTAGAGTTCTGGGACGAATTGATGTTTATATTGTTGCGTGTATGGGGGGGGGGTTTACATCATGGTGAGAGGAAATGATAGTGACTAACAATAGAAAAGAGCAAGACAATGGGGCACTCCGTTGACTTAAAGTTTTATTTCGTACTTTCTCTCTTCCAATTCCCTTATCATATTCAATCCCCTTGGCCATATTCCGTGGCTAGTGTCCTAACACCTGTCTTACGTCCCTGCCGCTACGCGAAGGTGTAGATTCTACATGATATCGAATGGAAGAAGTTCAACTATCATCGAGCTATGAATAGCTCAACTCTAGAAACCGTTCACGACCGACTACACAACTGCCATGCTCAAAGAAAATAGAAATGATAAACTATGAAGTAATTATACACCAAATAGATGCATAGTTTATACGGTTTATAGTTTATAGCTATACGGTTTATAGTTGTACTTTATAGTGTATACGGACATGCAGAAAATAATTTGAATTAACCGAGATCCGAGCCCGGATCTCCCAATTGTCGGTCAGTTGTTGGCAATTTGGTAGAGCGTAGTTGTTCAAATGTAAGAACGTGACTTCAAATATAAATCTATTAAGACAGGATGAACCGAAAATGCATTGCATTGGTGCTTCTTGCATTTACAGATTCAAGCTCCGGGCTGATTCTCGACGTGAACGCGTCTCCATGGCTACAGCGCTGTTCGCCATGCTAGTGGTTTTGCCAGCGGAGTCTGGAACCTCTGCCATTGCGAGTTGCCATTGGTTCCCACCTATTCGTTTGTTAGCGCTGATCACTAACAAATATATTCCGAATTCTGTCGAGCTCGGCAAACTAGTTTCGACGGTTTTGTTGTTAGAAATTGGAACGTCACTGTTGTTTTAACGTCAAACTGGATTAATGATTTACATCGATGTTTCAGAGGAATGATTTAGCGTTGCCTTGCCTTCGATGTCTCACAAATCAAACAAAACAGGCCATGTCCTTGACATCATTGGCCCGTTTTTTTTAAATCCATTCTATGCTGCCCAGTTGTTGGAAAATTTCCCCGGGTGCTGAGTTTTTTCCGCAGAGGCTTTCCCTCATTCAAAGCGTTTTTTTTATGAGGGAGGGGGGAACTATTGAAGGAGGAATTTAACATGATTTGGGTTATGGCAATCTCGAGGCAACCTTGGTGGGAGCTTGAGAACTTAATACATAAGCGTGCGCCGAATCATTGATCTCACTGAATCGATTGCAATTGTGTACATTGTGTACGGCTGAATGGTGCCTTTCATTATCTCATCCGAGGCTGGTAATCAAAGTCGCCATGAAGTCAATGTCTGGTTCACTGATTCATCATCATCTTCAAATATTTTCATGCAGAGGAAGTGCTCATTTTTTTTTCATTTCCGATGCCACTAATCCGTAGGTACCTCTTGTTTCTTATGGCTCCCTTTTGAAGGTAGGTTTTGCAGCCTCAAGCTCTCTGTGAATGCGTAATTGTGTAGTAAAAATGGAAAAGGTTGTAAGTGCCAGAAACTAAAATTTTTAGTATTCAATAAAATAAGTCTAAAACGTTGAATATTTACCAAAAAAATTTTTTATTTATTTATAAAAATAGAAAAGCAATAGGAATAACATATAGTACAATTTTTTTTAAATATATAAGTGGAAACCAAAAAAAGATGGATAAAGATATAAGTGCCATCTGTTTTTTTGTGGAAAAGGATGTAAGTGCCTTGCTTTATTTTAAAAAATGATGCAAGTGAAGGGTTAGTTTTAACAAAAGGACGCAAGTCCAGTATTGTTTAGAAGCTTTTTAATTTATATCATAAATTCAATGTTATAATGTGTTACAAGGATACATTATAATAAGTACAAAAGATATTTTGATGACTTTTAGTCATAGTCTTGACTTTCTGAACCTCCTGCTCCTTTCTCAATGATAAATCTACCTGAAAATCGAGTTTTAACATTAGTCAAAATTCCCACGCATATTAATTGTATCTTTTTAATAGGAACATACATCATGGCGGGTGGACTTACATCCTTCTCCGCTTCAACCCCGCACGGCTCTTGCACGGTGCTGACTGCTCTACAAATTAGGGAACAATTTTCTGACACTTACTACCTTGTCTATTTTATTACGCCTGGCTTGTACTTAGCTTTTCACCGAAAAAGTCATTTTTTTATTTTTTGGCACTCACATCCTTTTCCATTATTACTACACAACTTCAGATGTTTCTGATGAAATTGAATCCTTCCCATTTAACGTGAAACCAGCCGAGACCCTTTCCCGTAATCATTTCATCATCCTCATCTTTCCATCTGATCAAGTATGACATACTAATTTAGACGTCAAAAAGACAACGAAAATTAATAAGTAAGTTTTTTCATAAGTTGCCATATTTCCTTCACAGGCTGTAGAAAATTCTCGGCAGCCTATGGAATAATTATCAGTCTGAGAAAAACCTCTTCATTTTAATAATACTCTCTCGTCGTTTAGTTTGGCTGGTACAATTCTTCAGTTTTCGCATATAACTGTTACTCAGTTTTCTGTATTTCAACTTACTACACTATATTACAAATTTTAGTGTTCTATTTTTTAGCCATGTTGTAAACAAAAATAATCAGCCACTGATATTGGAGAAAACGATGATTAAAATCTAAACGTACCCACATCTCGCTCTGAAAGGAGCATAAAACTTGGAGCCGGAGTATTGTAAATGATATAGGAAGGTATTTTTTTTCTCAGAAAAACCCTGGCTACTGCCTTGTCTTCAATAGCTCAACTATGGAGACTTCAATGCGTATCTACTTTTTTTAAACTCTGAACTGACCTTGCTTGTCTGAATTCCTCCATAAATATTCTGCATTTTTTTCAAGGAAAAGATACCTACCATTCTGCGTATTTGTACTCAACATCGTGTGAGTAGCCGTAGGGGCATGTAGTAGGGGCTGTTAAGGATAAGGGTGGGAATAGGAACAAGGAATTGGAAGATAGAAAGGAGGATAGTGATCTTTTATGTTAACGGCGTGGCTTATAATTGTATCGCTCAGTATTGTAACTAATTCACTAATTGTGAGTGTATAGAAGGATTATTTGTACTTATAATATTAGTTTGGAATTGCGCCTTATCTCATTTTCGAGCGAAGGCTTCCACGGCGCGTTTGATGAAATTACTTTATTTTCGGGAGAACCGCGTTGTTTTTTGTTGCTGTGACAACAGTTTCGCCAGCGTTACATAGCTGGCGTCTTCAGGTCGAAGTGCCGAAGCCTTGGTCTTGTCCGTCCTTATGTTCTTTTTCTCGTGGTCGTGTCCGCCCTGCATGCAGTCCGTCAATTGGGCAGGAAAGACGATCTTCTATCTCATTACTACTAGAGTTGTAATGAGGAATTATAGGTGTACCTATCCTCCTCGTCATCCATCAACCCGCGCGATCTGAATGTTTCTGATATTATAAGCCTAGCGTGTAGGAAAAAAATAAATAAAAAATAATAATAATAATAAATATATATTAAATTATACATATATTAAAAAAAAAGGAAAAAATAGGAAAAAGAAGGAAAGAAAAATAAAATTAATAAAAATAAATGGTACCAAATATACCAAAAAAATAATAAAGAGAAAGAAAGAAATATCAAACTATTATATTTATATAAAAAAGGAAAAAAAGGATATTATATACCAAGTAAACAAAAATATATAAATAATTAAGAGAAAAGAAAAAATACATTATAATATTAGCTGCATTAATTTAAAAAAAACCATTGTCATTTTAAAGTTACATAGTTGCCTCAATCGTGTCATGCCCTTGCCTCTCCACCAGTTGCCACTTCAGCTCCAACACCCCTCATCAAGCCTCCATCCTAAATTTTCCTCCCTCTCGCTAATACTATTCAATAAATCATACTCAAAGGCTGAAGAGGGCTCATGCCCGTGGTAGCGTTAAAGGTTTAATACCAACTGGAACTGGATCCTCCGAGTCACTTGCGGCTCTATAACACTCTTTATCCACTCTTAGCAGTTTATGACGAAAATTTCGGAATCCTTAGTATGTTTTTTTGTATCGCTTATTGATTTTTTCTGTTCAGGGTCCCGAATTCTCTTGGTGAACTCGAGATTTTGCCTATCTAAAGCGAGGGAATTTTTCTGATAATTATGGTTGAGTATATATTAATTTAAACCTTGATTTGGGCGAAATACAGCGTCAAATAGTAGTGGTGCTGCGAGGCTCCGTCCTTTTTCAGCGGGCTCACAAGTATCCAATGTCATTTGGAATTCCCTTTGATGGCGTGTGTTTCGTTAGTAATGGATTCCCAACAGCTACTTAATCCCACCAGCTTCCGAATTCTCTCAGCGACCCTGGAAATAAAAAGAGGGAGCTTAAAGTGGAGAGGGCGTGAGCTCAATTGCAGCTAACTTCTGCCTCGCCTCCCTCAAACACGAAGAATCAATTATCAGCGTAACTGCCTGAATCATGCAGAAGCCTGAAGTTTTGTTGGTTGATTTCATCTCCAATGATGTAAACTGGTAACAGCAAAGGAGCGGGAGCTTTAGGTGTTCTCCAAGGTCATAATTCCAGAATTGAGCCACCAGCAAATAAATGCAGTAACTGTTACATAAGTATTGTTACAATTAAAATACCATCAAAATAAATGTGGCGACCGTAAATGGTGTCATCATCTTGTATAGGTATTGTTGCCAAGGAGGCCTTGCTGATTTGTTGATGTTTATGTTTATGTAACTAAGTTAAGGACTGGATTGTAAGAGGCATTACATAAAAGCTCTAATAATCCAGTCCATGACCTAGTTACATAAACATAAACATCTACAAATCAACAAGGCCTCCTTGGCAACAATATACAAGATGATGGCACCATTTACGGTCGCCACATAAATGTTCAACATTTTCTTGAGAAAAAAGCCAGTCTTTGGCAAGTTTTGACATTTTCTTTGAGAATTTAATTTTTTAAATTTCAGCGGGCAGTATAAATATCTTTGGCCCCACATAGAGAAAGCAACGTTTCTATAAAGTTAATCTTGGTCTGTTTGTTACAATGTTTGACTCATTCCTTAAATTATATTTACATTTATCAGATACACTCGGCATATTGCCACTTCTGGCATAAAACAATTTTAAGACTTTCAATAAATACAAATGCCTTAGTGGTAATGATTTGAGGGCCACGAACAACGGAAATGAGTGTTCATAAGAATATTTGGACGATATTACACGAATTATTTTTTTATTGCATGACGAGTGCACACGATGTGATGCACGAGATGTGCTCAAGTCAAACCCTTTCTCCTGTAGTCCAAGTCTGATATTACATGTGGGGCACTAAAACGTTTTAATTTCTGGGGAAATGGAACTAAAACAAAAAATCATTGCAGTATACATCGAGAGATGAATCTGAAAGAGCGTTGTATGCCTTCAATTGTGGCTTATTTACTGTAGGAGATTGACTTGAGAATCACTCTGTACCTATGGGTGTGCAAAAAACACCGGTAAGTATATACTTACATGCAAAGGCATTTGAAAACTTATTACTAAAAATAATTCACGTTTGTAAAGTAGTTGCCTACGGGTAATAATAACCAAGTTTAAAAGTATTTCGATTCGAATTTTCTTCTGCTCTCGTTATTTTATTTATTCTACATTTCTCTCTCAACTGTCAACTTGATGTTATCAAAAAATAAAAGCACTAGTTAGGGAAGCTCAAAAAATATTTTTTTAAACATTCTTCGCGTCTTTATCTCAATCGGTTCCTCTCCGTCTTGCCTGGAAATTGTTTAAGACTTGTTCATGGATTACGTGTGCGTCCCTGCATAACAATTTCCCTGTAATGTACAACTTTTTCACCAACAGTGCGTATTCTGAAAGTGCATAAAGTGGTGGCCCTGTGAATAAATTATTTAACCTTTTTCCGATATAACGGCGAGAATGATAAATTCTGAGTCCCCTCGCGTTGCAATCCCTGGTGCTCGTCAGGGCAGAACGTCACATCCATATAAACCCTACTGAAAAATCTCTCCACAGTAAAAAAATAACCTGGTTAGAGTAGTGGTCTCCTCATTGGCCCGGCAAGTTGCAGGCTCTTGGTTTGATTCACGGTCCATCTACATCATCTACATCTAGGTACATACTACCCCGAAAGCCACCTCAATAGGCGTGTGGCGGGGGTTGTTAGGACACCAGCCGTTTACATATAAAAAGGAAACGCTCTAATGAAATTACGCCTAGCATTTATTGAAGTCCCTTATTGTTCGGGGGAAAAACGAATTCCCGTACCTATCCGTTCAGCAAAATATCTCTCTTAATTTATCGTTACTGTCGGACCTGGAAATATAGTGGGGTTCTAATATGATGTTCTCCGTGTCGCTCTTAAAGATATCTATTCTCAATTGCTCAAGCAATCTAAGCCTAGCGCGCAGCCTCCGAGTCTCTAGCGGCTCCCAGCCTAATTCGTTTAACATCTGTGTAACGCTGTCTGTACGTCCGTAGCAGTTTTTGACGAATCGCGCAGCTTTCCTTTGTATTTTATTAAGTTCCCGGATTAAGTCATTCTGCACCGGATCCCATATGCTCGCTGCATATTCAAGGTGTGGCCGGACGAGTGCGAAATAGCACCTCTCTTTTACTTTTTCATCCGAAAACCTTCCCACAATACGCTTGACGAATCCTAGCTTCTTCAGAGCTCTGCCGCAAATATTTCTTATATGTGTTCCCCACGATAGGTCCGAATGCATGTCTTCGATGTATTTGTATCCTACTATTTTCACCCAGCTATTTCGGCAAAGGTTAACAACTTAGGGCCGGTTTATCCACCTCCGGGTAAGCCGATTTCACCCGGCGGTTTGCTTACCCGTAGGGTTAGCCAAAGAATGGCGTTCATCCACCGCTTGGTCACGTTTTACCCTGCGGTTGGAATTGCCTGCTACTTCTTCCAGCCGGTAACCTCTCACCCGACGGATAAACGGTCATCAGCACACCCTGGTGGCGATCTGGGCAACATTGAAATATCGTCAATGTCCGCTAATGCTCCCACTTAGCTACGAATAAGTACGCTAAATTTTCAGTCCTCTTTAAAAATAAGGACTGACATATTGATATTCACACTGACATATTGATCGGTAAGTTTTTATATGGCATAAAATTGCTGCATATTTTTATTGGCGCCCTATGATTTTAAGTCTCATTATTGTTTTGGGTATTTTTCTCGACTTTTTAAGATGTTGAATTTATGTTGACGAGAGAATATGCCTTGTTACTCAATTGGGTATTTTCCACGTACTTCAAACTACCGATATTCTGATTCTGTTACTTGAACTTAATGCATTGGCTAAAAGTTTTCTAATCAAATTGTATGAATTTCGGTTTTAAAAGCTAAAGAAAGTCGAAGGTTACGAATCCTCCCGAGCTCATTCCGAAAACAACCGAATGACCTGTGACGTCATTTTCGCTGTTTACATTTAGGCCCAGGCGTTTTCTTATGCATACGGTGGAAACTAGTGCGTTGAAATTAGTTTTGGACGTTTTTCTGTGTTTTATGTGACTTGAAATGGCATATGTAGATGGTGTTTTGTGCCACAATGTACAAATATATCGGTGAAAACACCGAACAAGAAATGCATTCACGCAATCACGACATTGAATGTTTGAAATGTCATCCTTGGATTCCTTAATATCCACCTGCACAATGTATGCTTTACTTCGCACTTTGTATTCTGGACATATTCTTGCAATGACTGTTCACAGTGGTCCATCTCTCTTCTCTTGAACGTATCCTAAAGCATTACCACCATAACTCTCAAGAGAATCTTTATAATAAAGCAACACTTAAATTGAACTTTGAATAGACATTTAGGAGATGAGAATCTATTTTTAGACATTTTTTATAGCAGAGAAGCCACTTACAGAAACCTCTACAAACAATCGCAAATTAACGTCTTAAAAGTGTTAAGTATTTTCAGCGTAAAGATTTGGCAAGTACTGTGTTATGTTGATATGTTACTAAGGTACTGTTTGTTTACTGTTGCATGGACTGGTATGGACTTTGAGAAATAAAGAAGAAGTATAATAATGATTATGAGTGTATTGGAAAAACAATTAATAAAGCTCATACACCAAATACATATTTATATGCATTAAAATGATAAACAACAGTAATGACGATTTTACAAGCAAACTTTATGCTTACATTTTTTGACCTTAAGCTCCACGAATTTCGGAAGCAGTAAATCGCTCGTCCTTCTTCATAAAAACGCCTACCATAAACATATATACTTTGTGTAAATTATCTAATGTGGTTTTAATAAAACCATTGCACGCCATAGCCTTTGTTTTCAATGAAGACTCTTTACATATACGGTCTCTTCTACAGTCCTTCACTTTATCCCTCACAGGTGTCTATCGCTCAGCGAAAATGACGTCAAGCCAATCAGATTTCGTTTCGCAGCGGCGTAAAAAAATTTGAAATTTCGACTATTTTAATCTTAAATATCTCAATTAGTATTGAATCAATTTTAAATCTATTTTCACTCCGCAAACTTGTTTGAGTTAAAGTAACATATAAAGATCCGTTTACTTAAATTTAAAATTTTGGAAAATACCCAATTCTACCACTTTACTCTTGCCTCTTAGGGTATAGCGTTTGAATTTAATAATTGATGTCATACGTTATCCATTTCACTTGACTATTCTGATTGTACACAGTTGAATCCTACGCGTGATTCTACGTGCCAACCCTTGCGAATATAGTTACTTTTTTGTTTGTGTGTGCAGTGGCCAATCACAGCGTTCGGCTCAAAATTCATGTCCGCGCTAAGGAACGTAAAGCAACGTCGCCACATTTTTCTATCGGACAACTATCCAGCGGTTGAAAGGCGTCGGAAAAGCAGAACATGAGAGCTACCCGGCGGGTAGCGCTATCCTGCGTTTAGCTACCGGGAATTTTAAACCAATAATCGACAAACGGGTTTATATTCACTCAAAGCAGTGGCTAGGCATTTTCATCCAATGGAAGATCGCATTTAAGGTAGTTTTGAACGAAATATGACTTCACCTAGAATTTGCTGAATTTTACCTCATTTTAAAGAAAAAAAACATCTTACCAATGATATCAAAATACTAACCCCTTGCCGAACTACTTTTTGAGCAACTTGCCTCAAAATACAAGCTGTTTTACATGAGATAGATTAAGTCTGTGCGCTCCAGAGGGAGGATGTTGAAAAAATTAAGAATTAAGTAACACCTATATTTCGACAAAAAAACTAACGGTGTGCAGTTTGTATGTTTTATCAACTATTTATAAAAAAATAATCCACTACTCACCGCAGTAATTATTACAGAATCGCAAAGAACTGCTGTTTTGAACCCTTTTTAGTCGTGAAAAAATGAGGTGGATATACTTATTTAATTACTAAGAGTTTTGGTCATATAAAACTATATTTTTGCGCCGTTAATATTTAAATATTTACTTAGCACTTCTTACTGATGCTGCAATCTATATATATAAAGAAGAATATTTTTCTGTCGTTTGTCTGTCTGTTTGGTTTTTATACAAATCTACATTTTTACTCAGAGCAGAAATTTTGCAGACTAATATTTAAAGACATGAGGAAAATTGTAGGCTATTTTAAAAAGATTTCAGGGCCCAAAAAGATCGCAGGGCCCCAAAAGATTCCAAAAAGGTGCCGGCCCTTTGGTACGCTACGCATTGGGTTTTGTGCAGTGGTATAATCTTTTGCTTTTTAAAATTACTTTCGCTCAAGACAGAGGGTTGAAATTTTTTTAATCGGATGGATAAATAAATGAAGTTTCTTATTCTTTCATTCGATTTTCTTCTGCGCTTCATATTTGTCTTAATATCATGTTTTTAGCTGAAAAATCTCACAATTTTTTCTGAAATCAACAATAGCATATTTCCTTGACAACCAGAGATTTGATTTTCAAAGGATATTCACGCCTCTAGCATTTAAATATCACGTTTTCCTGCAGGCCCATGATAGCACGTAGAAAGAAAATCTGTATAAGAAGGGCCTAGAGTCCTTAGGGCCCCATGATAGATTGCTTCGTGGGGTAATCGATAAATTCAATGCATATTTACAACAAGTATAGTCTTCTATGTCTATTCTCTTAGTTGCTCTCATAGAGGCACTGCATGTATATGAGAAAACACATTCGTAGTAAACGATACACATAATGGAATTAAATATACTGCACACTTAATTAAATGTGCAAGAATATTTAGGTGCAGCAAATAGTAATGGCAATAATGCCTATGTTGCTACAACAAACAAAGCGTTGTTTATTATCGTTTAATACTCTGTATGTATTACACGTAGTGGAACCGTCTGCCTATCATTACGATTGCGAATTGTTTTTTAGACCAATTTTCCCATCATAAACGTTGCGAGTTATTTATATTGGTTTAAAGGCGTTAAAGTGCAGTTAACTTACATTCACTCATTTCTGGGTTTCCCGTGCATGAAAGAGGACCATCTCTTCGTGCACCTGGGAAACGGTCAGCATGTCTACTACATCGAACACAACTTACAAGATAGGATACGAACTCCTCAAATGGCCACGCCAACAGTATTCTCCAAGCTTTGTGATTTTCTCATAAAATAAGTTCAATGTTTTCACACCCGTTGAATTTCAACGGGCACCTTCCGCTAGTAAAAAAAAAAAATTCGAATATGGTTTCCATTATGACTCGGGAATTATCTCGCTCAAACTACCTTAAGAGAAGGAAAAAAGCAAGGAAAACACAGGAGAAGATGAATGGGAGAGTGCGCATATAGTTCCTATGCTTTTTTTCGTATTTTTCGAGATGCGTGAGTCTTTCATCTCTTTACCACTCCGGGCAAGAAGATGAAAAGGAAAGATGCGGTGCGATGTGGAAGATAAGTGAAGTGTCCACCAGTATCCTTCCCCCTCCCACTTTCCCTCGAAATGCCTCAGCTCTTAGCGCCATGTTTCAAGTTCGTATCTCTGAGAGCATATCTTGAAATATGGCCTTTATTTTTGTATTCTTGTGTGGCCTTGAACTCACACCATTTCTCTTTACGAATTCGTCTGTGCATCCAATGTTAGTGGGATCGGCTCAATTTATCACATGAGTTGTTCTCAAACTTCCGAATAGAACGAAGTAAAGTGACTCAGCGCCACCCACGGGGAAATAATTAAACTAAGACGATAACATTTATTAAGTTAGCAACCAATAACAATGGCTGTTTTCACCCATTTTACAAATACTCCTCGAGCCTCAGCTCTTGAGAGCGGATTAATTCTCTGCAAACTTACTCGGTAGCAATATTTTGCGCTTTAGTCTGTTGCAGTGGCTACATTTATTGTGCAAAGGATGAACGCCACTATGTGCTGTCCGTTACACAAGAGCAATCTTGAATATCGCTACGATTTCAAGTTGTAAGCATATATATTATTACAGAAAGGTCTTTTTCTGTCATTCCGTATATGCTCCGTTAATACTGCACCTACAGTGATAAATGAGGTATCATTTTAAACGTTGAATCACTGGCTTCTGACGAAAAATACAATCTCAATCTCAAATTTCACTATTTACCAATAAATTTGACCTAAAAGTTTCGATTTTTCCATGTCGATTCCATCGTGACCAAATTTTCGATAAGACAGTTGCATGTAGCATTTTCTAGAGTTCGCACTTTCCGTGATATTTATGTTTGTGTTAAAGAAACTCATGACCAAAAAGTTACAGACGACAACATTGTTACTTCAAATATTGTCTATAAAGACGTTTTGTAAATTGCGTGCCATTATTCAGTAAAGGCCGTTTTACACGGGGCACGACATTGCGCAATCTGACGTATGTCCGAAGGCGCAGTCAAAATTGCGTCGTTTAAAGCGGTGAATTGCGAGAACGCATGCGAGAATGCATGGATGCGAGATGGCAAAATAGCCCCTACTCTAATTTCGTTCATGCATTCGCGCAATTGCCCGCCATATTAGAAATTAATGCAGCTCTAACCTGCGCAATGACGTGCCCCGTGTAAAACGGCCTTAACAGACGTCCTGATTGTTCCTACTGGTACCAAACTCTCTTGCCTGTATCGTATTCATATGTTTTGTATATTTTTGCAAGAAAACAAGTATGAAGAAAGTACTTTATGATACACCTTCTTCTCTATTTAAAACCCAATTACAGCGTTTCCTTAGCATACTTATTCCGTGATAGCGTGAAAGTGCGAAATTTTCGCACGGGTTACCTAGTTATTCATATTATAGTTCATTCAGCACGGCATTCTCGTAAGATTTTATCTTCTCCGCAAGATTTTCTAAGTTATCGCCATATTTTTTCTCAATGCCCTTGTACTTCCGTTTTTTTATTTTCCTTAGTTTAATTATTAATATTTTAAATTTAAATATAGAAATTCATTAGCTCGTAGGCTTCATAGTTTAGATGACCTGATGAAGCTGACAGGAGGACCAGCGAAATATTGTTTTTTTTATAATTTTTAACATCGCGGAATGAATCCCAAAAAAAGAAACAGTCAATATAAATTCATTACTGAAATGCCGTAATCTTTGCCATAATTCTTTCCGTTTATTAATATAATGTAAAACCTAACTGTGGTTTACAAATATTAAACTGTTGTTAATATCTTTGTCTGAGAACAAAAAAAACACACTCCACATCCGCTCGGAAGCTGTTCACTGAGCGAACTGGAGAATCGTCAAAAGCTGTCTACCCAACGGAAAAGTTTTAGTATTTTTTTCTCTTGAAAGAGAATCGCCGGCATTTTGTTCATATAAATCATGCTGAGAGAGTAATAACGGCCGCCAATGAGTTCATGGAAAGGGTATCCCCTGGACATTTCGGCGTGCCTTCAAATACTACGGACTGTTTACGTGGTATGGACTTTATCAAGTTAGCCGGTAACCAAATAAAATTGTAAGAAAGACTGAAATTAAAGAAAAATCCAAAGGATTGTTGAGGGTTAAAAATGGAAGGATTTTGAAGGTTGAAGAGAGAGAAAACAGATCCAAAGAGATCCTGAGAAAGAAGGCAGAGATAATGTGAAAACGTGAAGGAACTTTGAAGGAAAGGAAAACAAGAAACGATAGGGATTATGAAATTGGCATGTGGTCTCCAGATGGCGGATTTTTTATTTTATTCAAAGAGCTTAAGGAAAATAATCCATGTATGAAGCAAGGCAGGATATTGTGGATTAAGAAAAGAGGGACCATGCGCAAGGTAAGGTTTTTCGGGGACAGACGAGTTTTATCGAATGGCCAATTATTGTCCGATTTTCACCAAATTTAGGATTTAAAACTTATTTTACATTCTAAACAATACTAGATGAGGAAAAGATGGTTCCGATAAAAATTAAAATATGTTAAATACGGTACTTATCTTGATTTGGGATGGGTAACATTTACGTTACGGGAACCATCACAGACGACAAAAGACGATCGAAATTAACGTGCTGCTAGGTGACAATAACCTTAAAATAAACATCATTCTATTCGAGGGATATCACATAAAGGAAAGGAAGAATCTAAAAAGCGGGAATATTTTATATTTTCACCCCAGGTCAACAAGGTTACGGGCATAGAAGCTAAACTGGAGTGAAACGGGTGCTGGGGTGGGACGGTACGCGGTCTCGAAAAGGCCATTTACGAACGGAAAAATAGGTTATTTGGCGGATAGTTGCGTTTTATTTTCACGAATACCCTTACCTTGGGGGCGGTCCTGCAGTGATTACACAACCCTCCCCAATGGTGATTTGTTTGCGTAATGTAGGAGAAGCAGGCATGTAGAACCGCGTATTTTCTAGAATATTATGTAATGGAATATTTTTGTCGCCTAGCAGCATGTTGATTTCGATCGTCTTTTGTCGTCTGTGATGGTTCCCGTAAACGTAAATGTTACCCTTCCCAAATCAAGATAAGTACCGTATTTATAATATTTAAATTTTTATCGGAACCATATTTTCCTCGCCTAGTATTGTTTAGAATGTGAAATAAGTGGTAAATCCTAAATTTTGTTGAAAATCGGAAAATAATTGGCCATTCGATAAAACTCGTCTGTTACCGGTTTTTCATGTAAAGTTTATTTACAAAAAAACCTTACAAGCCTCCTCATTCCAAGATAATTTCATGTAAGGTTTTTTTTTACAAAAGTAACATTACATGAAATGGGGATCCTTCCAGGAACAGTCTGTAGCTAAACTGTAAGGTGAGAGCTCTAAGATAGTGCGAGATGTAACTGAGTGGAGAAATAGTGATTGAATGAGAATTAAAGTATTGCTACTTTAGTTTGACGTGCTTTGTTGACTTTGGCCATTTCATAAAGGGTTAGATCTACAAATTACCATGTGAGCCGCCATAGGGATGTGAGACAGGGTGTGGTACAGGGCACGGACCGTGATAAGAGATAAGATAAGGATTAGGAAAAAGAATTGAAAGAGGGAAAGGAATTGCATGTCAGTGATCTTAGTGTGTCTCGCTCTTGTTTTCCCTTTCAATAATAAATGATGCGTGGGTAGGAGGAGTTTTCGTTCTTAACCAAATAGTTAAAGCAGTTTAGTTATCCCTCTAATTGCAGTTAATTGAGTTGCCTGGCTGGTGTTAACTGGTAGCTTACTTGACCATTTATCGGGAGATCCGGGTGTGAATCCCGGGTCAGATGAATTTTTTTCTGTGATTTCGGCTCATTATCATCTTCCCCATCAAACCATGTGTTCTATATATATATATAATGTATTGGTAGAAAATCGCTCTCGGCGACGATGCACATGCATAAATAAAACAGTGATACACTAAACAAACACAGAAACACGCAAAAAGGACACTCACAAAAGAAAACTTGTACGTTTCGGCGTCAGGACGCCATCGTCAGCGGTAGAGGAATCAATCAAGATTCCTCTACCGCTGACGATGGCGTCCTGACGCCGAAACGTACAAGTTTTCTTTTGTGAGTGTCCTTTTTGCGTGTTTCTGTGTTTGTTTAGTGTATCACTGTTTTATTTATGCATGTATATATATATATATTTATATATTTATTTATTTATTTATTTATTTATTCAAAAAACTTCTTGGAGAATCACTCGGGTGATAAATATATAATATGCCAAGAGGGTGGCCGATAAAAATATAGAAACAAACAAAGGACACTCACAAATTGAAACTTCCGATATTTTGGTGGGACCTCTCTCTAGGTTAAGAGTAAGAATCTAACTCTTATTCTTGAATCTTGATTCTTGATTCTCACTCTTAACCTAGAGAATCTTGATTCTTGCTCTTAATCTAGAGAACGGCGGTTGACGATCCCACCTAAATATCGGAAGTTTCAATTTGTGAGTGTCCTTTGTTTGTTTCTATATTTTGATCGGCCACCCTCTTGGCACATTATATATATATATATATATATATATATATATATATATATATATATATTCTAGAGATCTTGTGCGGGTTTAAAATAATACCCCATGCATCACCCGTTTAACTAGCGTGATATGAATTCTTCAACTAGTTTAGCACGTGTAGCCTTCCTAGACACTAGCGGTGCCCAAACTTGTCCTCCCAAGAGCTGTGAAGTTACGCCATGGGTGAAGACAACTGATGTGTAAAAGAGAACCCTGCGGATGCAATGGTATGAGGACAGACAGGGGGGCCAACATGCCACTGAGCACATCTTGGTTCGCAGCCATCCGCTGCGAAGGACACGACTGTGCTAATTGTCAGAGTGGTGAAGTGTAATGGCAATCACCTGATAAAGAATGCATCTAGGTATTTTTTTTATTTCGCCAGAATGATGCGGAAGCATTTCACCATTACCAAAATGGTGGTGAATGTATCCCGGATCTAAGGGACTAAAAGACTTTAAGGTCTATAAATTTTCTTTGGCTTCTGCAAGCAGCTTGTGCTTCGTCAACGAAAGGGGAGTCAAAGACGTCGCTTGTAAGGTTTCCCGAGGAACTGAGAAGTGCCGATGGAGCGTGGGGAGACAGAGTGGAGGATGTTCTTGGTCTTTCTCGTGGAGAAATCGACCGACCGCGTTCACTCTTAACCAAAGACTCTGGGTCGTCCATTAGCCTCCGAATTTTTCAACATTCATATTAATAAGACTGACATTCACTCGCTGTTCACAGTTCACAACATAGAAATCGGTCATTCATAGGAATTATTACAGTTTCCCGATGTTGTCAGAGATTTCCCATGGTACGTGTGAATAGCTGCTGCTCAAAAGAAGGTCATATTTTGTGTGGGTCATGAGCGGAATACTTTTTAATTATGAAGAATTTTTATTTACACATTATACAAAATCAGAAGGACTATGATCCGATACCTGTTTATAAAATGGGATTATGCGTATGGGAGACCGGGGCAAGATGGCGTTGCTAACAACTAGAATATGTTTAAATATTTTTGAGCATTCATTTTTTACCGTGTATAGTATTTAGATCAGGGGTCTCCAAAGTGCGGCCCGCTGGCCACATCAGCACCCGCAATATGAGTTTATCCGACCCCCAGAAGAATTATGCGGAAATGCGCCGCATAATGTTTACTTGGATGAACGCCACTTGTATGTATTTAGCGTTTCAAAATTTAAATCTCAGTTTAATTCGATTTTAAAAGCAAAAATAAACAGTAACACCATTCATATTGATGATTTTTGATGAAAATATGTGCATTTTCTGGTAGTGTTTGTCGTCATCAACATACGATAATTGAATTTCACATACTCTGTATTTGAGTTCTCTCAGAGTTTTCCGCGGCGATTAGATGAATTTTCCATTCTTCTTCCGGGTATCTGCCGCGTCGTTGTGTTTTTCTGACAACGTTTCTCCTCCCGTCCTGGAGGCGTCTTCAGGTCGATACGGGAGGCGATCGAAATTGCCAAATGCCCCAAAAATTTCAACAGGGATGATGGTTACAACCTAGCTACCACTTGGAGGAGGGTTTTGGCGCGCAACGAAATGAGAAATGGCGCGAAAAGTGGTTTTGCCGCCATAATTGACAGCCAATCAGATGCGACCAGCTCCAGTATAAAGTCGGACCAAAATGCAGCGCAGATATCTTCGACCTGAAGACGCCTCCAGGATGGGAGGAGAAACGTTGTCAGAAAAACACAAAGAGGCGGCAGATACCCGGAAGAAGAATGGAAAAATACTCTGTATTTAGTTAATAAAATGTTCTGATTTCGATAAAACTCATATCTAAAGTTTCCAATTTATATTTTTTTTACTGCGGCCCGCTGATAAGTGTTTCAAGTACCCATGGTGGCCCTCGTTACGATAAGGTTCGAGCCCCCTGATTTAGATGGATCATTTTTCCATCAATTACATGTGCCACTCTTTCTCCAACACACGCGCATGCTAGAACATCACATCTCAGATGCTCCAGTTCTACCCTTTCCTTATAATAATTGTCTCTATCCACACTCTCTTTGTGAGTAAGTCACCGCTCAGTTAGCATCAAAAGAAGGAAGATTTAAGAGAAACCAGGAGTCAAAGAATGTTTAGACTCCCAGTTCCTAAAAGAATGTGTTCACTCTTCTCCATTGACCGAATAACTTTGGGAAAGTGGGAAAGGAGAACCCTAGGCTGCCTCTCACTACTCTCTTTGTGTTTTGTCACTGTCTATTGCGAGAGGAAACTCATCCTCTCATGTCAGACGTCGTGATGCCTTCTTTACCTCCAAATGGGAGGGGGTTGCCTCCGTTATATTCGCGCGGCTTGGGTAAAGGAATTGGAAGAAGGATATGACGCATTTTAGTGAATCGTATGTCTATGGGGAGTGCGTGAAATAAAAAGTGAAACGTAGTCGAAGTGGTAGTTTCCATTTGAATTGTAGACAAAAGCTCCAGAAAAAAAAAATCAATCATAGTATTAAAGTGGTCAAGATTATCTACGTACAAGTTGAAAATGATATAGTGTTGATATTCGCAAGGTGTGCCTTTGCGCCTCGAGCTGTTCTTTTTGTTATAGTCGCTAATGATGCGAAGGAAGAAGGAAGTTTTCTACCCATCAGTTTGGCTGTGTATCTCTCCATTTCGTCTCTTATATCAGCTCGAATGAGACATAATTCGAGACTTAATTAATATCCTCCGTGTCACCGTTTTAACTCGCGTGATATGCGTTGTTCATGTAACTAATAAGCCTAGCGTGTACTAGCCTCTCTGAGTCTCCATCGGATCCCTACTTGGGGACTTGCATCTAAGCTGTATAAACTCTCTCTGTAATCTCGTAGTAGTTTTTATCGAAGCGTTTATGTTTTCTTTGCGAAATCAATATCTCTTTCTGCATTGGTTCAAATTCTCTTGGGGCGTATACGAGACGTAGCCTTGCTAGAACAAAGCAAAATATTTCTTTCAATTATCCTTGTTTTATTTGTTTTAGCATAACTAATCCTAGTTTATTTTATGCAGTCCTAAATGTTTCGTGTGTGTTTTCAGCGCGTCAGGTTTTATGCATGTTGTTCATGGTAAATGTTTCTATTAATGAGTTTTACAAGCATTTTTAATGAAGATTTTATGAATCGTACGTAATACGTAACTAAATGCTTGCTTCAAGGTACAGCTATTCATTAAACAGCAATGTTGACCAATCTGCCATCTATGAGACACTTTGAAATGAACACGTGAAGTGATAAATGCAATCTCTTTATAATTACTACTGTTTGGTTAAAAACTATGTGCATTGTTTATTTTCTTACATTCTGACCACCCTCAACGGCAATAAGGCTTTCATTACACGCCTACGCTCTCATTCTAATTAAAAATGAGAGTATGAATGATCAGGCGAAAGAATTTATAGCAATAATTGTCATGAATTAATAGTTCCATGAACTTCCAGCCATGTTTGTTTACTTTTCCGTTGTTTGGCTTCTCATGGATACGAGGTTAACATCTCATTGGTTGTTGCATAAAACGGTTTCATGGAAATAGAACCTGTCCTTTTCCGGAAAGTATTTTATAAAACTAGGTTTCATAAAACGGTGTTATCGTTAGCAAGCTCATTTTTATTAAATTAGTCGTTTTTATAAAACGTTTTTCCGAAGATTTTACCGTGAGTAACAGGAATTGAGTTATGGTGCATTCCAGGTAGTTATTAAGCTTCGTATGATTCATTTACATATTTTCTCTCGCAACTCTATCGATATTATTTGCCTTTTTCGACCTGAATACGTATTTTAAATCCGACTGTCAATGGGGTATCGGAACGAAGATGGTCATGTAACGTATTCAGGGTGATTCTTTTCCAATCTAAACCACCATGATATATCCTAATTAGTTTTTTCTACCTCAATCAATTAATCGATCAAACATTTCTTGGGATTTTTGGTCAATTCATTTTAAATTCAACTCTTTGTCAACGTTTCATTTTATTTTTTTAAACCATCATCTGTTTCATCGTTCGTTTATTTTAAAAAAATAATTCTGATTTCAAATCATCATTCATTAACATGAAAGAACAATACATAAACCACAGTGTAACACTCAATGAATTCACAAAACAGTCAAATCAGGAAATAGAACATCTTTGTTTGAAGATGGATTAAAAACAAATTGAAACGTTGGTAGACTTGAATGTTAGTTGATGCCGCGCGTGCGCGTAGCACGGGTGAATGAAGCACGTGGCGAATGGCGGCCATTTTGGAAAACTCCACGCCGTATTTTTTTTGTAATTTGGACGTATTACAGCGTAAAATTTGAAGACAAATTAACGATCTCGTTCAGGTGTGGTAGTAATATCGAAATCTGTCTATTCACTATATTTGTTTGCTAAAAATCAGAAATAATTAATCAAAATTTCCAATTAAATTTCAGACGTTGACTCATAACCACCGAAAAACCCAGAAAACGTTTAAAGGAAGGCATTCAACCAGAAGGGGCGTCTAATTAGCTATCGATTAGTTTATTTATATCCGCGTTGGAATGAGTGAGACAAGAAAAGGGAAAGTCGGGCAGTCGACAGCCGCTGAATACTATCGCCCGCTTCACGCACGCACGCTTGTTCTCGTAAAACCCGTGGTCGTGTCCTCGACGAGACCACAGTAGACTAGTTTTAATGTCTTTCTTCTTTCCCCGTTTCCTGACATTGATCCCCGTCAGGTTTACAGTACAATTGAGACGTTATCTGGGATTTTTTTCTAGCGTTCAAAATTCTACTCACTTACTTTTTAGATTTTTGTGGCACCGAATTGAGCTTCTCTGAACATAATTATAATCGTTAAAAAATATGCTATACCTGTAGTTTACTCAGATGTCATGTAGAAGTTCGAAAATAAACGTCCTTCACGTACCTATGCCCCAATGTTTGATCACGCTGAAAATCTCATTTAAATTACTGTTAACGACTACATTTTTTTCTCATCGTTTTGCCTGAGAACCCAACATCCATTGTAGTTTAGAAAACTACTTGATAACAATAGAATACACACACTAATAATTTTTTATCATCAAATATTGGTTCCGGCTAATATTTCACCGGGAATTGCGTAGTTGAAATTACCTTTAAACCCTTGGCGATTTTAACTTTTTCGTCTATTAAGCAGGCGTGGTATTCCCGTGTATCCCATAAACAATTTCCTATTACTTCCACTGTCCCACTCCATACATTGGACCAGTAACGCACTCTCCAGTGTGTTATAATTATTTATTATAATAAAAACTACCTATAGCCTCTTAATTATTTAATAATTAGATAAAAATTAAATAAAGAATTAATAATTATATATTATAGATACTATAAATATTTATATATATATGTATAATAATTATATATTAAATAATAGAAACTAATATTTATTATAATAAAAACTACCTATTACCTCTTAATTATTATATTATTATCGATAAATATTTCTAACTCCTTGCTCGTGCGCCCTGCCTCCATCATGCTCCGCCATAACCCACCAACGCAGTCGTGGTTAATGACCTCGTTCCCTCTCTTTCTCCAGAGGACGGGCATGTTCATATTTGCTATCAAAGGGTCTCTCCCTTATCTTTTTTTCACCCGCGGCTTCCATACTTATTAATGAGGGGAGCCTCGCGATTCAAAAGCCTTGTGGTCTTTGAACGTGTGTTTCTCGCCGAAAGGCAGATGTGCGGCGATGTCGCTCTTCGTGCTTTGGAGTGAATAGGAGAACGTTTTCGCCGCTTCTTTTCATACGCTGGGTGAAAAAAGGTTGGATGATGAAGCCAAAGAATTGGATGAGATATTCAACGTAAATTGATTCTGGGGAGCCACACAATGAACTGAGTGAACTGAGTCATTTTAGTTGGATGAGGCATCCAAGTTCATTGGGTAGCATTTCGAGGAAATAGAAAGAAACTAGAGGTTGTAAGCATGGGGAAAATATTCTAACTCAATATGCCGGCATCCTGCAACTTTCACATGAACACACATCCTCCACACAGTTTGTCCTTCTTTGTTTAGAATGCGATATTTTAGTTACAGAATAAATCAAAAATTCTTTAAATTTAGAATTGGAGAGTTACTTCAGTTTTTGTAAACAACTCTGCCAAAAGTGTCTCAATTTTAATGATTTTTAACTATTCTATAGCTATTATATAGCTTTCCCACGACTTAATAATATAAGATTTTGATTACTTCCTCCCTCATTAACTCTTCTTTTAGCAAGAAGATTAGTAGAAAGAGGAGCTGCTGGGTCAAAAATGATGTATTAATATTTCGGTCTGTTAATAATATTATAATAGCACCTTCTAATACTGGTAATGATAATAATAATATCACTGCGGTAATTACTATTGCTCAAACGAATAGTGGTAATTTATCAAGTTTTCCTGATTTTTCGGTTAAAATGTTTTTGTACTAGTTTCAATGCTCACTGCGAAAAAATTATAAAACTCTTAGTAAGAGGGTCTCCTGCCGATCGGTATCTTGCTGTTAAGCTCTTCGGCTATATCAAACAACGTTGGCTGTCTAATCCAACTAGACGTCCCTATTCAGCTCTTCGCGAGTGTTTTTAAAGAGCAGAGAATACCTTACTGTGGACAACGACTTGGGGAATATCGATTTAAAATCAACCTGCCACCGATGTGCCTTAAATGTTGTCTCAATTGGAACTGAGAGTCTCTTATGAGACACACATACCTTTAAGTATCGATATTGTAGCCTCATTTCACACTTAACCAAACTTGGCTCGAGGATATTGTTTCAATTAAGGTTAATTAATTAAGTTTTTAAATAATTACGCTTAAAATGTGACAACATCTGATGCAATATTGCTCCGTACCTACAGCTTCTTTTATTCCATAATTATTGCAGTTATGTTCGAATGATCTTATTGTTATCCAACGAAAATTGGATGCCTCATTCATCAGCTTAGTTACAGTACGTAACTGGGCGGGCAGTTAACCTGGGAAGCCCTCAAAATACGTTATTGCGTGGAATATTGACTCATATATTCGTGAACTTTATTACGTGGAGCGATGCTTTATACAATAAAGAAGGAGTGGCAAAAATAAGCAATTAGAAAAATTTAAAAGAATACTATGCAAAATACACTAATCCATATTATATAAATAGAGTATTTAGCAGGAGTTCTCAGTTTTACATGCACAACATCCAACATAACAATAATATCTATCGTACATTAATAAATAATTTCATGAGTATAATGGTTTGGGAGCATTTTGAGTTGAACACTGAAACATGACACAATCAATTACAATAACGACAAAATAAATAAAAATAGAACAAAGTAATCAAAGCCTGCGATAGAAGTTAACAGAGATAATTGGGGAACAGAAGAAACAAAAAATATGAGGTATTCACCCGCTGAAACTTAAAAATACATATATTCAGGAAGAGTACAGTAAAACAATATTTACAATAAATAATTAGAATAGCATAATAATTGACAGGAACACATACAGAAAGAACAGAATTAGGAGTTGAGATCATCGGTTTGAACTTTGTCAGTGGTAATACTTATCATCAGGAACGACACGAATTTGAATTATGTACTAGTACATCTACACGTCATAAAATTTACGCACAGTAAATTAAGCACGAAATTAGGTACAGTGCCTATTGGCAAATGTAAGGAAGATGATACCTGTTAGGGAAATAAGTTAGGGATTTAGCTCTAATCCTTGACTGCGAAAAAACAAACCACAGAAGGAGTAAAGAGCCGCTCGAGTAGGGAAAGAAGGGTTTCACGCACTGCCTCGTGGGCTTTGGAGAGCAGCGAGCCCCGCATGAATATTTCAGTCTCTTGACGACCGGGGCGCGCGATAGGCAGGGCTGCCGCCTCATCAGCCTCCTTTGTGCCTCACTGGCGAGCCTCTCTTTCTTCTGCTCCTAAAGAGAAAGAGAGTCTTTGAAAGAAAAGTAGCATATCGGGGACATGCGATGCGAGGAGAATTAAATGATGACGGGGATGGAGGACTGCTAAAAAAAATGACTCCACCGCGACTAATATTTTCAAATGAGACCTTTTTTCCAGCATCGGATCTGACTGCAGCGACATTCCAGTGAATTGACGCATTTTTTACTTCAATCATTGCAGTCATTTACAAATAAGTAGGAATAAAAATGATGGCAACGTGTCTGCATTTTATAATTATTTCATTCTCTATGGGAGATTTCACTCCTAGTAAACATTTTTTGCGAAAAAAAAACATTTATATTATGAAAGGACCCAGATAGCAATGCAAGCTGGAATCAAGCTTTATTCAAGCTTGACAGATAAAGCCTGCAAGCTTGCAGCAACCCTGAAAAAACAAGTCTGCAAGCTTGATTCGAGCTTGAATCAAGCAAACTAGTCTCCACCGGTCAAGGTTGCTGCAAGCTTGAAAAAACAAGCCTGAATCATGTTTTTGACACCTTGCTTATTAACATGCCAATGCAAGCCCTTCTATTAGGAAAAGACTTGAGTCGTTCACCCAAATTTGAATTTATTAAATTCTATTTCCATTAGAAATAGTGTAAACATGTTTACTCTATTTCCAATGGAAATAGAATTTAATACATTCAAACCTGGGTGAACCACTCAAGTCTTTTCCTAGGAAATACTTCAAATATAGAACAAGTAACAAAAGAAAACAATTATAAAATAAACACCCATATAATTCCTTGAAAAGCAAAAATAGAAAAAAAATCTAAGAGGAATCATATCAGACCATTCTTAAAAAGCCTATCAAATACAGAAGTACTCGTATTCAATTAAATCAACAAAAGCTTATAGGACACAATGAATGAACACCTAATAACACACCCTAGCCGCAGGAACTAGTGTATTGTGATTATTAACAGCTGAAAGCAATACTTGACTAGACAAAAGCTATTAACTTCTATAGTCTGAGTTGATACAAGGGTACTAACTTTCAACCTTGACATGTCAAGGGAAAATCAAGCTTGACGTAAGCTTACATGCTATGTGGGGAAAGTTTCACCATGATATGCCCATTCTCTCACCCTTAACACCATGCAATTTCATGCTCAATATTGGAAAAAAATAATGCGAAGAGATGTATGATTTCGTTCCTCGAAATACCGTGTGGTGGAAACTAAGATAGCTGGAGCAATAATGCCGCGACTAGTGTATTCCAGGAAGTTTTAAGATATTTTATAATAAAAGATCTAAGGTTTTTCCTGTGAATCTGATACAGAAAAGTTTCTTGGGTGTTACACCGGGTAATAGGCTCCATATCTGCCGAAGTTTCGAAGAACGATTTGTTCACCATCTTCTCCAGGGCTTCTGAATGAAGAAAGAAGCCCTGAAGATGTATAACAAGTCATTCTTCGAAACGTCGGCAGATATGAAGCCCGGGTGGTGGAACACCCAAGAACCGTTTCTGCATATTTTATAATAGTATGTTTAATTCCAAATATAACCAGAGTATTACGTCATGTGGCAGTCCTTAAGATCGCAGTGTAATGTTGTTTATTTCTATTAAACACTTGTGATTGTATACCTGGAGCAAATGCCTACCTGTTTACCGTAAGCTATCATATGTCCCGTAGTTGCTAAGGTGTGTAGCTCAACTGTAGAGGGACTTTTGAAGGGGGCTTTCGCGGTTTTGCCATCATGGTAGTCCTCTCGGGATGTGTGGCGGCCGGTGACGTAGCGTCGGGCACGCAGGGTCGCCTTTTTTGTCATCACCACGTTTCCACGTTTCAACTCCTTCAATATCGAGCGAAATCCTCATCTGAGCGATACTGCCTTTTTTGTTTTATTTTATGCAGATTTTCTTCTCCAGTAAGAGAAGAACTGTTCGTTTCCGGGCACGATCTGTTCATTAAAAAATGTCCACTACTAGAGGAGCAGGTTTCGGGCGTTCCTCCGCGTGATATCCACGTTTGACAACAGTTTCTTCAGCCATCCTGCTGGCGTCTTCAGGCCTGAAGTAAAAAAAGAATCACCTATTCAGACCTGAAGACGCCAGCAGGATGGCTGGAGAAACTGATGTTAAGAATATATATATATCACGTGGAGGAACGCCCTAAAGCTGCTCCACTAATTATAATAAAGCCACGCGCAAAAACTCTTAAATACTAACAGGTTAACTACTAATCCATCCGTTCACTCGACGCTGCATAACCGGCTATTGAACAGATTCACTGTTTCCCTTTTGGCTGATTACAAAATGTATTTAATGTGCTTTTTCCCCGCCACTGCATTAGTAGCTCTGATTTTCATTCATTCACTTACGTGGTAATATTTTTATTATAAGTCTTGGAATAAAAGGTTGATTTTCTAATTACTTATGTATTGAGAATTGCATTTTTTTTGTCTTCTTAAGCTCTTTTGATTGATTATTAACGAGCATTTCTCTCTATTTCTAGGTAAGTCGCTGCTCTAGCTGTGAGACCTCATTGTTCATGCAGTGCTTGTGTAAGTTGAAGTAATTGCTAGATTATTATGGAAATGTAGATTCTAATTTATGGTAATTTAGACTTAAGACTAGTCCTCCGCGACCGTGGCATATCGTGGACATCAACGTCTCATGTGCTGCAATGTAGGCTAGGGACGAGAATAACCTTTTCTTATAAACCCCCCGCTCAAATTCGTCTTGAATTAAGATGACTTGATGGTGTAGCTGGCTAACACAACTGACCGGCATTTGGGATATCCGGGTTCGAATCCCGGTCAAGTCGAATGAATATTTCATTACGAATTTCCTCCTTCTTTGGCGTATATCTATGCACCCGTACGCGTGACTGCGTACCACATCATTTGTGCAACCGCAATGATTGGGAAATTGTGTAATAAGGGACTTTAGGAATGCAGTTAAGGTTGTACAGGCAGGATAGGATCATTGGTTTTGCACTGATCCCTTGCCAAACCCGAGGGAACCTCATCTATAACTAAAATGATCCCTTAATCAGGATTCAAGAAGATCGCCTCCGTTAAACAATCCCTCGACGAGCATATTCGGCATTTTAAGGTTAATCAACACATATTGTAAAAGATCGAACTCCTTTATGTGATAATTCGATACATTTTCTTGATCTTGACTACACTTCATGATTGCCTGTATCACTATAAGTTACCTTATTTCGCAATACGTAATTTTATATCTCATTCTCTTTTAATTTTATAAGTAAGTTTTGGGAGTTATCGCAGCATTTTTTCAATTTTGTGAAATTCAAAGTGAAAAAATCATTCGCCTGGACTGGGATTCGAACCCAGACCTCCCGCGCCGATTTCGCGCCGAGTGCTCTACCAGTTAAGCTACCCAGGCGTCATCTATCACTGTGAATTTTATGGAGGCTTTAAATAGCGAGATGTCTTCACACAATTGTGTGCCCACTAGCGGGTGACTCCGTTAAAGTTACTGCGCGGCCAGTTCCGCAGTTCTTTGAATTTGTCAAAGTAAACACCTTTGTGTTTAAAGTTTGGCTTTACCTCGTGGACAGTAGCGCTTAGCGTTCGCACGCGGGTACTTTGGCATTGTATGCACGGTACCTGTGAAGACATCTAGCTCCTTAAAGCCTCCATGAAATTCACAGGGAGAGATGACGCCTGGGTAGCTTAACTAGTAGAGCACTCGGCACAAAATCGAGGGGTCTGGGTTCGAATCCCAGTCCAGGCGAATGATTATTTCACTGTGAATTTCAAACAATTTTGTGACCACTAGCAGGTGACTCCGTTAAAGTTACTGCGCGGCCAGTTCCGCAGTTCTTTGAATATCGCATTTTTTTCCTCAACATGTGGCATGGGATTTTGTAGAGGTTCTTCGAATTTTAGCCACAAACTCTTGATTATCATTTTCGTATTTGCAGTATAGCATAAGACCTTATTCATGGATATTCCGTTGTCTCTTATGATTTACAATGCTTATTCATCGACTTGATGCTGCATGGTTTTATATTGATCCATTCCCTTAAAAATCGAAATCTAAAAATGCCAAACAAATTAGATTTTTTAATCGATTTGTCTGCAATGAATGAAACTGAGTTTTTTAATATTGGTCATCAAATTATTAATCCATTAATTTTCACATTAATTTTTACACTCACTCCTTCCTTGGAAGGTTAATCATCAGCCAATTTTAAGTTTTCTTGATTCTACCTTTACCTCTTTGAAGAAATTTTTTAACGATACTAATGAGATCACGTTAAGTGATCCATAAATATGAGTATGAGAATAAAATGAGACACTATTCCTTTTATTCGTTATTATTGAGAGTTGTATTCGGGGAAGCTGAAAAAATGAGAATGCATTAATCGGTACGGACGTGTGGTGCATATGGCTGTTGGCGATGAAATGAAATTGTGAATACCACTCTTTTTTTTAACTCGGAAATTGAGAGTTTCGACCAAAAACTTCCAGAAATTTGAATTTGGCAAGCGGACCAATTTTTGTGCTCACCTTCACCATCAAGACCATTGTAAGATATCCTTCCGGTGTAAGTAGAGTGACCAGATCAAAATTTTCAAAATCAGGACATTTGAAAAAAAAGCAGGAAATTTTGAAAAAAAAGCCTGACAACACATTAAATTCCTTATAATTTATTTTTTAATTCTATAAAATGAGGCCTAAATGTCAATAGAGACGATGTGTAAACAAAAATGCATCGCACTGGAAATCAGAAAATGTTGCATTTTTTTATGTCCTCCATGAAACATTTTGTAACTTTTTTACTTCAAATTCAACATTTTTTGTAAGTCGAACATTTTTTTCTGCCAAAAGTGTCTAATAATGGTTCTTTGGATTATTTAGTAATGCCTGTCTAATTGCAGTCCTCCCAATTCGGTCTTTTCCCCCTCCCCGCGTGTTCTCGCGACAACAAAAAAAGCACGTGCTATCGCTGGTAAAAAGAATGATTTGCAAACTAGAGCAGGAAGCGGAAATTGATCTTAAACGCCAGACCAGCCGCAGAGTCTGTTGCGAGCGTTGTTGCTGTTAACGGGAAGCAGGACCTAAACTCATCTTTCAGCAAACAGCTAAATTCCCTTTAAAATGCATATTTTTCATATTATAATTGAATTATTATTATTTTTTTGCACAAATTGTTACAAGTCAACCATTTAGTCGGGTGGTAACATATAACAAGAAAATACTTCAAGAACAAAATACAAAATATAAAATAAGAAATACAAGTTATCCATATGGTCGGGTGATTACATAAAACACAAAATATATGAAGACCAAAATACAAAACATAAAATACAAAATAGAAAAAAATAGGAAAAGCCCTCAAAATTCATTTTTTTTACCCTCGTCATAAATATCCTAGTATTAGTTGGGATGGGCTCCAAAATTTCCTCCGGTAAACCATTCCAATCCCCTATCCCTCGATGTAGGGAGGAAAATTTTAAAGTATTTGAGAGCTGCCTCGGAGGCTCAATCTTACAATAATGATCCTTCCTCGCCAGATAACTTGGTCCTTTGAACCGGTTTGATAGGTCCCTCCACGCAGGATCACCGATAAATGCTTTAAAGATAAACTTGTTTAACTTGCTTTAACTCGTGCTTTCTTCCTCCTCGACTTTAACGATTTCCAGCCCAGCGTATTTAACATCTCCGTAACGCTTGCCTTCCTTTTAAAATTTCCCATTACAAATGTTGCTGCTAAACGCTGAACTTTTGTCAGTTGCTTGATCTCCCCATTCAGATGAGAATCCCAAACTGATGCCCCATATTCTAGGATAGGCCTAACAAACGTTTTATACGCGACGCGATAAGACAGAAACAAAATAATACGGTAACCCTCGGATATTATCGTATATGCTGCATTTCAGCATTTGATACATAATGTTTTTGAAAGGCAGAAAGCCGGACAATTTGGCTTTATCGAAAAAAGCCGGCCAGACGATCAAATATCGATAAAAAAGCAGGAAATGTCGGGTGAAATCTAGACGTCTGGTTACCCTAGGTGTAAGTGCAGCAAGCTACATCATTCAGAGTCATCACATCAGTCAGAGCGGCTTGCTTTACACCTGGGTGGCTGAGACTGAGATATTTCAATATGACGGATGCAATGAAGACTTTGAATTAAATTTTGTTTGGCAAAAATGCGGCGGAAACACGTCGAAAAGCACGGAATTTTATATAAAGCTTTACGTAGCGCAGCATTATGCCAAACCGGGACTTTTGAGTGATTAACACTTATGAAAGAGGAGCGCGAGTCTCTTGTGGACGAAGAACGTACAGGAATACCCATCTACACCTGTTAAGACTGGATAAAACGTAGAGAAAGTTAGAGAAATAATCCTTCAGGACAGAAAGCAAACCATCCACGATATTCGCGATAAGATATTTTTGTGCTAGGGAACATGTGAAAGCATTCCGTCGAATGAATTGAACGTGAGGCGACTGGCAAGCGAAGTTTGTCCTCCCATCTTCTCAGCGACGACCAACAAGACCAACTCGTTGTAAGGCCGTTTTTAGCCTAGAAAAGTGTTGATTGGACATTGCCCTCTACAACCCACCTAATTGCTGGATCTTGCACGCTGGAACTTCTTTATTTTCCCGAAAATCAAGAATCCACTGAAAGAGAGGCGTTTTGAATCTATAGAAGAAATTCAAGAATAATCGCAGAAGGTCCTCGTCACGTTAAATTCAGACGACATAAAAAATGTTTTGAGCCAATCGATGGAAACATTTGGTGCATGCTAATGATGCTTATTTTAAGGAGGACAATAAAACCGTCGAATGAAAGTGCGCATTTATTTAACTATTATAAGACTTATGGAAATATTTGGTAGCACCTTGTGTAGGAGATATCCAAAATCGCCATGTACCATTCGAAAGAAATAAGATGAAAGAATAACATTAAATGGTTCTATCGGAATTGATGACGTTGTCATAAAAAAAGATATGGTTTTGTGTGTGTGGATATAAAATCATCACCGTCGACGAAAGATAATTTTAGCTGACGTAAAATCGTACGAGGAGTTGGTGCGTGGGTGCTTACGAAAGCGTTTAGATTTATCTAAAGGATTTAAAATAACATGATTCAAACTGAATTGATCGAGGACAAATTACATAAGCTGTGAAAATATGAGTAAGTTAATTTCAAAAAGGAAGATGTCTAAATACCTACAAAATAAGAAATTGAAAGTCTGCAGGAGGAGGCTACAGGACGAAATACAATTGAATTCTGAATCTAACAAGAGGCTCCGAATTGAACACTCCTGAACATTTTGGGAGCAAGGGAAACTCAAAAGTGATAAACACTTACGGTGGAGAAGCGGACCCGACCTGTTAGCTTTAAGGTGTAAATTTAGGAAGACGATGTGGGAGAAGTTTTATCTCGGACAGCAACAAAGAAAGCGGAGAGCTCCTCATCGTCATCATTGGTGCATCTGTCCGTAGACAGGTTTCAACGTTAGCGTTGTCTCCACAGCATTCAGTCCTGGGCCTCTCTCTCTTCATCTCCGCATAACTCCTTCCTTCTTTTATATCCCTCAGCATTCCGTACCTCCTCCTTCCTCTTCCTCTCTTCCCTTCTATTTTCCCTTCTATTATTATTTTCTGTAGGCAGTTATTCCTTAAAATATGTCCTATCCATTATGTCTTTCTCTTTTTAATTTCTCTCAGTATACTTCTTTCTTCTCCAATCCTCCTTAGCACTTCTTCATTCGTGATCTTATCTTTCCATCCAATCTTCTCCATTCGTCGCCATAGACGATGTGGGAGAAGTTTTATCTCGGACAGCAACAAAGAAAGCGGAGAGCTCCTCATCGTCATCATTGGTGCATCTGTCCGTAGACAGGTTTCAACGGTAGCGTTGTCTCCACAGCATTCTGTCCTGGGCCTCTCTCTTCATCTCCGCATAACTCCTTCCTTCTTTTATATCCCTCAGCATTCCGTACCTCCTCCTTCCTCTTCCTCTCTTCCCTTCTATTTTCCCTTCTATTATTATTTTCTGTAGGCAGTTATTCCTTAAAATATGTCCTATCCATTATGTCTTTCTCTTTTTAATTTCTCTCAGTATACTTCTTTCTTCTCCAATCCTCCTTAGCACTTCTTCATTCGTGATCTTATCTTTCCATCCAATCTTTTCCATTCTTCGCCATAGCCACATTTCAAAGCTTTCTAAGTACTTTTCTTCTCTCTTCTTCAACGTCCACGTTTCGCATCCATACAACACATTGCTCCATATAAAGCATTTTGCATATCATTTCCTAATATCCATCTTGATGTTCCTTGCTGTCACCAGTTCCTTAATCTTGTTAAATGCTACTTTTCCTTGCCCAATTCTGCTTTTAATTTCTTCAGTGCAGTTGCCACTTTGTGTAACTATGCTTCCCAAGTACTTGAAAGAGCTTACTTGTTTAAATTTGTTTTGAGCTCCTACGGCTTGTATATAATAATGAAATCAACATCTTCTACTTATTTGGTTCTTATTTCATTTTATAGGTGACTCGTCTTTATGAAATAAGCTGTAGTTACTATAGCTGTGAATTTTTTATTCACTAAATTATTTCAGTACAATTGAGTAGGATGTCACTGTCGTGTCATTGAATGCTGTCGGCGATTTTAGATCTGCGGATATAGCACTCCCAAATGCGTGAGCTTGCGTATTCTTCGCGCTGCGTCTTCGTACACGAGACACCCTGACTGATCTCACGCTGCCAAACTGATACGGCTACCTCTCCGCCCGTGTGATAGGCCTAGTTTAGAGTCCATCGCAAGCACTCGGGACCTTGTTGCAGAAAGATTAAATACACTAAACGATCAGAATACAGGGAACACCGCACGTTTCGTTGTAAACTGATACGAGCGAATTGTAAGTGTATTTCGTAGTTGTTGAGAAGACTAGATTGTTCATTCATTAGAGTAATCTACCGGTTAGAGGTAGGTTATGATGAAAGTCGGAGAATATCCAACAAACTCTTACACGTGCCGTGCCCTTTCTACCGCTAGTATTTCTTTCTTCATCTCAGCATAAGTCCTACCTTTCTTCATCCCGTCCATAAAACCTATTCTCTTCCTTCCCCTTCCCCGCTTACCCAACATCCTACCCTCTATCAGCAAATATTCAGCAAACCATCGCACCTCATTACCGCTTCCAGCCACCTACCCTGCCTTCCCCTTATCTCATCTATAAGTTCCCTCTCCTCAGCCACCATGTCAAGCACTTCCTCGTTTGTCTTCCTTTCCGTTCAACGCACCTTCTCCATCCTCCTCCACACCCACATCTCGAAAGCCTTTCAGCCTACTTTCGTCTTCCTTTCTCAGTGTCCACGTTTCTGCCCCATACAACGCCACACTCCATATCAAGCTCTTCACCAGCCTCTTTTTGACATCCTTAATTAAGGTCCCCGTCATCAGCTCCCTTCTATTCTTGAACGCTTCCTTCGCTACCGCTATTCTCCTCCTACTGTATTTGCTACTATGTCCTGTTTCTTCTAGCGTACTACCCAAGTATGTAATTAAATTGTTTTACTTGCTCCAGTTTGTGACTTCCAACTCTTATCACCAACCTCGCTTTCTTTGTCCTGCAGAATCTCATTACTTTTGTTTTCTTATTATTAATCTTCAACCCGTATTTCTCGCACTGCTTTTCCAATGCATCTACTAAAGTTTGCAATCCTTTTGATGACCGACTGACCATCGCCTGGTCGTCAGCGAATCCAACCGACTTTATCCGCTGGCCTTCCACTTTCATTCCCACACTTAGCTCATCCCATGCCTCTCTTACCATTTCCTCAGCATATATGTTAAAAAGTAAAGGCAACAACGGGCACCCTTGCCGTACCCCGCGACCTATAACTGCCCACCATGATTCACCGTCAGCTACCCTCACCTGAGCCCTCTGCCCCATATATAAGTTTCGAATGAGTCTCCTATCACGCCAATCTATTCCTATTTTTCCCAATATCTGTATTAGTTTCTCCCAGTTTACTCTGTCAAACGCCTTTTTGAAATCCACAAAGCAAGCGAAAATATCCTGATTATACTCTATGTTTCTTTCTATAAGTGTCCTCATTATAGCAATCGCGTGTCTGGTTGCCCTCCCCTTCCTGAACCCAAATTGATCATCGACTAAATATTAGTTTGCTCTGCTCTCCAACCATCTATTTATTATTCTAAATAAAACTTTTTCCGCGTGCGAAATTAAACTGATTGTTCTATACTCCTCGCATTCTGACGCTTTCTTCTTCTTCGGGATAGGAATTAATAATGATTTCACGAAATCCTATGGCCATACTCCTTCCCCGTAGATCCTGCGAATAAGTTCGAAAAAGGATTCTCTCCCCTTGCTACCTAGATTCTTCAGTAGCTCCGAAGGTAGGTTATCTGTTCGTACTGCTTTTCTACCCTTCATCTCTCTTAATGCCCTGTCAAGGAACTCCGGTCCGAGATTATCCTTATTTATTGTTTCTTCATCCTCTAGATCTAGACTTAAGGGTCTATTCTCGCTGTCACTAGATTGTTAGCCGTTTGAGACTCGGAGGCTTCGCGTTAGGCTCAGGTTACTTGAAAGATTTGGAATCAAACGAATCTCAAGGTAACACGGAGGTTATTATTTCAACCCCTTTCCCTGATGGAAATTTCCCTATACGAATTCCCTAGAACATAACATTGGGAAAAGCAAGGGAAAAAGTGAAAATTCCTGAGACAAAATTTCTTTCCTAAGGACTTTTCTAAGTAATGACCTTAAACTCTCGGAGATTTTTTATCCTAGAACTTTTTTCTTAAGAAATGAAAGATTACGGTCATTTATTTCCCTAGAACAAAATTCTACTTTTAGGAAAGCCTTCAAGCACAGGATAAATTACTCCAGCAATTGCATAGAGTTCGATGTGCCGTGCATAGAGTGAATGATTTTAGAGGAAAAAATATATATTCATATAAACAAAAACAAATATTCTGCATAGTTTCATTTATACAATCATAGAAATATCACAATTAATTATAATGAGATTGACGAAATATTTTTCAACAAAAAAAGATGTGCAACCATTTTAAAAACACGACCTCTCCCAGTCACCTACATTTGGTGTAAAATAAATATATCCTATGCCACTGCAACCCACTTTCAAAAGCATTTCCCAGCGAAAATGCATTCTAGGGAAATTATTCCCTATCGGTATATTTTCTAGGGAAAACGGGGGTTCAATTTTCTAGGGAATTTTCCGACAGGGTTATAACCCCTTCTCTAGAAGGGACAGAAGCAACAAAATAAGTGGGACACACTCCCGTACTGATGAATGTACAAAAATTTTATCTTTCCACTTACCATTAGTGATAAGAAAAAACAGAATGACGCAACAGTAAGACACTCCGCTAACATACAGTTCAACCTCACGTCCTTAACCTCTTTCAATTCCTGTCTCCTATTCCCCTCCTATCTCCATTGTTGGTGACTGAACACTCCGTCCCAGAAGCCCTTGCGGTGACTCACATGGTAATGTGTAGATTTACTTGCTATTGAGCGTAAATAAACTCATGATCAACTCCTGACGGATTGCCATCACTACTTAGAACAGTTTATTCTCCACAATCTTACTTGATCATACTCCGTTTGTTTTCGCGGAAATATGAGTGATGCCATCAGTGTGGTGATAACAATTGGTCTGTGAATGACTGGCCAAATAATAACTGTTTTCCAATCGTTAGAAACATTTTGTTTACAACCTTCTTTTTAAATACACTCCGAGAATATGAATAAGCTTATTTAAACGTACTTAGTGTGATATTTTTTAGCTAAGGCTGGCGTCGCATGTTGGGAAACATACAATTATTTGAACTCAAAATTTGTGATGCTAAATATTCGGAAATTTTGAAGGCCCGGAAAAAAAGGTTTTTCTTATTTTTTCCCCAGAAAAAATTGGAAATTTTGGGTAAACACTCCTACCATTCCCAGAAGTGATACAGCATCCAATCACATTTAAGTTACATCAATGCAATTACAGTAACAGATTAACAAATAAACATACTGAGAATTCGTTGTCAATTAATAAATATCACTCAGAATCATCAAAAGGAATCTGCCTGTTCTGTCAAAGACAGAGCATGGCAGTTGAAAATGATTGAAATACATTCCTGTTACATGGAAATTTTATAGGAATGGACTCCCATGGATTTGATTTGTGTCCATTTGCATTGGATTTTAGTGCTCAAAATAGAAAAGGAAAAATATCTCAAATGTTCTAGTATTAAAATTATTAAATCATTCATTTAAATCAGTCATTTGCCTTGTCTTCTATGCGTAGTGAGACATACTTCCGATGATCAGCAGTTTGCTAATCTAGTTAGCAGTGTTATAACAGTAATTTGTAATATCTCTAAGCAAATAAATATGTATGCTATTGAAATAGGATGTCTTTACCGTAAACACATAAGTTGAGCCTTATTTTTAGGAGATATATCATTGTCATGTGAATTCATTTTTAAAATGAGATTTCAATCACTAAACTAACCTATATAGCTGATCCATTTAGCTGATCGTAACTCTGGTATTTTAAATGTGGTAACTTTCAATGAAAATATTAATGGTGTGCTCATCAGTGTATATGCCTATTTGTAGCAAAGCCATTCATGTGACTATGTGTAATATAAATTGAATATTCCTACCTATATAAGTGAGAAATGTTGTTATTCCACCTGTTGTTCAAATTTTCACAAAATTTCCAATTTTTCCCAAAATGTCGGGTTTTTTCCCCGATACCGAGCACATCATTACTGAATATGTTCCAATCTGTGTATATCACGCCCGAGTCTACGTAATCATTGGTCTATATAATTTTAATTTAAAAAAAACTTACGAAAGGGGTTGAACTTTGGTTTAGAGGGCACTTTATGCTGGATTTTTATTGCCACTTCAGTTCGTTCAGATTCTCTGCATCCGACTTACTACGTGATCTAGAACCCAGTCTTCAACAATGAGACGGTAACTCTCATCCGAATGTCAAGATGGCGTTCCCAGCGCCCTAATTCCTGAAGGATCCTCCTCGGCTTGCAATTCATTTGTTCCTTCTTCCTCACCTGTTGCCGTGGTTACGTGTCAGCCACTCCATTCTCACTCTTCCCATCCCCACTCCCAGGTGGCAGCAGGGAAGGAGAATTGGTGCGCTAAAGGAAGAAATGGTTGGATGGTATAACTCAAGAATTGGATGAGGCATGTGATTCAAATAAATTCTGGGTACCCTTCCAAACATTTAGGATGATTCAGCCATTTTAATTGCATACCACATTCAAGTCAAGTGAAAAGTATTTAAAAGAAATTATTGATATTTGAGTTCGAAAATATCGCGTAAGAATTCGACTGCTATGAACTGCGATCTTCAGCGCCGCAGTTGAACACGTATCCACTACACCAACTAATCCTTGTTTAGCAATAAAAACTTAACTAATATATAAAATTAATTTTTTTTAATTTTTCTAATATGTAGAAGAGGGTAACTACAAATTTTGTTAATAAATCCTCAAAAGTCACCCATTTCTGTACAACATTTTTTCTCTCTGTTCAGCTTTTAAGCCAAAGCTAAGCCAATTGTTTGATGAATTTTAATTTGAAAAAAAATCTAATATTTAATTTGCTATAAATTATAATTCTCCTAGCTGGAGGGTCTTCCGCCGATCGCCAATTTTCTGAATATCCTTCCGGCTCCTTTAAACGATTTGGCTGTCTTATCCTACAAGATATTTCTAGAGGCTATTCGCGAGTATTCTAATGCCAAATGCGGAGTAGAAATTGGCGATTCGATATGGGTGGTACAGTGTACCACTGGTATATCGAAGCACATTGGATGTTTTATTGATCAGATTTGTTTTGCGGACTAACTTTTTGCTATCAAACAGAAATTGATTCCCCAATTGACCTTATTTTAATTGGGTCTTTATTTATGTGGAGTGAACTTGAGACTTCATACTTCTCTCTTACATCTTACTATTTACGTCAAATTAACACCCGTTATCTGAGTGGAAGAAACTCTTTCTGACTCGAACCCGTGATTGTTAGGGGGGTTATTTGGTAATCTCACCTTTTTAGTGACTCTTAGTGGAAAGGCGGGAGATCCTTTTCCCTCTCTTAATGATCGGCTCACGGACGGTTCGTGAATTGTCGAAGTTTCAATTACCTTATATCAAATAAAATATGCCGAGACTAGCGAATACCCAGATTGCTCAACATCTTACGGAAGATATCTTACACTGTACATACCACGAAAATCTAAATACAGTCAAAACTACAAGTGACATGTAAGCGATCACTCAATATTTAAAAAACATTTAGTGCATCTAATCAGTGTTCGATTCACAAGCACGGGAAATATCGACCAATGACGAAGATTTTAAGGCAATATTTGTTAAAATTATGTAATTATGGTATAAATAACTGAATTCCATTCTCCATACACTGGCGGATAGGCACACGAAAACAAAGGTATCAGCAACATTGTTTGGGAAATATTGATACGAAATATATACACAGATAATTCAAGCTTATAATAACATATGCATTTCAAACAAAACATACCTTCAAGTGCCCAATATATTGAAGTTGAAAATGCTGAGGTTCTTCGCGTTGTGCAAATGACAACAATACGATTTAAAACAGTTTGTATCTTTCGCGCCCTTGTTTATTTTCCAACTCAAGCTTCACGTGGAAACGATGGTGGCTCCATGTCACGTTCTTTATGACAGGTGAGATGAAACTAATGGCAGGCGGAGATAACGAAACGGATCAAGAGTCGAAAGATACGGATCAGAGCGGATGAATCATCTAAAAGACCAGCACATGACCGGCAGTTCACCGCTTGAGATTCGAAGATGGTCACGCCGCCTGGGTGGGGGAGTTGAACTAGGAAAAAGTGACATTTTATGACGTATTCTCACTAAAGTGAGATTACAAAATAACCCCCCAGGTTAGCAGGCTGTTAGTAGGCGAGGCCGGCAGGGAAAGAGGGTACAAAAGTGAAAAGTGTGATCTTTGTATTTTCTAATTCTTCTTCACGTAAACCCGGATCTTTTTTTTTATTATAGACAAGCTCCAACGAAATCACCCCTCTCCACAACTCACGCATTCCAAAGTACCGATTTCCCAATATATTTGATGTATTCCCAAGCTAAAGAAAAGTACGAGTGATAAGCGAAGGATGCGTTATTACATACTGGCTGTATTTCTTTTTTAAATGATTGCTTTTCTTTGAAACCCAGGAGCCGACTGCAGTGTCCCCTCTGTGTACTCGGCCAAATATAGATTCTCTAAAATATGATACAGCACAGGAGGAATTGAAGGGAAGAGAAAAGCCGCACCTCACTTTTCCATTAATAATGAATTGACGGAGCCATTATCATCCCGCCGATGTTTGGAGGGCGACGAGTTTCTTTTGTTCTGCGCGCCCTGCACCCGAGTCTGAATTATTCAGGGCGAGGAGCGGACGCGCCGCACCACTCGAGCGAGCACACCACGCTCCCAAAACACCCTCCCGCTCCCTTAAAAACGACTAGCGGGAGCATTTCTCCAGATGATAATTGTGCTTTGGGAAAGTAATCTCACTAAAAATATTCACAGCCAACTCTCTAACACATTTGTAAAAATATAGACAAAAACATGAAATACTCTCAATCATGCGACAGATCAAATAAAGTAATCGTCTGGCCACAAAAAATACACTGTCCATGCAAAAAGTCGAGATACACGAGTTTGAGATAATATATCTCAAACTCGTGTATCTCGACCAAACCACAAAACACCACAAAACCACAAAACCATACCACAAACCACAAAAAATACACTGTCCATGCAAAAAGTCGAGATACACGAGTTTGAGATAATATATCTCATCAACCAATAAACCAATTGCAACACAGTAAACTGCATATCAAAGATAATTTATATCTCCGTCCAACTGGTTTACTTTGCGATTTTTTAGTTCTTTGAAATATTTTGGAATGTGAGCTTTTATGAAAAAAGGCACGCTTTCTGCAGGTACATAAACGGTATCACCAATTCATACGTTAATAACTTAGAAATTTACAGCTGTACTCACAAGAAATGTGATATAAGTAAAGACCTTACAATTAAGAGTAAGAATGTTGAAGTAAAATGTTGTAAACATAAAAATAATACCGGATTTAGTTTGTTTGAAACTTTGCTATTCTCGTTATTTGAAGAGATATTCTTACGAGATATTTTAAAGTATCGTTGGCACCGGATGAAAGCCCATGTAACGAAACCACACGTGTATTACCCTTGTTTTTAATTTCGATTTTATTGTTAAATAATTAATATAGAAATTTAATTGTATTATGTAAAAGGATAAATTGTATTAGAGCATAAAAAGGTCTCACGTTTATGTTTTTATTTTCTCCGTTGTAACCCCTTCCCCTTTGTTCAGCTTCATTTATTTATTTATGAGTAGTTCCCGTGAAAAATTACTCGAATTTCATATAAGTCATATTCCTATTTATAGAGAAATATTTGTTCTCTGCATGATATGAACTACAAAACCCTCCTTTTCCTCGCTGTTTTTTTAAACAGTTATAATATACTTGCTGTTACACGCGAGAATAGGTGAAGAAAGGGGAAAATAGACTTTTTTGAAACACACCAAATCCCTCTCCAAAATCCCACCTGTTTCTAGACCCTAATTTGCCTCCTGTAACCGTGATAGGTGTTAAATTGGTCCTATCTTCTCCTCACTCCTTCCTCCCAACACCTCCATCACCTCTCTCCCTCACCCTCTTCTTGCATCACCAGTAATGTGATCCACCATCGACAATGTAAACTTTGTTCAGCCTTTTATATTGGAAAATCCTTGACTCCCCTCAAAATACGAATCAACATAACCGCTCTAACTCTAAGAACCCTTCCCTAAATCAGCTTCCCATCTCATACTGGTGCACGCCTCACTCCACAAGCGATGTTTCAACTACTGTCACAATGTTTCTATTCTTTTCTCCCCCCCCCCCTCCACAGATTTCCCACTCAACCTCAAAACGCTGGAATCAGCATACATTTGGTCCTACAAAGTTTTAATATTACATACATAAATGTATTCCATTGAAATCCCTGCCTGCACCTCCATTCCATTCCTCTTAACTAACCCGTACCTTTATTATTATCTCTGTTTCCGAAGAAGACGGCAGTGCTGCCGAAAATTAAAATTTCGTGTGAACGTCTTTTTTAGGTGTCTGATTTTGATATGTCTGTGGCGTCTTTTTATGTATTACCCACGTGTGATCTTTCATTGATCTGATATAAGTATAATTGGTTACACTGCTTCGTCTTAGGTGTTTTTTAATTCTTTATTTGTATAAAATAAAATCAATTCCGGAATATAAATATTTGAATGAATGTGTCTTTACATGACTCAAAAAAACACATGAGAAGAATTGGCAAACACAGATTACTATTGCAAAATTATACAAAGCCTTTTTACCTCCGTTTTTTTTAAAGGCAGATGTCCCTAATGCGGTATTTGATCCGCTAACGCTGAAAAACATTAAAATATGAAATCAATTCTATGATTCCCAACTCTATGAGTGAGAGAGAGATAAAAGGCAGTGAAAAGAGGACAACGAAACTGTTTTATAAGATAAATAAGATGGATGATAAGTGAAGCGGGTAGCAGCACGTATCTGTTTGTAGGTATAATCCGAGACGAGACCCAGTGCTGGACGCGAGGGTCGGATGGAATCGCTAGGGTTTATTTCCTTCTCGAGAGAACGAGGGTCTCCAAATCCAATTACGCACTACGCTTACAATGCCATTCTGACTGACTGCTCCAAACATTTGCGGTCATCTGATATATATACGTGCTCCCGTGCTTCATGCAATGTGGTCAAAGAGCGGGTGTGTCATTTGGAACCGACTAGACTCCCCCAATCGGTAAACCCTGAAGCCATAGCAACTGATATTAAGCCATTGACAACCTTCTGGAAACTAAGGGCCGAATTTATAGTCGTTACCCAGCAGTCCCACAGCCCCTAGCAGGCCCCTTCGTCAAAAACGGTATTTATAGTCAAATTTCCACCCCCAGCAGCCCCCTTAACCTCTCCTTATTCTGGCAGGAGATGCATTCTCCACCAGGGGCCCCCTTATCGAAAATATAACACAACAGATATAACTAAACTGACTCTAATGAGCTTGCGTAGCCTTAAATTAATAATTTCGAAGATTTGGTGTTGATAAAACAACTGTGAGATTTGCTCTTAATCGATAAATATCTGATGCGACGCCAGACTCATTCCAAGGATGTTCATATACTCTCGCAGCATATTTTTCCCACAATTTCTTCTTATTATGGCAGGAAACTGCGTCCGTTTTCTTACTTTCCATTATATCTTTATGCTTCTGCACCAGGTCACACGAAATCTTCTTCTCCACACCGTTGAAGCTATTTGCACGTCGAGCGGCCATCTTGACAGTTTTCATGCTGCGTCTGGCTCTTTATTTATCCGTATCTATGTTGATCACGAGCGTCACCGTATATACGACCGTGAGCATCACCACTGAAATATTTGAGCTACGAATTCCATTTCCCGCCGTTTGTAGTCCTTAGTTACCAGATCTAACCCCCAACCATCCCCTACCTAGCAGCTCCCTTAATTTTGACTATAGGACGCACAGTTCAAGGGGCCTGCTGGGTAGGGGATGGATAAGGGTACTGCTAGGTAACGACTATAAATACGACCCTAAATGTTTTTTTGGACTAGTTTTCCGTGAGAATCAAGTGTCGATTGATTAAATTCAGCACAGCGCCCCCATGCATTTTCGGTGAAACTTTTCTCGCAAGTACCTTCAATGACGTGCATCACTTTATGCATGGGTAGTAGTATAATTCCTGGTAAATTTGTGAAAAAAATGGGAGTTATTCAGAACTTTAGGCGGCTATAACGAGAATTTAAAACCGCTATTTTCAGCCTCAAATTGCATTCATTACCATAATGGTGGATCGCTGACGCATTTCCCGAAAATATTTTATCTCTAGAAATTTCCCCCGAAAAGGCTTCTCAAAAACGAATATGCTTTTCACGCAATCGTTGAGGAATAAAATATATTTTCGCAAGGTGCCGAATCGATCATGTTACTCATATTAAAAAGTGGCTTCATACGATCACGTTTTAGTTATCTAATCTTTTGTTTAATCTCACAACAAGCGTACAAGTGTGGTACTACCATGGACGGGCTGCTATGAGCGTTCACACTCTGTAAGTTTGAGTACCCAATCAATCACCCAACGCTTTATTTGTTTGGCGTATTTCCGAGGGATTCGAGGAGACCACGTTATTTAAAATTATAACTATTCTGTGAAAAGTAGGCGGAAAAAAATTCGAAAATTTTAAGCATATAACCCTCTTAAATATTTAGACATGAACTAGTGTAAAAATATGCTTTAGATAATAATAGTAAAATCTTCTCGGGTTTGCCACCGGGAAGGCTTTTAAAGGCCAACGTTTCGACGAGTGACTCCCTCATCGTCATCAGGGCTGAGACTGATTGCCGAGTTGGTCCATGCCGGGGTTTTTATAGCTGGCCAAGGGCGGTTGAAAACCCATTGTTGACCGGCTCGTTCATTGTTGCGGCATGGACCAACTCGGCAATCAGTCTCAGCCCTGATGACGATGAGGGAGTCATTCGTCGAAACGTTGGCCTTTAAAAGCCTTACCCGGTGGCAAACCCGAGAAGATTTTACTAATATTATTCGCCGGGAAAGCCTAAGATCTTTTATGCTAGATATTTTACGTACATTTTACATAGAAAAACAAAACTACGAAATACGATAAAGATGCCATAAAATATGAAAACAGAAATTGAATTAATAACAACCAAGGTCAATGATGACGTATTATCTCAGCGTGGAGTCTTCCAGTAAATATTTCTGGTTCTATCGTAAACTTCAATGTGCTAACACAAACTCACAAGTTACGTAGGTACAAAATATGAAAACAAATGAGGCGACCGAAATGAGCTTTTAATTATTAAGGCGATAAATAAATAAATATTACATTACGACGACGACAAGGAAATATCAACAGAACAACGATTCACTCTAGAAATTGTAGATAAAAATTTAATTAAATACGAAAAGTTTGAGCAGTTTTCTACATCCAGTATGGCCGCTACCAGCTGTATATGAGCTTCTACGCATGCGCGCATACTAGTAGCGAGTGGGAAATAGGGGTGACCCTAAACTCTACTATCTAGTACGTCGGGTGCTCTTCTAGCGTGCCCGTTCATACGGCAACAATAAGTCGGGTTTACACATGGAAGTTGACTTCTATGGAAGTAGCGAGCGCAGTGAAGAATCGATTTTTATCACTACGTGCAGAGCATAGCTCTGCTTACACATTACTTCCGGCTTATCCGCAAATAAATGAATAGCGGAACTAACTAGCAGGAGGCGATAGGAGGTAATATCAAACAATAAATGAATAATTAAATAAAAACCCTGCAGGTACTAAAATCGTACATTAATACGGAAATGTTAGCTTTAATTGTAAAACAGTCTTATTATACTCACTTCTAAAGTTCATTTTGGGTTGAATATTTTTTGATTATATCTTTGTTGACTTCATGATCAAATAAATTATGCGAAATATTTTATTTTTCATCCACATACATATTTATATATTGATTTTTATTAATCTATACTAATCAAATTAACTCAAGGGTTTATCTAAACCAATTTTCTCTTTTTTAATATCACTATGGTTTTTCAATTGTGCTGAACCGGGCAGAAAATTTCACCGGATGTTTTGCAATACTATCGTTGAATCGAAATGCTACTTGCAGGCAAAATAGAAGGCAGTGTATTTTCCTTGCAAGTGCGATCCGCGGTCGATTAGTTCTGCTACCGACCCCTACTGCCATGGAAGGACGTGCTTACACATCGAAGTACCACTAACAAGCGACTTGCAAGGCTACTGTCATGGAAGTAACTTCCATGTGTAAAGCCGCCTATAGCCTTGTGATCGATAGAGCAATATTTTGATTAATCGAATTATGATCGTGAGAAGCCACTTTTATATTGATAAATGATGATCAAACTGCCGTTCCTGCGCTGCCATTTTCAATCAAGTGTGGCAGCACTTTTAAGGAATTTATAAAATAACTGGCGTATTTCTGCTCTAATTCATGCATCGAGTGACGAAGACAGAGGGTTCATGTTGATTCTTATGTTGCTGACTGATAAATATTGCTCTGTTTTCGTTTAAAGTATTGTTATTATCAATTCACAAATAGTTTGTAATAAAATTGTTTTGAATGAAGTTACTTCAAAAATACCAACATACTAGGTAACCCGTGCGAAAATTTCGCTCTTTCACGCTATTAGGGAATAAGTAGATGTGTTAAGGAAAAGGTGTAATTGGTTTTAAATAGAGAAGAAGGTGTATCATAAAGTACTTTCTTTATACTTGTTTTCTTGCAAAAATATACAAAACATATGAATACAATACAGGCAAGAGAGTTTATCTAAACTTTTAAGTCAAATTAATGGGTAAATAATGAAATTTGAGATTGAGATTGTATTTTTCGTCAGAAGCCGGTGATTCAACGTTTAAAATGATACCTCATTTATCACTGTAGGTGCAGTATTAACGGAGCATATACGGAATGACAGAAAAAGACCTTTCTGTAATAATATATATGATGGAGTGTGGTGTCGATATACCTCGAGCGAGTAATTGACATGGAAAAATCTAAACTTTTAGGTCAAACTAATGGGTAAATAGTGATATTTGAGATTGAGATTGTATTTTTCGTCAGAAGCAGGTGATTCAACGTTTAAAATGATACCTCATTTATGACTGTAGGTGCAGTATTAACGGAGCTTATACGGAATGACAGAAAAAGACCTTTCTGTAATAATATATATGATGGAGTGTGGTGTCGATATACCTCGAGCGAGTAATTGACATGGAAAAATCTAAACTTTTAGGTCAAATTAATGGGTAAATAGTGAAATTTGAGATTGAGATTGTATTTTTCGTCAGAAGCCGGTGATTCAACGTTTAAAATGATACCTCATTTATCACTGTAGGTGCAGTATTAACGGAGCATATACGGAATGACAGAAAAAGACCTTTCTGTAATAATATATATGATGGAGTGTGGTGTCGATATACCTCGAGCGAGTAATTGACATGGAAAAATCTAAACTTTTAGGTCAAACTAATGGGTAAATAGTGATATTTGAGATTGAGATTGTATTTTTCGTCAGAAGCAGGTGATTCAACGTTTAAAATGATACCTCATTTATGACTGTAGGTGCAGTATTAACGGAGCTTATACGGAATGACAGAAAAAGACCTTTTTGTAATAATATATATGATGATGTGTGGTGTCGATATACCTCGAGCGAGTAATCGACATGGAAAAATCAAACTTTTAAGTCAAATTAATGGGTAAATAGTGAAATTTGAGATTGAGATTGTATTTTTCGTCAGAAGCAGGTGATTCAACGTTTAAAATGATACCTCATTTATCACTGTAGGTGCAGTATTAACGTAGCATATACGGAATGACAGAAAAAGACCTTTCTGAAATAATATATGTGATATTTTGATTTTGAAATGTTTCTTTTTCAATTTTACAGTCATGCGTTATATAGTTACATTCCTGAGAAAACTTCCAAGGCGTTCTGACTCAATGTAATTGACCTCACTATTGAGGTGGTGGTTTAAGAGAGGATTGCATAGGACATAAGTGTGAAATTTCAAAGAGTAGGGGTTTGAAGGAGAGATAGGGCTCTGACCACAGTCCTTAGGAGGAAAGGGAAAACTAACCATCAGCTTTAAATATTTGTGCGTGGCATGCCAATGCACGCTTCGGAGCTGTGGTCGTTGCGGAAAGACGATGGTCATATATCCTAGGGGCTTCTGAGACGCGGGCGGGAACGGAGAAGCTGAAGCTAGTTAAAAAGGCATACCATGTAAGAAGTGTGAAATATAGAAGGTACGTAAAGGAAAATGTCGGCATAAATAATAATATGTAATACGTTTTTATTGGGGTGAGGTTGAATCTGGTACAGTCGCTTCTTCCATCCAACCATTCGTCATATACATGTATGAAATAATTACAATTTAACTATTAGAATTATATAAAAAGAGAAACAATAACCATAAATATTTTAGAATGAAACAACTGGAATATAAAGAATGAAGAAGTGTGATTTAGGGGAAAACTTAAGGAATAAGGAGTTGATATCCTTGACGAAAAAACCCACTGCAGGAGAACACCCACACCTGAAGGGGAGTGTGAAAAACTTGCGAAAATCTACTAAAGGCCGTTTTACACGATGAAAGATTTTGTACAAACGAATGTACGTGAGATTGTACGTTTGTCTCCACGAAATTAGAGCAGGTTCTATTTCCCGTGCATGCATTGAGACATTCTCACCATTGTTCGTACAATTTTCCGCTTTACACGATACATTTTGCCTCATGCAAGAGTTCACGGAAGAGTTTGTACAAACAAATGTACCGTGTAAAACGGCCTTAATAGATCAATCTAATGTACTTTAAAAAAAAATCAATGTAAGAAGTATGTAAAAAGAAAGAAAAGGGGAGCTGAAATGTACAAATAAATGTGAAATAAAATATTTAAAAATTTACAAATCAATTATAAAAAAATTATTCATAAATATTTTTTTTTAATCTGAAAAATGGTGGAATATGATCGGAGGTTGGAAGCATACATGTCACATGTGCGGCGGTCAATGTAATGTGAAGGCGAGGGGTGATGTTGGAGGAAATGTTGGATGGGCGAGGGTGCGAAATGATTGAGAGGCAGCCATCGGAGAATAGCGGAATAATATTGAACGGAAAGCGGAGTTAGGCGTGCTGTGACTTTAACCCTCCATCCGCGGCTCCCTTCGTTCTTCAACACCACTTTGTTTGGCGAGTATTCTCCCCTCCAATTATAACGCAGGCAATGGAGTGTAGCAGGTGCAGTGTGGACCCAGTTAAAATAATTCAGGTGAATACCTTTTTCCGTGTGCCAAGGTGATTTTCGAGTATTGATGGAAGTGCAAATTCTGAATTTTGATTTATTTAATGCGGAACTTTCTTTCACTGAGAACTCAACGTTGACTTTCCTAGCTATGTTTAAATTTAACTTGATACGAAATAATTTGTAAATTCCGTTTTTTAAGCAATTATATCGAATGTTAAAGTTGGAAGCCAACGCGGCCGTACTCCTCGCCAGAAGATCAAGCGCCCTTCCATTCATTAAGTATATGTACATTGGAATGGGGGACAGTACTCCGGAATAATAGGAAAGTGTCAGAGCATCCAAACTTTTCTTTGGAGCCATAAAACTAGGGGTGGTACTAGTAGGGGGACCAAGATTACGGTCAACCATCCATGTTAGTTTGGCGAGCTGTCGCCTGAGAGAACGCAAGAGGACGTCTTTCGCAGAAAAAAATTATTAATGTTTGTCGGGCGGATGTTCAATCAAGTGAGACACGACGATTTACCCGAGTGACAACCCTGACAATATTATGATGATTAGAGAGATATACATCCTTGTAACTCTGGAAACCGACCTTTGATGTCATTTGTTAAAAGTGAGAAAGGACTCACGTGACCCGTTGGCTTCCATATGATCCGCAAGAGGCGCACCGAATTACCTTGTTCGTAAGATTTCTCGAGATAATCGACAGCCTCGCAAGATCACGTCTAAAATTTTTATAAGCGTATTTACAGGATTCTAACTTTCTTGGTTTTACAAATTCCACTGAAATTATATAAAATGCTTAATGCGTCGAGAAAAAATGAAGACATTCAACGACGATGAGCTTCGCAGAAGAAGCCTTCAATCTTAATATTTATCTCGTTACTAAAAAAATTCAAATTATCCGGAGCCCGAAGCGGATGGCAATTGAAGTTTTTAATACGTGATAGGTAACATTAAATAAAGATTAAAATATACCACAGGAGTTTTACTATCCACTTAGATTTTTAATGTATAATATTACACATCAAGTTTTTCAACGCTTATGATGTCATCATCAGGTAATATACCAGATGATGCCACCCTAAGCGTTGAAACACGTGTAGTGTAATATTTTACATAAAATATAAGCGGATAGTACAACTACTGCAGTTTAATTTAATTGTTGAATTGCTGTTCCACCACGTAAAGACAGATACAATCGAATTTATATTAAATAAAGACCCTGTTTTTCGCACTCGCTATTGCAATAAATCCGGGGATGAAACTGGTCTAGAAAGGATTGAATTTAAGTTAATTCCACTTCCTCTCCAAGGGATAGAGAATATTGGATATTTCACGCCGACAAAAGCCATGATTGTAGAGTTGGTATCCTTAATCTAATATAAGGGCACAAAAATTGTTCCACAGGTCCGATCACGAGTGCAGATATGGCACGGTCCCTTTAACCCTATTATGAAATCTCGTGAGGCCAAGGGGAGTGGCTAATAAAAAAAAGAGGGCTCTCCCTCACTCTCCGTATTTTGCGACCGCTCGTGTTATCGAGGACAGAGGCTTAGGGATTCATTTAAGCTTTGGACTTGGGACAATCGGAGGCAAACATTTCATAACCTTCCATTGTGTAAATACCGTAGTTTTGGTTATAAACCAGCTGTGGAAGTACTCGTGGGAAAACCTTGAGTAAGTTTAGCGTACAACCCATCTTCATGGTCCAGAAACTACGTTTAAAAATAGAAAAAATATTTTTTTAAATCTGCTCTTACCTAAGATATCGTTGGGAATACATTCTACTCTCCAAGATAAGGCGGAAAATGCATTTAGAACGAATGCGTGCAGTTCTGCTGTTCCCTTAAGAAGATTCCACCATGACAGTGCGAGTTAAAACAAATGGTAGTGGTGCTTGCATTTTATTATCATTCATTTTCCTTGGAGAATTCTCTTCTAATAATCTATTTTACGCAAGAATGGTACTTATATTGCATAGAAAAACGCTGTTTATCCCCATGTGTCACACATGCTTGCCTTTAAAACTATTTTGAGTGCAATGAGTGAAAGATAGCGCAAAAAGTATGACTTTTATCTCCCAGATTGGAGTTTAATTATTTTGTAGAAGACATCGTTCTGTGAGGCCTGCTTGAAAATCAATCGGAAGTTGGGAATTCTCTTCACCTCGCCAATACAACCATGTTTGGGTACTTATAAGTATCCTGGTGTTTTAAACCTTACGTGATGGCATATTTTCTTTAAAAGCTTCACTGTTATTCCCCTCACTTGGAATCCGAAAATATTATAATAGAAGGAAACCATTAATCCAAAGTTCAGAGGTTATTGAGGTAATTGTACACTTTGAGGTAACTTTATCAGCTGTAAGAACATGAATGCTATATTTTGAAGATTGTTCCGTCCATTTATCACATTTTAGAATGATAACTCCAAAGACGAATGTGACCTAAAGTGCACATTCGCACACGACAATTCTCTTCGACGATTAGAAACGCATTGTCATATGCTACTGCTGACTTATTGTCTTAAACGCACGAGGAATTACGCAGTCACTATGTTAGCACAGAAATAAACCCAAGTATCATCAAACTCTCTGTAACTAACTAATAAATCTAATTTTTTTATAATGTCAATAGTAAACGCAATTTACAAGGCGGGATTTATTAAAATTTAAAGACGGGATGAAATCAAAGCCATAGGAAGACTTTCTGTTACTACTTTAGAAACTAGATTAAAAAAGAAGCAGAAACCGATGAAAATCGCAGGAGGTCGAGTGTCTATGGTGAAAAGTTCGAAAATTTATAACAGAGGAGAACGAAATTAGGAAAACTTAGAAAAATGTTAAAACAGCATCACCATGTCAGAAAAAATACGCCTAGTCACTTTCGACAACACTATGCAAAGTTTGAAACATCACAATTTGAATAAATATACTGATTTGGCAAAGAAAGTAATGAAAAGCAAACAATTTTGTCACGATCATCTATATGTAAACATTAGTTTCTATACAATGAATCTCAGCGCCAGTGATCGACAATTAATCCATGGAGATAATCTCCACTTGAGATCTTTGTTGCCGCTTGACTGTTTACTTCATTTGGTTCACAAAAACACCTAAATTTGGGTTTCATTGGTTGGTTATTCTTTTCAAAACGTTTAAAAATAAGTACTCAAGCTTAGATCGGTGAAAAGGTAATTGTCTTTATCGGTAAATCAATATCAGTTCCATGCATGGAAGAGAGCCGTCGAAAAATGTGCTCATGTAACGGTACCGTTTAAAATGCCATATCTTCGCTAAAAATTAAGTTATGAAAATAATTTTACCAGTTATGGAAATTAAATTAAATTTTCCAATTTTTATGACTCTATTAACCCTTTCGTATATCTCAAAATAAAAAATTTATTCTAAAAAATGATTTTTTGAAGAAGAAAAATACTGACAATTTCAGTTACCACTTCGGAATATGTGAGCAACATGCGTAACTTTTGGCAGAAAAAGAAAGAAACAAACTTTAAGTACAATTTAGACCAGTTTTTATTTGTAAGTATTGCTGGATGCCACTGCTTTTGGGTGTTTTCATGGTAACTGCAGAATGCTTGTGACAAAATGTTTGCGTTGCCATAGCTCGGTAACTAAGGAGTTGCGACCCCATGTTCATAGGACAAAAAATGCTTAAAATCACGTCCCCAACCTCCTCCAGAAGTATTGCCACTTCCTCCTGAAACACCCTGTATAAAAAAATGTTTGCCTGTCTGTCATTTATACAGATCTACAGTTCTACTCAGATTGTGCTGAAATTTTGCAAAGTAATAGTTCAAGACATGAAGAAAAGTATAGGTTATTTTGAAAAGATCTCAGGGCCTCAAAAGACCCCAAAAAGGGGCCCTATGGTGGTCTATGTATTGGGTTTTGTGAAGTCGTTTATTTTTTTGCTTTTTAAAATTACTTCCACTTAAGATAGAGAGGGTTGGGATTAAAAAAAAATCAAATGGCTGTAAGAATGATGTTTATAATTCTTTCAACCATTCACTTTTTGTATTTGTCTGAAAATTTCGTTTTTAGCTGCAAAAACGCACATTTTTCTCTGAAATAAACGATAGCATATTTCCTTAACAACCAGATTTTGGTCTTTGGAATTCATTTTGCTTAGTTAAGCTGATTGGGAATGCTAAGCAGTTTGTTTTTTCGGCAGTGATTTATTTTTTTTCTCATTAAAACTACTTTCAATCAAGATAAGAGAGTTAAACTTTATTTTATCAGATACCCTTAAGAATGAAGCTTCTCATTTATTTCAATAGATATGAGTTACGAAGGCCATATATCATCCCGAGCAACGCCGAGTAATTCCGCTAGTATGAATAAATTCAACTGTTTCAGGCTGGATATGGTGAAAGTTCTCGATATTCATAATGAATAAAAACTCTTAGTAATCTTCCACAGATTTATTTCTTTGGCACGACGCGTTTCACCACACTGTGGCATAATCATGTGCCAAAGAAAGGCACATGATTATGCCACAGTGTGGTGAAACGCGTTGTGCCAAAGAAATAAAGTTGTGTAATATTACCAAGTGTTTTTATTCATTATTAATCCGCTAGTATGATACAAACCAAGGCCACCTTCTCGGCTTTTTTTGTCACGTGATTAGCTTCCCTATTGAATTAGTTTAAAGAGGTTCCGCCGCGACTGTGTGAGTCAAAACAAATACTAAATTCCACATTTTTGATATTTTGTCAAAAAGAATCCTGCTTTCACTGATGAAATGCATTACCTATCGAAATCCGAAAGTAAGGTACAAAATATAGTACAGATTATTCCACGAATGTATTTTAAATGAGCACTTTTTTCCAGCCATAGGAGCCGATTGAAGCGCCATTTGCTACGAATTACCGCATTTTGACTTCAATTGCGGCATTAATTCTTCAATAACTAGAAAAATAATGTGGTAAGATGCCTGCATTTTATTTTTATTCAATTTCTCTGGATTATTTCCTTCTTAGAGACAGTCCTCCACAAAAATAGCATTTGTATATTATGGAAAAATACTATTTTTCCCCGTGTTTCTCTCATTCCCCCATTGAACACCATGTAATGGACGATTTTACAAATGACGTCACGCAACGCTTGCGCGCGGAAGAAGTTGGTACTATCGGGACAAACAAATTATATGCAACCATTGAAGTCTTGAGGGAATCAAGTTAAATAATAGTGAATTTCTCTTTTGATTAATTTTGGTTTCAGTTTAACCTGGAGCCTTTGAACTAATCTTTTAGTCGTTCAAAACCAGTGAGGGTGGCTCAAAATTTAACTCCAAAAATAAACTCCACTCCCTCCATATAGGGCTTATTCCTATATCTCGTGTCGCTTTTGTACAACCAATAAGCACACCTTTCCACCATTTTAACGCAACTAACAAATCAGTGAGATGACCTTTCCCAATGGTAAACATATAAAAACACGATTTGTTTGTCCCGATAGTTACAGCTACTCCCGACGGCGCTACTATCGACCTTCAACTGTGAAATCGTCCATTTCAAGTTCAATTATACAATAAAATAGCGTGGAAAGGTACCTGTTATTTTGTTTTTCATATCACAACGCGGACAACGTTTTCTAAAAGTAGACACAACATGAATAAAATGACAATTAAGTCATTTTACGGTGGAACCACCTTATCGAATGGTTGCATTATGTCTAATTCGCTGTTATAATGAACAAAGTACTCACATTAAAACGACTGAGCGTCTCCATCTTTCTAGAACGGACTAATCCAGTCGTCCACTAGGGCGATGACGAGGGTGGTCGTGAAACATCGCTTGGAGTCAACCAAGCGAAGAAAATAAAAAGTTGTGGTAAGATGGGGAATGTCTGCTTCGTCATCGGACCGAGAAAATTTTCGCCGAGGAAGTTCGGGTGAAGAATGTAGTCTTTCTTTCTTCATCGTCCACCTCTCACTCACTTAAGATGCCCCCAAATCCAAGCAAAAAGTCTTCCCCCTTCTCTTCCCATTTTTTTGTTTCTTTGGCACGTTGTTCCATCCCCACCAACACACGGCCTTTTAATTAAAGAAAATGACGACGCGGAAATTTCCAGAACGGTACCGATTTTTCACGGACGGATCGTCGTCAAGACAACGTCGGAACTCGCTGATCAACAATAAACGGCGCGAATTTCCGTGAATGGAGAGAGAAAGCAGTATTCTGAGTATGGATTATAAAGAAAGAAATGGATGGCAAAATATGGAACGAGAGTACTGGGGAATATTGAAACCATATAAGTGCGCCGTCAGCCATATTGAATGTCCATTTTGAATAAAGTTTTTAAATCAAAATTGATATCTATCAATTCCACGAAGTCAAGCCTGAAACCATCAAATTTATACATATTGAATGTATTAGTAGTGTAGTTTATGCACCGAGAACATAAATGCCCAGTGGTGGTGAAATTATAGCGGTACTGTGATGATTTTCCCAGAAAACTGCAACGCGTAAAAAGTTTCCAAAAATGACTACTTTTCATTAAATTTATGGAAAATTCTTCATCTGCAATTTTCGCCGGATTATTTTTCGCAAAAAAATCAGGCCTTCACTTTCGTGGGTCAAGACGATATATCGTCACCTTCTTTTACCTATGATTCTACGTAAGGGTGTCGAAATAGTAATGTCATTGAAAAAGTTAAAAAAAAAACAGATGGTACCTAGGCTAAGGACAGTGAAGCCTTTTTTCTGACAATTCACGATGGCAACATGGCTGGCGCGCGTTCGTTACCCAATAACGCGGCATAAAACGGTCGGTTTCTGTGGACTACCTTAGACTGACAAGTAATTAGGGAATTACCCAGTGATAATTAAATGAAAACCAGCAGTGCAGTAAATTTTTAGAACGTTTTAATCAGGTATAATGTCGGATAAGCACCAAAAAGTCATATTACCACCATTAAACAAACAGAAGAGAGATTATTTTAGAATATTTTTATTGTAAAAAGGAACGTAGCAAGGGCATTACACCTGAATATTTGCAAAATATAGAGATTTGTCATTATTTTCCGAGGATTCACCTAAAACATTTATTTTTAATGTGAAATCTGTAATCAATTCAACATGGTGTGGACTCATATTCATTGCGGCTTTACTCCCCACTTCTGTATTTTTCGCACCGTATGGTTCGACCTATTTCCTCACATTTTATGTATAGATAGTATGAACTCCAGCGACGTATGTATTATGGACGGTAGGGCCTGATTCTTTAATTCAGAAGAAGCATAGTAGGCAGTAATCATCGTGGTAGGAGCTCTTGTTGCTCACGGGGACCTTGATGATCATCAACGAGAGAGCTTCGTGTCAACAAACTCCTGCGCCCTCAATCTTCGCCGCGCCGGAGTAAAGAGACGCGGGAAACAAATGAAAACAGCAGCGAGGAAGAAATTAATATATGAAGGCCGAAATTCGTTCGTTTGTGCCGCGTGTGTTTGTGTTCATCATCCGACAATCCTTTGACTCACAGAAACAATCTGTCGCGAGCAGAGGAGGCTGACGTTATAGATACCTACGCGAAGGGTCGGTATCCGCCCATGTCCCATGCATAGAACGATATCGTGTTAGAGGAGTGTACATATAGGTGCTTGTGGGATATTAATATAAAAAGGCCACGCCTTATCTCGTTCTTTTTAAGCTGTGGCACAACGTTGCCGCGTTTTTGACAATATGTTCGTGGTTTGGCATTGTCTCACGTCGGGTGCCATCCCATTCGCATAACAGTGCGCCAATCCCTTCGCTTAAGGTAGTTTGAGCGAAAGATTATTTCACCTAGAATTTGATGAATTTAGTCTAATTTTAAAGAAAAAACTCTCATCTTTCCAATGATATCAAATTATCAACCCCTTGCCAAACTACTTTTCGAGCAATTTGCCTGAAAATATATGCCGTTTTAGATGGGATATGGCTGAGCGCTCCAGAGGGAGAATATTAAAAAAATGAGGAACTTCTAGCACTTAGATTTCGTTAAAAAACTGTGTGTAGATTGCATGCTTTTTCAACTATTTATAAAAAATAATCTATTACTCACCACAGTATTTTTTACAGAATCGCAAAAATATACCTGCTGTTTTGAAGGGTTTTCAGCCGTACGGCTCCCTTACTCCACTCAGATTTCAGAAACTACCGAAAAAACCTTAAATATTTTTATTTATTATGTTTCATTAAGGCTATCCAGCACCCCAATTGTAAAATAAATAAATAGTAGATAGTATTAACTTCCTTATTATGCAGTTAACTCATTCCTGAACAAAATTTGGGATACCCCCTTTTTCCACTAAGCCCTTCAATTTATGTGAGGTTTCTCCACTAACTCCTAGTTTTTCCTTTCGACTGATAATCGTCATTTGAGAACCAATTTCCTCTTGGCAATAAATTCAAAGCCTCTTTGAATTTTGAACACCGAAGTCGTATTTAACAACGCTGCTAATTGCTCAATACTATTCTTAAATTACCAGGGACTTGACTCTTTCACCTTACTTTTCATATCTGATGCTATTTAGCAATGACCTAATATATTCCATCATTAGTTTTTTTTCTCGCTCTTTCTTTTCCTCTGTCAGAGAGTGCGAAAAGTCTTTGCTCTTGCCAAACAGCTGAGAAGAAAGTTAATAATATCTGGAACTCTACGAATTTTACGTGGACACTATAAGCGCCAGGGAACATCACTCCGTTTGGATAACCTCTCCAACTCAATGGGCAAAAAACTCATAGCCGTGCGGTCTCAAATCAAGAGAAATAAACATTGTGGGGCGGAAACGCTCGTGCTTTCTATTTTATTTCTCTCATCACGGACGTAATCCGTGTTATGAGAGGAAACTTCATTTGCAGCGACGCGACGCAGCGATAAGGGCCCTCTATACATACATATACACGAACACACAAACATATTGGACTGTCGTCTTCTCATTATTGGCTGCTGCGGCACGACGCGACGACGCGACGGTCTGTTGGATCATGTTGTAACATTCATACCGATCGTTTCCTCACAAATTAAAACCTCTCTTCTCCTGAACATTATCGAAAATTTTCGCTGATTACAAAATTTATGAATTAAATGCTTATTATGTGATGATGACGGCCTAATTGTTAAACTGAATACTAATTATCGTCAACCGATTATTTTACATTTTTAAATCAAGTAAACATTCACTATACAGCAATATAAGAACACTATTTTGTTTATATTCGAACATTATTTGTAATAAAATAACAAATATTAGCAGGAGTTAGAAATAAACCTAATAAGGAAAGGAATTTTGGTAAAATCGGACTAAAGAATTGAAAAAAATAGAAAAAAATAGAAAAAAAAGAGTGGGGTGTTTCACCCCACGCGAGTTTCTCGCGTTAGTAAATAGGGCGCGAGTCACGGAGGGTTAATAAATAATTTTTTTCTTGCTACATTCTTCTTTGTACCTATTTAGTTACTAACATTTCCAATCAAATGAAGAATTTCCAGCCCTTCATTTTTTTGTGACTTCCTGGGCTCTTACCATTCAATCTAGTTCGCAGTTTTTTTAATGGAGAACATAAAATTTCACCCTTTAAGGTGGCTTCAGCGAGATAGATCCCTAGTCATACTGGAGACCATATTCAAATTTTCTTTTTTATTTCAGTGTCTGTAAGAAATATGAAATAAATATTGCAGTATTAATGGCTCAAAGATATAGTTATATATGCCCAAAAATCTCAGTAATTAAATAAATAAAGCTACATAGTCTCTAACTTGACTCATTTTTTCCCGCCGAACGGCTGAAAACCCTTCAAAACAACAGGTTTTTTGAAATTCTGTAACAGTTACTGCGGTGATTAATAGATTATTTTTAATAAATAGTTGAAAAAATATTCAACCTATACACCGTTAGTTTTTTGTCGAAATCTAGGTGTTATAAATTCCTATTTCCTTCAATATTCTCCCTCTGGAGCGCTTAGTCATAATATATCCCATGTCAAACACCTTATATTTTAAGGCAAATTGCTCGAAGAGTAGTTCGGCAAGGGGTTGATATTTTAATATCATTGGAAAGATGAGAGTTGTTTCTTTAAAATGAGACAAAATTCATTAAACTCTAGGTTAAGTGATCTTTAGCTCAAACTACCTTTATATCTAATATTTCTAAATTAAAAGATGTTCAACCTTTATTGAAAAAATCAACTCTCACAGTCAACTATATTTGAAGTAAAATAAATATATTCTAAGCCACTGCAAGCCCACTTTCAAAAGAACTTCCTTGGGAAAATGAAATCTAGGGAAGTCATCCCCTAGTGGTATATTTTCTAGAGAAAACAAGGGGCTCAATTTTCTAGGGAATTTTCCGACAGAGTGGAGCGGTAGGCTGAGGTGGGAGTAGATTGGAAAGAGTTGGATAAACAAAACCTATCTTATATCCGCTGACACTGATGTAAAAGATCTTTGTGAGATATTTTATCTCCATAATAAAGAATAAATAAAGGTCTTAGACAGGGCTGCTGTATTTCCCCCACACTTTTTAAAATATATTTAGACCAAGTGCTAAAGGGTTGGAAAAGGAAATGCAACTCCATGGGAATACCTTTGAAAGAAAGTACCATATACACCTTTAGCTATGCTGACGACCAAGTTATGCTATCACAAGATTATGAAGATTTATAATATATGACCAGAAAAATAATAGAAGAATACCAAAATTGGGGTCTTGATATCAGTATTGACAAAACAAAATATATGTTTATGGGAGGAATGCAACAGAATCTTATTTTAGAAGGTGGGCAACACATAGGACACTGTAAAGAGTATAAATATCTAGGGATGCAAATTGCAGAAAGTAAAACAATGGAGGTAGCCATTAGGGATAGATGCAATAAAGGCAAAAAACAATAACACTATTAAATAGCTTATTGTGGGAAAATACAATATCCAATGAAAACAAAAAGAGAATTCATAATACCATAGTAAAGAGCATTGTAACCTACAGCTGTGAAGTATGGCCACTAACGGAGAAATCAGAAAAACTGTTACTGACGACTGAAATGGACTTCTAGCGAAGAGCAGCCGGTAAATCAAAAATAGAAAGAGTAAGGAATGAAAGAATTGGAGAAACAATGAATGTTAATGTGTTGTGTCATCTTCGAGGTAACTTTACTTTGTGATCGTGACCTAGGTCGGTGTTCTTTTATTAAATAGTGTGGACTATATACTCATGAGAGTATTTTATTTAAAAATCCTTTGTTGTGGAACCAATCTTCCGGATCGACTTCTAATTATGACAAAATAAAATAGCGGGCACTGTATTTGGTCGGCAATAGTTCCAAGTAGAGAGTATAAGTATGATTCACCGAGGTCAATCTGTTTCGCTCCTACGCTGTTCGCGTCCCCTTTTGTGACGTGGTGAATGAGTGAGTCGACGATCAATGTGGACTTGGCAGCGATTCCAAATTCTCCGACACTTTCCGAATGCAAGGGCGATGTTTTGGCGTGCCAGTCAGTCTTCTCCTTTTTTTCCGCCTACACACAAAAGAAACTCTCACGCGGTTCTTCTTCTGCGTTCGATTCCCGCGAGAGATTCGCGAGTGTTCGTTCGCTTCCACTTGACCACCCGTTTGAAAAGAGACCCACTTCGTACGCTGGAGGCGGCCATTGGCCAATCGAGAAGATATACACACAGGCACACGTAAATGCATGCATGCCGATCTCACGCTGTTCTCTTCTGGGATAGGATTAGTCTAAAGAGCTTAAGGAGGTTACGCCGCGACTGTGTGAGTCAAAACAAATACTAAATTCCACATTTTTGATATTTCATCAAAAAAATCCTGCTTTCGCTGATGCAATGCATTACCTATAGAAACCCAAAAGTAAGGTAGAAAAAATGCAGATCATTCCACAAATTTATTTTAAATTAGCACTTTTTTCCAGCTATAGAACGAATTTCCGCATTTTGACTTCAATTACGGAATTAATTCTCCAATTACTAGAAAAATAAGGTGGTAAGATGCCTGTATTTTATTTTTAATCAATTTCTCTGCAATTAATGCATCTTAGAGACAGTTTTCCATAAAAATGGCATTGTTATTTTATGGAAAAATACTATTTTTCCCTGTGTTTTTCTCATTCCCCCATTGAACACAATTGTAATTTCATGTTCAATTATAGAATAAAATAGCGAGGAAAGGTATTATTTTGTTGCTCATATCTGATAGATGACAACATTTCTAAAAGTAGACAGAATATGAATAAAATGACATTTTTACAATCATTTTACGGTGGAACCACCTTAATTCTCTGCGTTTGGCCTTGAATATTGACTCTTTTTTATGATTTCTTTCACTCTGCTCTATCCTAGAATGCTTTCATCACTTCGGCCACCTTCATACACGCTTTCTATTCTTAAAGAAACTCCTCTCTGTAAGATTTATATATATATATATATATATATATATATATATATATATATATATATATATAAAACTTCCAGGAGAATCACTTGGGTGATAAATATACAATATGCCAAGAGGGTGGCCGATAAAAATATACACACGGAAAAAAGAACACTTACAAATAAAAACTTCCGATATTTCGGTGAAGATATTAGCTCCACCTTTCTCTAGGAGAAGAGTAGGAATGATTCCTACTCTTCTCCTAGAGAAAGGTGGAGCTAATATCTTCACCGAAATATCGGAAGTTTTTATTTGTAAGTGTTCTTTTTTCCGTGTATATATTTTTATCGGCCACCCTCTTGGCATATTGTATGTATATATATATATATATATATATATATATATATATATATATACGAGTTCGTGGAAAATCACACACGCGATAATTTAAATAAAAATAAACTTTGCCACAGGTGGGGCGGAAATAAATATAGAAACACAAAAAAGAAGAACACTCACACACTATACGTTCTGATATTTCGACAGCCGAGCTGCCTTTCTCACAGAATGAAGGATACAGCTGGCAGGTCGGCTGTCGAAATATCAGAACGTATAGTGTGTGAGTGTTCTTCTTTTTTGTGTTTCTATATTTATTTCCGCCCCACCTGTGGCAAAGTTTATTTATATATATATATATATATATATAACGTATAGTGTGTGAGTGTTCTTCTTTTTGTGTTTTTATATTTATTTCCGCCCCACCTGTGGCAAAGTTTATTTTTATATATATATATATATATATATATATATATATATATATATATGCATAAATAAAACAGTGATACACTAAACAAACACAGAAACACGCAAAAAGGACACTCACAAAATAAAACTTGTACGTTTTATATATATATATATATATATATATATATATATATATATATATATATATATATATATATGACCTCACCTACTGCCACACACCCTTGAGGTGGCTTGCAGATTATTTTGTTGATGCAGATGTATTGTGATCACCATTTATTTCTGCGCCAGGATCGCTCATACATTGCATCACTTGGTTCCGGTACTTCTGTCTGTCTAGTATGGTGGTACTATTTGGTGCCACACTCCATCTCCAGGCATCTTCCATGTCTATATTCTGGGCCGATTTTGCTGAAAGATTGTATTCCCATAACCCATATTCGTCTCGTTGCAGAACTTTATTGGCCTTTTTCCCTTTGCCATTTCGTTTCTCGAGTCTACACGGCCCTACACTGTGCTCCCCTCTTATCTCCCTACCACCTCTTACGATTCACCATTCACCATTGACGATTAGGTTCACACAAATTGTGTGAAATTCACAGTGAAAAAATCATTCGCCTGGACTGGGATTCGAACCCAGACCCCCTCAGATTTCGCGCCGAGTGCTCTACCAGTTATGCTACCCAGGCGTCATCTCCCACTTTGAATTTTGAGATCGAGTATAATATTCGTAAAATTCACAGTACAAGAAATGATGCCTGGGTAGCTTAACTGGTAGAGCTCTCGGCGCGAAATCTGAGTGGGTCTGGGTTCGAATCCCAGTCCAGGCGAATGATTTTTTCATGTGAATTTTACACAATTTTGTGACAACTAGCGGGTGACTCCGTTAAAGTTACTGCGCGGCTAGTTCCGCAGTTCTTTTGACGATTAGGTTATCTATTTCCTTCACCTTGCATAGAACTCCTTTCATTTCTTCTTCTGAATCGTTGACACACATGGACTTGGAATGTTATTGTGTCAGTAGGCTTTTTTATAGTTTCGTCATCAGGATTCCCTGGTAGTACTGCTAAAATGAACGATATCACTCCTCTTCCCCATTTTTTCTTCCATGTGATGCCAGCACTTGCCATTTCCATGAACATATCTTTCTCTCCAGAATAAATCTGCTCCTTCTCACTTTATTTCTTGTATAATCCCAGTTGGTCGATCTCCATCTTCCTCTTAACTTACGAGAGGCCCATACCATTCCAATGTGCCAAAACCCTACATTTTTCCAACTCTCGGAGATGCGACATTTACCTCCGGAGTGTTTTCCCGGGATGAACTCCTCCCTTTGTTAATCTTGGTACCATCTTGGTGAAGAGTTTTCATCAGGGTTGATGTGAAATGTTTGGAGGTCAGGGTTTATTTAATTTTCTTCGTTCTTATTTCATATTCATTCAATTTTTTACGGATTATGGCACGTAGTCATCTCTGCAATTATCTTCACCGTCCCGGACAGCGGTACTCTCCACAACCGTCTGTGTGGTGACTGTCGAGTGTAGGGGTAACTGAGGAGTAGCAGTTTTGTTTGTGAGAAAAGAGGAAGCTTACAACTAATTAGCAAAATTGCAAACAAATAACGAATGACTATGAAAATAAAAATAAAAGAGAAAAAAAAAGAAAGTAATTTAATTTAATTGTGTTGGATTCACAAAAGTAGCAATTTTTTAGGTGTCTTAGTGGACTTAAAGGAGGAATTTTTTATTTTTATATTTTTTAACAGTATTTTTTTATTATGTGTATTTTTTCTTTTCTCTAATTTTTTCATTTTTTAAATGTGTTTAAAAGTGTGGTTTTGGTTTCAATTAAAGGCCAAGTTCAGTGACTAAATTGATAGTGTTTACCCCAACCTCACGATTTGCATTTAATGGTTTATACGTAGTATCAGCATTTAGCACGTCACATTGATTCTTATAGTCACATACAACGGCTTTCATGTTTACTCTCTCGCGCTGAATTTTAACGGGCACCCTCATCTTGCCCTTATTAGCATTATTTATGGCCCCAGTATGAAATCACATTACAAAGTAGTATACTTGGTGTTTTTTCTGCTACTGGAGTTATCATAGAATATGTATACCATCAAAAATACTCTAAGTATTTGAACTTAAAATCATGATGCGTAGGAAAATTTATTTTTCCAAAAAAAACCAGCGAAAAGACATCGAACTGGATGTCATGAGTAACATGAAAAGTAGTCAGTTATCTGTGCATAGAAGACATTTTATAATCCTGAAAGTTTGAAAATTGTACTACATTTCGTTTTTGAGTTTTACGCGAGCATGCATGCTTTGTACATTATTTATAACATTTTCATTACATATAAGCTAATGTCAATGCGAATTCACTCCGAAGTCCCAACATGTGGTTAATGACTGATATATAGTACATGAAAAGTGAATATAGCACGCGTCATGCATTGATTCATATTGATAAAGGCAAATGGCATCTCCCACTGAAATTCAACGGGCATGATCATCTTCCCCTTATGAATATTATTTAGCATTATTTATGGACCAAGATTTGGTAACAATATTACCAAATATGTGGTTTTTGTACCATTTGTTTTTCTCTTCTTCTAAAATAACTATATAAAATACGATTTAAACTATTCTCTAAATTAAACCTCAAATTTCATGTCATGTATACATTTGTTTAGCCGAGAAAATGTAAAATTCTCAACATTAGCCCGGTTCTTTTATGCATTTATAGGTGCAATTAATTCACAGCTTCCCGTGCGAAGTCGGGTCCCGCTTCTAGTATACTAATATATAAAAAAAAGAAGATGTCCTGACAAACTGACTGACTGATTCATCAACCCACAGCTCAAACTACTGGTGATAGAACCGTGAAATTTTGAGGATATATCCGTACCGTAGATTATAGGTGCACTGATAAAGGATTTTTGAAATAAAAAATTTTTGGGGTTGTTTTTACCCCATTAATGTTAACTTTTACTCCCATCTGAAAAGCATTGACTTCGGTGTATGTGTATCTTTATATACTTTTTTTAATTACTTCCACTCGAGATATTGAATGAAAATGGTATCATAGAACGCATAAAAGAATGCAGTATTTCATTCTTTTATTCAATTCTCTTATACCCTTCGTTTTTGACTAAGTATTGCGTTTTTACCTCAAAATTCACAAATTTGTCTTCCTTTTCAACAATTGAAATTTCCTTGGCAACCAGGCGTGAATATCCATTTAATAGCGATATCATGAATGGCCATTTATGCCTACAACATTTTAAGGCAGGGTTAAGTGGCTAATTTGATAATTGTAGTCAAACGACTAGAGTTCCCCGTTCGCCTTGCCTTCTCGAACAACCCAGTGAGCAAAGTTTGTGCAAAATTAATTTTGCACTAAGTCAAAGTTAGTGTCGTTGTGCACTATCTCAAAACAAATATGTTTTTCATGTGAAAAGAATGTTCTTAAAAACACTAATGTTTTCTGGAACATCTTTAGTATGTGCAAAGAATGTGCTAAAATACACATGTGTAATTACGAATAGGAAAAATATAGTCTCCAGAGCACGGACTATGCATATGTGCTCCTGTACACATTCTTTACACATGCAATAAATGTAAGGTTTTGCACTAGTGCAGAAAATATGCCACGTACAATATTAAAAGAACAGTCTGCGCCGAACATTCTCGCTAACAAGTGGAACAAAGTTGCTCTCTTTAGGCTACTTAAATTAAAGTCTCTCTCCACAACCAAATTACAGGCTTTTTTTTGTTCGTGAAAACAAATATTATTTATTTTGAATTTATTGTAGAGAAGAAATTTTGACGAATAATTCTGCGAAAATTTTTAATAAACTGATACTTTGAAAAAGAAAATTTACTTTGACGCTTGGATACTTCGAACGGTCATCACTCGTATTTAGAAAGGAATGACGCTTGCAGGACGTCATGCCAACATTCCGAAATCTTCCGTCAGCCGAATAAAAGTCAGAAAGCTGGAAAAGAGTGAATTTGAAAAACACTGCTCGTCACGGCTTATTTTGGTGAATATTTAACCGCAAAATCCCATCGCAAGCCTCGATACTTTCGAGCATTTCTAGGCGGCCCTCTCTTCTGAGGGTTGGCAATTCACTTATTTCGTCCGTGCGCCACTCCCGTGTAGCCCCCGTAGCCGTGACCACCGAGATACTCCTGCTCGGCAAGATGGCCGCCGCCAAAGTCACACGTGTGCTTATCGTCCCGCTTCTTTTGTGTTTTTTGTTGGTGCAAACGCGGTATTCTGCCAGTTTTATTCTGTTTTATACGTGTGAACCCCCTCCCCCTTCCACTACAATCCATCGTCATATTTCTGTGACTTTCCTGTGCTCAACAAGAAGTTTTGTGTTTCCTTGCTCGCCGCCATGTGGCCTCCCCCTAGTCCACTCCATCTCCCGGCGATCCCTTGTCTCATCATCGGCTTGACAGGTTTCAACGTGCCCGTTACAACCTAACCCTGGTTCAGTCTTACTGCATGAACGAAAGTTGTTGGTGTTGAGCATGTAAGTGAAGAGCGAGATATTGTGTTTAGAGTGGAGTTTACTGTGTTTATTTATATTTACACAGAATCATTAGTGTGCCATCATGGTGAATAAGTGTTGTGTTCCATTGTGCAGAGGATTATTGCCTTGTTCCCGTTTTATATTGTATAATTTTGAAATTAGACTGAATCCTTTTTTAGTCGATGAGTGGAAAATAATCCTAATTTTTTACGCTTATTGTTTTGTTTGTAATATATATGATTGAATACCATTGAATTTGTTTCAGGAGTTTTGAAACGCAACCTTATTTGCAAGTTGAACTCTTAAGAATTTTTTATTTTGTTAGTTTTCCTTAAGATTTGTAAAGAATCTAGTTCATTAGTTTAAATAAACAGCTAATTTTCTTGATATATCAGTTGTATTACTTTCTCTGTAGCACCCAGTTTAGGAGCATGCAAAGTGGCTTCTTAGAATGTGCAGACATGCATATGCTCTGCAACACATAGTAAACACTAACTTTAGATAGTCCATAGTTAGTCTTTAAAGAACATTAAAAGAACATTCGGGAATGACTTAGTGCAGGTCAGAACATTCTTTGCATATTCTTTTCACTAGTGCACCAGCATGTACTATGCACTGTCTATGTGCGCCACCGAGCATGTTCTTTGCATATACTTTGAGAATGTACTTTGCACTAAAGGTAGTGCATTTGAGAACATACTTTGCATATACTTTGCACTAGCTTTTGCTCACTGGGAAGGTCAATCTCTTCAAGGGTGTCGATTAAATCATGAATATTCATGCTTTTCACATGGTCCATAAAATGTATGTTGCATGCTCACGAATGGGACAGCCGAAAAATTCATTTGTTTTTGCAGAGGTCGGTAAGACCAAAAATATTGTATATCCCCAAGCACTTGAATATATTTTTTCAACTTTAATTTAATAGACAAAACATCATTGTCCCTCATTTATTTTGAACATGTAAATGCTTTGTATCTGTGTGTACGCCTACTTAGAAAGAAAAAGAGGCATTGCAACGCATGTCGGTCATTTTGAGGGCATGTGCAATTTGGGCATATTTTCATGAAAGCGAAAATTACGAAAACGCAGACTGAACGCTTACCTGAGCGGCGCCACTGGACGGGCAGACACTAGAGCGAGACTGGTTTTCGAATGAATGAGTATATATAAAAACGCATTATTTTTCTTGTTTTCATTTTTTATACATTTTGTTAGTTATATTATTTTTTAGTGCATTTCATTTTTTATTATGACACGTTCACCACATGACAACCTTCGGAATAATTTAGAAATAATTGGAGCATAAGGTTAAACAAACGGCAATTTATTGAGAAGATGACTTAATTCTAAAAAAACATGGCATAGTATAGACTCATAGGCGAGTTATTTGTTTAGGCAGTATGTATGTCGTGGTGGTATCTTGATCGTCATCCTATATGGCGATTAGGAGGGGGTTATTTGTTGCCGGTATCCTTTCCTAATAGTTAATTACAAGTTTTATGATGAATTCTATTACGGGTGGAATTGTGTGGGCTATCCTGGCGTCTTATTTTGGTAAGTCTACTCAGACGCAGCAGCAAACGGAGGGATTCATTTTGGAATATTTCAAGTGATTTGACTATCGATTTATTTTGGGCAACACCCGTAGAGCAGTATAGGCCTAATCACTGCGGTGTATAGTTTGGCACGGGTGGAGTGGGAAAAGGGCGGAGTTGGGGCTTGGCACAGCACTGGTAGGCTCTGGCGGGCGATTAGAGCTTCAATTCACTCAGAATTTATTTAATGTGCTTCGCTTATTTTTACTTTAGCTTTCTGGGAGGAAAGACATTTCAATGCTGTGAACCACATCTTTTGTTCACGCAAGGTTCTTATCAACTATTGGGAGAATAATGATGTGGTTGTGTCCCTGTTAATTCCCCCATTTCCGTGAAATTCACTCGGGGCCCGCTGGCGTGGCAGTTGATACCTGACCGATCTTCTTTTCTTGATCTGCGCCATCTAGTGTGTTGTTGTGAAACTGCTGCCATTCCCCGATGCGATTGTTAAAAGAAAGATAGGACATTCAGGAGCCAATCCCTAGGGTCACCACCACACCCTTACGTAGGTACCCCATTAGCACCCCTGTTGATATTCCTCCCACCCTGGGACTAAACAGCGCGCCATCTCCGTTTTCACGTTATTTCAACCTCTCCTTTGTTTCCAAAGCTTCCCGCATCGCGCGCTTCTGTTCCCAAAAACATTCGCATTCCCATTTCGAGATCGCCGCGCCATTTGTGTTTTTCCCCAAGCTAACCACCAACCGAGGCCGTTTGTCTTTTGTTTGTTTACTCGCTCGCTGTCACGGCGACAAGGGGTTGCTACGGTGCTCTCTCTCCACCCACGACCCCTTACCCCCTTCCCACGGTGATGACGATGGTGATGATGATGACGACGAGGCATCAGGGTCGCAATTTGTCTTCTTCTCTCCCCCCCCCCATCCTTCTCTTGAGGATGATGAAGTCGTCCTGTTTGTCCACCGTTTCAACCCTCCCTCCCTCCCTTCCCCTCCCCCCTCCTCCTCTCACGTGACTAAATAGCCATTCAAGTATGGCGTCTGACGGTTTTGGACCCTTTCTTGATCCCACGCTGCGTCCCCTCCCCTCCCCCAATGTTACACCACGCATGATTTCATAACTATTTCCATGCATAAAAAATTGTTCTTCTGTTGCTAGTTTTAAGATGAAATACTATAATATGTTACTTTCTGACCACTAAATGTTGTTATTATTTTGCATATTGTTGTAATGGCTTGTAGTAGTTGTGTTTGCGTATTTAATAATAGTATTTAAGTGCTGTTCTTCTGTTGTTAACTTTGAAAACAAAAAAAATGGATGCAGATGAATTTGTTATACGATATGATTTCCAAAATACTTTGCATTCAGCATTGTAAAAATGGTATTAATTTATATTTAATTTATTCATTATGTTACTGTCCAAATTGTTAATTTTTCTCTTTATGTTTCACAAAAAATGTAAATTGCTTTTTTTCTTAAGGGGTATATCCCCAGGACAATCAATAAATTATTCATTCATTCATTCATCTGTCGACATGAAACAATTTGCCAACGGGGAGTGGGTGAATAAGACTCATGCTACAAGCGGTCGGAGAATTTAGTTTCGTATACGGATTTTAAAGTAAACTGGAGACTCACAACATCTAGGCGAGTGAAAATTACTTTTACAAAGACCACACTTAATAAATCCAAGGAGGTTAAAATGAAATGGAGGAGGCATGACCGTGAACGCTCATGGGCGAAAGTGAAGCAAGAATAGAGGTGCTTGGGAAGGGTTTTGTGCCGAGTATGTGTCGCCAAACCAGCACAAAACATCGCCTTGTATGTGATTTTTATCTTATATTTAACGAAAATCAAACGCGACCGCCAGACACGTAAGCCAGAGTAAGGTCTAAACTGTGCCGACTGCAGTGGCGGAAATGGCTTCAAGAATCACGTGGTATGTCGCCTCCATTTCTTTTCTAACCTCCTTGAACAATTTTGTGAAATTCATAGTGAAAAAATCATTCGCCTGGGATACGAACCCAGACTGGGAACTGGGATTTCGCAGCCGAGTGCTCTACCAGTTAAGCTACCCAGGCGTCATATTTCTCTGTGAATTTTATGGAGGCTTTAAGGAGCGAGATGTCTTCACAGGTACCGTGCATACAATGCCAAAGTACCCGTGTGCGAACGCTAAGCGCTACTGTCCACGAGGTAAAGCCAAACTTTAAACACAAAGGTGTTTACTTTGACAAATTCAAAGAACTGCGGAACTAGCCGCGCAATAACTTTGACGGAGTCACCCGCTAGTGGACACACAATTGTGTGAAATTCACAGTGAAAACATCATGACGCCTGAAAACCATGAGAGATAACTCCTGGGTAGTTTAACTGGTAGAGCACTCGGCGCGAAATCGGGGGGTCTGGGTTCGAATCCCAGTCCAGGCGAATGATTTTTTCACTGTGAATTTCACACAATTCTGCGACTGTCAGCGGGTGACTCCGTTAAAGTTACTGCGCGGCCAATTTCGCAGTTCTTTGAACTCCTTGAACAAATCAAACATGACCCGTGCTTCAACAATTAATCGTCATCATCAGGTGTTTTTTCGGCACAACGTCTCTCTTTATATATGCATTTCCACAGTCAGAGGGTGGGGGGAAGGGGGAAGAAAGGGAATGTTGGGAAGTGGAAGGAGGAGGTCATAGCAAAATATTTTCAAGGGCAGTGGGTATTGCTAATGAGTGGAGGTGTAGGGTGGGGAGCTGATGGAGGATTTTAAGCAGGGAAGGAGAATGGGGGAGGGGGGATGCAACTTCCATTTAGAATAGGCGATTCAGACAGGGAACAAATATTACTATCCGTTAATCAGAGTGACTCCATGTTCAATCAACTTCTTTAACATTTCTAATTGTTCGTTGAAACCCGGCTCGTGGTTGATGTGTTAAGTGTGGTATTTTTAAAAGTTTACAGATTAAAGTTCCGATTAAATATTGTGAAATTATGGGAGTACCACAATGTTACTGAGGAGAGATTTTGATTTAAATTGGAAAAAATAAAAATATCTTAATTGCTATGGTTTTCTGGCATTAAGGTGTACAAAAGGTATACCTACAATTCAAAATCAAGGTATGCTGAAAATATGCCATATAATATTATTGTATATATTTTATGATCACCACACAAATCATAAGATTTAAGTTTTTTTTAAATATTCTGTATAGAAGGGATTAAAAACCTAAATCCTTCACCGGATCGCATATAGATATCCTCCTGGACTCTTCGAGAGTGTTGGAAAGACCAACGCTTGAATTGGAAGACAACTGTTGTGATTGAATCCTTTTAAAATTGAATGGTACACCCTAGCACCTTAGTTTATATATTTTATCGATTAGAGAGAGAGATTAGGGACAGCAAAGAGTTCGGTACAACTCTTTGTTGTCCAGCAAACATTGTATTCCTTAGCCAACATTTTTTCGTGTATCCGTAGCATGCAATGCGCCGGATATCCACACTATTATTCTCAACGCATGCTAATGACAAATCTTAAGACAACCGCATGTCAACGCGACTTCCGACAATAGACTCGCTTCTTCATATTTGGCCGCGTCAGTGGCCGTTATCTCATCGTCAACAACCTTCGTGGAATTAAATACAATGAACTCTTGAAGGCCGCCATGTTGTAGCCAAAAATATTTGTGTAACCATGGAGTACTTCAAGAACGCCCATTTGTTTATTTCCGACGACCTTATGAGAAAAAAAACATACATAATGTGATATCACATGCTGGCATTAACTTTAGGAATAATATCGTACGTACATATGGTATGTTAGAATATTCCCTAGAATATATATTTAATATATTGTCGTTTATGGCAATTCAAATATGAATGGTTTCAAGATGTTCTTTAAATGTTCAATCAGGGAGCACTTTTGAATAATTCTTCGTGGACTGGTAATGAACGATCTATGAACAGTCTCAAATGAGTAGTTCACACTTGATAATTCAATGAACGTTCTATGGCTGTATGCTCAGGATAATTCAGTGGTGGACTACTTTTGAATTAGTTCATGAATGTCTTCTGCATGGTCTCTCCCCACTGAGAGAACTATTTATTCTCGTCCCCAGTCTACATTGTAGCAAAGGAGACGTTGTTTTCCACGATATGCCACATTCGCGGAGAATAAACCCAATATTGTCGCTTTAGAACGACTAATCTTTGATAATTTTCCAATCATTACGATTGTACAAATGATATGGTACGTAGTGACGCCCATGGATGTGAACATATACACCAAAGACGGGTGACATTCGCCATCCCAAATTACGATGACTTGGTGGTGTAACTGACTAACAGACCATCTGTCCGGCAATTGCGAGATCCGGGTTTGAATACCGGTCAAGTCAAATGATTTTCTCATAGAAAATTTCACCATCATTGGTGTACATGGACCTTGGAAACTTTTTAATCCTATGATTCGATACGTTTGTAGCCCCGATTCATTTTTTCCCTCCAGGTGACCACTGAGTGACCCTTGAAGGTCAAGGGATGACTAGAGGGATCTGAAGACCTTACCATCGGTCTTGGCACATTTTTAAACCTATGATTCGACAGTTTTGTAGCGGCGATTCGATTATAGTCACACCTATGACCTTGACAGTGCCCTTTCAAGGGTAATGGTTGCAATTTCGAACTCGAAAGTTATTCCATCGTGTTACTTGTACTCAAAAACCTAAAAATTAAAGGTTTCGCAAAGAAATTATGTCTTTTTTGTATTTCGAAAAATTTAACATTGAAAACCCATGAGGCAAAATTTGGATTTTTGGTTGGACACTATTTATGGGGTCAAAAGTTCATATTTATAAAATTTTGCTTACACGAAACAAAACTTACGACCTTTTTCTACCTAGGTACTAAATTTCATTCATGTGGCACGAAAGAAAGTGTCTGAAATTTTAGGTTCGAAATGACACGATCAATGGGACACTATATTTTTGTACCCATACGCGTGACTGCGTACCACATCATTTATTGCAATTGCAATGATTGGAAAAAATACATCCATGGATGTTTGGATTTCACCTTTCCAACCTTTTATCTTCTCTCTCAGTGGGAGTGCCAGCAAATGCCTGCCTCGGTTAGTTAGCATTGCCTTGCTGAAATCGTGGTCATGAGGGGACGTGATTGCCCTCGTGACCTCGCACGGCTCCTCTTTGATGGTCACATTCGTCGTCGCAATCGCACGCGTGCTATCGAAAGTGTCGTCTACGAATACTTACATCGAAGAGCAATTCGGTGAATCGATGGACGATATGAGATTCTCAATATGTGAGCAGCACTCGGCGTGAACAACGTCTACGAATGTGAAATCGATTCCCGTCCTTCAAAGCGGTCGTTTTTATTCGTGAAGTGTGAGAGAGATCTTCGTATTTTTTCCTTTTTTTATTTGGCATCGAGTGGTTACTATTGCTGAGAAAATTATATTGCGAAACATCATTGATACTCAGGTATCGCGGTCGGTGCAAGTAAAATCTACTTCTAACAATCAGTTTTTTATGTGTGATTTTATCAGTCTTCTGATGCGCCACAAATTTTTCCCCAAAACGCTGTGGGAAATATGATTTTTTTCATTTCTCATGTGACATGGTCCTATTGCAATGAGATAGGAGTTAGTTGTGGCTGTGCTAGGGGCACATCTTCTAGAAACTAATTTTACGTATATATATTTTTAGGCATCATCGTTGCACGAATCTGAATGTTGACATCAGCCCACGTAAAGCCATCTTGGATAATTACGTCTTTGACATTAACGCCGCCATCGGTTATTTGAGTCTCGAATACACTGCTATGCAACTTGGACATTCGTCCCGTCGTATCCTTTAATTGTATTAGGTTCAGCTCACAGAAGGGAGATATTTCGCTTATGCTTGCGTTCTCAATTGCAGGACATCGGATGACCTCTTAACATGTTATGCCTTCGTTCCTTCTTTGGACGGAATCTTCCGCTCCGAATTCTGCTCCTCTCATTCACTTTTTCCCTCTCCAACTCACCCAGCCACGAGATCACCCTAACCCCTTACATACACCTAATGCCCGTCTAACTCCCCCCCAACTTTCATATGTGGGTGTTTTCCTACAGTGAGTTTTTTTCCGTGACGGATGCCAGCCAAAATCCTTACGTTTTTCCCACAATGGTACATATCTTTTTACGATTATTTCTGATACTTCATTATTTTGCGTTAGTATTCAATCTCTTTGCATTTTAAATGTGGTGCTACCGTAGAAAGATGAAGATAAAATGGATCGACCGAGAGACAGTCTTAACCTAGTCCTTAGACCGAATAAGTCTTAAGGAGGTTCCACCGTAAAATGACTTAAATGTAATTTTATTAATATTCTGTCTACCTGTAGAAAAAGTTGTCCTCTATCTGATATGAACAACAAAATAATACCTTTCCACGCTATATTACTCTCTAATTAAACTTGAAATTACATGGTGTTCAATGGGAATATGAGAGAAACACGGGGAAAAATAGTATTTTTCCATAAAATATAAATGCCATTTTTGCGGAAAACTATTTATAAGAAGGAAATAATCCGGAGAAATTGAAGAAAAATGTAAAATAGGCATCTTACCACCTTATTTATTTAGTTATTGAAGAATTACTGCCGTAATTGAAGTTAAAATCCGGTAATTCGTAGGAAATGGCGCTGCAGTCGGCTCCTATTGCTGGAATAAAAGTGCTTATTTAAAATACAATTGTGGAACAATCTGCATATTTTGTACCTTTATACTTGTGGGTTTCCATAGGTAACGCATTTCATCAGCGGAAGCAGGATTTTTTGGACAAAATATAAAAAATGTGGAAATTAGTATTTGTTTTGACTCACACAGTCGCGGCGAAACCTCCTTAAGTAGAGTGGGAGGAAAGAGATGTCTACCGAAAACCTTAAAAAGGAGACGGGACAACTTAGTAGGCCACATCTCAAGACACGGCGGCCTGATGAAGTCAATCGTCGAGGGAAAAGTGAATTCGGGAAGAATGGAAAAGGCAGGCCTCGCATGAGATATATATGGAGCAAGTTGTGAAGGATGGAAATGAGAGGAGTTGCGTCAATATGAAGAGGTTGGCAGATAGAAAAATTGAGTGGAGGGCTGCGCCAAACCAGTCCTAGGATTGTTGACCGATGATGATGATTCTATCTCTATTGTTTTTAGTATCATTTCTTTGATTTATATATTGCAGTTTTTTCTTGTTCACTGTATTCATATACTGACCGGGGGGGTTAGAAAAAAGAAGGGACTTTTTAAGTCTTAATCTCGCCCCAATAAAGACGTTTATCTATCCATCTATGTCCTATAGATCGTTATTTCAATACCTACCGCAGCCTATCCTAAAAGTTTCCTACCTTATACTCTTTCCCAAAGCAAAATATCTTCATATCTAATCATCAGCTAAAGCACTTCAACACTGGATAATCCCTGTATACCTACGATTTTACATTGTTGTCAATTTCTATATCGCTGTTAATGTCTTAACGTTACCTCTTAGACTGTTTTTCCTATTGCACTGGTCTTGTTATTTATGTATGGAACCATTGTCCTGCTTCCTTTTTTTTTGTTTTTTTCCAAGTATAGGAATATAGATGGCGCGAACAACTGCGCCCGCCGGTCCAAACATAGCGACAGAGAGACTCATTCTGTTGACGACTGTGAATGCAGCAACCACCCCTTTGGTGAATGGCTGCCCCCGTCGCTTTGAAGCGATGAGCCAGGAGCCCTTTTGTGCGAGGCTGAATGAGACGGGGAGAGGCGGGAGGTTAGAGAGAGGGAGGAGGACGAGGGGCTGTCCTTTTGCGAGGCTCAACGGCAGCCTCATTATCCGTCCTCGTCGCATCATCAAGGGCAGGCCACCGAAATGAGTCCAGTCTCTGGACGGACGTGACAAATTAAGGCGGGGGAGGATCTCCATTACCTCCATTTCAGCCCCGAAACACTCCCCCAACTATTATTGTTTTAACTCCGCGCTATATTTCTAGAAGCGGCAAAATAAGAAAGGTACACTACCTAACTGTCATCGGTACCTACGAAAAATACCTTTCTTTGATATTCCGGCGAACCATTAGGGACAACTAAGAGAAGAACCTAGCGAGACAATAAGACTATACGCTTTTAGCCCTAAAATGGTTAAGTGAGAAATGGGGGTATCCCACATTTTGGTTAGAAACGAAGTAACTGCATAATTAGGAACTTTATACTAGCTACTATTTTCACTATTAGAATGCTGGATGGCCTTAATGAAACATAATAAATAAAAATATTGAATATGTTTTCAGCAGTTTCTGAGTGGAATAGGGGTGGTAATCCCGCATCTCATCATGTTGTGGGACACCCCCTTATTATCCCACTAATCCCTTCTAATTCACTTTTTTGCTCTCTCCATCTTCCAATTAATTTTTCCTCCCTTTTTTCATTGTTGGTGCCCCTGCAACACCTGCCCCTACTGCGGCTATCAGAGTAGACTTGCGCGATGACCGATTTTGGTCATCGATTTTCGATGAAAAAATTCCATCGAAATGTTTCGATGACGATGGCTGTCATCGATCATCGTATAGAGTGTAGACGATGATCGATGACTATCGATGAATATCGATGGTCGATGAATGTCGATGATCGATGAATGCCGATGATCGATGAATTACGATGATCGATGACTCTCGATGAATATCGATGATCGATGAACGCCGATGATCGATGAATTGCGATGATCGATGACTCTCGATCCTCTCGATGAACTATGCAGTAGTGATGAGCGATATATCGCTGTGATTGAATCACCGATACTGAAAAGTAGCAATCACAGCCTGTGACTAAATAATCGAAATCACTTTGACTGTGAATTCGGTGAATTTAGCCGATTTAGCTCAGGCTGCTACCGCTGATACCAACTGCACCAGTGCAACCAACGAATACAATGCTACCACTGCTACTGCGTATCAACTGTGATTGAACGTGATCGCTACTTCTGTATCGTCTGTATCACAAACATGAGGAAAAACATGAATTCCAAAACATCCCACTGTGGCCCTGCCATCGTCCTCAAGGCGCAATAGCTGGGGTGCTTATACTTTAAACATACATTTTAGATCTAAGGTGTTAAAATGAATGGAAAAAAGTAGAAAAATTAGTGATATAAGGATATCGATCATCCTCATCGATGTTTCTCATCGACTCATCGACATCAATGATTCGCATCAACTCATCGGGATCGATGATTCTCATCGATATCGATGATTCTCATTGATATCGATGATTCTCATCGACTCATCGACATCGATGGTCGATGAAATTCATCGTCATCGATTACAGTCATCGCACCGCGATGACTAAAATCATCGTCGATGACTTCGATTAATCGACTCATCGCACAAGCCTATATCAGAGTGTAGTGTGTGGATGAATAGGTACTGTCCTATTTGCCCCCTTCACCCTTGCCTTCTTTTTGAGCCTTCATCTTGTCCATCACCCTTCATCCCAGCTTCACTATCCTATCATTTTCTAAACATCCGTCACCCTTATTCCCTGAACTGGTAAATAATTCCCACTTGTTACAAAGGATGAGGTGCAGGGTAGTCAAATGTGCTCAAAAGTCTTTACAAGGATCTTCTTGTCAGGTAAAGTTACTTAATTTATTTCCCTGGACGTTCAATCCTAAGATCCGTTGACTGTAACCCCCCCATCCTTCCCTTTCTAATGCTTATACTCCTTGGTAGTTCTCTTTGTCGACCATTTTCTTTATTTGGTCCATGCATATCATTCTCGGCCTTGCTCTCGGGACTTTACCCTATTTTATTTTGCCTTAAATCATATTCTTCACAAACCCTTTTACTTATAAAGTCTTATTATTCAGAAAATTACTAAAAAATTTAAAAAAGTGTTGTAGTTACACCCGTCCGTTTCGTACCCTCAACTGCACCTCCCCTCCCTCCCGCCTTAATGTGCGAACGATATGTGCTAGGGATGCAAGTAATCGAGTACATTAGTCGATATATTTAACCAAATTAGAGGATTATTTCAATCGATTATGGAAAATCCGATAATAGTCGATTAGTTAGTACCAATTATTGTATATCTACGAATTTTTCGCGGGTTGCCATTTTTGAGAAATAAGAAAACGATTATAAGAGATTTATTTTCTGATCATTAGGAGTTACTTTTTCAATATATCACAATCATATTTAATTGATATTTTAGAGACTTCTATTTAATAGACTCTATCTTATGTCTTTTTCAAATCACTTGCTTGATACGTGTGTAATTTGTCACGCTCGTAATATAAACGCGAGTAGTTGCTAACCACTGTGTTCCTTTTTCTAAACTATTTTCTGAATAATCAGGTACAAAAGATATTATAACAATAGAAATTTCAGCAACATTGATTACATATTTTCGAAATGAAGTTTCATTGTGGGAATTGGCTTGCAGAGAGGCTGTTCGGTCAACATTTGTCTACTTACACCTAATTAGTTATCTGACACATATCGAAGATACACTTTCAATGGGCAACATGGAGAGGATGAAGAGTTACCGTTATAATAACCCTAATAACCTTCAAGAGTGTTTAAAATTGAATTGTGACAGTAGGTCACTAAACTCGCACAGACGCTCGACGTAAATAGTACGACAACCGATTGTTTAGCCTCCGATTTATCAGTATAATCGATTAATGAACTTCCGATTACAGTCGATCACAGGTAATCGATTACTGAGTGGAGAAAGTTGGTGTCCCTTATATGTCAACGTGTCAGAGAACTCGCATAAACACGACGTAAATAGTATGTTAATCGGTATTTTAGCCTCCGATTAAGGTGGTTTGTGCGAGATAGATCCCTAGTCATAGTGGAGACCGTATTCAAATTTTATTTTTTTATTTCAGCGTCTGTAAGAAGTACGAAATAAATATTTTAATATTAATGGTGTAAATATATAGTTATATATGCCCAAAAATCTCAGTAATTAAATAAATAAAGCTACATAACTCTCTAACTTGACTCATTTTTTCCCTCCGAACGGCTGAAAACCCTTCAAAACGGCAAGTTTTTTTGCGATTCTGTAAAATTTACGAAGGTGAGTAATAGATTATTTTTAATAAATAGTTGAGAAAACATGCAATCTGTACACCGTTAGTTTTTTGACGAAATCTAGGTGTTATAAATTTCTATTTCCTTCAATATTCTCCCTCTGGAGCGCACAGCCATAATCTATCCCATGTAAAACAGCTTGTATTTGTAGGCAAATTGCTCGAAAAGTAGTTCGGCAAGGGGTTGAAATTTCGATATCATTGGAAAGATGAGAGTTGTTTCTTTAAAATGAGGTGAAATTCATCAAATTCTAGATGAAGTGATTTTTCGCTCAAACAACCTTAATCGATTAATGAACTTCCAATTACAATCGATATTACTGAGTGAAAAGTTGGCATCCCTAGTATTTGCGCCGAATAGACGACCCCCGCGCCGCCGCGCGCCCCTGCCCCTCAACTACCCACACCCGCCCCGCCGCGCCGTCCACAGCCCTACGTCATCAGCCAACCCCTCCCCTCCATTCCTTTCCCCTACATGGGATGGGGGGGGGTGCAGTGGGAGTTCCTCCCTTCCATAAATGTACGCGACAGGGACACGATACACTTTAAGGGCGAATCTCAGCGATACATTGCGGCTGTGACGTCACAGCTGCTACTACTCCTACTTTTACGGGTGCCGCATTCTGGGTTTGTCGTCAGCGGTGACGTAAAATATTTCGTCATCGCCGAAGCCAAGGGGGCGTGACGCCTCCACTACTCCAATAGAAATGCATTTCACGGCCGAGAGCACTTTCATAAAACGGTCTCATGCGCTCATTGCCGCGATAACTCAAAGCAACGCTTATCAATATAATTTCTTATACAAATACTTTTACGTAAAAATCGCGTGATCAATTCAAAATTTAACGCAGACTTTTTTTCTACACCCCAATTTCTCTAAGAGTAGCTAAGTAATTACGATAGAGGAGGTAATGATAGCAAATTTATTGGTAAAATACCTTTTTATCTTTTAAAAATGTGTCTTAACTGAATTATTTTTTTTTTAATCAGGAAGAAAATACTGCTAAATTTACAAAAATTACATTTGGACATGGAATAGTATCGTAGGATTATTCATTGTATCATTCGATGTTTAAATGTTGACTCGAGGATAAGCCGAATATCAGGATGGCCGTGTTCTTTGGAGATCGGAGCTGAATCGAGTATCTACCGTGTGTGACGTCGAGCGGAGGACGATCGTCATTTGTAGGGTTCGTCCGCCAGAGACGTCCGAAGGACTACTGTTGACGCCTGTTTATGTCCCACCCGGTATTTTCCACCCCAAGTACCATTTGACGCGCGAGAATTTTTTTATCGCAAGATAATTTTTCCGCACGCTTCCATAGCTGCTAACCCTGTTTCCCAGGAAAAATATTCTTCTACTTGCGCGAGTTTTTGCTGCCCAAGTTTGACAGTATTTCTGTTGTCTTGAATTCTTCCGCAAACCATAACCTTGTTTTGCTTAAAATTAATCTTCGAGTTGTATTTCTTCTGAATTTTTACTATACAGTTAAACATTCTCGTCAGATCTTTATTCTTCTTTGCGAGAATTACAATGTCATGAGCAAAGCGAGCATGCTGATTTTTTTATCCATGCATTTGTATTTCTGTTTTTAATTTGTCATTTGCTTCATTTGTGGCTTTAGCAATGCATTCATTGAATTTTAAATGATAATAATTACTTATTTTTTCCGCATAGATTTATTACAACAAGACGACCTAGGTTTCGACGAAGCTCGTCATCATTCGGTGATGGTGACGAGCTTCGTCGAAACCTAGGTCGTCTTGTTGTAATAAATATATGCGGAAAAACTAAGTTAAACTTATCATTTACAATGCTAAGCAAATTCCACGAAGTCGCGCCCATGACAACGGAATGTATATAAATATGGAAGATCATTGGTGACAATGCGCACCCTTGTGGTACTCTTTCCTCACTTCTTCTTCCTCTGCATATCCGCTACATTAAATCACTGCCAGCTGCTCGTCATACCTACGGCCTGAATCACTGCTCTTCTGTCATTTAATGACTCCTCCTCCTCTGTTCTTCATCGTAGTCAGCATTCTGCTCCAATTCACATTGTCGAATGCTTTACCTAGGCCGATTATGTAAATATATGTGAGTGGTGGTTCTTTTGAATCCGCCTCTCTCTGATAAGTCTCGGTGCTAAAATAGCTTTCCTCGTTCCCCTCCTTTTCCTGAATCCAAATTGGTCTTCATCCAGGAATTCCTCCATTTTCTTTCCATCCTCCAACAGATGATTCTGGTCAGAATTTTCGATGCATGTGCTGTAAGGCTAATTGTCTTGACATCTTTTGGCTCTTTTCTTCTCAGGGTTAAGAATGATTGTATTCTTTACAACGTCCGTACACATTTGCCTACTTGAATAAATGCCACATATCAATCTGTATAGCGTGTTTAGGGTCCTAACTCCTGCATCCTTAAGAAACTCCGAGGAAATTTCATCAACTCCTGGTGCACTTCTCTCTCTCTCTCTCAAATCCTTTACTGCAACATTAAATGCTGATCTTAATATGGAGTATTCTTTCTCATCTTCATCCACTATGTCTTCATCCTCAACTATCCGTCTATTCAATCCGAATGACATTACCCTGGATTGGATGTTATTTAAAGTAACTTCTTAAGAGTGGAGCATTGGGTATGACATAAAACCTCGTCGAATTCAGCAGTTAATTGAGTAGTCTTGCTGGTGTAACTGGTAGCACACCTAACCGGCAATTGGGAGATCCAGGTTCGAATCCTGGGTATGGTGAAATTTTTTCTGCCTGGATTCGACACATTTTCATCTTCCCCACCAAACCCTGTGTTCGTCCTTTTATGTGTTCCTATCCCTTTCCATTTCCTATGACTCTATGAATTTATTCACGCCTTTGAGCGTCTGATTTTCGAATGTATGAGTATATATACTATATATTGTAACGCTCCAAGCCGTTACACCTTTTGTCTTCCACCCAAACCACTCTTTACCCCCCCTTATTCCTTCGCCTTCCTTTATTTGGCTAGTTGAGGTGGGAGGAGGTGTGAGTGTGGAAATCGCGTGAATGTGTTCGTGTCTGAAATCGAAGTGTAAGTGTCAAGGTTGAGTGAATGGAGTAAAACGCAGTGGAGTGAGATGTATGCATGAGTCACCAGGTATGGTTGATTTTAAGTGAAAAAGCGATGTGTGAATTCCCCACTGTGTTCCCCCTTCCTCAGTTTCCCCTATCCGCCACGTCCCCTTCCCCTCCACAAAGTGGTATAAAATGCGATCGCGGAAGGAAAGAAAAAAAAGAATACGTTGAGCGACATCACTGTGCGGAAGCGATGCTCGAGCTGGGAGAGCTAATTGGAAAGTGGTGGAGGCTGAGAGGTACACACAAGGTACCACGTCCGCTGTTTGGACCATATTTCCCCCAAGATATTCACGACGGACACGGAGACCACGAGTAGCGTGTTGAGTCTGGAGTCCGCTGTAGAATCAGAGGATCCAGTTTGGTCTGCCAGGTGCCTTCCACGCTTGACGTACCGTGCCGAGAATCCTGTGTCAACGGTCACGTAAGGTTGCCGACCCGACAAACCCCCCCGCCCTCCTATTTCAGCCTCCTAGCCATCAAGCTAGCGATGGGCTCCCACATTACGACAGTGTTCTTCAATGTCGAGTGATTGACGCCCAAATAGAAAATCAGACCATAATTGCAAGAGAAAAGGGAAAGACTAGTAACTACCTCCCTCACCCTCAGTTTAATTGGAAGCGGACTATTTGAGTAAATCGCCTGTGTGCGAGGAAAAGCTTTTTTTGTCTTGTGTGGCTATTACATGTGTTTATTCATCATTTTCAAATTCATCTTATTCATTTCATGAAGGGTTCGTTTCAAATGTCTCATCCCTCATTTATCAACTCATCACTTCACTAATTATTAGAAGGGCATTTTGTTTGAGAATATACGCTTGTTAATTTGAATGAAAAAGTTATATTTTTTTAAACCTTCTTACCCAGCAAGCCGAATATCCCACAAACCCAGTACCAGCGACCCATTTCCACCCTGCCCCGGCGGTAAAGCCAGGGAGCATGTCAGGTTACGCAAGGTCGGGGACCCCCCACCCACTTATACTCATTAAAAGAGGCTTTTAATTTATTTTTCGTGTTGTAATAGGTGACGAAGGTTAGCCCCGCGGATCTCGTGCTGGAGGGGTTCGCGAGGACATTTTTTCAAACAAATATATTGTACGTGTGTCTTTCGGCCCAAAGTAATCCGGGCGGGCCGTGGACCGTTAATATATATATATATATATATATATATATATATCAATATATATATATAATAAGGAGTCACAGGCGTGAAAAGTGAAAAACATAGTGACACAAACAAAATAAACTCACACGAACGGTTTAATTTTCGACAGCGTTCTGCTTTCTTCTTCTGAACTGGAGAGAGTACTGGATGCAGATGTGGGTAAGGAGAGAAGAAAGGAGAGGAGGGGCAGGCAGGGAAGGGCATGCTGGGCCAGGCGGGAAAGAGATTGGAGGAGAAAGAGGGGAATAAAGGGAGGGGCAGGCAGGAAAGGGAATGGAGGGGGAAGAGGGGAAGGGAGTTTAGTGAAAGACATTGATGCCCGGAGTTCAAAAAGCTTTATACAACCAAATAAAAGATAATTCCACCGATTTCAGTTCAAGTGGGGGAGCAGTTGGGGTGAGGGAAAAAAGAATTGAAACATTGTAGCAGTGGTTGAAGGATTTTTTGTGAAGCGAGGCGTGTATCGCAACGGGAAGAGAAGCAGATTGGGAAGGATTCTTGCAGTTACAACGGTGATTATTAATACGTATGTTGAGGGGAGTCGAGGATTTACCAATATAAAAAGCTGGGCAGAGTTGACATTGCAGGTGGTAGATCACATTGCTGGTGATGCAAGAGGAGGGAGGAGGGTGAGGGATAGAGGGGATGGAGGCGATGGGAGGAGTGGATGTGGTAAAGATAGGGCTTAGTTTGCATCTATCACGATTACAGGGGGAGGGAGTGGGTTTGGAAGCAACAGGGGTTTTGGAGAGGGGCTTGGTGGATTTGAAAATATCGGACAAGTTAGCAGGCCGCCTTTAGGTGATTGAGGGGGGCTTAGAGAAAATTTTGGCGATGGAAACGTGGTTTTTAAGGATGGGATAGAGGTCTTTCAAGATGGAATTAAGGGACTGTACACCTGGGAAATAGTTGGTACAAATGGAGAGGATGTGGTAGTATTTGGTGGGAGGAGGTTTCGTGGTGCCGGAATTTTTCTGAGTTTTTTAAAAATATTTTGATGAAGGAGGGATTCTGGGTAACCGCGCTTAAAAAGGGAGTGATGAAGGTTGGTGAGGAATTTGTCGAGGGAATCTGGGTTGCTTCAATCACGATGGCCACGGATAGATAGGGAGTAGGGGAGGGAGCGTTTGGTATGGGAGGGGTGGCAGCTGCTCTAATGAAGGTATTGCTGCTTATTAGTAGGTTTGATGTGAACTGAGGTGTGGAATTTTGAGCCTGATAAGGAAAAATTAACATACAAGTTATTTGGGAGTTGGAAATCGTAGAGGTAAAGGAGACGGAGGCAGAAATATTGAGGGCGGAAATGAACGTATTTAGGGAATCATTACCATGAGGCCAGAGGAGAAAAATGTCCTCTATGTAGCGGAGCCACAAAAGGGGTTTTAATGGATATTTGGACAAAAAATATTGTTCTAGATGGCCAAGTTAGAGGTTAGCATAGGAGAGACTAAACCTACTCCCCATAGCACAACCTTTGGTTTGTAAAAAGAATTTTTCATTGATAGAGAAATAATTTGGGTGAGGATGATATTCCTGAGCTCTAAAAGAAAATCAGTGCTATATATATAACCATTCATTCATTCACTCAAACCGCTCACAGGCGTAAATAATAAATATTTCGCTCAGACAGATGGTGAAAGAAAGAGGATAGGAAACACGTAAAATTAGACAACACAATGGTGATGTGAAGATGGCCGATTCACAGTGAAAAAAATTTGACTAGACCGGGAATTGAACCACAGACCTTTCCATGTCGCGTCGAATGCTCCGACCACCGAGCTTCCTAGTCTTATAAGAATCACTGGAATCGGCGGGGGGTTTATATGAACCAAAAACCCCCAAGTGTAGCCAGCAAATGTCGCCGAGAGATGGCGCAGAGCAATTTCACTCACCGGCAGAGAAGGAATTACGTACACAGAAGAGGAAAGCAAAGTTTGAATCAGGCACACAGACAGTGGTAAAGAAACAGAACAGGCGTTTCGGCGCACGTGGAGCCCAAGAAGTAGAAAATGTGCCATTCTTTCACCATCTGTCTGAACGAAATATTTATTGTATATATATATTTTATAAGCAGATATAATAATAATTTAATGACATTCCAGTAATTTTGATCGTTAAACGTTCCTCTCTTCTTCCCTCCCCCTTCTACAGTCCACTTCCCCCGCGTTCCTCCTATCCGAATTTCTCTCCCTCTTTCCCCTCTGCATCCTATTCCACACCCCCACTCCTTCCCCCTTTCCCCGTTCTCCATTGTCATTAGTGTGCCCCGCGGCTCCCTCTCTCTTTCCCGATAAACTCCTCCGAAAAATGAATCAATCGAAGAGAGAAGCGATAAGCGCCATAAGCAAAATAATCCGCGGCCACCGCCGAGACTGCCTCTCGTGGAACGCTACTGCCACCCGTTGAGGAATCGCGGAACTAACACCACGAGTCTCTTTCCGTACTCCTCCTGGGGAGTAATTTTGTAATTATTTTCATCCGAATCGAAGAATTAAATTTGGCCTTCGGGATTGGATGATCGTATCTAAAATGTCAACATGACTCTCTTAAAAAAAAAGTGATCGATTCCATAATATTTCCGTAAAAAGTCGTCTCGATTATCAGTCACTCCGGAATTTAAAGCGCTGCATTAAAAAGCGGAAAACTCGTAATTGATTACGCTTTATATCTCTCATTGTTTCTCTCCACATTCTCTCACTATACTTCGTTAGCTGCTGAATGTCTTTTGCTCGATGTCCCTTTTGCTATTCAATACTATTCTACTGTTACCAGTCCGTGCCCGCCCTCGTAAAGTATCCTTTTTAATCATATAGATTATTACAGAAAGGTCTTTTTCCGTCATTCCGTATATGCTCCGTTAATACTGCACCTACAGTGATAAATGATGTATCATTTTAAATGTTGAATCACCGGCTTCTGACGAAAAATACAATCTCAATCGGAAATATCACTATTTACCCATAAATTTGACTTAAAAGTTTCGATAAACTCTCTTGCCTGTATTATATTCATATGTTTTGTACATTTTTGCAAGAAAACAATTATAAATAAAGTACTTTATGATACACCTTCTTCTCTATTTAAAACCCAATTACACTGTTTCCTTAAGTACTTATTCCCTGATAGCGTGAAAGTGCGAAATTTTCGCACGGGTTACCTAGTATAAAATATAGTACCTAAGAACTATTGATGAGTGTCAAAATATTTAGCTGAAGATGTGATGCGGTATTAGAAATATAGTATGATGTACGGTATGGAGTATGAGGTGTAGTAAGTACTGCAGTATATTATAATAGTTAATAATCTTTGGTGTAGGTAATATCTAGTATAATATCGAAACAATATTATCGATGCTAATACACAAATTAGGAAACATTCGATAAGATAGTTAAAAAATGAGAACGATCAGGACCAGCCGTTACGGAAAACATAACGGCGATCCCTAATTCGATTTCCAACGCAATGGATGCCAAACATTCAGGCGGAAACGATGGAGAATGTATCGGAAAAAAGAGTTAAATAATGGCAAAGGTCAAGAATTTCTGACTGACTGTAACGTGGATCCCTATTTTTCATCCAGATGTAAAAACAATTGGCACAAATTTAACAGAACAACCCCGTCCTCTGATCTAAGTATGACGTCCCATATACCCCTAGAGTGTTAGAACACCACCCCTAATTATTTTTCATGCTTCAATTTCTACTTCCCCATCTGTAAACTACGAAATTAACTCTCTTCGGTGTTTCCCAAGCAAACCTTCAAAAATTCCTCACTATTTTCCCACTGACCGACCTGGGTTCAATCTTAACCGACACCTTCCTGGCTGTCGGTAGGATTTAAACGACTGGAGCTCAGACCGGGTGCGCACCGAACGGGTGCTTACAGAATCGTACTCTCGGAGTCCGTGTGACGTCACACCGGACGGAGGGGTCCCAATACCGATCGGTAGGGGGACACAGAATGATGATCCCCCTGGAGAGAATTGGACTGGCGGAAGCAATTATCCAGATTGAAGGCAATTTCTAATAATGATATATTGACCAGCCTGACGTAATTTGGAAAGTGTAACTAATTCTCTACTCGCAAATTCAAATTTAACTACTAATAAATCGAATTTGAACGATAATTTTTCATCAGTTGGGCATTATCGCGTTCAGGTGACACAACAGTTGCCGCACCGGTGGAAATTATCTGCTGAACGCTCTATGGTTACTCATCTGTGAGTCAACATGTTACGGATCAGGCGCCACTTTTTCCACCGGGATTCATCACCGGTGCGAATCGGTAACATGTTGAGAAGCAACATGGCTGCCCCCATGATGATGTCGTCCGATGTTCATTCCGTGGATTGTTTCTCCTCCTTCATATGGCCAATTGATTTTATCTCCTTCTGACGACTTCGTGCCTAATAATACTAGATATATTGGGCATAAAATCATCGTCGCCAGCGATGAATAGTGCCAAGGCCCTTAAATCCCCGTTGGCATCCATTTTCATACTAATGGTCTGCTGTGAAGTCACGTGACCGGGGAGTACTACTGGAATTTTTTGGCGTTCAGACGACGACAACAGTTGCGACTCACCGGTGGCTAACCGGTACCTCACCGGTGAAGTCGCCTGAACGCGACCATTGTCTTAGAGACGGTTTGTTCTGCATTTCATTTACAATATTGTTTCTTTTTACACTGATCCATTTAATTAAGGAAGACGCATAGGAGACATGTGGTTAACATTAGGATGCATTAGTTATTGCATTTCTTCTTAATGTTCCGCCTGCTTCAACCGTAAGAAGAAGGTGATTCGGAAATTCTTGCCGTAAGCGCAACCTTGTTTCTTAACTTATTGTCAGGAAAGTCTTAGTTAATAATATTTAAAGCTGCAGTTTGAGCGTAAGAGGCCAGCGATATAAAGGACATGCCTTTGTTTTTGCAGCATGTGTTTACGTCATTCTCCAGGGCCCAAAAAGTTCGTATTATTACTTTCCAAAAATTCCACGTCTAAAAGAAACTGGTTGCTATTCACATCGCTTGCCTAAGTCATGTCCATGAGCTTGTTTACATTATGCTTAACGGATCAACAGGAACATGCACGAACGCGAAAAAGGCTAATGACTTTACGTGACTTTTTGATATTATATTCAACAAAAGGGCTCATTCTCATTATTTCCTGAGTTATATGCATGGTATCGGAGTACTTAAAAAAATGGCAAATTACAAACAGTTGCTGATGTTATAGGAAATACAGTCGTGTGATCAGACTCTTAATTAATGAATGCTATGTTAATAAATTTAATGCTCATACGCGAAATGATATGGAAGTTAAATGTATTAAAGTGGTTTCACCGTAGAAGGACATAAATGTCGTTTTATTTATAACCTGGAGACTTAAAGAAAAACATGTCTTCTATCTGATACGAACAACAAAATGCTACATTTCCACTCTTATTATTCTGGCGAATTGAACCTGACACCACATGGTGTTGAATGAGACAATGAGAGAAACACGGGGAAATATTATTTTTCTATTTAACATTGTAAAGTTTGAACTTTACCTAAGTATTTGTTTTAACTTGTTATAATTTGGTATAATATTTATTTAAATGTTTTAATTTATTTGAATATGAAAATGTTGGATTGTTGAAATGTGTTGGGTTGCTAAGGCTTTGTTTGGGAGGGGAGAATGGGTTGTTGAGGAAGGAAGCACGACTGGAAGATGCTCTGCACGAGTTAAAAGAATTACAGAATAAAGGAAATGGAAAATATGTGTTTCTAATTTCTAAACACCGTCCGACGCTACAATATAAATGCCATCATCACAAAAAACTGTTCATGAGAAGCAGAAATTGCCAGAAAATTGATTAAAAACAAATAGATTCAACTTACAGCTTTTTTTGAGTTATTTGCTAATTACTACGACAATTAAAGTCAAAATGTGGTTATTCAATAAAAATGGCGCTGCAATCACCGTCTAAGGCTATGAAAAAGTGTTCATAATAAATACATTGGTGGAATAATTTACAAATTTTATACCTTAATTATGGGTTTCAAAAGTTAACGCATGTCATCATTGACGGATTTTTAAAACCATTTTAACAAAAAGTGTTAAATGAGTATTTGTTTTGACTCATCCAGCCGCGGGGAAACTTCCTCAACACGTTCAACGCTGCGGACGTCAATTGACGTCCTACGCCTTTCAATTGACTGACTGAGGACGTCAATTGAAGTCTTGCTCCGCTTCTTTTTCAATGGCCTTGGGTTACGCTGAACCATCTCTCAGTGCCTCCCTCTTGCCTTTCAGCCATCAACCCGGTCCCGGTAGCACCCGGTCTTTGTAGTCCTTTTTGCCGTTTTGGGATAGCTATCATACGTTTTTTTTCTGTAAAATTTTTATTTTTCTGATTTTTTTTCTCTTGAAGTGAACATCCAACATTATTTTAAGATTAATTACAATTGTATATTCATTTGTCTTAACTTTATATCATTCTTAATATACATATATTCCGATTTTGCGTCTTGCTTTGATAATTATTTTGTTCATTATGCGAGGGAAAATTATTAATTTCGAGATACGTCCACAATTGATTGTAATTATTATAGTATATCAATTTTTTTATACGTAGTTATTAAAAATAACTAGAAATGTGAGGAAGTACTACCGAAATACCGAAATGTTTACATAATCAACATATTCGTACGTGATGAATGTGATCTGTGAATAAATTTCCAAAAACAAGAGCTCCGTAGACCGTACATGATCGTAAACGATGAAGAATGGCGGCATGCTGTTACAGCGAAGCGTCTAAACATGTTCTTCAAGAGAGCGTTTCTAAGCTCACTTGACCTTTCAATTATTACCACCGACCATCATCATCAGTATTTTTTTTTCGACTGGAAGTTTCAATCGCGAGAATTAAAATGACATTTTACGAAACTTCAATTCCATTCCACGCTCACTGCAGTCCAAATGGTTCCGTTTCAATTTGCCGTGCGTCGTTTCGGGGCATTAGCGCCGGGGATCGTTTTGTATATTAACGTCTCCTCTTAGAACTCCTTCCAATTGTGCTGTTGGCATTTTTAGACGCGTTACCCTTCCACGTTTCCCAATTCCCAGGAAGGGTGCCTCTGGTGGAGACAGGTGCCCTATGCGGTTATTTCCGCCTTTGAAACGTATACATATGCCCTTAATTACCCTGTTTCCCAACGCCATTGTCACTGCTCTGCCTTTTTATACCCTTCCCTGCCAGACTGAATATTTTTCTATCGCTCATTTCCCGTCATGCCTCCATTCTCACGTGTACACACACGTCCTGGAGGTCTTATTTTGACAAGGATTCAATTTTGCTGATCTTCGATTATCACTCCCTTTTTAAGGGCCTTTTTAAGGGCTCCTTTTTAAGGAGGTTCCGCCGCGACTGTGTGAGTCAAAACAATAACTAAATTCCACATTTTTTATATTTAGTCCAAAAAATCCTGCTTTCACTGATGAAATGCATTACCTACAGAAACCCAAAAGTAAGGTACAAAATATATGCAGATTATTCCACGAATGTATTGTAAATGAGCACTTTTTTCCAGCCATAGGAGCCGAGTGCAGCACCATTTCCTACGAATTACCGCATTTTGACTTCAATTACGGCATTAATTCTTCAATAACTAGAAAAATAAACTGGTAAGATGCGTGTATTTTATTTTTATTCAATTTCTCTGGATTATTTCCTTCTTTTTGATAGTTTTCCGCAAAAATGACATTTATATTTTATGGAAAAATACTATTTTCCCCGTGTTTCTCTCATTCCCCCATTGAACACAATGTAATTTCAAGTTCAATTATAGAATAAAATAAGGTGGAAAGGTATTATTTTGTTGTTCATATCAGATAGAGGACACCTTTTTCTACAATTAGGCAGAATATGAATAAAATGACATTTATTTCATTTTACGGTGGAACCACCTAAAAGGCGGTTTTCTAAATAGAAGTTGATTATCATTGCAACCTCGATTTTAGCGATATCTCGATGTTTTTTTTTTTACTTTAATGGCATTTTTCTGATTAAGCGTTGCTTGCTGCTTTCCTGCAGAGAAGCGAATAATGGAAGTAATGAATGAATGAGTGACACTATTTTGAAAATATCTTAATTTCGGAAATCAACGCTTTGGCAAATTTTCCGTAAACTACACATCTCAAGTACCTGCCTCAGGTGAACGTAGAAATAATAATATATTTACGTGAAGATTTCTCGGGTTTGACACCGGATAAGATTATTGAAATGTATCTAATAATATATTTAAATAATAATCAATTTCAAGGAATAATACTTTATTTGTTTGTATTGAGTTGAATAAAATATAAATATATGTATATGCATATATAGGACGTCATACATTTTTGAAATATTTTATTTCCTATTGCTCAATGCAAGAACGGTCCCAAGTCTTTCTTGTAAGGGATCTGTAGCAAAGTCAATAAAAATACATGTTTACATTTCTAGCAGTAAGTTCTTCGTCCAATAAATATTCTCTTCAATTTTGTTATTCCCACTCGCAGGCATATGATTAGGATTTCCCTTGATTTATAATGTTCACTATTATTGAATCGACATCCCCCTTGCGAGCACAGCGGAGAGCTTTTTATTTTATTAGCGTGATCGAACACTACTTGTAAAGCGAGTTGCGAGGATAATTCTATAGCAGTCAAATTCCACGTGAAAAGGCCGCTCTAACTAAGGATTCGATATTGTTAAGTTTTGATAAGCATTCAGTTTGAAGGTCACAGAATTGGTCCATGCCTGGCTACTGAACAGGGATGGTATTCTTTTTATATTGTCTCTCTGATTTCCTCTCTGACTCGCGTTAAATTTATTTGTCATGATTCAAATATAAAGACTATGGTCTAAAATATTCTTAGTTATATTGTAGGTATTTAGTTTTAAAAAATGGTATTTGTGACTCTAGAGAAATGACTTCAGTTTTCGCAATTCTCTACACCTCTAGGATTGGTGACGTAAGCATCCGCTCTCAGTTTTGCTTGTCATCGTATCTGATCTACCGTTGGTGCATTCTACGTATTACTATACCAACGTTTTTGCGTCGCTTTTATTCGTTCCAACTTAGTTTTGTAGCACCTAAGCGTTATTGACTAAATGTTTCCATTTGCGTACGTGATATGTTGTTTTTACGGATACCGATGGCGTAACATGCTCTATGTTCCTGCGCAGTCATTAATATCATGGAGTATTTTTCTATGATATTGGAGTTTTATCACGTCTTCAAAGAGTTTTTTACGAGAGGAAGGACTACCTATGAGGAAAAGGTCTAGCAATATCTCGAACCTATTCCTCGTTAGATTCGATTGAGGAATACTTTGAAACAGGTCCGATATATCGATTATATTCTCTCTGGATTATGTTCTCTTGTGTAACATCTGGTGGGGAGCAGTGAAGAGCTTTCTATTCCTTAGTAAATGCATTGGAATATTTTGCTGCGACACCGAAATTCCTTGGTAAATGTGCGATGTATTACTGCTAGGGAGTCCTTCGTAGATGATGATGGACCAATTGCCTACAAATGAATGCATCAACGCATCTGTTACCGTTTTATGGCATAAAGGAATTCTGCTGCCCCATTTAATTTTCCATTTTTAATAGTATTCCAAAGTTTGATAATGACAGAATCAAAACAAACTTTGCAAATTTTACAATGGATTTTATTCAATACGACCGTTTTCATCGCATAAGCGACATCTTCAGGTTCAACAATGGATTTTATTCAATACGACCGGTTTCATCGCATAAGCGACATCTTCAGGTTCAACAATGGATTTTATTCAATACGACCGGTTTCATCGCATAAGCGACATCTTCAGGTTCAACAATGGATTTTATTCAATACGACCGGTTTCATCGAATAAGCAACATCTTCAGGTTCAACAATGGATTTTATTCAATACGACCGGTTTCATCGCATAAGCGACATCTTCAGGTTCAACCTGAAGATGTCGCTTATGCGATGAAACCGGTCGTATTGAATAAAATCCATTGTAAAATTTACAAAGTTTGTTTTGATTCTGTAAAAATGGAATTTTACAAAGTAACGCCTAAGAATATCGAGTTCATCAAAGATTGATACGTTCTTAAACCAAGTGAAAACATAAAACACTTTTCCAAAATTCAAATTCTTTCAACTTTAATTTACTGCACAAAAAATCATTGTCTTTCATTTATTTTGTACATGTAAATGTGTCTGCTTTGTATATGTGTGCCGACTTAGAAAGAAAAAGAGGCATTGCAATTGCAATCCCTTGCGTAGCTAGTCAAACATATTTAACCCAAGTGGGTGAGGTGCGGCTAATCTCACCTTCTATCCCTGCATTGTTCAACCTGACTGCTTTTTGGTCTTCGCTCTTAGCGGCTTCGCTTAGGGTCTGTTCATAGTTCAATCTCGAACCGGAGCGAGTATTGGATTCCTGGTGTGGAATCACCCCGTGCCACACGCCATGGAGGTGGCTTTGACGGTGCACGCTTCGTAGATGCTGACGTAGTACATAGATGCACGCGATAACTAATTGAAGATCTTGGTTTGTTGAAAGAGTTCATCGTCAGCTTGTTAAAATGTTAACGCGGAGACAGTTTAATGAGTGCTTCACGCCGAATATATTTACGGCAATTAGAGAGGAATTTCAACCGTTAAACATGCACGTATTAGTGATTTGCGCGAACGTTAAATATTTTGCAGGAGTTTACCTAAGTGATTAATGTCTTGAAGGTAATCTTCCGTTAAAATCTGGGCCGAATTAATCCGATGAATACATTTTCCGATGGCAGGGGTAGGGATGGGCAAGTCAAAAAAATATATCGATAGATATCGTATCAATATTAAAAACATGTATCGATAGCTATCGAGCCAAAGTATCGATATTTTGATATATCGATAATTTTGGCAAAACAAGTGGTTCCTTAAAGTTTCACCAAAATATATAAAAAATCTTGAAGTAAAATTTGGCAAATTATGGACATGTAGAAGTAATAAAAAAATATTTTATTTTTTTATTTTTATAATCAATTTTAATCAATCAAACCAGTATTTGTGTGATATTGACATCAGAAGAACTCTCTGTTTACATGTTCCCCCGTTAATCTACTTCTGTTGTCCATTACCACGAAGTTAACTGCAGAAGCCACTCTTTCGGATGGAACAGATGAGGCTTGGCATATTAAGTACTTCAGCGCGATTTCCGAAAGAACCGGTGTGAAGTGTCGGGAGTTCACCCCAAACTTTATTGGATCTGATTTCCTCTCCAGTAGTGGTTGGTCCAGAAACTGCTTCAGCTCATTAGGGACAGAGCCAGAGCTAGGAACCTCTTGCGTAGTAGTGCTAAGAGATAATAGGTTTTCATGTCTGGACCAAATTGAACTTCTATCAGCGTTTTCTCGTTCTGTTTGTGCAGATCGTACTTCTGGAGAACGTTGTCCCATTCGCCTATGTTCTAAGCGAATATCATCACTTATTTTCGTTATAGCAATAGACACCGCGGCTGGAGAAACAACTTTACAACAGTGACGTGCTAAACAAATATATCGAATTTGATACTCGAAAAAAAAATCAATTTTTGATATATTGACATGAAGAATATCGACGATAATTATCGATATATTTTAAAAAATATATCGAGTTTTTGATACATCGATATTTTTTGCCCAAGCCTAGGCAGGGGTAAGAGTTGATGATATTTTGAATGAGATATTTCACAAATCATAATGGAAACCATATTAGAATCTCGTCGTTTAAATCCAAGCAGCTGCAAGAGGAATGAATGCTGTAAATATGTATAGTAATGACGCAAAAACTTTGCTTGATGACTTTTCAGTTAGCAGCTTGATGCACACTTGATAGCCCGTACCCTGAAAATGCCTCAAAAACGAATGTTTTTTGCGATCTTATTAAAAGTAATACGGAAAGTTATTTTTTTACAAGTAATGAATAAAACATACGAACTACAAACCGATACAATTTTGACGAAATCCTTGCGATAGAAGTTCCTGATTGTATTACAATTGTCTGTGTACCTTGAACACTCAACCGCACCATACATTTCCCTTTGGCAAACGGCTAATCATCTTTATGACAAATTTTTTTCAAATTATAATCGTAAGTAGCCGATCTTTTTGGATCTTCATCATATTTTTATTTATGATGAGGCCAAATTAATTGAATAAAAAATATAATGATTCCTCACGCAGACGTTTTTTGGAGGATATATCTGTTTTAGTTATGCTGATCATACGTTGTAGACGATTAAGATGGTCTTACCGAGATAGTTCCCTAGTCATAATGAACACCATATTCAAATTTTATTTTTTTTATTTCAGCGACCGAAAGAAGTATGAAATAAATATTGCAATATTATTGGCGCAAATATATAGATATATATGACAAAAGTTCTAAGTAATTAAATAAAAAAATCTACATAAGTCTCTAACTTGACTCATTTTTCCCCGCCGTACGGCTGAAAACCCTTCAAAATAGCAGGTTATTTTGCAATTCTGTAAAACTTACTGTGGTGAGCAATAGATTATTTTTTATAAATAGTTGAGAAAATATGCAATCTACTTACCATTAGTTTTTTGACGAAATATAAGTTCTAATAGTTCTTAATTTTTTTTTAAATATTCTCCCTCTGGAGCGCACAGCTGTAATCTATCCCATGTAAAACAGCTTATATCGTTAGGCGAATTGCTCGAAAATTAGTTTGGCAAGGGGATAATATTATGATACCATTGGAAAGATGAGAGTTTTTTCTTTAAAATGAGTCCAAATTCATCAAATTCTTGGTTAAGTGATTTTTTGCTAAAACTACCTTAATCACACCGAACGTATGAAAAATATTACCAATCAGGAGGACAGTTGAATGATAAAATAAACTCAGTTACTAACTTAACGAATACTACATAATTCGGTACATACTAATATAAGCACTGAATTTAAACTTCGCGTGGGTTACTCATTACTATTTAAGCACGTTTTTTTCGATTCAAAGTTCTTGGAGAATGACGCGCTTACATTAAAATTGTCTGTTGTACGAAAATCTTGTAACTTTTCAAAGATAAACCTTAATAAAAGTAATCTAAAAGGTTATTCGTTTGGAGACCAGACTTTTTTTTTTAAAGTAAAAAACCAAATAAAAATCAATGAATGCATTGATGTTAAATAATTAATGCTTTGATTGAATTAAATGGTTTGCAATTTGGAATTATTACTTGACCAATTTGAAGAGACGTTGAGTAAAATAGGGCGAGTGACTATTTTCATTTTAAGGTGGTTCCACCGTAAAATGACATGTCATTTTATTAATATTGTGTCTACTTGTAGAAAAAGATGTCCTCTATCTGATATGAACAACAAAATAATACCTTTCCACACTATATTACTCTCTTTAATTGAAATTACATGGTGTTCAATGGGGGAATGAGAGAAACACGGGGAAAATAGTATTTTTCCATATAATACAAATGCCATTTTCGTGGAAAACTGTCTCTTAGAAGGAAATAATCCAGAGAAATAGAATAAAAATGTAATATAGGTATTTTACCACCTTATGTTTTAGTTATTAGGGAATTACTGCCGTAATTGAAGTCAAAATGCGGTAATTCGTAGGAAATAGCGCTGCAGTCGGCTCCTATGGCTGGAAAAAAGTGCTCATTTAAAATACATTCCTGGAATAATCTGCATATTTTGTACCTTACTTTTGGGTTTCTATAGGTAACGCATTGCATCAGTGTAAGCAGGATTTTTTGGACAAAATATAAAAATGTGTAATTAAGTATTTGTTTGTACTCACACAGTCGCGGCGGAACCTGCTTAATTAATTTTACGGGAGTTTCCATTCTAGCATGTTGGATCGTCACAGTGGAAAGGCAGTTAGTTGCTCGATAAAGAGAAACGGATGACACTAAAACACGAATTACCAAGACTTAGGGGTCTGTGGTTATGGCCACGGAGAAACTTACGAACTTATGCAAGCATCAAGCACATTTTTCAGCCAGAGTATTGAGTTACGCAGGTGATGCGAACAATATCTATAATTAACGCTATTTCACCCATAGTACCTACCAGCGCAGCGCCATTTTCAGGGAATGAATGCATTTTTAATTCCATTATAGCAGTCATTTGCCGATGGCACAGAAAATATGACGGGCAGGAGCATCGATTTTTATCACCCTTTATTTCCATGATAGATTTTGGTTCTTGTAAAGTTTTTTCGTGATAACGGTATTTACAATACTTAAATTGAAAAATTCTATTTTCCCCCCATGTTCAACTCATTCTCGCATTCTGAGCTATGAAAATTAAAAAGTCAATTTGCGAAAATAGTTGCGTGGAAATGTTGGATTTAGTTGTTTATGTATCAAACAGAGGACACTTTTTTCTATTAAGTCACCAGAAAATGAATGAAATTAATTTTAAATCGCTGTGCGGTGGAACCACTTAAAAGTCTAGAAGTTTAGAATGGAGTGTGCGAATCGTAGTGGACTTAGCATTCCAACAATGTCCTCGCTTCATTTCAGTTGTACTATTCACCGCGGTGAACGGTGAGTGGCGCTGTTATCATTTCCGCAGAAAGCACGGAGTGAGATTGCATCATTGACGCGGAGCGGATAACGTATTATGACAGTTATTTCGGCGCTGAATCTCAGTAATTTCGTTTCAAATTGGTTGCGCTCAACACCCGTCGATTCTCACCCCCCCTCCCTCCCCCCAATACATTCCCCTCCCCTACCCTCCTCCAATCTCCGCACCAACTCCATTTCCTACCCAAGATTGAACGAATTTTTACTGCTCTCGGAAGGAAACAAACACTTCCCTCCACTTATTCTTTTGGGTTTTCTTACAAATAAATTGCATTACCCAGTGGGGAGAGACCATGCAGAAGACATTCATGAACTAGGGCCTGATTCTGATGCTTTCCCGATGTTCAACTTTTCCACCAAAACGTCATTAGTTTCCACCAAAACGTCATGACTTTCCGACACTACGTCATCATGTTCCACCTTCAACCATAGAATCGTTCACTACATCGTTCGTCGTTCAATGACTGATGGAAAGTCAAGCTTCCCTTCCACCCGTCATCCACTTGGTGGAACAGCGCTAGTGTCGTGGTGGAAACTTTCCGACGGAAGTAAGCGTGCGGAAGGTAGACATTGTTTTGTTCGCATTTTCGCGGTAAGTTGAAAATCGGCATAAGTTTTTGACGTTCGGCTCTCCAGAGCTGTTCATTGAACGGAGCAAGATTCGTTCAATGAACGAATGGTGGAACTTTCCACCAGTCATTGACTGATGGAAGATCAGAATCGGGCCCCTAATTCAAATGTAATCCACGACTGAATTATCCTGAACATACAACCATAGAACGTTCATTGAATGTTCAAGTGTGAACTATTCATTTGAGACTGTTCATAGATGGTTTATTTCCAGTCCACGAAGTATTATTCAAAAATGCTTTTTGGTTGAACATTTAAAGAACATCTTTAAGCCTTTTATACAAACCTTGTCAAGTTCAAAATCTTGTTTATTCTCAGTAATATTGCATTTATATTCGTACTATGTGGCATTATAGGTTTCAATTAATTAATGCCAAATAACTATTATCGAGATGTGATGGTATTTCCTCAAACTATCAAGGAATTGCCATTTAATAATTATAGTTCTCGAAGTTACATTTATCCATGGAAATGATTAGGTACATACGACTTTCTGTACGTCGACTCTTCAATATCGGGTACTTGAAAATGCGCGTTTAGTAGGGTGCCTAATAATGCGACATGGGTACAATGACGTTAGGAAGGTACAAGATAGGACGTTATAACGTTCTAAAATTACGTACCGTAATTGCACATACGTGGTGATTAATTGCAAATTATAATTTTTTAAATTTGAGAGGGCATGGAAGGCAGTGGAGAGGTAATATGATATCAATCGAGAATCATTTCACGAGAACTATTTTTTAAACATTCCTTCATGATTCATATGTTATTAATTCAAATACAGTTCATCCTAAATTCATCTACGTTTAACATTCTTTGAACATTCTATGCAGTATTCCAATTAATGTTCTTTGAACTATCTGTGAGTGCCAATTGAACCTTCATTGAATGTCCTTCATGAATGATCTTTGAACGTTTTAATAGTCTTCACTGAACGTTCTTTGAACATCTTTTGGACAATAAATTCCCCACTGGGTATTGAAAAGTTCCTAGACGCGGCAATCCTACGCCCTTAGAACAAGATTTCTCAAACTTGTTCAATACAGGCTTACATATTTTCAGGGTCTAGAATTCCATTATATCAACCATGGTGGTTCCATCGTGCAATAAGTTAAAGGTGACTTCTTTCATATGCTAGTGGGGATACAACGTGCAGAAGACATTCATGAACTAATTCAAAAGTAGTCCACCACTGAATCATCCAGAGCATACAACCATAGAACGTTCATTGAATGTTCAAGTGTGAACTATTCATTTCAGACTGTTCATAGATCGTTCGTTTCCAGTTCACGAAGTAATATTATTCAAAAATGCTCCCTGAATGACCATTTGAAGAACATTTTTAAACAATGTTGTAACGTAACAACGAAGCCATATTAAGTATTTACGTAATGTCTTCTTATTATCGATTTTGCGGCGCATAGGTTTTACGTAATATTTCTTCTTTAGTCAATTTAGCAGCGGGGGACGCGCGTTTAGTCATTATTGAAGCACATCAACTTTTAGGTTTGTTGTACGGTGCAAATATCACGAGTTTAGGTCAATTAATTTTAATATTTATTTATCCATCTTTAGGGCTATAAACAAATGATACATGATGTTGAAAATGTTTTACAATTCTGTTTTGATTACATAATGGTTAATTTACGGTCAATAAGTATAAAAATACGTAGACATGGCATTCAAGATTGTTGTTACCTTTTTAGTTTGGTGCTGTTTTTATTTATTTACAATTTTAATTTGGTTGCTTGGATATATTTCTTTGTTGAAAATGTTTATGTCATTTAATAAATTATGATAAATTTTTCTTAGATAAGTAATGTCTGTTCTTTTATTGCAACTTTATTTATTTCTGGATATATGGTACATTTCTTTGAATAATCTTTTTGATAAATATTGTTCTGAGTCTAAAATTTTGGCCTCCTCGAAATTAAATGAGTGACTATTTGTAATTGCATGATTTGCTAATGCTCAAAGTTAAACTTTAGTGTTAACTGAGGTTTTATGTTGTGAGATCCTATTTTTTAAATATTGGAATGTTTGGCCTATATAGCTACTGTTACAGTCTTTGAATGGAATAGAATAAATTATATTGCTTCTTAGCTGTATAGGGGTTTCTGACTTAAGTTTTGAATACATGAGTTTATGCTGAGTTTTATGGTTTTTATGTGCTATTTTATAAACTGTTTTTTTAATACCTTGGTAATTTGCTCTGATAATCCATTTATATGAATCATTCCCCAATATTGGTTTGTATTAGTGTTTGATACATTTGTTGTGTTTATTGAATTATGAGTATGTGAAGATGATTTTTTATTTGAGTAAATTATGGTATTGATTAATTTTTTTTGAAAGTGATTTTTTTCTCAAATATGTATCCCCAATTATTTTTAAATTTTTATCGTGGAAAACCTTATCACTTAAACTTCATGCTCTAAATTTTAGTACGATGGCCGTATTTATTTTATGTTTTATAGTGTGGTGGGAATGAGAATTTACATATATATCATATCAAATTCAGGATAACACTATTTTACAGCATTTTAATGAATTCCATCCTAAATTACAATTTGTAATGGAACATGAAAAAAATAATGAACTTCCTTTTCTGGATATGATCACTAAAAGAAACTCTGACGGCTCCATAACAATAGATTGGTGGAAGAAACCGCATAGAGAAGATATTTCCCTCCGGGTCATGCAGTGAATGAGATGAGTAGGGGCAGTAACTGGGGGGAGGGGGTTCCTTTGATTCTCTAACCCTCTGGACCTGTTTCATGTGCTCGCTATTTAAACAAAATGAACCCGAATATTTTATCATGCAGCATCCCACCAGTGTAAAATGCCAAAATATAAATAAATAAGTAATAAATAAAACGTTTATTGTCGTAGACCCTTATCGGTCTTTCAGACACCTTAGTACATTTTTTATCATTTACACAAAACATAATTTTAAAAAATACACAAATAATGCTTATAAGACAGTGTTTACACAAAATTTACATAATTATAATAAATTTACACAAATAAATACAAGAAAGGTTTTTCACAAAAAAATTAAAATCTATCACAGTATTACAACAATCATTTCCATTTTCACTTTCTCCTTTAACATTTTTAGTGAAGATGGAATGAAATAATTTTCTTTTAAAACAGGGTAGTAGCAGAATTACATGTTTTTATATCTGTTGGGAGAGTATTCCAATTTCTTGCTACAGTGGCGATGTAAGATTTATGGTAAATTTAAGTTTTGTGCTGTGGGATCTGTAGGTCTAAATATAAAATATGGTAATGGGAATGAATCCAAATCATTTTCTTGTAACTTAATATCGTTCTTCCACTTTTCAAAAGTCTTTAACAACTTTTGAATTTCACATCAGGAAATATTTCCCAAGAAACATAAAGACTCTTAATCCATGAGTAGGTAAATTAATGAGAAAAAAATCCATTTTGTTTTTGGATTAGTTTTAGCTTGGTTGAATGTTCCTCGCACTTATATGCGTAGGATGGCGGGAAGAGGAGTGGAAATTACATTTTAAGGGTGTAGAGGGTGAATTTCACTTGTAAGAATGACCACTATCACTCACCACTATCAACTACTTCTAGCTGTAATTCGTCAAAATAGACCCGCTTAGATCAAAAACGAGTTTCTGCCCAGGTTACCAGGAACATTCAACCGAGCTATAGTTCTTCTGTTCATCCATTATGATAGTGCGGTTGAACATTCCAAACTACGGACAGTAGGATACGACTTACAAAAGCCTTCAGGTGATGCATAAATGACGTAGTCGTGACGCCATCAACAGATGAGTAGCAGCCGACGCGATTTTCAGTGATTATTCTTCGAAGTCATGCTATTCGATAATTTTCAATATTTAACGTCAATTTTGATATGGTTTAACATTTAAAAAATCAACTAAAAGATTCATAAAGATTTCTGTTGCACCTTAAATTATAACTAATGTCTGTTGCTCACGGTAAAATTTTCGTTAAAACGTTTTAAAAATCTGCTAATTTTATAAAAATGAGCTTGCTAACGATAAAACCATTTTATAAAACCTAGTTTTATAAAACGTTTTACGGAATAGGACAGGTTCTATTTCCATAAAACTGCTTTATGCATCAACCAATGAGATGTTCCGCTCATCGCGTTCATAATAATCTCGTATCCATGGGACACAGTTTCAGGCAATACTTTGTGGAAGTCAATCATACTGGGAGTAAAGGATTGAACACTGCAGCTTCCACTTAGATATATAGATCCTCCAACAACTACACCCCACCCCCACTCCTCCCCCCTCCTCCCCTTCTCCTCCTTTGACCTCTTCCTTTCCACCTTACTTTTCCCAACGGTTTTGCACTATATATACCACTTATGCTTGACTTACTGATGATGTAGCACTGCTACGAAACCATGGTCGTGTTAAATAAATATCTAAGTGGAAGCTGCAGTGTTCAATCCTTTACTCTCAGTCGTATCCATGGGACGCCAAACAAGGAAAACGTAAACAAACATGGCTGGAAGTTCATGGAACGTTGAGGCAATATCCCTCTTGCTAGAAGAATGCGTTAGAGCCTTAGCACCGTTGAGTGTGATCAGAAAGTAAGTAAATAAACAACACATATAGTTTTTAACCTAACATTCATCCAATAGAGAGTGCATTTATCACTTCACGTGCTCGCAATACGTCTCATAGGTGGCAGGAAATTACGGTTTTATGAATTGTTTTGTCGTGAGCAAAAAATACGTTTTACGTACGATTCATAAAACTTTCAATAAAAATTTTTATAAAACTCTTCTTTGGAAAATTTTACAGTTAGCAACAGGCATAAGTGATTCACTACGATATCACGGCGTCGTTCATGAATCGGGTGCATACCGATGATCACAGGCATAAAATTAACGCAAAGAACGAAGTCAATCGTTCATGCATGTTAATTATACACCCAGAATGACATCTAAGGCGTAATTACGATCCAACTGCAACGCACTTAAATTATCAAATCTAGCATTTTACTTACTGTTATATTCTACGAATTTTGTATCACTTTCAAGGATTGCCTTTGAAAACGACACGAAACCATTGAAACCTGTCGAGTTTGCGTGTAGTGTAAAACAGTGCAGTGTATACATAGTGGCATTTTGTAGACATACTTAAATTAATTCCACGAAGCCAGCTCACAAACCATCAATGTTTCACAGTAACGATGTAGCACTCCTCCTTGTTGGATTTCAGAATTTATCTATGGACCAAAATGTATATTTAATGTAAAGTTATACCTGAGGTGATTAATTTTTATCCTAATCTGATCCTTACAAACCTTCAAATCGCTCTTGTTAATTGTATTTACTAACACAAGAACTAGAATAATTATTATCGTCACATGTGAATATCTTTCTCTCACTAGAGGACTCTCTTTCACTGCCTTGGAGAACATCAAAGGGTAAGGGGCGAGAATATTCCGCCAATAAGGGTCGGGGATGTGGTTTGTCCTATTTGCAGGATTGAAGAGGGTTGCGTCCGTCCATACCACATTCCCTCCCCCCCCCCCCACCTTCACCCTCGTGACGTCACGAGGAGGCAAAAAAAATAAAAAGATAATGGAAAACCTTTTCACCGCCCCCTCCCCCTCTTTGCAACTCATTCTTGACTTGCGCTGTCCACATCTCTTGTCCCCATAGCGACGACGACACTGCTCCACACCAACATACCACTCCGCGAGCAGAAGAAGATCGTCCGTAAGTCGTCGCGTCGTCGGGAACAAACGCGCATCGGGAATAGAGGCTCGCCAGACAGCCTACTCCGCCTCTTCCGTCAACTGACATAACTACTGTTGCTGTTCTTCTCACCTGCGATTGAAGTCACGTGATGAATGGCTCGCTGGACAGCTTGTAGGTCTTCAGAACTGCCACTTTTCTTGCTTCCGATTTAGAAGATATATTATTCATGCCGGATCAGCTCTCTGACCTCATTCCCAGCTGCGATGAACTAATGTAGTGTGTCTCTATTTCTATTGTCATTTATACTCTTTCCCGTCTTTAATGCTTATCTCCATTTTCTTCACAGGTAAGAAGCCCCCATGAGTCATGGCGACGTCTTGGAGCGCTTTCCGCGACCGGGTTCTCTTCCCTTATTGGTTCGGCTCGTGCATTTGCCAGGTAACCGTTCCGTGTCGGCCTCTCGCTAGAGGTCGACACAATGAACTTTTTCTCTGAATCATAGGTACCTATAAGGTGTCTCCGAGTGTACTTTTTCATTCACCCCGCTAGATTGGTTCCTCTATTGGATCCTCTGCTACACTCTTTCCATTTTCCCCAGTCTATACGACTCGTCTACCTCTATTACCAGCTTAGAACTGTCTATCAGTCACGCTCGTTACGGTGGTGACGAGACATGGTGGCAGCTGCGCAAAAGAGATCCTTTCCCCTGTGGAAGAGTCCATGGCTTTTAGTAAACTAGCTGCGCACGGGGAAAAAGCCAGTCTCCACGTTTGACCGCGAGGATTTCCTAAGTCGCATATCTTAGCTCCCAAATTCAAAGTGCTCAATTCTTCACTCACATAAACTTAAGTCCTCTCTATGGATTATAGCACAAACATTTAAATGGGCTTCTCCGATGGGTTGCGAACGCTTGAGCTGAACGAAAGAGCTGTTTGACTTGCGGTATTTTCTTCTGGGGTGGGTCAGCACATCCCAAATATTCATTCATTATGCGAAATCGGTACGTCAAGGCGATATTTGTTTTGAATACTCGTCTTTTTGGTGACCTCAAGTTTAATTTAAAGCATAATATCATTCCTCTATCTATACGTTTTCCAATGTACACGTTATGTGGAAATAATTCTCTCTCAATTTGTGTTCAGTGAATGTCAACATTTTGACAATACCCAATTTAGAGGGGATCGGAAGTTCTTGGATCGGAATGCAGGAACAATACTCGTCAGTAAGGAGCCTGTCAATAGGAGGAGAAACTCCGCTCCTGAAAACGAGCGATACGCGTCGACAGTTCGCTGTAAGTTTGCGTACGGAGCGCCGCTCTTGGCGAAAGTTAAAAGTCCGTCCTACTCATGTTTCCCGCTGCGATACAAATATTGTAACGCCGCGATTCAAGTCTTCTGTCACACGTTGATCTCACATTTCTGACTGAAAGTACACGATAACGACCGGTTAAATATTCTCGCTTGATAACCCATGTAAATTAGCTTTCACCTCGATATCGTCGTCAACTAACTAGCATAACAACTTATCTACCTACATTTATTAAGCACATTACCAGAACTTCGTCATACCAAATCGACATCAAAATATTTTCTGACGCTAAGCGTTAACCTGAAATTATAAAACGAGACAAAAAGTATTAATATTCGAAGGGTTGTATTAGACGGCGCTATCTCTAATGAAGTAAAGGTCACATCGGGTGTACCACAGGGAAGTGTCATAGGCCCACTTCTGTTCCTTTTGTACATAGACGACATCAGTGAAACAGTTGACAGTACGCTAAGATTATTTGCTGACGACGCAGTGGTGTATAAAGAAATTCATAGCCTTAATGATAAGGAAGCGCTAACTAAGGATCTCGAGGCAATACAAGAGTGGTGCGATGCGTGGCAGCTAGAATTTAACCTGAAAAAATGCGTTGTTGTGAATTTTTGGATACGGGAAAACTCTTCTTGTAACAGCTATTGCATAAAAAACAGCAAATTAAAGACTGTAGAATCCGTTCAATACCTCGGAGTTAAACTGACTAATGATCTCTCGTGGAGTAAACATATTCGAGAAATTACCGGTCAAGCTAATCGTAAATTGTGATTTAATAAAAGAGCACTTGGCAAGTGCGACGATAAAGTTAGGGAAATCAGCTACTTCTCCCTCGTTAGACCCCACTTGTAATATGCTGCCAGTATTTGGGATCCTTATGAGATAGACTTGAAAACTGTGTTAGAACGCGTGCAGCGAAGATCGGCAAGATACGTTAAAGGCCGTTATGATTATCTCGTTAGTGTTACCGACCTTTTGCAGCAACTGGGATGGGAAACGCTTTCAGACCGTCGATTAAAATGTAGACTCAATCTATTATGTAAGTTCCAAACCGATCAGTTCTCTGAGAACGTTGATAATATTTACGAAATCCGACATACTACGGTAGATTAGATAATGAGAATAAAATTAGGGAACTAGACTGCAGAACGGACAGATTTAAAATGTAATTTTTCCCGTGAACGATAAGGGACCATAACAGCTGCCAATGAGACTTTTATCTTGTTTTGTCGATAGGTAGTGTAGCTCTTTGTAGATGTAGGTCTATCTAATACTTGCATCCTTATCTGTAACCTAGTACTAATAGCACGTGCATGTTGGTGACCACTCACCCCCTGCCACACACCCCTGAGGTGGCCTGCAGGGTATTTCGTAGATGTAGAATCTTAGCGTCGTACTGACTCACCCACGAGCACACGAGTCTCCAACTTCAAATAATGGCAGTAAATGACGTAGATCACTAGAGAAAATAGTTTGCTTTCTCACCACCTACCTGACGCTGTGTTCGAAACCTTCCTCCCCTCCGCTCTTCTGCTCGCGACACCCTTGGAACGGGGTTTCCCTTCCCCTCCAAACTGGAGTTTCTCCTCCTCCTCCTCTTACAGGCTCCTTACTCGTCAGATTGAACTGCGACGCCATTCTTCCTCAGTGATCTAACACAAAATTCCAAACTCCATCGAGATCTCTCTCAGAGTGCATTCAATTAAATACAGAATTAATTCGTGTTCTCTAGAAAAACTTTAAATATTATTTGGGAGCAAAGTACTATGTAGTGTTATATTTCTTAACGTATCTCTGTAATTTTTTACTTTCGTTGTGTTGCATATTTTTAACCATATAATACGAATAATATATCCATCGCTATGAAGTATACTGCCAAAGCTTTACGTTAAATATTTTGAAAATACAATGTTTTCAATCGAGAACTCTTGTCTTGTCATGCTATCTCATGACGTATCGAAAAAAAAACATTTACTTTTACACTCCACGCTGTGGATGCCTTCATTTCAAGGATAGCGGTCTGCGTAGGTGGTAGTCACTACTCGCCAGTTTATTTTACGTCTTGGGCTAGTCTCTAGTCAAAGGTCTCCTGTGAAAAACGCTTCATCGTAGATGATGTTGGCAGAACGATTCGAAAACCAATCATTTAGTGATCGATCCCGTGTTTCCGAAAAGAGTCCATAAACTTTCGGAATCACAAAATAAACCCCATCACGTCCGCGTTAACTTTGATTCACGAGGTTCTTCGCCGAGGACGAACCGTCATTCAGGCGATCGGGAGGAGATGTAAAATAAAAAAAAAGCGAAGAGGCGCCCGCAACGTCACGGACGAAGGAAGCAGCGGTTAATTGGAGGACGGTGGGGAGAAAAAAAAGACAAGGGTGGGGGGGGGGGGGGGGCAGGGGTCTTCAAGCATCGATGGGAGATGGGGTAGAGAGAGTGACTGCTTGACAGATTGTAAGGGTTGAGAGGACGAACGATAAGGCACGATTTCCCCGGTCGAGGAGTGAAGCCATTTTGCGAATGCGCAGTTGGACATATTGGCTCGATGATTTGCGCAGTTAATTCAGTGAAAACAGAGGTATAGTTGGAAGGATGAGAGTGACACCGTGGTTGTTTTGTGTCTGAAGTTGAAAAACGAGCGTTTTTTTAACGCGGTATTGGAGTTCTCACGCGTTAAATTTTGGAAGAAGAAAAGGTCTTCCCTATTAAGCGCTTATACACCATCTTAGGCCAGGTGGTGTGAACAGGGTGGTTGGTTACTTCTGGGTGGTGACTGATAACTCATTTGTACCATTGAGGACACAGGCCGTGGAGGACATTGGTAGGCACGATGTAACTTCCTCTCCGATCGTTTCTAGGGTAAAAAATAGATTATATCTACGTCAGAGTCAAGTGAAATGCCGTAGCGTGCTCTTTTGTCACTCTATCCCGATATATTTTTTACTATTTCCATCCAAATATTTCAAATCCAACCCATTGGTTACCGATATTTTTCTAATCGATTCCGGAAAGTCACAAAAATAAACGCCGAGGTGGGTGGAGGAAGGATTATATGGAGTAGGGTGGAGAGAAACCCAACTTGGGAATTAGCTTTACTTTCAAACAAAAGGCACCAAGGGAACCACAGTTTAGCATCCCATCCGACAGGTGGAGTGATGCACTTGGGCATCCCAAGTATGTACCGGGTTTCCATTGAATAATACCCGCCGGAGTTCGGAGTTTGACGTCAAAATAGCGTCATTGTCGAGGCTCGAACATACCAAGACCTTCCTGAATAAGGGCTCACACAACAGTTTTTTTCGGACGCGCGATTACGAACGATATTCGGTTACATGCATCGCACGTTCCTTTTACAACGCGTCCATGAATGAATATGGAAGAGCCGACGCTCTCTTTTAACGTGTTCGGAGCGATTTTTGTCCATGTAAAGATCTGCGTGAAATTTTGCATTCGTGCTCTCATTAGTGGTGCAACCTATAGAAGAAATAGGTGAGAAAAATCGCATATTACCGGTTTGTTTTCTTTGGCAATTTAATGCTGTATTTACACAGCCGCAGTTACAGCACATGACATGCATTTCGTAATATTTTGATTTCATGTGTACTGATTTTCTTCTATGCGCGAATAAATACATTACGATTGTTGCTAACAAACATAATGTAGTCACGCCCAATCCAAAATTCGAAAAAAACATATTTCAATATAATTTCGTCTAAATTTTGTGTACGGCGCCGAAAACTCAAGTCATCAAATGATATATTAATTAAGGAAAACAATTAAGATATAACTATCGTATCGTTTCCATTACTGCCTCTTTTGTGTGTTCCAATTCATAAACAGATGCACTTAAGGTGGTTTGAGCGAGATAGTTCCCTAGTCATAATGGATACCATATTCAAATTTTAATTTTTTCAATTTCAGCGTCAGCAAGAAGTATGAAATAAATATTGTAATATTCATGGCGCAAAGATATAGTTATATATGATAAAAATTCTCAGTAATTAAATAAAAAAATCTACATAAGTCTCCAACTTGACTCATTTTTTCCCCGCCGTACGGCTGAAAACCCTACAAAACAGCAGGCTTTTGTGCGATCCTGTAAAAATTACTGTGGGGAGTAATAAATTATTTTTTATAAATAGTTGATAAAACATGCAATCTACACATCGTTAGTTTTTTGACGAAATCCAGGTGTTATAAATTACTAATTTGTTTAATATTCTCCCTCTGGAGCGCACAGCCATAATCTATCCCATGTAAAACAGCTTATAATTTTAGGCTAATTGCTCGAAAAGTAGTTTGGCAAGGGGTTGATATTTTCATATCAATGGAAAGATGAGGGTTCTTTCTTTAAAATTAGGCCAAATTCATCAAATTCTACGTGAATTGATCTTTCGCTCAAACTATCTTAATTAAAATGTGATCCTTCTATTTTTTCCGAATCACTTTAAAATTATTAAAATGTTCGCACTATGACCCACGATTAGTGCTCCAGCCACCTAAACGGAACAATCGCGCATCGAACGTGCGCAACGACGTCACTCGGCGGGAAGCTTGAGATTGAAGGCTTTTCTACGCGTTCTTTAATCCTCTCATTCGCCCTTCTCTATATGTGCACTCCCGCGCCCCCATACGTAATCATTTTTAATCATTTTGATTTTTTACTCATCTCTCGCCGTTTCTAATCCCAGCCTCTTACACCCCACCCCCCCCTCCACTCCCGGAAGCTTTCAAGTAAACGAAGCTTTTAAACGTAAAACACTACAGCGAGATAATAATGATGTTTATTGATGTCTAAATGCTCTCATACAGATCTCGGGAACATGCATGTATGCTTGTATAATGCATGTTGGTGAATGTATGCTTGTATAATGCATGCACCCCCTGCCACACACCCTGAGGTGGCTTGCAGGGTATTTTGTAGATGTAGAAGTGACTTTGTAAATGGGCTCGAGGCTCACGGCGTTGAAAAGTCGTGCTCATCAGAACTCTCACTATTTCATTTTTAGACTCGTTCGACGCCTTATCCTTCTCCTAATATGTCATCCTCTCGTTATACTTTCAGTTGGATCCACCGTAAAATAACTTCAGCGTCACTTTATTTACATTTTGGCTTATTTTATTTTTTTTTTGAAATGCGTGATATGCACAACAAAATCCTGGATTTTCTCGTTTTTGTTAGTTCTAAGGTTTCTGCGGAGCTGATGGATCTCTGCATTTCTCCGGGATTTCTTCCGCGTTTATTGTTTTGTGGGACAACAGTGTCTCTGGCTGTTCTGCCAGCTTCTTAAAAAACTGTAGTCCCACAAAACGGCAAACGTGGAAGAAATCCCGGAAAAAATTCAGAGATCGTTTTCAACGGAGCAGCACCTACTCTGAAATTGGGAGTGATGCGAAAACTTACTAAAGTACACATCATGCAATAAATCCCTCACATTTTAATTCTGTCTTTATTTTTTGGAGAATCCAGGTTTCATAGAATGTCTGTAACTTCTTGATAAACGAGGAGAATGTCATTTTCTATCCTTTGCGATATATTGCGGCACCGTTCTACGGCCAGGGCCCCGCAGTCCATCCCAATTGCTTCCCCAACACCTCCTCTAATGACTCCTTCTGCGAAACCCTTTCTGCATGAAGATGAATGTCAATTTTGCTTCCGAAGAGTATTCTCTTCCCTTGAGCTGTCTCCCTTCTTAATCTACATCCATAAATTACCATGCAAGCCACCACTAGGGTGTGTGGCACGGGGTGATTCCACACCAGGCTTGCAGCACTCGTCCCAGCACAAGTCAGAACCTCGCACGCTCCCCCTGCCGCCAGGCGCAGGCCAAAAAGCAGTCAGGAGAACAGTGCGCAGTCCAACCGGAAACTGGGAGAGTGATACGTAAATGAAAATGCAAACATGCAGAACAATGCTATAGACACATCTAGTGGTTAATATTACTGATACTGTTAAGTTATAAATGCTACGAGATGCTACTTCATGCAGAGAACAAAATAAAATAATTCCGGAAAAATCGACCAGTGTGAAGTGTTAGTAATGATGTTGTGTCATTTAGCACAAGTGAAAATCCTCCTCTACCTATTGAGGGTGGGAGTAAAATATGATTGATCTATCGCAACTATTATGATCCCTTATTGTGCGTGGGAAAAATGATATTTTAAATTTATCGGTTCTGCAGTCAATTTCCTTTATTTTATTCCTGTGATAGCTTCTACCGTAGTACGTCGGCTCTAGCAATACATGTTGAAAAGGTGCAGAGTAAAAATCAGTCAGGAGAACAGTGCTCAGTCAAACCAGAAACTGGGAGAGTGCTATGTAAATGAACATGCTCTACACTATAAATATGCTTCCAATGTTGGAGGGACCGTTAGTATTGATGTAAATCTCTTCGAAGCTCCGACGCTGTGGATAGGCCGGAGGAGGACCGTGATCTTTCTTGCGTCCCTCACACACCCCTCTTACTCATCCTTTTCATCCACTCATCTCTCTCCTCCTCGCATCCCTCAGTCCGCCCTTCAATTTTTACGAACCCCTCCTTCCCCCCCACCCCCCACACACACACTCTTCACCCAACCTTACAATGTGTCTCCCAAGGTCGCCGCGTAGGACCCATCTCGTGCATTCATCAGGAGTTCGTCCCCACTTCGAGACCCTTCTCTCTTTATGTGAGCTCCTCACTCTCATTCTCTCCTTATGGCTCTGAGAGAGGGAGCAGATCGATTCCCTCCCTTTTATTATTATTCGGAGAGATTCCTCGCTCTTCACATCGTCACCACTTCATATACACAGACAGATACACACCCACACGCAAAAGACAAAGAGACGGTCCTCAGCCCTCGCCCACCTCCCCCTCCCTCTTACAATGAATTTCCTTTCCTCTCTTTAATTATAAGATCCTCGCCCCTCCCCCAATATCCTTCCCCTTCCCTTCAGTACACGCCTTCCTCATAGTGATGCGATCCCACGCGAAACTGTACGTAAGAGTATAATAGTCAAAGGAAGCAAAAATCGTAGTGCACAAAAATGTACCACTCCCTGGTTCAACATATGGCGGCGATCCTCGGATATTCCTGGATAAGCATACATGTAGGCTTAATGGGGTGCGAGATAAGTGTACCTTCCAATAGGTAGGTTAGAGTAATAGGAATGCGTGGCTTTTAGTCGTGGAATGAATTGTAGTAACAGCGAAACGGCTGCAGTCGCAACTGTTTCGGTCAGGCAACGGTTTCAATAACTGTTGCAAACAACAGGTTAGTTTCGTGATCGTGCCGCAGCCGCGCCGCTGTACTCTGTGCAGCTGCAACTGATATAAGCTGAAGCTTACTGTTTCGTCTTCTATTCTGTTCCAGTTGCACACCACGTGTGGCTGCGTTGTGGTTAAATGCTACAATCTGTTGGACTTGAATCTTTTGCAGGCGGTTCCTGGTTTATTCAGCCAACAAATGTCCGCCCGTCGTCACAGATAGAATTATAGCTGTGAAGTACCTATATTTCATGGATGCAAATGAATTTGTTACTTTATTTAAGTGAAAGATTTCTTATTAGGTAGAATACAGAACTACCAGCCATGTTCTAAGAGCGCTGACCGATCGCCTGTTGTTTGATGTGCCTCTAGCTGTTGTCCGCAACAGGGTGTTTCGCGGAACTGTTTCTTTTTGACACTGTATCGATTGCGAAGCAGTTGAAATGAAACTGTTGCGTTGTTTTAGTGCCATGTCCATAACCATTTAGTGCCATAACATTATTCCCGGCTCGATAGAAGCGCTCGTCGTTGGTTTGAGTGAGAATATTTACAGAGAATGTATGAGAGGGAGAGAGAGGGAGAGAGAGAGAGAGAGAGGGAGAGAGAGAGGGAGAGGGAGAGAGAGGGAGAGAGAGAGAGAGGGAGAGAGAGAGAGAGGGAGAGAGAGAGATAGAGGGAGAGGGAGAGAGGGGATTGATAGATAAACGTCTTTATTGGGGCGAGATTGCGACTTTAAAAGGCCCTTCTTCCCTCTAACCCCTGGAGTGGAGTGGAACGGTGAAGTAGAAAGTGTGTTCGATGGGTGATAGGCTAGTGGGAAGGCTAAGAGGGGTTGACGGAGGAAGTCACGGAGTCTGAATGCAGTGGATGCAGTAATGCGGGTTATCTGAGAAATATTTACGGTGTGGGAAGGAGGGATGAATGGAGGTTGGAATGGTCGACATATCACTTCAAATGCGCTCTCACGGAATAAGTCCTTCTCTTTGGATGAGTTTGTTCTTGTACCGTATGAACATTGAATATAATATAGAGGACGTGCTTACACTCCTCCATGCATGAATATACATACGGATCCTAAACTTGCCCCCAGTGGGTGTTGCCAAACATTCCGCATGCACCGAAAAATCATGACCAAGCAGATTGTAGCGCCGCCACTCTAGAGAAGGTGGTTCTAATAAGGAAAGGCCGTGATTTAAATGGAGATACTGGAAATAAAGGTACCGGAATTGGCCTCCCGATTAAACCGGACATTTTTGACACACAGAAGCATAACCATGCCGACTGCAGCGCGACCTATCTTTTGCGGAAAGCTAGGCAACACCTTTGCCCGTACAGTAGTTCCAAAGTATTAGATCCATATGTATATTCATGCCCCCATGCAATATATTGCTTGTGGAGTCATGGCAGGCGAATTCTGTTTACGCCGGACACTTTGAGATTCGTGACTTCTGCATGTCAGAGCCGGGTTAGCTCTTGAATTGTCCTGATGAAAACTCTACCAGTGTATAAAAGTGGTTGTTGCGCTGTAGCAGCTATCGTATGTTTCCACTCTGTTGTAAGGCATTTAATTTCTGACAGAAAGTGAATAATGGCGGTCTTTCATCTCACTGCCACTGAAGCGTGTTTTCGATGGTTGAGGATTTCCCCTTTCTTTCAGACAATCGTACTCAATTGCATGGAAAAAGTCGGGAGTGGTTGTTTCAAGGACACGGCCCAAGATTCTAATTGAATACGGAGCCTACGTTAGTGGGAAGGTGAAAATATTTATTAAGAGACCGTCGATGTGTTTATGCCGCGTCTTCGTTCTGACATTTAAAACCACCTCACCCATTCCAACACGGTCATGATGGTATTAATCAGTGGCTAATATAAGACGCCATTTTTGATGAGATACATTTTATTGTATTTCCAGTGAGAATTTCGGTGAGTATGGGCCGATATCTGAAATTTAACCGAAATTTCAATACCCAGTAGTGATATATCACCAACAAATAATCAACAGAGTCCGTTATTTTACTTGACTGGGTATATAATGACAAAATCTTTCCTTTGGAACAAGAATCATAGCGCTAAAACATCTTAGACGCTTGACGTAGTACATGCAATGTAATGCGCGGAAACTTTCGAAAACGCCCAAAATGGCCGCAGATAGCAGCGGCATGAATACACATATGGATATAAATCTTCTGCTCCACTGTACGGGCAGCAGTTTTGCCTAGCTTTCCGCAAAAGATATGTCGCGCTGCATTCGGCATGGTTCCGCTTCTGTGTGTCAAAAATGACCGGTGTTAATAGGGAGTCCAATTCCGGTACCTTTATTTCCAGTATCTCCATTTGAATCACGGCCTTTCCTTATTAGAACCACCTTCTCTAGAGTGGCGGCGCTACAATCTGCTTGGTCCTGATTTTTCGGTGCATGCGGAATGTTTGGCAACACCCACTGGTGGCAAGTTTAGGATCCATATGTATATTCATGAGCAGTGGGCTCCTAAACGCGCCTCGCGCATGCGTGGAACCAACTCAATGTGATGCTCGGTAGTCTACGATGGTAATCGCTTACCAAATCGAACGAGACCAAATTAATTTCAATCGCGTAATTAGTCACGAAGTTAAAGAGTCAAGAGTCGATCACCCCGCAAACGTTACGTCGCCGTCTTCGACCTGGTGCTACATTGCCCGCCTGATGTGAAAGACGTATTACCGTCAAAAACTACGGCATGGCACCCATATCATATTCGCCCGAAGGATGGCAACAAAGCGTTGACTTAAATGAGTCAACTTTTCGTGTCTGACATCACGCTCCTCAGAGTTGCCGTGGAGACAACCTCCTCTGCGTATAAGGGCGTATCTAGCCTGTGCACACGATCCAAGATCCTTTCCCCCCCCCACCCTCCCTCCCCTCTCTCCTCACTGGCCCACCTTTCTCATCTCTATTCCTCACATCGGTGAAGATGTTGTCAGTTTGGCGCCTATCGACGCTATATTTGGTGTCATATTTTTCCATTCAACTAGCGCCTTTTTTGGGCGTTTAGCGACCCTACGCTTCTATTAGCGCCCTTTATTATTATTTTCATTTGCGCTCGCTAGAGGCGTCTCGCATGTGGATGCTCGTTAGTGAGGCCGTGCAAAAGAGTTGGAAAATTTTCGCCTCCTCCTTGCGGGAGGCATTTTTCTCAGAGAACAATCTCAACGGATGTGAATATCGCGCTGAGACAACGGAGCGAATCAAATTATATCTCCCTCATTTAATCATGGTCCACTGTGCGAGTCAAAATAAATCCTGAATTCCATTCCATAGTTTCAAGCTCAACTATGTGTAAGTTGAATTTCACAAATTACAAAGTAAATTGGTTTTTCCTCCCACAGATTTATTTTCCTGGTACGACATGTTTCAACGTAGCTGTGTCATCATCAGGTACAAAATTTTAACACGCCAGCCTGGATTTGATTGTCCTGGATTTGCAATCAAATTCAGAATGCTGAGTTAAAATTTTGTACCTGATGGTGACACCGCTGTGTCGAAACATGACGTACCAGGAAAATAAATCTGTGGAAGGAAACCGAAATACTTTTTTATACCTGAATTCCATCATTTTTTGGAATTCCTTAAAAAATCAATTTTAATTTATGACTCGTCTTAGTCATTAAGAAATAAAATTTAATATCATTACCTGCAGATTTGTTGTTTGAAAGCATTTTTATGAACACTTTGTCTAGCCGTAGTTGCCAAAGAAACGATATACAGTGATTTTACGCATTTTGGCTTCAATTATCGAATTATTTACTAATTACTCCTAATACACGATCTGCGGCTGTCTACATTTTATTGCCGTTAAATTTCCAGGGAGGAATCGCTTTTAATTAACAATTTTTCAATAAAACTGATGATTTCAGGCCTGACCTCGTGGAAATTATAGATATTCATGATGAGAAAACCACCTTTGTTATTTCCACAAGACTTTATTACGCTGGCACGACGCGCGTTGCACCACACTGTGGCATACTCAAGTGCTGAGTATGCCACAGTGTGGTGAAACGCGCGTCGTGCCAGCGTAATCATGTGTTGTGGAAATAACAAAGGTGGTTTTTTCATCATGGATAACAATTTATCGTTTAAAGGGTATACATATTTGTTAGAAAAATATTAATTTCCTAGATGCATCAACCATTTCTGTATTTAAAACCATGTAGGTATGTACAAGTTCAATTTTCATGAAAAAAATAGCGTGGAGAGGTATATGATTTCATTTTTTTTTAAATGACACGTTTCTCAGTAGGTAGTCAGAATATGGATGAAATGGCACTCAAATTAGTATCTTACGCTGGGAGACCCTTAAATTATAGTTGGCAGCGCAGGAGCAGAATATGTCAATTTCAATTTTTTTTAAAAAAGATCATGAAGTTATAATTTTTTCGCACATGATGGCTGGCTGTCGAAAAGTATTTATGGGCTTTTGCTACTGGAGGGGGAGAAAGAGAAGCAAGCTATCTTTTTTTCTGGAACTGCACCCTTTTCTTACCTGCCAGGAGGATTGAAGACCTGATTGGAGAGTTTGAAAATGTATTCCTGTTCTTTTTGGAGGCTTAGGTGCATTATTTTTAAAGATAGACTTCCATCGCTACCAACTGTCTGCCAATTAAAAGATCTTAGGCTTTCCCGGCGTATAATATTAGTAAAATTTACTAAAGACAACCTCGGCCTCAGAGTGCGTGGAGTGTATAGCATCCCTTGTGAGTGTGGCCTCGCCTACATTGGAGAGACTGCACGCACGGTGGAAACCAGAATCAAGGAACACAAGAGTTTTTCAACCCGGAAAATTGGCCCTGGCAGAACATAGTCTAGATAATGCGCACTCCATCAATTTTAACGGCACCAAAATCCTTTGCCGTTCAAATGGATACTGGGATCGTTTGATGAAAGAGGCAATCGAAATACGTTTGGAGGAGAAGAAGTTATATCGAGACTCTGGGCAGTACATCAGCCAAATATGGAGACCACTACTCAATAAAATTAAACGGTTGCGGTTACAATGCAAATTCAAACCTCCTTGAACGAGCCGGTCAACAATGGGTTTTCAACCGCCATTGGCCAGCTATAAAAACCCCGGCATGGACCAACTCGGCAATCAGTCACAGCCCTGATGACGATGAGGGAGTCACTCGTCGAAACGTTGGCCTTTAAAAGCCTTACCCGGTGGCAAACCCGAGAAGATTTTACTAATGTCTGCCAATTGTATCCACGGCGTCACCTTGTTCCTTGGAGATGCGATGAAATCGGACTTAGGACTTGATTGAATGTTTCCAACAGGTCATGTTTGCCATAATAGTGTCTCTTTTTGGACCAAGTTCATTTTATGCTATAGGGATTACATTCTCAGCAAATTTAAAGTAATTTTGTCCTAATTTCATTTGACAAAGTGTTTGTTTCATAAGATAATTCTATCACATGCAATTATTTATAAAAATAATACAATGGCAAATGTGATGACGTTTCTTGATTTTTCGTGGAAAAGCGACACAGCAAAATACATGTTTGCTTTCTGACTCTCATTGACAGTATTAAGGTATCGTATACTTTGATGCAGTAGTAAATATTCCGAAGATGTGTGACTAAGGATAAAGAGCACGAAAATTTGTAATTTTTTTTTGTTCTGGAAAGAGTATGTATATCGTTGGAGAAATTTCAGTTACGAAGCTGTATGAAACGAAAATGAATCGTTGAATCAATGCAAGTTAAAAAAATATATAGAATCAAAATAGTTCTGTCTTTAGTAAGCTGCTGCTTTTTTCGTGAGTGAATGGTTAAGGTTTATTCAATTACTCTGATATAGGTTTTCGCAGAAGTGCATCGTATTTTGGCTGGGTGTGAATGAGATGATATTCGTAGTCGTAACCGCATAGGTTTTTTATTATGGGTTTCCGTATCGAGGGTAATCACTAATTATTTATTCTATCAATCGATTTTATATGATGTGCTTTCTTGACCTCCTTTATTTATGATATAAATATGAGGAGTTTAGGTCAAATAAAAATGCAAAACCTCCACCAACGTTTCGAGTATAATATATATATATATAATATTGAAAAATATTAATGTCAACAATACTTTTTTGAAAAAAGTATGGTTTAAAATATATGATAAACAGTCATTAAAAAAATATAAATTTATATATAAATATATTTTTATATAAATATATTTTTATATATATATAAATATACTTTGAAAACACAGGCACACGAAAATAAAAGGACACTCACAGAATAATTTACGGGACGTTTCGACGGGCGAGCCATCTTCGTCGGCGACAAGAGAGTAACTAGTGGTCTGTTACCTCGGGGCGGGGGGGGGGGTGGAAGCGGAGCAGGAGCAAGGGGTTAAGCCCGGGCGATTCAAATGCTCTTAAGCACCAGATGAAAGCCATCTCGCGAGTCCTCAATTCAATATTAGTTGCTGATTCGGGGAGGGCTTCTAATATAGAGAGAGAGAAACATTTATTGAAGGTCTTACGATGGGAAGCGGTATGTTTAGGAATGGGATCAATGAAGGGAGGACATGTGGTGGAGTGGCGGTGCCCATTCATTCGTATTGAAAGCGGGGTAGTACATTATATATAGTCATCTTCAACATTACATTACCCAATTACCTTTTAAGTTTTTTGATATTGAGATTTATACTTGTAATTTCGTTGTTTCGTTTATTTTTTTTGTTGAAAAATTGTTTCATTTATTAAATTATAGTAAATTTTACTCTTATTGGAGGCGTCTGTCCTTTTATTACATTTAGTATTTGGAAATATGGAACATTTCTGTGAATAACTTTTTGATACATTTTGTTCCGAAGGCCAATAGTATTGTTTGGTTATGCCGACGAAGCACAGGCATCCATTTGAAAGTTGATTTTTAGAAATACTATTCTCATTATATTATTGGGATTTTTATGCAATTGTACTGTAATTAAAGTAAGTATGCTGCTTCGTTTCTGCTTGCTTGATGCAAACTCGTGGTTTTCAAATCCTCGGGTGGTTCTAACACCCAACTACGGATAAAGCATCGATCCGTCGATAAATCCAATACACCGGCGTCATCTTCATCCTCCTCCTCTTTTGTTCTCCCCCCCCCCCCCCCCCCTGCTTCCCACCCCTCCTTCTCCCCCTCTCCCTCCTACACCCCCACTTTTTGGATCTTCTTCACCTTCTCCTCGTTCAGCTGGCACACAGCGCCGAGGGGCGGATGGCAGGAGGTGTCAAGGGCGGCCGGAGGTCAGACCTTGGGCTGACTGGGGACGGAACGTATGTACATACAGTGGGCTGAAGTCTAAAAGGCTGAACAAAATTAAAAAAATGCTTCTTTTTCCAGCCTGGGTGTTGAAGCTCTACATCATTACTCCATTAATTGCTGCATGTGGTGTATATTGCGTGTTATTTTCCATAGTTCTCACTCGTTAAAATAACTCAAATTTTAACAAATAAGTATAGCGAAAAACGTCTACCTTTGATTTTCTCTCAACGCCTCCAGATTCAAGCTGCTTCTGAGTAAGTGATTACCATAAGAGTCTAAGTTGATATCAAATTAATAAAACTACTCCTTGTCTTTAAATCAATGTAAACAAAGTTTCGAGAGATATTTGTGTGCGCTATTTTATACATTGTTTTCAGTATTTGATTTACGTAAGCAGCAACATAATTTATACTAATGCTGATATACGACGAGTAATCATTTTCGACCGTTGGCGTCGCTGAAAATAAAATGTGAGCTTTCGATAGAGTGGCGTCCGAAAAGATTTGAATTTTCGAAGCTGCTTCAGTTGGCTTAGGATCATTTAAGTTTGATTGTAGGATTTTCTCACATCGCGGTGTTGCGTTAACTGAAGTATGTTTCCAAATACACTTATTCACCTATTGCTGTGCAAACTTGTTCCGGGTTCGCATGCCACGTTAGGGTGTATTGAATTTCGCCATAATTTTTTTTCGGAACTGTGCCCATTGGAAAAAAGTACCTTTTAAGGCCAAGATTGCGGGAATAAAAAAAATTTTCCGATCCAAAAATACTTTACCTGGGTGCCTGGGCCTGAAAGTTTAAGTGCAGGAAATGAGTATCTACTGTTTGGTTGGTTGCCTGCCTTATTCGTACCCTACCAGACGCCTCTCGAAGCTCCCATCGTCATCATCAACGCCGACATCGAAGTGATGAAAAAATGATGTGTCACACCCACAGAAATATTTGAATTGAAAACGCATGAATTACTTCGTCCACATGTAAAGTTCGTATGTACGAAATTTCCAGTACTCAATTCGGTTTTTTTTAAGAGGAAAAAAATATTAGCGAAAATATTACAGCATAGTGACAGCTTTCTCATTGTGATATTATGCTCAACGTTCCAATGAATATATCACTCAATGTGCACGTTAATTCAAACCATGTTGTCGTTAATAGAATTCTCCAAGCTCCACCACTCGACTATAGCACATAATAATAAAATAGCATCCATAAGTCTTTCTCCGATCGTAAAAAAAAACTAATGGTTGACATAATTATTTTCCACTCAATAAACCCCACCATAATATACAAATATTTCAATGTCCTTCTGAATGCATTTATCATCTTAATTGAAGCACGATTTTAATTTCCCTCTATAATTTTCAGAATCAAATTAATTAACTCTCCTTGAATCAACTTTTTAAACCATGGCCTGGTACTTATATAAATTTTCCGGACTTCGCCGTGTACGAGTATGTGCATAAAAAAGACACAGACATTAAGAGGCAAGTATTTTGAAGCCATTGAAACTAATAAACATCAGTAAACTTGATAAAATTAATGTACATACGTGCCTCGTTCTAAATGGAGTCCCATTCGTGGTGGGAATAATACGAGAGAGGTTTTTGTTCATCGTCGCCCGTGCCTTGAGAGATACGCCATTTTTATTATTTGGCCCGTCAATCCGGAATACAACTCCCGTCATTCATTGAGCCAACATTTACCTATTTCCAGTGAACAGTTTTTGGGCAGTGAGCATATGTACAATGTAATCCATTAAACAATGATATTAGTGAAGTAAGTCACCCCGGAAGACCTCCTATAATAGGGTTTCCATCCATTGATTACGCTTGTGTTCAGCAGCAGTCTACTTAACAAGATATATATATATATATATATATATATAAGCATTACAATTGGCATAAAAGTATGCTCAGTATAACATAAATTGAAATACACATACTTTATGCATTAACAATAGAGAAATTCAATACAAGTAACAATTAAGGAAATATTGAATAAATATTACATAGTGATATCAATCACATGTTATGGTGGTAGATACTTAAACATTAAAAATATTGTCTATATCTATTTACGTAAATAACCATTTTCAGAGACGGCTAAGAAATCTGGCATCACTTATTACAGAAGATTAATAGGCAGGTTAATAAATAATTTAGGCGCAATATAAAGATATGAATTTGTGTATGCTTCAACATTGGGCCTCGGAACTCTAATATTTGTGTTATTTCTTTGCCTTGTTTTATGTAGGCACGGTTTATTACTTTGTCCTCCTCTATCATAACATACTCTGAGTACCTTGTTAGTAAATTTCTGAGAGGTAAAATATTTAAATTGATATATAATGGAAAGGAGGTATCCGTACTCGCTGCTCGAAGCATGGTACGTATAATTTTATTTTTGATTTCACGTAAAGACTAAGTATGGAATGTAATAATAATTAATGGAAAGACGATGTGCGCAGCCAAAAAGTTCGGAAATCTGGCGGTAGGTAGCACTCTGTGCGCGCAAAATACAGTCGCGGCAGAATATTTTGTTAACATTCAAACAAATTCGTTGGAACTAGTCATTTTAAGATGGAAAATCATCACCACACGGTGATTTATAACCTTAAATTATCCATGTTTGATGTTTTTGAGCTGGAAATCAACCAAAAATAAAACAACGGAGATGCGATTATTGACGTTTTGTGTTCTGAAAGCGCACTCCTGCGTTCTTCAATTCTGTTCTTCATTTTATGTTTCCAAGAGCGCAGGCTCTGAAACGAATGAATAGAATTTAAGGTAGTTTGAGCGAGATAGAGTTCCCTAGTCATAATGGAGACCATCTTCGAATTTTAGTTTTTAATTTCTGCGTCTGTAAGAAGTGTGAAGAAAATATGTTTATATTAATGGGGCTAAAATATTGTTATATATATATGCCACAAAAATTGTCAGTATTTTAATAAATATATTTACATAAGTCTCTAATTTGACTCTTTTTTTCACGCCGTGAAAACACCTTCACAACATGGTGTTTTGCGATTTCGTAGAACCTACTGCGGTGAGTAATGGATTAATATTTATAAATAGTTGAGAAAATATACACTGTTAGTTTACTTGACGATATCTAAGTGTTATAAATTCCTAAGTTGTTTTATATTCTCCCTCTGGAGCGCACAGCCATAATCTATCCCATGTAAAACAGATTGTATTTTCAGGGAAATTGCTCGAAAAGTATAGTTCGGCAAGGGGTTGATATTTTGATATAATTGGAAAGATGATAGTTTTAAAAATCTAAAATGAGGCCAAATTCAACCAAATTCTAGGTGAAGTGATATTTCGCTCAAACTAACTTATGCCCTGTTGTGTTGTGCATTGACCAACGGAAACCAAGGCGATTGGTAAGCACGCACGGTGGATTCTTTCAGGAACACCAGTTTAAGCGGCCAACGTCCGCACCTGTGAATCTCTGGTCCATCTAAATATCAAGTCCAGTGCATGGTTACAGATTTATACTCACTTGTGACTGAATCATTGCATTACACCCGATTTAAAACCAAAATATTAAAAAAAAATGAAAAGTGAAATGTTTTAATGTACCTATGTCTGTAAAGCCGGTGACCCACGGTAATTGTTTTCGTAAATTTATTTATGAATTCCATATACATGAAAAGAAATTCGTAAACTGTTAGACCCCATGTCACACGATCAGGAAATATTCATGAATTAGGCACTGATAGGCTGACGGCCGATAAGAGAACTTCGAGACTAGGCCTGGGCGATATTAGTAATTCAATATCGTGATACGATAATTTTAGAATATTTGCGATAACGATCGTGACGATAAATATCGTCTTATCGCGCCTCAAACGATAACTCATATCGTGAAAATAATTATCATCTTATCGCGCCTCAATAAAATAGTGTGAAAAATCACGCGATAATAAATGGCAATATCGCGACCCGATAAAATATCACGGTATCACGCCCCGATAAAAAACACGATAAATATAACGATAAAATATAATGATATTGCGCTTGATAAAATAATCGCGCCCGATAAAATATCACGATATTGCACTCGATAATATAATATCTTACGATAAAATATCCCGATAAATATCAGGATAAAATATCACGATAAATATCACGATAAAATATCACGATTTCGCGTCCCGATAAAATATCAGGATAAATTATCATGATATTACTCTCGATAAAATAATTGCACCCGATAAAATATGAAGATAAATATCACGATAACTCACCCCGATAAAATGTCACGATAAATATCAAAATAAAATATCGTGATATTGCGCTCGATAAAGCAATAGCGCCGGATAAATAACACGTTATAAAAACGATAAATATCACGATAATACATCATGATATTGCGCTCGATAAAATATCACGATAAATATCATGAAATTGCGCTCGATAATATCATGCAATCGCGCCCAACTAGTTATCGTGATGTCACGCCGCAAAATCGTGTCACAAAAGCCGATAAGTGACCGAGATTCATGAAGAATTTACAGAGTAATCTTATTTACAGAAATTTACCGAATATTGGCTTGCGCATGCGCAGTGGAACTCTGAGAGTATTCATGAATTATTCATGAATAAATTTACGAAAAAATTTACCGTGGGACTCCGGCTTAAGAAAAGTCTTTGCACCTCATATCTCTTAAATATATATTTCCAAAATACTCAAATATATTGAAGTTTCTTTTGAATGCTGCTATGTTCCGATATGCGCTTTCAACTTTTCACCTTGAAGAAATTGCCTCTAGGGAAAAATCCACCTGATTGTATATCGAATCACGGAACTTTGGCTTGCCGGGCGAATGCGGAGCCCACTACGCTACCCAGTCTGTCAAATTCACAAGGCAGTTTCGGAAGGAACGCAAGGGAATCAGTAAGCCTAGGTAGCGTAGTGGCCTGCGCATTGGTCCTGTAAGCCAAAGGTTGAGTTCCCGGTCCGGGTGTATTTTTTCCCAAGATCTTTTCTACGAATTTTCGTCGCAGATTTCGGGAGAAGTGAAACATCTTCATCACCTTGAATGATAAGCTCTCGATGTCACTTGACACTGTTTTCCAACAAGGAACTCGACGGTGGAAATTACTTCTTACCGTTGAGTAGTTACTTCATACACTTTATCTCTGAATTGGCTGATCATTTAGATATCAAACATTCGGAGTCCTTCGAGGGATGGATTGACTCTCTGTGCTTATTCAGTCGCCTTTCCCACGCTCCCAATGAGCGGTCACGATGAAGTCACAACGCAGTGGACGGCTATCGAAAGTCGAACGGTTTGACACTGAAACGACTTGAATCTCGTGCAAACAATTCCAGGAAATCCACGTATGAGTTTCGAACTTAAGTTCGCAATTGGCGCGAAGACTTCCGCGGGGTGTTGAGTGTAGTTTAAGAGAGATAGTTCATCATAGTCATCTGCCTAGTCAAAATGGATATTTGAATTTTATTTTTTTTATTCCAGCGTCTGAAAGAAGTGTGAAGTTAATATTGTAATAGTAATGGCGCAAATATATAGTTATGTATGACAAAAATTCTCAGTAATTAAATAAATAAAGGTACATTAGTTTCTAACTTGACTCATTTTTTCACGCCACAAAGCTAAAAAGTCTTCAAAACTGTGTCCTTTTTATGATTCTGTAAATATTACTGAGGCGAGTAATTGACTAATTTTTTATAAACAGTTGAGAAAACATAAAAACTACACACTGCTAGTTTTTTGACGAAATCTAAGTGTTATAAATTCCTAATTTTTCCAACATCCTCCCTCTGGATCACACAGCGGAAGTCTATCTCATTGTACAACATCTTGTATTCTAAGGCAAATTGCTCGAAAATTAGTTCGGAAAAGGGTTAATATTTTGATGTAATTGGAAAGATGAGAGGTTTTTTTTCATTAAAATGAGGCCAAAATTCATCAAATTCTAGGTGAAGTGAGTTTTCGCTCAAACTATGTACCTTAAGGCTGCATTCTTTCTGTTGTTTTACTGCGTTCATGTGAACGTCGCGGTGAAACACATGAAAGAATGCAGCCTTCTAAGTTCGCAACTTGAGCCACTTGTACGCGGTCTGTTAGATTGCATAAGGGAAAAAATATAATTTCATAATGAATATAAACACTAGAATCTTCCAAGATTACCAAGTGTTTTTATTCATTATGAATATCGAGAACTTCCACCATATCCAGCCTGAAACAGTTGAATTTATATGAAAAAATATAATTTTTAAGGCCGGTTGCTCAGTATGTGGTTACGATTTGTTCGTTTGTACGGTTTATAATCACATATTGAGCAACGAACGGTTCTTTGTAAGGTTCACGGTTTTAAATGACAATCCAACACACAACTACGACTGTAGCCGTGGAGGCCTTTACGCAAATTCGCGCCAAAATTCCATTCAAAACTCGTCGAACAATATTTCTCGACATCAGTTGAAACTTCATGACGGCGGGCATAATAATGTCTTGAAAGGATTCGTTGCCATCAAACTCCTTTTGCCTCGAAGGATTCTAACTTCTCTTGTAACTTGAATGGTCTTGAAGCATATCAACCAATGGGGTTGGGATTCAGACTACCGGACGAAAGATGGCCGACATGGAGTGTAAATTCCGTACGGAAACACCTCGTATTTTATGCTATTATATATTTATACAACAATAGTTTAATGCAAAGTGTACTTTTTTTAACGTGTAACATTTACTTTTAAGAATAAACGTGTTGGTAAGCTGCTTGAGGCGTTATATGGTCTAAATTAACGACAAAATATTTCTAGTGACAAAAGGAAAACGAGGGAAATCTCTCATCTTGTATTTTCAGAAAATTTTCATTGGGTATTTTGGCGTAAAATAATGATCTCCTTATTTCTATAAATCATTTCTACCGTTTTTAATACTTATAATGCGTCAACTGTTGGCACAATAAGACCCTCATTGAAGTATTTCCCTCATATAGACTTTCTAGGCGAGAAGTGGAAGCCGACTAATTATTTATGATAATTTACGATTTCTATACTAGTTTCTCCCAAGTATGAAGCCTGGCTGGATGCATGTAAATTTTAAATGTTTTCGCGGACAATTAAGGCCCTCAGAAAGAATACATGGAATATTTTGCGCAAACATTGGCTGGAACCGTCGATAAGCACGAAAACCAGCAAGAGGCCATATTGTGATAAGCTAGGAATACAACACATTTTTTCTCCCAAATTTCAAATGTTGGACGTAGCCTAGTGATTATCGTACTCACTGTTCCCTCAGCCGGAACTCTTAATTTGTTGTTTTTTATGTCTTATTATTTCTCTAAATCTGGATATGACATAAGGTCGGCGAGCCTTACCAAAAATTATTTCCATCTCTAGTTTCTGACTTTTTTAAAGGTAAACCATTGTCTCGGCGACTACAGGCGTATAATTCGGGATCTCTTGTCTGCAGATAGAACTAAAATTTATGTGCCTGCTGCATCTCTTCGTTATTGCTATTCCCCGTTCCAAATTTTGCGAATGTTTCTTTTTGAAACCTCTAATTGCAATGCTGACTTTTCAATGAAAGTGCATCAAAACAACATTCGCTTCAGTAATACGCGTTTTTCGAATCAATATCAGAATTTTAAGGACAAGTTTGCATACAAAAAGAATATCCATTCCCCAAACAACTCTTCAGGTAGTGCATTGCAGTGGTTAGAAGAAAATTGCTATTTAGTCCATACTATCCAACACGTGTTTGCACATTGTGACTCAAAGTTTTCCAGAAACTTTCCGATAGTCATTGATCTTTGGAAACCACAGTGGAAGTCATTCAAGATTTTTATGACAGTGTGAAAGTCCGTTCAGGTCGTATTCTTGAACAATCATCATAGTAAGCTCGCCTCGAATGGTCTTGAAAGAACTATAAGCGTTCAAGATGCTTTGTACAACGTTCCTTCTCCAAGACTTCTCGAATAGTGTGAAACAGGCTTTACTCCGCGGTCTTTAACTCTCAAGTCTCCACAGTCTTTACTCGCAGAGCTCGCCTCGAATGGTCTTGAAAGAACTATAAGCGTTCAAGACGTTTTGTACAACGTTCCTTCTCCAAGACTTCTCGAATAGTGTGAAGCAGGCTATACTCCGCAGTCTTTAAGTTTAGTAAGCAGTAAGCCTCGATAATGACTGTGTTATAGTCGAAACTCTGGGTCGGAAGAAATGAAACTTTCTGTGGAATATTACAAAGTGAAGTCATTGTGTTTCCACCAAATTAAGCCGAAAAATTTGATATATATTATTAAGTAGTAGTAGTAAAAGTAGTAGTGGTATTATTAAGTAGTAGTAGTAAAAGTAGTAGTGGTATTATTAAGTAGTAGTAAAAGTCCTTAGCCAGACATTGTTCCACCGGCCTTGTGTCCGTTGACAACTACATCCCAGAATTATAAAGGGCAGGGCAGACTCCATTCAAAAGGAGGATCAAGTGCATGCCTATGCTAGTGATGGCGAGCCACGACCCTCAAACAGCGGATTCATGAGTAGAGAAAAGAATGCAACCAATGAATTACATCCTTCTTCCTTCCGATCATCCTCTCTGCTTCCGAAACGCGTCGTTGTTACTCTGCCTTGTTTAACCGCACATCAGGTTTTTATCGTTTTAAACACGAATAAGTCGATGAATACAGTTTTACAATGGAGTGTTATTATAGTTTACTAGAATACACGAGCACCCAAAATCCAGTACAGTTAGTCAATATTTGGAGTTTAGGAACGGATTTATTCTATTTACGTTGTTTCGTGTTGGGTAATTTGACTGGGAAGTCGAATGCGTCTCATCTTTCGAACTACCACCGGGAATGGATTGAGTTTCGACTTTCGATTGTTCGCTGTATTTTTTTGTTTGATTGGTCAGCATGGTCTCGTGTATTTTCTTACGCTGCCGTCTTACATCCCTGGGTTATCCGTATCCTTCCATCCCCGCCCCCTCCCCCTTTGTGACGTCATCTCCACGGGAACGGCGAGTTGAGGCGCCGGAACACCGGTCGGTGCTGACATCTCCAGTCGATGCCTCGCAACTACTCACCTCGGTCTGTCGGCGGCGCCGGGCGCTTAATTCGGGCGCCCTCCGTCCAGGGGGCTCCCCGGTCGCCTTCTCCTCCGTCCCCTTTACAAACTGCCCTCATTTCCCGATGGACGAAATGTTCGGGTCCTTCTCCACTTCCACGAGCCAAGCCCCACTTACAGAGGCCGCACTCTCTCTCTCTGGGAGCAGCTCTGCCGCGCTTCGATTTTGACCAAGCACGGTGTTAATAAAAAAAAAAAGAATGGAAAAATAAGTAGGCAATGCACTTCTGGATAGTCTCAGGAAACCACGTATGGAAAGAGAGAAGACCTCTCGGACGCATGTCGCGTATTCTTATAAAATTATAGGAAATCTGGTCGCAGCGTGTCAAAGCTTCCCATATTTACTTATGCTGTCGACTGTTCGTACTTGAACTTGATTTTAGGGTATTTCAGGAGGATTCTTCGTAAAGCATGATGGACGATAGAAATCTGTTTATCTTCTGGATGTGATAGGGAATGTATCTATTATCAAGCAGTTTTTGTCTGCTGTGAATGGCATCGCAAAAATGAACTACGGGGAATTGGTAAGAAGCCAATATCATAGTTTTCTTCAAGTAGCTTTAAATTTACCTCCAGGCAACTTCCCGCGATGCGAAACTTGCAATGTGTATCAAACTTAATGACCAGCAACAGAAATTGTATCTCCATATGTTATTAGTTTGGCGGTTACTTCCTGGAGTTCCTCAGGGCCTCATTCTTGGACTCATGTAAGTCATAGGTTTCATTGATCATTTACGTAAAAGCCTTGCGTATGTCGTCAAAGCCTCCGTCCGTCGTTCAAAGATTCGCCGTCGTCCCACGAGAGAGGCGCTGTCCGGGAACCGAGCCCCGGTCTAACGCTCAGACACACACACGCATATCCACGCCCGCGCGCGTATTATATTGACCACTCGCGAACAGATGAACATCGTGGTGAGCCCTATTTGCATCCCGCGCGGCATTTTAAAGGTCCCTCCGCGTCCTTATAAATCAAAACAAACACAAAATTCCGCATTTTCGTTTGCATTGAGTAAAAACTATCGCTTTCGCTGACAGAATACGTTAGTTATTTGCTACAAAAAAATAAGATACAAAACATGCGAATGATTCGACGAATATGATTTTCAGTGGACACTTTTTGTAGCCATGGGAGCCGAATACTGCGGGGTATGTTTGTTGAATTATCGCACCATGTCTTCAGCTGCTGCAGTGATATACATACTTATAACTAAAAAAATAATATTAGGCATGTGCCTACATTTTAATCGCTTCCAATAATCAGTTTTTCTTGAAAGTGGCTTTTGTATCAGATGGATGAATACAATTGACCACAATTTTTCATCAATTCTCTCGAATAACACCGCGTATTGTCAAGTTTATAATTACGAGGAAAGTAGGATTTTACTTTTCATATCTAACTCAAACAGAGGAGAAGTTTTTCTTTAAGTAGCCACATTAGAAATTGGATGACGTTGACGATGACGATCATCTTACTGTCAAACCACCATAACGGATGTGACGTTCCGGTCGTCCGGCTTTCGGTAAGATACCGTGCACCCTCTTGAAGTCTTCTTTTTATCACATTTTAATGCGAGAGTGGTTCTTTGGAAGTGGCCCGCTTGAATTGTACAATATCGAAGTGTTACCTCGCTAAGCAGATTCCTTCTTATATTTCCTCCTCTGGGGGTTAGGGGGAAGAAGTAAATTTTAAAGTCTCAATCTCGCCCCAAAAGTTTATCTATCTTTCTATCTATCTGACTTAAGAAGCCGGGATGAAGATGGTTTTCAAATCAGATCATTGCACAACATAAAACTGATGAAGTATACAACGATAAACGGTACCTTCTTCATTAATGTTAACTTACAATTCCAGTTAGACTTAATATACCATACTGGATATATTTTCACAGTTCGGAGTGGAGCTTTAGAATCTGCACATACATTGCGTCACTCTGCAAAATTTGTGAACGACATAGAAGGTGAATACTGAATGAGACTTACTTGAGAAGCCTCGCTTAGTGGAATCAAGTCATGATGAAATAAATAGCCGAATATCAACTTATCCACACATAATTTATTACCAATCATAGCTTTAGCAAATCTTTGTAACCTTTGCCCTTCCAAATGACCACGATTTTCTAAAACTATGGTTGGCAATAAATTATAAAAAGAGTACGAGCAGTGAGATATTGGTTTGATGAAAGTGAATACTAGTGTCTCGCAGGACTCCCTGAAGTTCGCTGAACGACTCATATGCGATGTTGGATACTTTCTCTGAATATGCCATCGTAGGCTTTTTCCTCAATGGAATTGTGGGTTTATGATGGTGGGTAAATAATTTCTGTTTTTTTCTTCAGTATTATAGACAAAGAGTTGATCCAGAAAATTACATTTTCCATTTTCCAATAATAAATATTTATGTAACTATATTAACTAACGGTTGTTAAAGTGTTTTTCTGCTATGTCAAAGGCTAGCTTTCGGATGTCTTTGATTGAATACCCAAAAACGCTCTCCTCAAACAGGAGAATGTGTTCGGCGAGAACCTTTTCCATCTCCCCAGTAAAGGTTGCTTGCCTACCGAAGGATTTAACTGCATTCGAAAAAATGTTCTTACCATCAGCGTATCTCTTTACTGTAGCTTTAAGCACTTCATACACACGGGCACATTCGTTGAGTCCATAGTCACCGTTCTTTTATGCTGCCACAGCCATCTGCAAATGTTTTTCGTCCCGTTTCCCGTACGTACCCCTTTTTTCCATCATGGAAACCTATACAGACATTCACCCAAATATGTTAGATATTGGAAGTAAAATTAATATTATTAAAAAGTAATTAATTTCCCAATTACATCATTCAATAGTCTCCTAAAATGGACCGGTCCAACTAAGAGAACACTAGGTGGTCCAACTTAGGCAACAGGTTCGTGTCATAATAATAATGGAGCCTGACGAACACACGAGGTTTCACACACATATGCAGTTTTTCGTAAGTAGCTAGCATAATTCGAGTTAAAAGTGTTCCATAGAAAGAGTGATTACTTACTTTTACTTAAGACAGCAGCTTACGTACTGAGGGTAAATAATCATAGCACGAGCAATCAAATCACGCTAACGACCATCCACACCGGAAAAATGTCTCCAACTCCCTGACCGTCTAGTCACGTGCCCTCGATGGTGTCACCACCTAGTAATGCCACCTCAACTGCTTGATATACTCATAGGGCGGGGAATTCAAATGAGGTTCAATATAGGGAAAGGTCCAATTTCGGCAACCTTCCCCTACCAAATTTTCTAAAATTGGCTATTGATCGTAGTTTTCTCTGTCGCTTGCTTCATCTGCTTGAAACCCAATATGCTACCACACCCCCCCCCTGATCCACCTGTGGATCGCCAAAACCACCGCGCTGCTGACAGCACGCCCCTTCCCATCGCGTCCCCGTCAAATCAGCCCCCCCTGCCCCTCTCTTAATCGGAGCATGTTCACAAGGTCAGGGTCACTTAAGGTAGTTGGAGTGATTTTTGTTCATGTACAGATATGCGTGAAACTTTGCATACGTGTCCTTATTAGTAATATCTATCGATAAAAGTGAAAAAACTGAATGCTACCGATTTGGTTTCCTGGCAATTCAATGAGATTTTAACAAGTACTCCAATGGCACACGACACATATTTTGAAACAATTCGATTACTTATGTACAGCTTTTCTCCTAAATGCAAAATAATAAGTTTCAAATTATTATAATAGCTGCTAACAAATATCAAAGTATTATGCCGAGTAAGAAAAGCGTATTTAGATATGATTTTCTCGTAAATTTCGAATTTCGCGCCGAAAATCCAAGTTAAACAATACTTTAATTAAGGCGAAATTTTTAAATAAAACTCTTGCATCATATACAGTACTGCATGTATGGTGATTTCCAACGTATAAACAGGTGTAGTTGAGTGAAATGTGGTCCTAGAATATTTTTTCGACTTGCTTGAAAAGTTATTAGAATGTGACTTCAACGACTCACGATTACCGCTCCAGCCACCTTAAGTGATGGCCACGAGGGAAGAACACCATCATTCCAGGAAACTCATACGGGGCGACTCAAACAGAGGACTCCGACACATGTCGTCTGCCTCCGTTTCGGAAGCGTCTTAGATCATAATTTGTTTCATCATTAAAAAATATACTGTGTCTTCCACGGTAGGCCTCTCATCCCATTCAATCCTCCTTCCAGTGATAACATAAGTAGTCTCGGTCATGCTTGAAAGCACAGGATTAATTTAATGAAATACGACTTGAAACTTCCCGAGGATGATGTGAAAACGTCAAATCGCGTTCTTATTTATTCCTGTGAAAAATTAACACTGAGGCTTCATGATTTATTTTCGCCCAAAAAACGTCAATGATTACATCCATCAAGTACTGTTATATGCAGAGGCTGTTGTATATCAGAATCTGTCCAATACGTCTCCTTCCCAGAGTTTCCAAGAGAGAGCGTCTTTTCTCATCCAAATCTGAGCAGGGCTCCTTTCATTGGTGGATGCTCTCCGGACACGCCGTCCACGTGGGACAAGGGATGACGTTGTTGCAACGACAAAACCTAGGTCATGCCCAAAAATACAGTTCATGTGATCTAAATGGATTGACAGTTTCTTTTTTCTGGATTCATTCCGCGATGTTAAAATTGCACAAAACAGTATTTCGCTGATCCTCCTGCCAGCTGCATCAGGTTGTTAGAGTGCAGTTAACCTGATGAAGCTGGCAGAAGGACCAGCGAAATACTGTTTTGTGCAATTTTAACATCGCGGAATGAATCCCGAAAAAAGAAACTGTCAACAGTACATCCGCGGAAGCCTACGAGCTGATCTAAATGGATTGTTTATTTTTATTTCTTAATGAAAAGGATCCACAGAGTTACACCAGAAACGATTGAGAAATATAGTTAGTTCGACATTAGTAGTTACTGGAAAAAAGCAAATTCGTAGGGGTTAATCATTGTGAAGTAGTGAACTTCTTCTGGAGTAATGAGCACTTGTCCAACATTTCACTACCTGACTTCCTGTTCTTTTATTTCTTCCCTCTACTTCGCTGGACCCCTTCCCCTTCCACTTCATCTCCCTCCCCTTCACCTCACCCTTTTAAAGCCTCCGGAGGTTGAGGGATGTTAGAGGTGGGGTTGGGGGGAGGGAGGGGAGGGAAATCGCCTGCAGGTGACAATCTCACTTCCTTTCTCTCCTTTTCATTTACTCCCCCCCCCTTCCCCCTCAGCATCATCCTCCGATTCGACCGACCGGAGGGGGGTTAAGGGGCGGGGGTCGAAATCGATGCATCCCCTCGCCCCTCTGCTATCCCTCCCTGCCCCTTCTGGTGCCTCCCTCGTGTAAAGCGGCGAGAGAGGGAAATACACCAAAAAAGACCCTCGTTTGTTGGCTCGCTACTCGAAGACTGGCCATCTCCACGGCAACTCGCGCTGCATAGGTACTCATAAGTGACCAAATACTGGCAATGCCCCCAATTCATAACCTGAATGCCAATTTAGAACATGTCCAAACGTGCGACTTTAACCCTCCGGTGGGCGCGCCCGCGGCAAATTTCAGCATATTTTAGTTTCTGAGATATCCATTTGGTACCGTTTGTATTTAATTCCTGTGTCTCCAGGTATTCATTTTTCATGATAGGAGGGAGTATTTCCTATATCCGGATCAATTATCCACCGCACGCTTCAGTAGCTGTGTGACATCGAAGACAGTTTGACGTTTGACTAAAGACACAACGGAAATTTTAGGAAAATATAAGAACAAGGAACCGGTTCCTGAAGCACCTAAACCTGTAATATGCCATGTTTGCAGATGGCATAAAAATTGCAGATCAAAAATTGTGTGCCAGTGATGTAAAAATAATGTATTTAGGAGGCATTGTCGTCAATAGACAACATGTATGAGATGGGAAGACGAACAGGACCTAGATATGAACTAAGATGATTAACAAAGTATATTCAGTTTCAAACAATAAAAGATGTAACTGTAACAACTTAATAATCCTTTTTTATTAGTAAATTATCTTGCCCTTAAATATAGGAATGCAATTTATTTTTGCGGTAACATTGCCGTGGCGCGCCCACTCGTGGGATTGAATTTGGCGCGCCTACCGGAGGGTTAAGAAACTAATCACATTTCATGTACCGGCAATTTTAATTTCATCAATATGTACCTACTTGTAATGTTTGAAGGTCAGTTTGAGTTATATCACGTTGCATGGGAAAGCCAATGATGCTTGACCTCATGCACCATAAGTAGCGTATTCAAATCTCTCCTCTCACATTTGAAGGATGAATGCAACTCCTGTTCTTTAGAAAAACAGACTCATATCAATAACATGGCTAATTTAATAGTTCAACTAATTACATTAATCAAGAATATAAAAATTATTTAACCAAAGCAATAACCTTTTTGGAAAATCACGTTTGAATAACCTACGAAAGAATTTGTCTTCCTGGTATGAAAATGAATAATCAGTCTGTGAGTGTGGTTCACATGTTGAAACAATGTTTTGAATAAATGGCTTTCTATCAAAGCGATGAAAAATTAACAACATTATTTCTTTCAACGAGATGATGTTACTAATGAGAACACAAATAAATCAAATAATTTTTTAAAAACCTAAGATAAAGTAGCAAAATATATATGGAATTCTTTTAATATGTCGATACTTGCTCGTTTAATTCAGTGATAATCCACACTCGCGCATTTCCACACAAATAAGGACAAAAATTATAAATAAAATAAACAAATGAAACGCATCAGATTGTTTGTGTTTTGAAAGAGGCAAAAGCTTGGTTGAGAATATTGGAAGAAATACATAACGTATGATGAAAATTGCGATAATATTCTTTATACAATTTCCACGAAAATATCCACAAATATTAAATTTTTCAAAAACAATAAGTTATTTTTTAAACTCTTGTTAGTTATCAGTTTTAATTGTAGCATCACCTGAGTTTCGCTAAAATATGTATCGTCCTTCAATTTTTTCAGTTCATTAGTTGCAGAGCATTTGTTACCAGATGTCATTTCTTTAATATTTGATTTTGACTCATGTATCAGAAGGACAAACTGTAATTTGAGTTACCTCCCAGATTATTGTTCTGTTAATAGTTTTTTATGATTTTGATTGATTTAACCCGCTGTGTCGTTAATGTTGAACGTGTTTTTCAAAAGGGTAGATAACAGTAGCATCAATTTTTTAATTGAGAGACCAGAAAAGTGCATCCATTGTTTCATCTACATCTACATACTACCCCGCAAGCCGTCTCAATAGGCGTGTGGTGGGGGGTGTTAGGACACCAGCCGTTTACATATAAAAAGGAAACGCTCTAATGAAATTACGCCTAGCATTTATTATAGTCCCTTATTGTTCGGGGGAAAAACGAATTCCCATACCTATACCTTCGTGAAGAGAAGTATCATGTACTTTTTGTATAACAAATAGGTACCTCATGCATGACCTAGTGCTTTCCCGGCCGTACTCAACAGACCTGATTATGATGCACGAGTCGGGTATCGAAACATCGCGTCGGCCAGAATAGGGCATGTAACTCGGTGGAGAACCTGAGAAGTACTCATGCATATAGCTACCTCAGCTTGAACTACAATATTGCAAGAGCATTAATAGAATGAAAATTACAGGGGCGTGGGTTGTGATAGGTCCCGCAGTCTTAAGGAGGTTCCGCCGCGACTGTGTGAGTCAAAACAAATACTAAATTCCACATGTTTTATATTTTGTCAAAAATATCCTACTTTCGCTGACGAAATGCGTTACCTATAGAAAACCAAAAGTAAGGTAGAAAAAATGCGGATTACTTCACGAATGTATTTTAAATGAGCACTTTTTTCCAGCCATAGGAGCCAACTGCAGCGCCATTGCCTGCGAACTACCGCATTTTGACTTCAATTACGGCAGTAATTGCTTAATAACTAAAAAGGTAAGGTGTCAGATCCCTGTATTTTATTTTTATTCAATTTCTCTGGATTATTTCCTTCAAAGAGACAGTTTTCCACGAAAATGGCATTTGTATATTATGGAAACATACTATTTTTCCCCGTGTTTCTCTCATTCTCCCATTGAACACCATGTAATTTCAAGTTCAATTATAGAATAAAATAGCGTGGAAAGGTATTATTTTGTTTTTCATATCAGATAGAGCACAACTTTTTCTACAAGTAGACAGAATATGAATACAATGACATTTAAGTCATTTTACGGTACGGTTTAAGTAAGCGGCTTTCAAATGATCTTCAAGTGAGCAATGTCAGCTCTCCTCTCCCGACGACTCATGCAAGTCCTTTGCAGCAACGGAACGGGGGTTGCCAAGCGAACAACGTGACTGCAATCCTCGCGGAAGCTTACAGCGTTGCGCAGTGGACGATGTTTGCAGTGGAAGGGTCTATTTTCTAAAAATCGGTTGCCGCGGGTGGAAGGATAGCACCGGCGGGCTAATGGTTACGATTTTCGTTGCAAATTTTGACAATTTGTCATATGCCTTCAATGAATATGAATGCCCCCAGATATTCGCCGCAGTGAGTTATGGAGTGGGCGTCGTCCCTTTCTACCTGAGCGCGCGCCAGGGGGTCACGGCCTGGGGATCTCTGACCGATGACTCGGAAGTGGACTTATTATAGTTGCAATAAGTACTAACATTTTTCTGCAATATTATACAAAAACAAATATTACATTCATATTTCTTGCTATTTTCTTTTTTAAATAAATTACGGACATTATCCAATTTATTTTTGCAAAGGTGTATGTATTCTTTCTCTCTCTCTAGAATAAATATTCTTATATTTCCACTCTTTTTTGCCGTCAATTTACCATTTATTCATCAAATATTCGTATACATTGTGCCAATTTATGAAGTTATCTCTTCATGTACTTTTTATTTTCTTATTTCAGTGACTGACATTTTATCTAATAGTATTCAAAATTCCGATTCCATTCATTGCATTAGCTAAGCAAAAGAAGAAAACAGAATGCACTGTAATTTCATAATTTTATGTTGTATGTCTTAAATCTGGATTACAGAATTTCACGCTGCTGAAAATTTTTGTACGTTACTGAAATCAACGGAATTGCGCGAAGTTTGGTGTCTACTCAATCAGCGTTTCAGCGGAATCACGACTATTTATTTTTTATTTTTTATTAATGTTGAATAAATGTTAATGCATTTAAAGTAATTGAAATGCCCAGCTGCGAGTCATCGCGTAAGACCCTCGAGTCCACAGCTCTGGCCGCGGAACGGAGGTATGTCGGGGAAGGGTCGGGCTACCTGCTCCAGTGCTCCATGCTCCGCGACGAGCCAAATTGTCCAATACGGTTAGGATTTACATTTCTACGCTGAGACACTATGTTGGCCATTCTGCCTACCACGCGCTCACTTTCCCCTCCGTTCCTTTCCCTTACCCCTCCCACACATTTCATCCCCTCTGTTCTGCTCATCTAAAGGCCGTAAGCTTTCGCGAGATCTGCACGTGCAATTGCAATTCATATTTTGACCACTTATTGAGATGGGTGTACGCTGTTAGATATGAGTAATCGTTCCGAGGTACTTTTTATCCGGGAATCGAACTTGAAATTACATAAATTAATTTGATGCAAGTATGGGTGAAACGTGGTAAAAAAACAGTATTTTTCCACCTAGCATATGTATACCATTTTCTCTAAAAACGATTCATAATATGCGTATTCTCGCTTGGAATTGGATGGTAATAAACTTAATGCACCTCTTCGTCTTTTTTTATGACTTATTGGTGAATTGCCCCAACAGCAGAAGTCAAAATGCGTTGAATCAATGGAATTGGCTCTGTAGTCTCACCCCCAATGCAATAATGGCTTCGAATGAGACCCCTCTCCCTCTTCAGAGGGGCTATTCTGTATGTCCTTATAGAATTTCCGGGTCTCGACTGTGACGAAATTTAGACGTCACATTCATGAAAATTTCAAATAGGACCATTCAAAAGTTGAGGTTTGTCGGGGACTTTGACGTCACATCCACGGATATACCGAGGTTCGACCACGTCGTGTCCTTACTGAATAAGGCCCCAGGTGACTCACGCAGAGCCAGGAGCTCAGGAGCCAGCCACGGTGAGATGGGCGCTGCCAATACATGCTCACGTGTGCCCGTCCCCGCTAGCCGCCTGCAATTTTCAATTTCACTTTTTATCTCTATCTCTCTCTCCTTATCCTATTGTTGTGGCATCTCAATGTCGCACCGATAGATGTCAGCCGAGCGTGACTCAAGGATGGACGCCGGAGCTATTTGCATTCAGGTGCCTCCCCTCCACTGACGAACGGAATGCAACAAGTACCCACATAGTATATCGGACCGAGCAGACACTGCAAGACCAAAGGAGACGCGAGGTTGACCCAGAAACTATTTCTAGGCGACGACCCTCATGGCGTTAGCCGGCGTGCCGTTAACCTTTTCTTCTTAAAGAAAGCGACCTTTTGCATTCCATTCATTACTGGATATTACCCGCGGATTCGCTCTTATCATTTTAAATAACTTTGTTCTTTTCACTCACTACCTGCTACTTTCACTCTTGTGTAGAGAATCGTAATATTGCTTTAATATAATAATAATAATATTATAAATAAAGTAAATAAATATAATGAAGCACGATATTTGATAAAGTATAATTTAACAAATTGATAACTTTCAGTTGCATAGGCTTTCTGCCTTCGTGAAAAATGGTAAAGATGTAAACAGATGGTGAATAAAGGTCACATTGTTTTGTAATAGTAATCCCTATTTTTTCGCACAACTCAGCATTTATCATATAAAAATAAGAACATAATTTAGCCATATATATTAACATTCCGCAGATTATTTCAATTTTTATCACAGATCGAGCGAATCACCGAGGATCAAGCGATCACTAGGAAACAGCACTAATGAGACAGTGACGTCACCGCCAAGCACATTGGCCAATTAAACTGGTTGAATTTTCGTGCTTAACTTTATTATTTCAACTGTAAGTTTTTCGAATAAGAGAAATGTTTATTAGAATAACAATCTTAAAACCCTATAAGGAGTAATTTTGAGGAAACCGGGACTAGCCGCGGTAGTAACCTTTATGGAGTCACCCGCAAGTTCATATAAGTGCGACATTCCACGAAAGAGGAAAAATCATTCACCTTGACCGGGATCACTGGTCAAGGCGAATGATTTTTCTCCCGTGGAATATCGCACCCTGTAAGGAGTGTATGAAATCAAATATATTTGTGTTAATATTTTGCCCCTGCAATTTATTTCCTCGTTACTGCAAATTAAAGTCCTCTTAAAGTTATCATTAAAAAAATAAAGTTCTTATCGAACACGTAGGGCCTAAAACGGAACTCTGTGGCACGTTTTATGGTAAGACGTGCATTTTCTTTAGAGTTCTCGTGATCAGTCAGCTACTGTGTCCTTGGTGTTTGCTATTTATATGCGTGTAGGTTTAGACATAATCAAAAAGCCAAATAGATTAGCGCATTTTTAATTCTACCGCGTGTGTTTTTTTAAAATAGTGTTTTTAGTTTTTATCACGTGTCTCAATGTCCTTCAACAGATGGGTTGCGTGACGGCCTTAGTTTTCGACGCACAAAATAAATAACTTGCAGGTGGGGTCAGCGACACCACGCTTGGTGTTTATTATATAATTTATTATGACATTTATTAGAGCTATTACATGTCCCGGGTTATAAAAAAATGTTTGTCACAGATGTTGCACCAAGTCGAAACCCCTAATGTCTGCATACCCCTCTCCAAGAGCCCTCCAATGCCATTGCCTCTCGATTGTCTGGCCGTCCGTGCCTAAAGACTCGTTCACAACAACTTAACTTGTCGTAACTTGACTTATTCTCTCGTCGAAGGCGAACCAGTGCGCGAAATTTCTAACCAATCACAACCCACCACTGCCAAATTCGATCTTACATATCGATTGATGAGGCCTATCGATAGCATGAGTTTCGAGAGTTGGAGTAAGCTCCCCCGAAACATCTCAGTTGATATGTGAATTAATAATTATAAATAGTGAGTTGAACTATAGAAGTATTAAAATGGAAGGTTTGTTGAACATGTGAGGGTTATTTCGCACTGACTCGATCAACTTTTCCGCATCCATTTCCGCTTAAACGTATCCACATACGACTTCACAACAAAGTCACGTTTTCAATATGGCTGGTCGAGGAGCTATCGAGAGTAGCAATCGATTGCTGGCCGACTATCGATAGTAGAGCATGCCATGCTATTGGCTGGAATTAAGAGAAAGTTGAGCTGAGCTCAACTCCAGGCTACGTTAAGTCGAGTTACGCTGCTTTAAGTCGTTGTGAACTAGTAGACGCTATTCTCAAGGTCTCATCTCTGGCGTTACGCCGAGTCGAGCCAAGTTAAGTTGTCGTGAACGAGCCTTAACTCTCCTTCTCCATTCCTACTCATCTCACTCTCCTTATTCTTATTCTTTCCAGTGCTGGCCCCGACCCCAATATATCCCCTCCCCCCCACATCCCTCCCAATGCCATCAAGAGCGGCGTTATCACGCTATGCACGCGAAAGTGAATCCTCATAAACGGAGTTGAAATAAATGAAATGCGGGAGAGGGAGCAGTCGGTCCCTTGGTGCGTGGAACGGAAGCACCAAGGTGCAGACATAACTCAATGGGATGCAACGAAAGGCCATGCCTACTCAATTGACCGAAACATTGCGTAATCGCACTGGGCTTGAAGCTGGGCTCCAATTTCTCAATCACGCTGGTGAATTACAATCCAGAACTTAAATTACACCATTCCAAAATGATGCCTTTAAGGCTCGTTCACAACAACTTAACTTGGCGTAACTTGGCTTGACTCGGCGTAACGCCAGAGATGAGACCTTGAGAATAGCGTCTACGAGTTCACAACGACTTAAAGCAGCGTAACTCGACTTAACGTAGCCTGGAGTTGAGCTCAGCTCAACTTTCTCTTAATTCCAGCCAATAGAATGGCATGCTCTACTATCGATAGTCGGCCAGCAATCGATTGCTACTCTCGATATCTCCTCGAGCAGCCATATTGAAAACGTGACTTTGTTGTGAAGTCGTATGTGGATACGTTTAAGCGGAAATGGATGCGGATAAGTTGATCGAGTCAGTGCGAAATAACCCTCACATGTTCAACAAACCTTCCATTTTAATACTTCTATAGTTCAACTCACTATTTATAATTATTAATTCACATATCAACTGAGCTGTTTCGGGGGAGCTTACTACAACTCTCGAAACTCACGCTATCAATAGGGCTCATCAATCGATTGGAAGATCGAATTTGGCAGTGGTGGGTTGTGATTGGTTAGAAATTTCGCGCACTGGTTCGCCTTCAACGAGAGAATAAGTCAAATTACGCCAAGTTAAGTTGTTGTAAACGAGCCATAAGTATTGTATCACTGTTTGATAATTCACGAAATTCCAATGAATTTTGTGCTCTGATTAAAAAACGATGCCTGAATTAGAACTGCTTCCGTTTACGAAGTTTTTCGGTGTGCCAAAGGGTTAAAAATTATTGTGTATGATAAAGATTCATTTTTGGATGTCTCGCCGCAGTTTGTCTCAGCGTTAATTGCATTATATTACTTTACGCTAATTATTATTTTCGAGAAAAGGAAGTACTCCTCAATGTGAAAAGATGGCCGCGAGGTGCGTGACCGAGCCTGCCCACGGAAACTTACTAATGCCTCTAGTATACACATAGTTATGTTAACAATGAGACATGGAGACATTTCTGAAACCATGTCAAGATCATTTTATCAATGTCTCTTCCGCTTTCTATTGGGCTGAAGTGAAACTTGAGTTGCATTTATGTTTTTTTAAGCTCGATATCTTATCCATTATTAAGGGTATTATTTCCAGCTTTAAAGTGTAAGATTTCTTGCATGATTTTTCTCTCGTCAAATGACATTTTATTTATTTATTTATGTATTACCTCAAGCAACCAAAAACGGAAAATAAAACTGGCTGATGCACAATATAAATAAATACAGATCAGGACAGCAATGAAAGAACAAAAACATAATAATTAATATAAAAATAAGATGTAAAGCAATTACAAAATTAGGATGAATAGTTCTCGGGTTTCCAGCCGGGTAATGGTGTTAAACTGCATCGATGTTTCAATGGCGTAGTCTGCCATCGTCTTCAGGGCTAACCCTTTCGCCCATCGCCTTCATTTTTCCCTTTGAAAAATGAAGGCGATGTCTAATCATTAATGATAGGTCGTAGTTAAATATATATAGGTTATAAATGTTGAATGATGACAGAAATGAAATATATGGATGGTGATCCCTCAACGCATGTCATTTGCAAGGCATTGACTTCATAAGTTGAAACATTGGTTGACAAGCGAATTTAGAAATAATAATAATATGTAATATAGAAAATTAAGGCCTTGATAATGTCTTCGTAGGCCGAAGTCTTGGACAGGCAGTGAACCATTAAAGTATGTATTGTAGACAAGACAAAATTTCCTTCATTTCATATCGTTAGCGATTTACTTGAATAGTGTAACCTACCCTTAATAAAATCTATCCTCTCTTTAACTACGCATGGCAACGTCTAATCACTTTTAAACATATCGGTCGTATATAAATATTTATTCTTTTTAATATTGTGTGTAGACGGTTAAACCGTGATCTCTCCACGCTTTCCGTGATTCAACTGTTCTCCCATGATTCTTACCAGGATTTTGACTAACTTGCGTACCAATTACAAAAAAAAGACACGACGGTAACCACTATTCCCTGATCTTAATAGGGTAACTGAATGCTAGTAGGACTATCTACTATGGTAGGCGTTTTCGAGCGTTTCCATTACTAGCATTGCGCAGGTAGAGAGTTTACCGTAGTAGAAATGTCAGTAGTGGAAACTGGCCTGTGAAAAAAATAGTAAAGTGAAAAATGGCCTCTTACGGAACTCTTTGATCTTTAAGAAGTTTACAACGCAACTGCGTGAGTCACAATAAATACTAAATTCCACCTTTTTCGTTTGCACAGTTTTAAAATTCTGCTTTCCCTGACGACATGCCTAAGATTTTTAAAACGAAATTATTTTACCAAATGTGTACGGTAGATTATTCAAAAACTGTATATGCTTTAACGAGCACTTTTTTCAGCCATATGATCCAAATACATTGTCTTTTCCATTGAATTAACGCATTTTGACTTCTTATCCCGTAGGTATATCCTATGACTCAAAAGCTAAGATAGATCGGTGCCTTAATTTTTTCTCTCTTGAATTTCCTGTTCTAATTAAGTTCCTATTAAGCAGTTTGTCGCTAAAGCGTCATTCACATCAGATATAGGTACATTTACTATATTTATCCATATTTAACACATTGTCGCAAGTAATTTCAAGGTAATTTTTATATAAAAGTGGCGTGGATAGGCAGGATTTTGAGGTACGTATGAAGCAAGAGGAATTTTTTTTTCTTAAATCAGCCAAATTTAATGAATGAAATTACATCTGAGTCAATTTACATCGGAACCACCGGAAAGTATCATGTGACATGGAGTCCATTGTTGCCACATATCACTCATCACCTACTTCGCCTGGAGGGCATCGTTTTGATTGCGGTAGAAATGTGGCAACACCAGGTCCAATATCGCTCTAGTAATATCGTTCGCATCATTCCATAATTACCGCCTTTCGCGCTTGGCGGCGTTGGAATTCGCTTTGGCGCGCCCGCCTGGCTGTCGATCGATTGGCCCATTTGTCGGTGGCGGCGGTAAACCTCGGGATAATAATTGATCACTCTCTCCGCACGATGGGAGGACAGGCGAAACAAGCGATGTTCTCGCAGTTATATGCCGTCAAAGTGCACTTCTAAGTCATCTGGTGAGTGTCTAAGAGAGAGCGGAGCAACTCTTCTTACCAGTGTTGTTTTCCCAACACGTGTTATGTGGGTGGGAGGGGGGACGCTTTAAGCCTCTAGCCGCACCTGCCCGCTCCCCGAGGGTGTAGCTGGAGCTTTAAGAGGTGGCCAACCGGCTAGCCGCAATCCCGTGCGCATGAATACTACATGTAAAGGTTACCGAGTTGGCCGCAGGAAGTGTTACCAAAACCCCCACATTTCAATAGTTACACCTAAGTCGCCCCTCGTGGCGCTGAGTGTATGAGCGATCTGAAAATTGTGTGGAAAGGCAATGATTACAGTTCATTTTAGGGGGGATATATATGTCGTAAAATGATGAAAATAGGGAATTTGCAACGATTAATGCTCATTCAGACCCACGTTAAGCTTTACTCTTACTATTAACCGAAAAATGTTCGTCTCTCGAATCAAATCAAAATAAGAATTTCAAATTAGGTGAGCACTCGAAGGTTCAAGCTTCAAATTTGCTCACTTATATCAACTTGCACTTCAGAATTAAAACTTAAAAAATGGTGCAATTAATTTACGACACGGAATTCCACCCTTCGAGTTGTTCTTTTACTTGTTATTACAGCGATTTCATAAAACTTATGACCTCCAACCTTGGTCTTTTTACCGATATGTATAGAGCTTCACATTAGATATACCTTTTGAATGACCGTCATAGAGCAGCATACGAATAACAAACTTAGATGCAGTGCACAACTACATTACCTCCGCGTGAAGTTAACTTAATAAACCCAAACTTGGGAGGTGTTTCGGAAAAGTGAATAATTATAAAAAATCGAGCATAATCCTATACTATATATGTACTGGTATAAATGAAATGTTTATGCATACACGAAGTATGAAACCTTTCAACTCCCTATTAAAATTCTACTCGAGTAAAGTAAGTTGAGTAAATCAAGGTTTGAAATATTTTTGTCCAATGACTACTGCATAACCAGAAACAATTCTTTCACCGGTATATCCAGAAACTTGGATACGATACCTTATTCAAATTTCCGCAAGTTCTATTATTTCAGTCAGCAAGGTCTCAGAAGGGATAGGAAGAGACTAAAAAATATTTGTTCAAGGATTCCTGTCCACATAGGCTTGCAATTCAGAAGCTTAAAATAGATGGAAAATCAAAATAATAACGATGGAGCAATAGCACTTTGAACATTAAGGTGGTCCCACCGTGGAATGACTTAACCTTTAAGAGCCGGATTTAAATGTCCAAAAGTCGACCTCCACTGCCGGATTTAATTCCGGCTCTTTAATTTGTTCTTGTTCTTCACACGAAAAACGTTAATATCGCAATAACTACTAAAGATAAATTGTTGAAATAAAAAGCGCTATTTAGCTAAATGTTTAATGCAGTTGCACGTGAATTCTCATAGCCGCGGTAAAATTATAAAGGATTTGAAAAAATATTTTTTTGGGAACAAAGTTGAAGTATTTCATTGTTTATTCAGAGAGGTGAATAAATATGATGTAAATTATTTCAATGGATGTATACATATTGGAAATTAATGATGTTTTAAATTTTTACCATCGTATGATACTCCTTGAAACAGTTATCGGTGCATAGCCCGACTTCGCTCACTCCGCACTTCGTATTGGTACGCGTGTACAATCCCTTCTCAGAATACACTCTGCACCTTACGCGGTTCCCTTTCACTGGCCAGTGTGTATTATTTTTTGCCTCCAAGCGACGTAGTTATCGTCCAACCGTGCTACTGGGCCTCTCTCTCCCTGAGCGGCGAGGAGGAAGGGCAGAGGCCCCTTCCTAGATCATTTGCCTTATCAGAGAAAGCCGAAACTGCCGATGAGTCATCTGGCCCCCGCAAGACGTAAGCAACACGTCGCTGTTTAGGATGGTTACGTTCAATAGGTGAGCGGAGATCCTTTGTGTCCACTTCCAGCTACGAAGACTAGTATCGTAGCTCGTTCCCATCCTATCGCCTTTGTCTACATATCCCATGTGTGCATTGTAGTCATCTACGACGGTCGGCTTCAAATTTTTTCCTTGTTCATTGCAGAATTTATCCTCTTCTGGGGAACAATGTATGTTTGTCAGTATCAATACCTCCCTTTTATCTTTTTATACTATGGATGTCAAATCATTTCTCACGCGTACCCGTAAATCTCCCCGCTTCATTTTAGGTCTCTGACAGTAAAAATTTCGTGGCATGCCTTTGCGGTTTTGTCTTACCGTACCACAACAGAAAATTTATTTAGTCTGCAGGTTGTAAAAAATGGCTGGAGAGGAAAAAAAGTTGTGTTTGTACAATTTATGGCAGACCCCTTTCACTCTCCTTGTCAGCGCCCTCACAGTCGTGTGCGTAGCTGACATGTCCTGCGTCGCATTCAGTCGATCCTATCCTAAGAACACTTTCATGTCATAAGTGTATCCAGTTTTGTCACACAGTTTATAAATGTTTTCTTCCAAAACGTTTATGCTTTTTCGGTATATACTGCCGGAATATCACCCGACTTTTGAAAAGCACGATAATTTCGTCTATAGCCAAGAGCTCAGCAGGATCATAATACTTGGCATAGCTTTCATTGAGCTTATCGAAAATGGTCCTACTTTTCCACAGTGTGTCGTAATTTTCGTCATTTTGGGGTGGTTTAGAATTAGGTATCAGCAAAGTGGAAGAATCTAAAGATGTGGAGGAATCGGTCTCATCTCATTGTGTTGCTAAAAAATGGAGTATGAAATTTGCAAAGCAAAGTCTCCGTCTCATCCTCCAGCGCAGTAAGATCTGTATCCTCGTCTTCCGACGAAGTGTCCGACTCCACGGCTTCTGAGGAAGAATCCAAAAAAATTTCCTGCTCTCTCTCTGTCTCGGATAATTTCTGCTTAGGAGTCTCACAATAAATAACAAAAGTTGTATATATATATACACAAGCATAATGCGATAAAGGAAATATGAACTGGATATCAGAAGTTAGTGAGTTCTTACCAAAAATTTCACAATTCCTCTAAAAAGTTCGATATTTCTTAGTGAACAGAGCAGACAAACAGACAAAAGAACGCACTCACCAGAAAATTGAGACGGAATGAAGTTTAGTTTGAGTCCACTCGAAATGTGGTAAAGGAATATAACATAACTAAGAAGGAATGCATCTTGCAGTCACTCCCTTTATTGCTCACGTGCCGGCGGCACCCGGCAGCCGAGAGAAGGAGAAGGTTCTTCGTTTTCCCTAATTCCCCCCCTGGCCCGAGATGGGGGCTTTGACCTTCGAAGGCCCTGTTCCCCTCCCAAAAGGCAGGCCCTTTGTCAGCATCTGGATAGCATTACTGCCCCCGAAGGGAAGACAACGTTATCTTGGAGAGAGAATGAGGTCACAGTGAGCCATCAAAATTTGAGCCACCGCCAATGTTTATGAGGGTTTGACCGCTCAAAACCAAACACAAGACTTGGAATATTATTTTCTTATTGCCTGTGCGAGTAAAAAACAAAAAAATAGAAGTAATAATTGAAATACGGAACGTAAATAACAGATTGAGAACGCATCCAAACGTGACTTGCCGCGATGCTGTGCCATGCAAAATATTTGCACCGCGCGTGATCATTTACATGCAAAATTATTAAAATAAGTTGTATTTAAAAATCTAAAAACAACACTACTGTATTAAAAAGACATCTTTCTACAATCCTAGAAAATTTCGCTCCGCTAAGTTGAAATTCGTTTAAGTTGGAGCCGATCAAAGTTAGCGTGCCCGTATGGGCACGTTCGGCACCGAGTGGAGCTTTTTTCCCGTGCCCGTACGGGCACGCCAGGCGTTTAAAGGTTAAATGTCATTTTATTCATATTCTGATTACTTGTAGAAAAATTTGTTCTCTATCTGATACGAAAAACAAAATAATACCTTTTCTCGATATTTTATTCTATAATTGAACTTGAAATTCCACCGTAAATTGTTTTAAATGTAATTTTACTCATATTCCGTCTACTTGTAGAAAACGTTATCCTCTATCTGACATGAACAACAAAATAATACCTTTCCACGCTATTTTATTCTATAATTGAACTTGAATTTACATGGTGTTCAATCGGGGAATGAGAGAAACGCGGGAAAAAATAGTATTTTTCCATAAAATATAAATACCATTTTTTTGCGGAAAACAATTTATAAGAAGGAAATAATCCAGATAAATTGAATAAAAATAAAATACAGGCATCTTACCACCTTATTTGTCTAGTTATTGAAGAATTAATTCCGTAATTGAAGTCAAAAAGGGGTAATTCGTAGGAAATGGCGCTGCAGTCGGCTCCTATGACTGGGAAAACATGCCCATTTAAAATACATTCTTGGAATAATCTGCATTTTTTCTGCTTTACTTTTGGTTTTCTGCAAATTACGCATTTGATCAGCGAAAGCAGGATTTTGTTGACAAAATATAAAAAATGTGGAATTTAGTATTTGTTTTGACTCATACAGTCGCGGCGGAACCACTTAAGCAGAGAGGGAAGACGACTGCTGCCACTAATTATATATCAGGAGTGGAAGTACTCCTGTAATAGGAATGTAGACGAAGTATGTAGACTCCATGATCGTGAACCCAATGCAAATCCGTCTGCAGATATCAGCGCCACGATGGCAGGTGTGTGACAGGTGTCCGCGAGTTATTAATGGTGGAACCAGCGCGTGGTTTAAATCGTCCTTGCCTGATTTTCAGCTATGGACGATGTTGAAACAAATACAGAAGATACATCTAATACCATTGTAAAGAGCGTGAACATCTAAGACGATGTGTCCCTTGGAATGTTTGCGTGTGTGATAGTTTTTTTTGCAGATGAGGTTTCAAAAAATAAAAAAAAAGAATAATCAATCAGCGAGCATCTCGATGCAGCAGCCGCATAAGCAATAAATATATTTTTATTTAAAATCTTATTGATATCTACATCTTATGGTAAAATGAAGTATTAAGATAATAAATTTATTTTTAGAACATAAACTCATCCATGAGGTGAGACTCATATCTTCCGCAAATGCGGCGATGAAATAGAAATTTCTACGAGAAAAAAATGTCTGGTCCGGGAATCAAGCCTCAGACTTGTGGTCTGCTGTACCAATGCGTGGACCACTACGCTTCCCTGGCTTCCTGATTCCAATAAATCCCACGGGAATTAGAAAGCCTGGGTAGAATAGTGGACTGCGTATTGGCTCGGCAAGCTAAAGGTCCGTAGTTCGATTCTAGGTCCGGGCCGATTATTTCTTGTGGAAATTATTTCGTATAAACTCATCCATTTCACGTATGATTATAAATTATCTTTACAACTAAAGGTTACAGCATCGCATTCAACAATAGACTGGTGCTAAGTGTATGCAAAAAAAGACAGTAGAGTGTAACTTTTCTTTATCTCTTATTTTATTTTCTTCTTACAATTTTTATAACAACACTCTTACAGCACAAATGTCTCATTTCTTATGTCATCTTTAAGTTCTTATAAATCTTTTTTTTAATTCTTCTTTCACCTTTTACTCCTTAAGGTTTCCCTTAAATTCCTATTAATATTCTTTTAGTTCCTTTATTTCCTTAAGACTCCCCTTACTCCTCCATTAATTTTCCTCTCTTATTGTTGTCCGTTTGTTTTCCTCATCCCCCAGGCAATGGTTTATATTTCAGATTTGATCAAGGGTCTGACACTCACGTTACTCCGATGGTTATACATTTCAACCAGAGCACTCTAGCGGTCAGGCGCTAACTATAAGCGCAACAGCACGACAGGTATACACTTTCAGTGAACATCTTGCAGATTTAAGTGGGAAATCACCTATATATTTGTCAGGGGAAACTTAAAAGGTAATTGTATAATCAATTCTGCATCCTAAAAAAATCTGGAACCAGATTGCAGCGCAATAATGCCATCTATTCCTTCTCTTGGCGTTTTCGCAGTGTACTTTCTCGGCCATCTTATTTGTTTACTTACGGTTGCGATGGCGATGCCTCGTGTGGTCCCAGGCGTATTTTAAATGTAAGCTGATAAACGTCTTACAACAAATGGAGTAATTACTGCATTTATTCACAAAAAATAAAAGATTTATGGCAAAACCATACAATCTTTATCTTTTTCACGCATACTTATTTAACCATTTGCGCCTGAAACAATTGGCGCTAGTAGTAATCCATACGAGATATCGCAATTCCGTTAGACCCTTGGATTTGACATAACAAAATATTTAAACATTTTAATGCAAATTTAAGTTTAAATTTTACACAGCAAAAAATATTAAACATGTCAACAAAAATTAAAGTTAACATTTACTACATTATTGGCTGAAAATGGACCATTGTATTTTCCATATCGCAGTTCTAATCCTCGGTCGAAGGCCTCAAGGCCTTAGGCTCCTGTCTATCTGGAGAAATGGGTCAATTTACACTCTTTCGTATTTCGCGTGTGAGTGCTCTCGGACGCCATTAGACGAGGTGTCATTCGCTGCACCTCTCTCCTCTCCTCACCCTCTTGGGGTGGCCACACCCAGTAGTTTGTGCTGGCACTGTCTTTATCCCTTGCGGAAGATGACTGCTCTTTACTGCCACGGCTGCACTCGAGATGCACATCTCAGTTCCTCTTCGCACCAGCGCTGAGAATGCCCAGGAGTGCAAGCAGGGTGTCAAAATAAGCTTAATGGGGAATTCTGAGAAAGCATGGGATGAAAAGTTACTTAATTTATGTAATAACCTAATTAATTTTCCACCTTTGCTTGAACTGATATCTTTTAGCGCTACTTTTCCCTCCACCGGAAGTACAAAATTATTCTAATTAAAATACTGCAAACGAAATTTTACGTTCAATTCCCCAAGAACTAGAAATCTTCGCCTGTATAATTCTTTAATTACCGATGCTGACATATACACGGAAATAGCCTAGACCCATTTTTAAGAATTGCGCGGAATTATTGACAAACAGTATAAATTGATCCAATTGTTTTACTGAATTACGTAATTTGTGTTCAATTTTAGTTTTAAACTAATGTACCTATGTTATTTTAACTGTTTCACTGTAAACAAATCAATCCAATTTGTTTAGGGTTTTCATAATTATTGTGCAATTTGTATTGCAAATGTATGTTATTTTATATTGGGCATATGCCCGTTAATAAACATCATAAGAGTGGAAGAATTCGGTGCAAGTTAGATTGACCCACAAAATTTTTCCCCTGAATCGATAACAAGTAATTTGATGAAGTTTGAATTCACAAATAGTATTGGACGAATTTTGAAGAAACATTTTTAATGGCATTTTAAAATGGGACCCGAGAATGCGATATGTAAGTATGCGAAATCAGCGACTCAATTTTTCGACCGCTGTGAGCAGCGATCCCGTGGCATCTTCTGTGCCACAGCGGCATGGGTAGGCCCTTAAAACCGATATATCCTTCGTAAACCGTGGAAAACCCCAGTCATGTAATCAGAAGCAAAATTATTTAAATTTGGTAAGTGTGCTGACGAGGGTGATTTCGATAGCACTAATAAATATGCAATTGATCACTTATTTTCATGATTTAATTGCTTTTCCGCTAAATCATATCAATTTTTTTGGCAAAATTCAATTTGATAGAGTTAAAATTCTTTCTGCGCTAAGAACTATCATAAATGTTAGTAAAATTTTATTTGCAAAAATTAGAATATTTGCAAAACTCAAAATTATAATCATTATAGCTTTAATAAACCTCTTCGGGTGGCCTTCCGCTGACCGCTGTATCTTGGTGAAAAGCTCTCCGGCTCTCAAACTAGATCGTTGGCCATTTGATCCTAGTAGATTTCCATATAGGCTCTTCGCGATTGCTCTGCTGATGTGCTATGATGTGGGAGATGCTATGATGTGGGAGATTACTTGGCGAATAAATATCTATATTGAAAATGGATGGTACGCACAAGCGCCTTAGATTTTGTATTGACTACACCTGATTTTCGGCTCAAATTTTGAGAAACAACAAAATTTAGATACGCAATCTTTTCCTTTATCGAGCGACCAGCCGACCCGGACCAAACAACCCCCTCCCCTTTCCCTCTTAACCCCCCCCCCCCTGCTTCCCCTCCTCTCCCTTCATCCCCCCTCTCCCCTATTCATTTCCCTCCCCGTCTGACTCTGACTCCCACTCCTTGGGCGAATTTACTAGGGCCAACCAATAGTCTCCCGTTTACTCACCTCGTCACCGTGGTGTGCTACAGTTTACACCTCTGGTTAGAGTTGAGAATTATTTTTCACCAGGAACGACAACTAAACCGGAACATTAGAGGAGTACCTATGGCTGGCGTGAATGCAACAAATTGTGTAGGTACTCCAAACATTTCCCTATAATTCAAGAATTATAAGACATATCCAAAGGGGCCACGTGCTTTTCGAAAGAGGAAGATTGAAAGGAATGAATAAGCAGCCTGTCATTATTTTAAAATGGACTTCCACAAAGTTACGCCAGAACGGATTGAATTCAGCCTGTCTGGAATTGACGACGTTTTTGTTCTGTGAAAGATGACAGCAAATATATGAATATTTGCGCTGCTACTGCAGCGTAAAATCAGTATGGCTGGATGAAAATCGTGCGAGGAGTTTTCCATTCGGTGAATTTGAAAACTTTTGGATCGTCCTCGTTGATCAAACTACGAAACATACTGAATTCACAGAGGTCAAAGAAAATCTTACATATTTAAAATAAGAAGTGATAAAAAATATTTATGTATTTTACGCAAAATGTCTGAATATATTCGAAAGGGTGATTTGAATACTAACAGAAAGAGAAGTATAATGACGTGATATGGTGGATTTCAGCATAACGAAGCACCGAAATGGCAATTTTCCCAAAAAAAATTTTAAAAAATTTATTGATTAAAGAGCATCGAATTATGAATCTGGAAAGAACAAAATGTCACCCACGGAACGTTCAAAACTCAAATCGACAGCAGAATCATCACCTAATGCAAGTGTTTTCATAGCAGTGGATTTTGACGTACAGGGGCCGAATTTACAGCCGTTACCCAGCAGTCCCTCAGCCCCTAGCAGGCCCCTTCGTCAAAAACGGTATTTATAGTCAAATTTCCACCCCCAGCAGCCCCCTTAGCCTCTCCTAATTCTGGCAGGAGATACATGCTCCACCAGAAGCCCCGTTATCGAAAAAATAACACAACAGATATAACTAAACTGACTCTAATGAACGTGCATTGCCTTAAATTAATAATTTCGAAGATTTGGTGTTAATAAAACAACGTTGAGATTTGCTCTTTTTCGATAAATATCTGATGTGACGCCAGATTCATTCCAAAGGATGTTCATATACACTCGCAGCATATTTTTCCCCACAATTTCTTCTTCTTGTGGCAGGAAACTGCGTCCGTTTTCTTACTTTCCATTATATCTTTATGGTTCTCCTACAGGTCACACAAAATCTTCTCCTTCTATTTGCACGTCGAGCGGCCATTTCAATAGTTTTCATGCTGCGTCTGGCTCTCTATTTATCCGTATCCATGTTGATCACGAGCGTCACCACTGAAACATTTGAGCTGCGAATTCCATTTCCCGCCGTTTGTAGTCCTTAGTTACCAGATCTAACCCCCAACTATCCCCTACCTAGCAGCTCCCTTAATTTTGACTATAGGACGCATAATTCAAGGGGCCTGCTTGGAAGGGGACGGATAAGGGGACTGCTAGGTAACGACTATAAATATGGCTCTAAGAAATTTCAAGTTTTTGATTTGATTTATGTCCTGGTAGTGTCGCGCACACTGCTGAAGATGATTTTTTTATTTATTTAAAACGTTTATTATTGTTAACGCCGCCCGCCGGCCACCACACAAGACGGATATGTAAGTACACATATATCTTTTGACGGAGCGTATAATTGGCCGACCACCCGGACGCGTCGCCGACATCTGATTGGCCCACAAGTGTTGTGGTGACGACGCTTTTATCGCCTCTTTAAGCTTCTGCGGAGGAGGAAGTTCTGCGTTCGCTGGAATTTTGAAGCAATTTTTTTCCGAGAATATGTTTTCCCTGAGGTCCACTGACTGAGAACTGGTCATTTATGAATGATGTCGATGTAATCGATTTATCCATTTGAGTCCCACAGAACGATGTATCGTAATTTCCAACCTTCCCTCGGGAGTACCAACGAAGACATGTTGCGATTTCCCAAGCCAGCTTTTAACAAGAATTTAATATTTTAAAAAATACACGCCTGAAAATCTATTCTTTATTATTTTTTACTGAACGTTCATCACTTCATTTATAAAATCTTGGAAAAGCAATGTGAAGATAATAAAATGTAATGCGAAAAATATAAGAATCTCGGCTGTACCACCATCATGGCGTCATTGTATCCGTAGCACGAAAGGGGCCTACAAAAGAATATAACATTAGAAGTATTATTTTTCAGAAAAGATTTATTTGCTTCAAATGTAGTAAACTTTTTGCAATCCCAAAGGAATGAATAAAGGCCAAACAGTAGAATGGAAAAAATGTTTGCGCTGCTCCATGTACCCGTTGTAGGCATTTGCGTGTCGTAAATAACAGTTTTACGTGAATACTTCGTCTGTATTTAACATTACAGTACAGTTCTTTGCGAGGGCAATTCAAGAATGTAAATGGGGCTTTCTAGAAAACGAATTTTTTCCTCCTGATTTGGTTAGGGATGAGGATTACCTGTGGATATAACATTTGTCCGTTTCAACGTGTTAAAATTGCACCCTTCTGAAGTGTTTTATTGAAGTACCCTGATGACGATGGACGACTCGTTCATTGGCCGTAATGGAGAACCTGACCCGGTGGAAATACCGAATAACCTTCCACGATGTTTTAGAGCCGGTCTATGGAGTTTTCAATATTGGACGCTTTTCATTAGCTTGACGTTCAATTTTGCAACACAAGAGCCCAGTAGCTTTTCATTTGTGTCTAAACCTTCGCACTGGGCTCTGCGAAGTTCGAAACGGATGAGTGAACAGACTCGATATGCTGTGGAGTCAACGCCGCGCTTGGAGAAGAATTGAACTTTGGTGTAATCGCATCCACGAGGTCCAGGTCGTTTTTCAGTAAATGCATAAAACACGGATAAATGTATAGTTTTAATCTCTTGGAAGTAAAATAAGCTTTCCTTATTATGAGCATGTAGTTGGAACGAATTTTATAATAAAAATAACAAAATTCGACCGTTTACTATCGTGTCCCTTCGGAATGCTTCCCACTGGCGGCGGCGGGTTTGACTAACGCCTCTCTTGCGAACGCCGTCCCATTGGCTAGACTCACCCTGCTACATAGGAAGAAATGACCACAAGTACAAAATTAAATGTAGAAAGCAGAAAACGGATATCTTGAAGCAATCTTTCTTAAATTGAGGTATAAAGGAGTGAAATGAGAAACCTGAAATAATTTTTGAGATCTTTCCCGCTTACGTTAATATTTTTAAAAATTGAAATGCAATGAAATTTTTTAAGGCAATTTTATCCAGCAACATAAGACAAAAGTGAAAAAACATTTTGTTAAGATAATCAAAAAACTTCCTCTTTTTGCAACAGCCATTTCGTTATCAATTTAAGAAATACATGAGAGCTGTTAACATGAGTTATATAGCATGGCAACATGTTATACATTTTAGGCCCTAAATACACAAATGATCTTTTGTACAATGAGATGTTTGGCATACCTTATAAAATGATTTTCTCTGGTGTTGTACACATTTGTTTGGTTATAAGTTCCAAACAATATTGACTTATCACCAGATCGGATATAAAATATTCTCAGTGTTTTATACAAAAAAATAAGTGTTCCTCGATTCTGTAATGGTTTATTTGGAAGTGTTTGGAAAATTTCATGTGTATTTTCTTATGTGTGCGTTAATGTTACCACCAGGTGGTTGCCTACTTGTAATGTTTTGTAATTAAATTAAATTAAAAGTAAAAATTAATTTTAATACGTGTGTTCTTCATAGGACGCGCTTCGATGTGTTCCGGTTTGCACCAACTTCTAACACATCGAACGAAAAGCACATCGTATTACCTCGGGTCATCATCATCGCGTGTATTCCATGTGTGACAATAACTTTCGATAGCTGGAATGAACTAGAATTGGCGAACATCTTTAAAGCGGGCGACCGACACCGGATGACCGGATTGTTGGTTGGGGTGGGTGCAGTGGGTGTGCGGTGGGGGTGCAGAGTGGGTTGGTTAGTTTGGGCCGATGACGACAGCACACATACCTACCTCTCTCTCTCCGCACCATAACAATCCACAGGTGGGCGATTTCCGTTTCAGAGGGGGGGGAGGAGGGGGGGGTTGGTGTTTGGGTGGGTTGAAGAAGGGGAATGAGGTGTTTGGGGGGGGGTTAGGAAGGGGGGAATGGCGCCCCCCCCCAGATGCTGCTCGACACACGCGGAAGTTCGACTGTGATTGTGTGTGAGTGTGCGCGCGTGGTTTGGTAATCGCCGTCGGTTCGATGAATGTTGTGCCGGGCATTTTGGGAATGTTTCACGGGGCAGGGGGGTGTGGGGAGGGGGGGCGAATGGGAATTATTGGAACGGAATCCGATGCTGTGGCACACGTTAGAGCAATCTCCATACTGGACGCATACCGCTAAACTGGTCGTGTCCGCGACTCTATCACTTTGGTGTTCATTGCGTGGAACTCCCAACAAGTGCGTGAGTCGATACCCTCTATGTACCTTGAGAAAGATGGATCGACTCTCCATCGAAATATAATAAGTCTTCACTTGTAAGACCCCACTTGGAATATGCTGCCAGTATTTGGGATCCTTATGATACAGGCTTGGAAACTGAGTTAGAACGCGTGCAGCGAAGATCGGCAAGATATTTTAAAGCCGTTATGTTAATCTTGTTAGTGTTACTGACCTTTTGCAGCAACTGGGATGGGAAACGCTTTCAGACCGTCGATTTATATTTAGACTCAATCTATTATGTAAGTTCCAAACCGGGATATTTTCTGAGGACGTTGATAATATTTTACGAAATCCGACATACGACGGTTAATCAGATCATGAGAATAAAATTAGGGAACTAGACTGCAGAACGGACAGATTTAAGATGTAATTTTTCCCACGAACGATAAGGGACCATAACAGCTGCCAATGAGACTTTTATCTAGGTTTGTCGATAGGTAGTGTAGCTCTTAGTAGTAGTAGTACTACCTAATACTTGAATCCTTATCTGTTACCTAGTACTAGCAGCACGCCGTGAATGTTTTCTACATTAGTCTTGAGTATCTGTCCATTTGTGTAGTTGCAAAATACATATATACTAACGGTCCCTCTCCATTGTGATAATATCTGAAGTGTAGTGCATGCTTGTGAGGCTTCCACTCGTGACAAGCATTAGAGATCTATGCTAAAGCATAATTAGTCGTGGTCACACTAACTTTAGGGTATAGTGTAATGCACGTTGTTGAATACTCACCCCCTGCCACACACCCCTGAGGTGGCTTGCAGGGTATTTTGTAGATGTAAATGTAACTGTCTTTCTCGTGTTCCAATATTTTCATTTGGCACCCTCTTGGCACATCCTGTTTTTTATTATCGCTCGAGCGATCCTTCACCAAGTTGTATACACTAGGTAACCCGTGCGAAAATTTCGCACTTTCACGCTATCAGGGAATAAGTATGTTAAGGGAACGGTATAATTGGGTTTTAAATAGAGAAGAAGGTGTATCATAAAGTACTTTCTTTATACTTGTTTTATTGCAAAAATATACAAAACATATGAATACGATACAGGCAAGAGAGTTTATCAAAACTTTTAAGTCAAAATAATGGGTAAATAGTGAATTTTGAGATTGAGATTGTATTTTTCGTCAGAAGCCGGTGATTCAACGTTTAAAATGATACCTCATTTATCACTGCAGGTGCAGTATTAACGGAGCATATATACGGAATGACAGAAAAAAACCTTTCTGTAATAATATATATGATGATGATGTGTGGAGTCGATATACCTCGTGCGAGTAATCGACATGGAAAAATCTAAACTTTTAAGTCAAATTAATGGGTAAATAGTGAAATCTGAGAAGGAAATTGTATTTTTCGTTAGAAGCCGGTGATTCAAAGTTTAAAATGATACCTCATTTATCACTGTAGGTGCAGAATTAACGGAGCATATACGGAATGACAGAAAAAAACCTTTCTGTAATGATATATATGATAGGTATACCTATTTACATATACCACCAATATCCTTCACCAAGTTTTATATATCGAAATATAAGTAGAATTCAAACAGAAAGAAAAATCACCGGACCAGGGATTCGAACCCGGATCTCCCGATTTCCGGCCAGGTGTGCTCGCAGTTACACCTGCCAGGTTATGCAATTAATTTCTGAATTCAGCAATTAATGCAAGGCAGCAAGGAGGGTGCATAGGAGCGGGGTGTTGCGACGGTGTTTGAAGGGCGTGGAAAAGGTGTGAAAAAGTGCCCGTTCTCGTGCGCGTCGCTCCACAGTGCACACTACGTTGAAGCGCATTTTGTTTCCAGCACTCTAGGCGCATGATTCCAGCGCTCTTGAGTCTCTCACGCTGGACCATTGGTGTTTATTGTTATGGAGCGTCCTCTTCTGAGACGGGGATGAAATGTGGAACGATTCTTGAGTATTCCGTAGTTGCGTTTTTGGGCTTCTCTTACAATTAGTTTCAGAATTGGATGCTTATTTCTTTTTTTTAACATCTTTCTGCATGCATTCTTTTTCTCATTTTGGAGACACTCAGGCATTTTCTCTGGAATGTACAAACTTTTCAATAATTCACTAATTCAATCTCCCAATTTTCTCTAAGCATTATATGCATTCATTTTGTCCCCTTTCTATCCCTAATAACGTCCTAAAACCTATCAAATGTAATTGTTGCGCTCTCTTTCAACAAGTTTACGACGAGCTACTTTCTTCTTTCCATAGCAAAATTTACGTCGTGAAGAGAAATTAATTTATCATGAGTTTAATTGGTATTTTCTCCTAAAACCTAATTCAGCACCAATAAATATACAATGCCATTTTTGTCAAATGTAGAATTTTAAATACACTCCATGACGGCCTGTCACCGTTTTTATTTGATATCGCACCATTCCGCTTCTCGTATCGCACCGACTGCTTTAGTTCGAGAATAATTTGAATCGGAAAAGCTAATCATGCGCTTCGAAGCGGCTGATTCTTGAGAAGGAGTTCGAACCCAGAAATATATATCTAGCGCATTAGAAAGGAATCTCGTATGAACAAGAATTATTAGATTTAGGTATTTCTCCGACTGCGGGCGAAAAGATTTCGGCCACTGTGGAGCGTATTTACCGCAAAGGAAGTGCTTTTCTGACATAAACGCCTCTGGTATTCTTATCTTTTACGATCCAAAAAGAATAAACAGGCATTCGACGGGCTACTACTTTATCGAATGCGTGTGGAATTGATTTTCGCTCCCCGGGCGGTCGGTTTTGGAATCAACAGTCGTTCGTTTAGGGGCGCCGCCAGCATTTGTGTGTGTGTGTGGTGAAAATCATAAATTTCGGGATTTTTGGCGTCGATCCGATGTTTATATGTTTCTGCCGGATCGATGAGGCGGGGCAAACAGGAAGCAGTGGCCTCGTCCCTTCCAAGACTTGTGTATTTGTTTCTCCGAATCGCGGAGGTGGAGCCGGCGTTCGCGTCTCCGCGGAGAGATGGCAGCAGCGGAGGTGGTGCCTCCTCCCCACCCCATCCCCTTTTCTCCGTTCATTGGAGGCGTTTGAATCGATGTGAAAATCCTTTTCGGATGTTCCGCCGACGCCGGCCCGCATATCCGCATGGGAGCGTACTAGGGATTGGAAAATCGATTTCGATTTTAATCGAAGTCGACTTTTTGAAAAATCGATCAAAATTGATTCTAGCCGTTCGATTTTCGATGGGAGCGTACTTTACGTAGCACGTGACGAAAATTCGGAATGAGGTGGAGATGAGTTACGAAATACCGTCACAAAATCAGAGAAGTGAGGAATAGGGAAGGAAACGGGGGAAGGATGTAAGATAAGATGAAGTTTATTTACTCTGGGACTATATAATCCCATGTAGCACAAGTACATGGCATTTACATTTATTTATATTTTAAGCTGCTGATAAGATTTACAAACAACGTAAAGTAGTAGCTACATAATGACATGCAGGAGAAATAATAAAATAGGTTGGTATTGTCTCTGGAAAAATTACATAAAAAGATTAAAGGCACAACACTTACAATGCTTTGTATAAACAGCCACTAATATTACATAATTTACAAAAAATAAAACACAGAAATAAGTAAATATTACATTTTATACACTAATATTTAGAACATAAATACTGTTTCAGAGCTCTCTTGAATGCATACACAAGATGTCAACGTATTTTTATATTCTGAAGAAGAGAATTCCACAATTTACACGATGTTACATAAAATGATTTATTGTAAATAGTTGTTCGATGGCATGGTATTATTATGTTCGAATTATTTCTAGTCATTCGCTTTTTTTGTCCTTATTATATACATATTGATCATATAAATACAATGGTGTAAGGGGGTGGGAATTAGAGGGAAAGGAAATACATAAATAAATGAAAAGAAATCGAAAATAATCGTGTTTATGAGTCACGATCTCTTGACCTCCGGTACGGTAGCTGACCTCGTATCCTCTAACAGGGTTGTGCTACAGGTCAGTAAAATCAGTAAAGTCAGGAAGTTTATATCTGGTCTGTGAAATCAAGGAAAAGTGAGGAGATGAGGGAAATTCGATGCGGAGTCAGTAAATTTGAAAAAAACTGTGGGCCAACGCACCTTACGATATATACTCAAGTATTGCATCAAATATTTCGCTGGCTGTCAGCTGCGCCGTGGAAGTAGCGCCGCGTTAGTTCCTACTTCTGCCACTCAATGCTCGCAACATGATCCAGTGCTACCTTTTGTGTCTGACAAGGAGTTTATATGCATGTGGTATCCCTAATATTTAATGTTTTATGGCGAATTGATCATTAAAAAACAAATCACTTTTCTTCTCTCGCCAACGTTTCAAAACTTTATTGTTTCATCTTCAGGGCTTGAGGTGGAACACTTAGATAACCAATTCAGACAGTTTATATGTTAACTATATTGACATTTGTTGTGGTAACATCAGTTTCAAAAGTTTTGAAACGTTGGCGAGAGAGAAGAAAAGTGATTTGTTTTTTAAATGACCAATTCGTCATAAAACATTTAATATAAAAGAGTGGTCAAAGACAACTCTCATCATGTATCCATAATGTCTACAAAGGTTAAGATGCACAGTATCTATGGCATTGGCATCAGCGTTTTTCTCAAACTCAACGCTATCCCCTCCTATCCCCTCTTGCAACTTACGGCATTTTGTTTGTTTTTATTTAATTTATTTATAAAACTCCTGTACTTTGGAGAAACTGTACCCGAATTTTTGTTTATAAGATTATAATAAATACTCTCCTAGTCATGCATTTTTGTCAATATTTTTTCCCCTTCTCATGTAGAATTGCGGACTTTGGCTCTTTGTTGCGTTTCCAAAAGTCAGTAAAAATCTAAATGCTGGTCAGGAAAAAGTCAGGAAATTTGAAAACCTATATCTTGTAGGAACCCTGTCTAAACCCCAGAGTCTCCAAAGTACGGCCCGCGATGTGATTTTTATCACCGTTAGTTGGATTAGATTAAAAAGCATGAAAATTAAACTTGATGCTCACGTTGGACATCACTTCCGAGCAGAATTTTAACAACAGCTTTTTCTTTCTCTTCACCTCTTTATATACCACACTTTATATTTGTGGCAGTCCGGGTAGAAACTTGCTTGAAGAACCTGGTGGATTGTACAACTGAGGGGTGCCAAACCATAACGTTTTAAGTGCCAGAAAATTAAGTTTTCAGGAGAGACTTAAAACTGTATTAATAAGTTAATAATTGATAAATTCACTATTGCAATATTTAATATTAAACTTTAAATCTTCTGCGAGGTATTACAATAACTCAGTGAGCAATCAACCAATCTTAGAGAGTGGAAATATTTATTTAAAGAAAAAAAAAGGACAAAACGTTTTAAGTGCCTTCATTAGTGCGAGTCATAACGTTGTATGTACCACTTTACTTGCACAACAGTAAGGTGAGTGGAATGTTTCGTAAAAATAAATTAAGGTATGCATCTGTGTCATAAAATATCCAATAAAGTATAACAATTGTTGTTGTAATTCAATGTAATAATATTATACATACGATAACATAACAAAAAGCATACAAAACAAAATTGCTTTATAAGATTATTATAAAATATCCGGTTCTTCCCAGATAAATACGGCAGATATATCCTTTTTATCCTCAGATAGATATATATCGGTGTTAGCTTCATTGAAACATCAAAGTTCGGGAAACTTGACTTGCTGATTCCTGACTTCAACACTGAAGTAGTAAAAACGTTATGACTTGCTACTGCTGATATCTACCGCTAGGAGGTGGCATTTCAAAATAATTTTAAAGGTGCATGTAAAGGCCGGCACGTACACCACAAATCACGAATATAACGTATTTAAGCCTGTGTGGCACTTACAACGTTATGGTTTGGCACCCCTCAACTGTTGCTGCCATTGCTGCATTTAGCGTTTACTTATGTATGTACTAATTACTCTGTGGCTCTGCACCAACTGCTCGTTCGAGGACGACGCAAAATCTTACTATTAACCAGTATACAAGAGTTAATATCATTTACATTTGATATATGTGTAAATTAGATTGTTATTGATAACTCCGCCACTGGTGACGGAAATTTCACGATTTTGTTTCTCCTGGTCCAGATAAATTACGCCGACCCTTAGGGAAAAATTAAATTTGAAAAAAAAAAAATACAAAGCTTATAATTATTTTTTCGATAGATAATTCATTAACACTATACAATTGCTGCACTTTTGAATTTACATTCATACACACACACACATAAATACTATCTAGGAGATATTTCGACCACGTTCCTCAGAACGGAATAGGCTCTAGAGAAGAGGTCTCACTTCTATCTTGTGTCCGGAGAGAAGCACAATATTTCTTTATCATATATGTAATTACTACCCGTAAAAAACCCAACAGCGCGTGAAGGAAGAATCAGAAGAGGAGAGATAGCGAGGCGTAAAAACTCACGAAGAGATTACAGTTTTCCCGTTTTAGATAAGATAAGCGTTCGCAAATGTAATCAGTGCGCAGCAATGAAAACTCATGTCGAGTTCCCTAATTTCTTCCGGGCTCGTGCACGTTAAATTATATAAAAATTTAATTGCTTTATTTATGCGACTTGCGTTCTTATTTTCTTGCCATATTATCAAGATATTACACGCTTTGGACTCACTCTTATATATTCATGTTCGGCGCACAGTGGGCTGAAATCGAAAAAAGCTGGCCAAGACCTGCAAAATGTTTTTTTTTCAGTCCGGAATTGAAACCTTGCACCGTCATTCTCCATACATTGCTGCATGTGATGTTTCATGCCATTTTTCATAATTCATACGCGTCACCAATATACATGGCCTCAAAGTTGGACATATTTCGCAAAAATCGCCCACCAATCGCCCAATTATTTTTTTCTTTCCGAAAATCACCGAATTCAAACTAATGCTGAACCTTTTGTAGCAAAGATGTGGAATAACAACTGAAATTCATTGGTATAACTGTTTCTTTTTAATTAAATACTTCTTATTTTTGGGAAAAATTCGTAATATTTGTCATACATACATGATATAATGGCGGACCCTGTTTTTCGTCAATTTTTCGCCTTTATGTAGTAAAATATAAAAAAATGGACATCGACTGACACTGAGATACTTACATCACAATAATAACAAAGTTTTTAGTGAGCGAATCCGAAGAAATCATCTGCCACCGTTGTGCGACGTCGAAAATAAAATCGATTTTTCGATCGTTCGACCCAGTCCTGATCTGCCCGCCGGCAATGTCCATTCGTGTCCGTCGATGTCGATTGACGAAAAAGCGGCGTATTAAACTCACGTCGCACTCTTCATTGCACCCGACGCCACCGCAAAATCCAGTCTCCGTGCCTCCGTCACATGGTGTTATCTATTCATTCCTCATCGCCCGAGTCTCCACGAATCGTTCAACCGCTCAACAGGTAGCTAGCCCATTCATTCGATATCTTCCCAGTGTCCTAGCATTGCCTGGGCTGTGAAAACTACGTGTGAATGAACATGCACTATATAGTGCACTACTCATTTTGAAACTAAGCAATAAGAAATTTGTATTTCCCTTTATACCCTGCCCTATATGAGGCACTGCGCACTTAAGATCAGTTGAGGAAGCTAAGCTGAAGTGTGCTTTTAGAAAACATGTCGATACCTAATTGCATCCTTCATTGATATATTTAATTTCAGTACAGGGGTCAAACATTGATAAAGTAAAGTTTTTAGTTACTATGTGGCAATAATGTAGGTTGTTCCATTCAAGGTGTTGAAGTACTACGCACATCGGAACACTTCAGTGCACTTAAGCGCACGCGAATGGAACGTTGAATGGAATGATGTGCGCTATGGCGAAATGGTTTTGTTACCTACTAGTATTTGTAGCATTCTATTTGTGAACAACAGTCACGGCCGAAAGTTTTCTTTAAAGTTGTTTAATTCGTTCAAAATAAGTATTTGAAAACGTTAAACTTTTTACCACAGAGTAATTCAAAACCTCACAATGTGCGTTTTTGACGTCTTTACTGAGAATCAACACACTTTATAAACAATCACGGATGCCATTATCGGCGTTCTTTTGTTGTTAAGCGCACATCGACTTTGCTCCCGATCTGTTTTGAAGCGCGCAGTTCCTAGTGCGCAGGGTCTGAATCAAGAATGGAAGGCAAGTGCGCTGCTGTGTTAAGCGAAGTGATTGGCGCACTATTATGCGAATGGAAGACACACAGTGTGTGGGTAAGTCTACATATATATTCTTCAATAATCCTTTTTTCTTTATATGTAAAACATTCGGCCGCGAATGTATTTTGTACGTAGGGAATTACACCTACCGGCAGGGTACTGAACGTATCGCCTAATGCGCACATAATTTCACTCTCATCGTCCTTCGTTTTCGCTGAAGTACGCAGCGCTAAAATACGTCAATCCCGATCTGCGCAACACTAAAACGCGTTTCTAATGGAAACATACCGAAATTCGAGAAGTCACAATTGATGGGCATTGCAATTAATCCATCTGTTGTTTTTTTTCCTTATTGGGAAAGCCTTTTTTCTTGACAAAAAGTTTCACCTCTGTACCTAAGCAAAAATATTCTTCACTGAAGATAGAATAGAATACAATAAAATGTTTATTTCAATCTATTATTACAAAAAACAATAATTTGGTAACCCCTAAGGAATACACCTGTATTGGGGCTAATATCATGTTATCCATGCAAAACTGCTAACAAAATATACATGAGTAGAATTGTACACAAACAAATATTTATAGAATCCTGTGAAAATTATGACAATAATAGGGGAATTGACACAACGATAAAACACCGATAACAGTGGTTATGAGTTAGATAGATACGTACATGATTAGTTGCTGTAGAATATTAACAATAAAAATAACAAAATCATTTCAAAAGCTTTCATTTTTTTATAATTAATTCAGTATATTTTCATTCAGGTTTCATATATATAATTTTTTATAAGTAGCCAGGATTTTATTTCATAAAGAAACTTTCAGATGTTTTTTTCTTCCTTGATAGTATGTTGGAAGGACATAAAATATTTTTCTTGAGATACATAAAAAGCATCTTTGGTACAACGTCAGATTGACTCTTGGTAAAGAAACATCATTTCTTTGACCCAAACTGATTATGTGTGACTTGGGTAACAAATTTGCTTCGTCACCAAAAATGTTTTTAGTACTTTATAAAAAAATAGGTATCTGAGAGGCAATACTTTCAGTTCCAAGAACAATGGGAATGTATTGGAGAAACAGTTTTTGTGCATTATGACACGTACTATCCTCTTTTACAGAAATAGTACAGGGTTTATAAGATAAGATATATTATTATAATTTTGGTGTGTCCAAACGGGGGCACCTGTGCGGTTGCTGGCACACATGTTTTTGATACTCCGCCAGATCGTGCATCTGACTCCTCCTCTTAGTGCATTGATTCTTCGTGAGAGCGCACAGCTTTTTAAGATCCTTCCCTTGGTAAAGGTGAGCTTTCGTCTCGCACTCGTTTTCGCGATTTTCTACTACTTTAAACAGAGATATCGAAACCATATTCTCCTCACATATTATGCACATCTTGTAAATTTGTTTAATAATTTCATCATAACAATGCATTAACTACTTTAGGAATGGGAACCTTCTAAACCTGAGAATTGCGTTTTTTCCTGTCCGCCATCTTGTGAAAAAGTGCCATTTCCTCATATCCACTGTAGGTGGCGCAGCTATCGAGCAGTTGGTTCTCTACCATATATACACCAATGCCCACCAATAATCACCAATGAGCGAGGGGGATTGGTTGGTGTGGGTTGGGTTGGGGGGTGGGGTAAGGGCATGTTATAGAAGGGAAATTAGTATTATCCCCCAACCGAATTTTTGTAAAACCTACAAATATGGCGTCGAAAACTGACGAAAAAATCGCTAAATTAGTCATTTTCAAACGTTAATATTTCAAAAACTACTCGTTACACGGGTATGATTCTTACATTTTTACAAATGCGCATTCTTCCTCTACTCATAGGTTTCACATTCAATATCGTTAGTTTCCTACGTTTTAAAAAAAAAATGTTAACAGTGCGAGACGAAAGCTCACCTTTACCCTTCCCTTGTTCCTCGGAAAACGATAAGTCGTGTCCTGATCGATCGTGACTTCTTTTCAATTTTTGTTGTTCCACCCCCAGGCGCCGAAACTCCGAAATTTCCATAAAAACCCGCTGCAAACCAATCTTCGGACTGGTGAATGCTGATTACGATATATTTTTACTTCTTTGAATAGTTTATTGACCACTTTAATAATACATTGGTTAATTATGTAGTGTTCTCCATAATTTTATTACGGATATGTTTTTTATATTCGTAAAATATGTGATATACATTCGAAATTTGAAGTTACGATATCTGTAATGGTTAATTTATTGCTTTATACTATTCATTTTAAATATTTTTATTTTCACTTACTGAATTTTTTTAAACAAAATTTTATCTTGGTTTCCCATTTTGGTTTTGTTATTGATATTTTGATTTTGTTACCAAGAGGAAGAGTTTGTTTTTGTGTTTCCATTGTTGCAGTAAGAAAGTTAATACTTTGAGGTAATAAATTTATGATTGAAAACATTTTTATTTTAGTAGTATTATAATTATTATTAACTGTATTCCTAGCATTGTAATGTAGCCCTGAAGAAGCCTCATTAATAAAAAGGTGAAACGTCGGCGGAAAAAGGAAGTTGAGCTTCTTAAAAAAGACATTTGACCAAACCTCCATAAGGTAACCAATGTGTGATATATATTTATAGTTTTTCCTATTGTGCTATAATTTGGAATGGCGCCTACCTTGGTTTCACGATATTACCGAATTTATTATTCCCTATGGACTCTTTTGCTTAAAAGGGTAAACTATAAAAACGATCTTATTTTGTCTCAGGACCTGTCCTCTGAAGAAAATGGCATCCATGACTTTTCAATTTCGGAAATATCCTCGAATGTAACCATTATCTCATTTTCGTCGTTTGACATTTCAAGATCGTATGGGAAGAAATCCAGTCAAGAAATGGATTCTCAAAGGCATTCCATATACCCAATATGCTGGAAAGGGTTAGAAATGTTTATCCATTTGTTTATTTGTTTATTTGCGTTTGTCTGCCTTATGAATCCCTCAGAAGTCGAAGCAAAACACTCTTCAAAGAGTAGTGCAGTTTTTTTCAGCTTGGCTCTACTATCCATCGAAGTTTCCATTTGGAAAATACACTCTCTTGTGTGAGAGGGTTTGTTCTGCATTAAAACTTCCTTTAATTTCTGAATATCTCGCCCGCGAGAACATTTTCATTGTGAATACATATTCAGATCCACTTTATTTATGGCATTTTCTTTTGTCTTAAATCATATGAGTTTGGGGCTTCATGAATAGTATGAATTTATCGTTTGCTAGACTTTTATTCGTTTGAGACTTGGAATTTGGTATTCGCAAGGCAGAAGGGAGTTTATTTCGCTTGCCTCGGAGTCTGTGTAACAAACAAGTCGCGATCTGAAACGTTTTTTCATCAACCCTTGAGGAGTTCGACACAAGTGATGCGATAAATACGAGTGTAATCTCCCTTGTGCATCCACAGCATAGCTAGTGAATGAGAAGCTTGAAAGATAAAGTGAACAGACTTACCCAAGCAATAAAAGGCATCCTTCCAGAAGGAGAGTCTACCAAAACAAACCTGGAAGTAAGTAGGCACTTAATTAAAACATATTTTTTGCTGAGCAAACACAGATTGTTTTATATCCGATCAGGTGATAGGCCAATATTGTTTGGAACTTTTAACCAAACAACTGTTACAACACCAGAGAAAATCAATTTATAAGGTACGCCAAAACCTAACATCTCATTGTACAAAATATCATTTGTGTATTTAGGGCCTAAAATGCATATCATGTTGCCATGCTATATATAACTCATGTTAATAGCTCTCATGTATTTCTAAAAATTGACAACGAAATGGCTGTTGCAAAAAGAGGAAGTTTTTGGATCATCATTTTAAAAAAGTTTTTCACTTTTGTCGTATGTTGCTGGGTAAAAGTGCCTTGTTTTGTTTAAAACTAAAATTGTTTTTTTAAGTTCACATGTGCCAAAGTTGAAAGGGTGTCATATACAGGTCCCCCTTTTTGACAACCTATAACATCTCCATATATAAACATATACATACATAAACATGCTATTGTGTTGTAAAAAAATACTACTGGAGAAATAAATTTAATTTAATTTCATATTTGGAGCATACTCTTGTATGGTAGTGAAGACTTGATCAGAGTGCAAGGGATTTAGAGCAAATGAAATGTGTGTTATCAAAGAATGGCAAAGAGTAAATGCACGGAGATAATAACTGATAAACACATCAAACAAAGAGTTCGTGAGAATAGAAGTTTGTTGAAAACTCGGAGAATGAGAAGAGACAAATTTATTGGGCACATTTTTTAGCACAGCAGCTACATGAAAACGATGCTGGAAGGAGAAATCAATGTGAAAAATTACTGCAGGGAGGGGGAGGCCGAGAATGGAATAAATCAGGCAAATTGCGAAGGACGTCAAAGTTAAGACTTGTTTTGGAATGATGTGGTTGGCTGATATGGCAGTGGAGAGCTTCGGCAAACCAATCTTTGCATTGATGAATGCTTATAGTGAATTAGTTCAGTGAAACCAAATATGTAAGCTCAAAATATGCTGGAGGAAGAAACTGGGTGAGTAATTAAATTCCTTGGAGCATTTCAAAGAAAATAGACTTAACATAATATCCACGAAAGTATCTATATATTTTAAGTATTCCATCTTTATTAATGTACTGTAATTGAAGTAGACTAATTACTGTAAGCTCTCTAGTTGTTTTTTTTGTATTATTTATTTTTATCACAAGATATGATTCAATTGAATTTTTAAATGCTTCGCTAGAAAAGAATTAATTAAAATATTTCATTGTTTTTTATTATACTTTCGTAGATGTTTGCCGTTTTGATAAAAAGAAGGGTAATGTGCAACGTCAATTACCAACCAGATATTATTTTTCCTTAGATATTTTTTTAAATTTAAAACTAATGAATTTTTTTCATGTCTTATGTTGTTCATAATGAATGTAATTCTCACATGGGTGGCAGTTGCCAGCTTTATTTAATTACGAATCAGAAATGAGTTCGTAGGATTCTTCGGCGTTGATGGAATGATTTTTGCAATTGTGGGTTCACGGGTTAAACTTACCCCATTTTGAAAGGCGCAGAATGCGTGGACGAGAACCCAAAAATGCAAATATCTCGAGACCAGAAAGTTGAGTTCTACATGAGACGTCTTTCTTAAGCAGACTGATTGTGAGTAATCTCGGATTTAACTTCCAAATTGTGAGTATTGATTGAATGAAAATTTTAGGGACGTGAAGTGTGATGCATTTCTTACAGATGCTCATCGGCGTGTAATGAATTGAAATTTTGTTATCAAATCGGGTGCAATACATATATTTAGCCTCCAGCGTGAACGTGAACGTATTACGTGATTCACCGTGGACACGTCCAATAATACGCACAGTGGGTCCAAATTCCCAAAAAGATGGCCAAAATATGATACTCTTATTTGATTGGTTTGAAATTCGGTGTACAAGGGTTTTTTTAGGCCACTGATTACGAATCTGATATCAAAAACAAAAAAAATAAGAAAAATAAAACAAAATGGCAGATTCAATATGGCGGCATGGGGGATAAGAATAAGTGGGTAATATGAAAAACATGTATTTCTGGGGTATTACATTGCCTTATATCATGAATTATATCCCAAAAAATGTTAAATAATGTTAGATTCAATATGATGGACAAAATAATTAGTATTGTAGGGAATATAAAAGAAATTGTGGGCACTGAAGATGTGTAAGTTACTAATTACAAAAATGAAATGAAACGAATATCGACCTATTAGTAAGAGAGGCGGCCTCTTCACAGCGACACCCAGCACTGCTATTGTCAGCGTCATAACCGTACATGTTTAAAAAGTAGCGAAATTCTAAATTCCAGTGGGTTATATGTACAAAGAACAGTTGAAACATCTTGAAATCAATATGGCATATCCAAAAAGGCACGCGAATTAAGTAGAGTGATTTACTTTATGACTGCAGTTATAACACAACTACGCAATAAAATATAATGACTAACAAATTATTGCACAGATAGAAATGAAAACAAAAATGAAAGAACTATCATTATTCTTCGTTGACTGTTGAGTAATCATTGCTCATCAGCATAAATAACGAATTGAAGTTTTATTTTCTAAACAGGTGCAATACAAAGATTTAGGGCTGAATTTATAGTCGTTACCCAGCAGTCCCACAGCCCCTAGCAGGCCCTTTCGTCAAAAACTGTATTTATAGTCAAATTTCCACCCCCAGCAGCCCCCTTAGCCTCTCCTAATTCTAGCAGGAAATGCATGCTCCACCAGTGGCCCCCTTATCGAAAAAATAACACAATAGATATAACTGAACTGACTCTAATGAACGTGCATAGACTTAAATTAATAATTTCGAAGATTTGGTGTTAAGATAACAACGGTGAGATTTGCTCTTAATCGATAAATATCTGATGTGACGCCAGACTCATTCCAAGGATGTTCATATACACTCGCAGCATATTTTTTCCCACTATTTCTTCTTCTTGTGGCAGGAAACTGCGTCCGCTTTCTTACTTTCCACTATATCTTTATGCTTCTCCACCAGGTCACACAAAATCTTCTTCTCCACACCGTTGAAGCTATTTGCACGTCGAGCGGCCATCTTAACAGTTTTCATGCGGCGTCTGGCTCTTTATTTATCCGTATCCATGTTGATCACGAGCATCACCACTGAAACATTTGAGCTGCGAATTCCATTTCCCGCCGTTTGTAGTCCTTAGTTACCAGATCTAACCCCCAACCATCCCCTACCTAGCAGCTTCCTTAATTTTGACTATAGGACGCACAATTCAAGGGGCCTGTTGGGTAGGGGATGGATAAGGGGACTGCTAGGTAACGACTATAAATACGGCCCCTAATCTCCAAGGTGAACATGAACGTGTAGCGTGATTAACAATGAACGCGTCCAGGACGCCATGTCGTCGTGTAGTTAAGGAGGTTCCGCCGTGGCTGTGTGAGTCAAAACAAATACTAAATTCCACTTTTTTATATTTTGTCAAAAAAATCCTGCTTTCACTGATGCAATGCGTTACCTATAGAAACCCAGAAGTCAGGTACAAAATATAGTACAGATTATTCCACGAATATATTTTAAATGAGCACTTTTTTCTAGCCATAGGAGCCGACTGCTGCGCCATTTCCTACGAATTACCGTATTTTGAATTCAATTACCGCATTCATTCTTCAATAAATAGAAAAATAAGGTGGTAAGATGCCTGTATTTTATTTTTATTCAATTTCTCTGGATTATTTCCTTCTTAGAGACAGTTTTTAACGAAAATGGCATTTGTATTTTATGGAAAAATACTATTTTTCCCCGTGTTTCTCTCATTCCCCCATTGAACACCATGTAATTTCAAGTTCAATTATAGAATAAAATAGCGAGGAAAAGTATTATTTTGTTGTTCATTTCAGATAGAGGACAACCTTTTCTACAACTAGACAGAATATGAATAAAATGACATTTAAGTCATTTTACGGAGGAACCGCCTAAAAAAGAGACTTTTATTCCCGCATTTCTTTTTGCCTCCTAATGGCTGTCGGTGTCGGGTGATAGTGAGCGTGGTTTGGCGAGCGATTGAGATGTAGTTCAGAGCAGACATACACACATTGACGCATCAGAGGGAATGAGGCTGAGATTGGTTCGGCTGCTGGCGAGGGTGGAGGCGTCTTTGCTAAGTTTAGTGACAGCTTGCACAACGCGTACTCCTATAAAGGTAGTCGCGGTCCTATAAATAAATGGCGAGAAATGTGCACGCGTCGCCATGGAGACGGGGGGGGGTGTGGAGGGGGTAAAGGGTGTTTTTTTAAAAGAGATATAAAGGTGTCCTGGCGGGATTCGGGTGAGAAGGAAATCGGGGAAAATTGCCAAAATAATAAATCCCAAACGTGCCTTCTCGCCGTCTTCCTCTTGCTGGAGGCGTCTGTCCGTTTTGGGACTTCCGGTTTTCACCCGCTTGGGCGGGACTCTTTATGACTTAAGCGAAAGGCGGGATATTTCTCGAGTCTGAGAAATCCTCGGGCCTTGTTCGGCGTGGCTTTAGAGCGACAGATATATAGTCGAGTGGTTAGAGATGCAGTCAATAAAAGTCGCCCTGCTTATATGGACCAAACCCCGAGTGATCCTCGAACATATGGGAAACTTCGCAAAAAGACACAAAGCACGAAATTAAAAAAAACACTCGCGAAATCCGCACGCTTCGTGAAAAACTGCAACGAGCAAACCCTGTCGGGAAATTCCCTACAATATTGAACCACCGTTTTTCCTATAAAATATGTGTCTAGGAGAGAAATTCAGTTTTAAAGTTTTCCTTAAGGTTTTCCTTAGAGAAAATTCAGTCAAGAGATTTAAGGGCATTTCCTTAGAAAATATAAGGTTTCTTCTCAAGTATAATTTTGTTCCAGGGAAATTACTGACTGAAGTCTGATTAATTTTCAGAACAGCTTTTTCCACATATTGTTGTATTTATTTATCATGTCCATGGTTTCGTGCTATCACCTGAAGGTGTCTGACTGTAACGAAACCCTGGTTGTGAAAGTTTAAACAACACGTGGAAAAAGGTATGCTGAAAATTCATCTAACTTTCATACTATGAAATACTTCTACAAAGTTACGCCCAAAACTGTTTGTGACCGAAGTCAGTAATTTCTAAGAAAAAAAATTCTAGGAAAAAAATTCCCTAGAGTTTTAAGGGTATTTTCTTCGAAAAGAAATGTTTTCCTCAGGAATTTTAAATTTTTCCCTTGCTTTTCCCTATGTTCTAGGGAATTCTTATAGGGAAAATTCCATCAGGTAACGAAATCATAAAATTGGTCCTTAAAAATGTGCAGTAGCATGATTGTTTCGAAAGAAATCAAATCAAATCTTTAAAGTGAGGGGAGTAAATATAAAGTTTTCAGATGTTTTAAAATACCTAGGAATTACCGTGACTTCATTCCTCATGTGAGAAGAGCACGTGCGACACATTTACGGTGTTTCATTGAAGAGTCTAGGATTTATCAAGTGAAAAGTAGGAGGAACCCTGGATGAAAAAGTAAATGAGAAATGTCACTTCACTTCGGTGAGACTAAATCCCCATGAAAACGAGAAAATTATAATAAAAATAATAATAATATTTTATTATGCTGCGAATACTGCCCAACCACTCCCGGAGTCTCCGGCCATTTTGACGGCAGTGAAACCTGATGCTTGCAGATGACTCGGAAGGGACTGTTACAGCAGTAACAACATTAAATAATATTGTCCGTAGGCAAACATAAATTTGCATTGACTGTTTATTTTTTCGGGATTCATTCCGCGATGTTTAAAATTGCATATATCCGCCCTAAAAATACACCTCCAAGAGCATCAACGGGCAATTAAAAATAATAACTACCGTATTTATGCAATAGCCGAACACCATCTCAGCGGTCCCACTCATAATTTCAACTTTGATGAGACAAAATTAATATCAAGGGAGGTACGCTATTACCCAAGGTTAATCAGGGAGGCCATAGAAATTGCGGAAATACCGGAGAACATCAATCGAGAAGACGGCTACACATTGAGTAGAAAGCTTAAACGAATTTTTCAAATTTAAAAATTCCGTCAACAATGGGAGTCCTCACTCATATATATTAAGACGAGCGAGACTAAGGAATCAGTTCAGTTAACCTAATGAAGCTGGTTGGAGGACCAGCGAAATGTTGTTTCTTTTTGCAATTTTAAACATCGCGGAATGAATCCCGAAAAAAGGAACAGTCAATACTACATCCGCTGAAGCCTACGAGATAAATTTGCATTGGTTCATCAAAGTACACTGCAGAAAATAGTTCAAGTAGATACATAAATATGAATACAAACATACAAAATGAATAAATTGGGGACCTTGCACAGAGATAGATTTTCAATCCGGGAAATAAGCAATTTTAAAAAAAGAAACCCGCTCGCGTCGTTAAAAAAGTGCCACCAGCATCAGAATTTGTATTAATCATCCGATGGAAAAGATTCACTAAAGGCTTCGAAGGCTAAAAACGTTAGGCCTTGAGGATTTGACAAATCTTTGATCAGGAGAGAATTGAGATCAGGAGAGTATAAGTATGACACGGATGATGTCATATTAACCCCCCGCACTATATCTGTAGAAGCGAGGAAATAAGACTGTCACACTTATATGGTTACGAACATTCCTTCGACCAACCCGCATGTCGACTCGTAACCGCGAAGTGCTCATGTGAGGGGCTATTCTGTATGGCCTCGGCCAAGGGTCTGACGGAATTCCGATATCTCGTTTGGATTACTACCAGCGCCAATTATTCCAGGCGCAAATGAAAAAATAAGTATGCGTGAAAAAGATAAAGATTGTATGTTTTTGCCATAAATATTTTATTTTTTGTGAAAAAATGCTGTAATTATTACTTTTGTTGCAAGACGTCTATCAGCGTACATTTAAAATACGCCTGGGACCACACGTGACATCGCCATCGCAACCGTAAGTAAACAAAGAAGATGGCCGAGAAAGTACACAGCGAAAACGCCAAGAGAAGGACTGGACGGCATTATTATCGCTGCAATCTGGTTCCAGAATTTTTCAGGATCCAGAATTGATTATAAAATGACCTTTGTAAGTTTCCCCTGAGAAATAAATTGGTGATTTCCCACTTAAATCTGCCAGATATTCAATTAAATAGGTGTATAGCTGTCGCGCTGATAGTTAGCGCCTGACCGCTAGAGTGCTCTGGGTGAAATGTATAACCATTGGAGTAATGTGAGTGTCAGATCCTTGGCCTCGGCATTCCCAAGCCTCGACATTGACGTAATTTTGACGTCACATCCTCCAATATTTAAAATGGCGCCATTCAAAATTTGGGATTCAATCGAGGGTTGTTGACGTATAATCCACGGATTTATCGAGATTCGACCATGTCGAGTCCTTAGTGAATAAGGCCCCAGAACTTAATTCCATGACGTGTCGACGCGCACCCGTGCGACGTGATGGCCGTCAGCGACATTCCAACGCAGACGTGGCGACGCCTACTGCGTCGAAATTCGTACTTTAAATGAACGCATAGCATAAAAATATTATCCTCCATTTCATTAAATGCAGTGCTCCTAATTTTGAATCCAACGCTCTCTCTCAACGCGTATAAATAGTCTGTTGGCATTTACTTTACTCGCATCCGCAAATTTTATAATATTTCACTCCATGAATCTCTCATAGTTCTGTAACTTATTTACATTCAGTTTATTATACGGCTTCACCCCTTGGAGAGATATATATAAATGCTTTCTATTGATTCCACTAATTAAGTCCTCGGAATGTTAAACGTTGAGCTGCACTAAATTTCCGCTGGCGGCGACTCGTTTATCCAATACCCATACCTGGCGGCCATCTTTTTTTATGTGATGTAGTTACCAATTCGTACATGACCGTTAATATTTTTCTCTTTAAAATCTTCTATTGGAATGACAAATAGCTCGATCGGGAAGCTGTCAAACCCTTATAATAATAATAATAATAATTCACCCGATAGTAATCTCTGAGGAGGGAGTGATATCCCATATGTTTAAAAAACAAACTGAGAAGCTGGCAATAAAAAAACTAATAACTAACCTCGGGCAAAAAGCTGTGCTACTCCAAACTTGCCAAATCGTGAGGAGATTCCTAAGCCAAGAAAATTCGGACACAGTAGGATATAGGGTGAATTCTCTTCCTGAACTTCCGAGCCTAATCCTAATCCACCTTTAGGATAGGTGAAAATTTTCCATTTGGTGTAATACTAGCTGAGAAAGTGTGACTAGTCGAAAATAATAATAATAATAATTTTTATTAATCCAACAGAAATAACCCTTGCATTAGTAATATGCGGTTTGAGAGTAACTTTAGGCATTCTTGAAGGAGGACCTGTGTTAAGTCTACCATCAAATGGCCTTTGGTTATGCTTATGATGCATATATGTACATATGCATACAGCACATGTTAAAGGGATTTACAAAATTACTTCAAGTTCGAGCGAAGCCTTCCGCGGTGCCTTAGATGAATGAAATGGCTTCATTTTTGGGAGAACCGCGTTGTTCTCTTACTGTGACAACACCAGATGACCGACGCCAGCTATAACACTGGCGAAACTGTTGTCACAGCAACAAAACAACGCGGTTCTCCTTAAAATGGAGCCATTTCATTACTTCAAGTTATCAGTACGTACATCAACAAAAGTATAGAGTCATATTTTACGCAGTTATAATAAGATATCCTCTACTGTTTCTTTAGCAAGATACCAATAATACATTTTTATATTTTATTTACAGATACTAACTTAACACAATGGAGTAATAAAGAAATGTGTGTCGTGTACAGATTCGTTGAATCGTTTGTGTGTTCGGTTTGTGATGCTAAACGTTTAAATTTAATTTAATCAAAACCTGAATTTGGCTAACTTAAGGTTAATTTAAAACATACGGTAGTGTGCGGCTTGCACATATTAACTGGGTTTTTCTCACCACTGTTTAAATAAATAAATGTGCGCCGCTTACACGAGAAAAACCTCTAATGACAACATAATTAGGAGATTCTGAAAGTCATCATATACCATGAAGTGTGACTTTCGCTGATATTACAGCTTTTAAGAAATATTCAGAATACAATAATGACCATGTTTTTTCATCATTAGTATTTAACGAGCAGCCGCATAAAATGAAGAAAATAAGACATTAACTGTAAAGAGAAATATGCCAAAAACCTGCCATATCATAGTTTTTTTGTAAAACCAAGATGCATCGGCATCATCGCATTATCTTGATGAATTCAGTGACAAATTTCATAATTGGATGATATTATATGTTATCCGTGATTCAAGTATGTAATGTTTTAAAATCCTCTTTGCCTTATTATTTTCCAAAAGTGGCCAAATTTTAAAGAGATTTACCAATCGTTCTCATATTCTTCCCCGCTCGAGTGCATTCAGGGGCTTTCCCGTCTTGCCTTCTCCATCACCCTTTGTCGCCCTTTGGCCCTCATTGGCATGGTCTAGGTGGGGGAGGATATCGTTTCTCCACCACCCTCTCCTCAACTGATCTTCCAGTGTTATTCCCGCGGAGGGAAATCGGCGCGCATATTCCGCTCAGCGTAAACACTCCGCCCTCCCCCCGTTCCTAACCAACCCAAGCAAAAAGGATTCTAGAAGAAGAGATAGAAGCCCCCCCCTACCCACCCCTTGCCCCCCTCCCCTAATGGCCTATGGGCGCCAGCGATCCGACCAGGGCTGCCTTTTGATTTCACGAGCGAGTGATGGATGATGGTGCCCCGGGGAAGGGTTGAAATAATAACAACACCTACTTAACAACTGAAGGTCGCCGCTGCGTGGAATGGGAGCTCGGCTATGGAAAGAGGGTGCTAATGGAATACTTAGGGAGACCACTAATGCAGTGTAATGCACTATGAGAGCTTTACATTCACCTTAGTGAGCTGCTGCTCAATTTATTTATTTATTTCAAACATTGTTCACATACAGCAGTAGTGTCAATTTACAGTGAAACATTTAACAATTTATATGACAGAAGACAAAAATATAATAACAACATAAAAATCAACAACGCAGAGCCCAACATGGAGAAAGCGGTTCAGGGCAGTCAATGGTCGAGGAGTTAAGGGTGTTGTGGAGGAGTTTTAAATCAGTTTAATGTCTGTGGTTTTGGAGATTAGAAATGGAAAGAGAAGACAGAATAGCATTTGGGGACATATTGTGGAAATGTGGGACTCTGTGTTTGACTATTTTGGCAAAGGAATGGGGGATGCAATCAAGGGATTTTAGATTAGTCGGGGCTGATATGGAACAACTGCAGTTCGGGATCAAACTTGTAGGGCGATTGAGAAGAAAACTACGTTGAAGTATAATGGTATCGGCCATTGTTAGGCTGATTTTCTTCAGAGACGTCAAAAATAGTGGATAGTGAAGTTAATAAATACTTTGTGATGAATGTCTAAACTTGTTTAGGTAATTCGAGCGATAAATCAATTCACCCAAAATTAGATAAATTTGACTTAATTCTCAAGAAATAAACTTCCTTTTTTTTAATGATATCAAAATATTAACTACTTGCCGAACAACATTTTTTGAGTTGGCACCACCTTTCGGCGGTTTGAGCGAGTAAGTTCCCTAGTCATAATGGAGACCATATTCGAATTTTATTTTTTTATTTCAGCGTCTGTAAGAAGTATGAAATAAATATTGTAATATTAATGGTGCAAATATATAGTTATATATGACCAACATTCTCAGTAATTAAATAAATACAGCTACATCAGTCTCTAACTTGACTCATTTTTTCCGGCCGTACGGCTGAAAACCCTTCAAAACAGCAGGTTTCTTTGGGCTTTGTCAAAATTACTGTGGTAAGTAATATATTATTTTTTATAAATAGTTGAGAAAACGTGCAATCTACACACCGTTAGTTTTTTGACGAAATCTAGGTGCTAGAAGTTCTTAATTTTTTTAATATTCTCCCTCTGGAGCGCACAGTCATAATCTATCCCATGTAAAACTGCCTATATTTTTAGGGAAATTGCTCAAAAAGTAGTTCGGCAAGGAGTTAATATTTTGATATATTTGGAAATATGAGAGTTTTTTCTTTAAAATGAGGCCGAATTCATCAAATTCTAGGTGAAGTGATTTTTCGCTCAAACTACCTTAAGTATTTATCTTGCACGAATATCGTAATTAATTACAAAACGTTCGGCCGTGAGTGATTCATGTTTATGCATCGGCTAGTTTATCGTTTCGGGTGCGTACGTTGTTCCATTCATCGCCATAGGCTTGCGCCGAAGCTCGGTTTTCAAAGGCGTTCTTCCAAACCCGCACTCACTTCAGCGCTACGAATCTTCTCGAAGTTCACATTCGCCTTCATCTTTTCCGCCCCAAAACGTTATTCACGAACGACTAGTTTCGGTGTCTCGGCCTCATCGTCACGCATCTTTGATCAAAGTGTTCAGGATGTCTTTTTTTAGGATTATGGGGACTGTATTCCATAACCCTACGTGCACTCTACGCCGTCAACTTAACGATCATCACGCCAACGTATTGCGTGCTGATGAAAATATCCGTTTTTTTCTGTTTCTTTTAATAATTAATTTGCTGTGAGTCATCCTGGAAGTTTATTCCTCGCAAGTATCTTCCTTAGGAGAGGTGTAAAACTCGCTTTCCTAAAATTATTCTGTCATCCATTCCCGTTGATCCTCGATCTAAAAGCGCTAAGGAAATTTCTAATCTATAGGAATAATTTTCCATGGTGCTAAATTTTAATATAACTACCGACTCTCAATTTTCTTCATAGCCACGAAGTCCAGTAAATGGGCTTGGCCTAGTTACTGACAGCAGGGAAACATGATGGAATATTTGGATGGACGTCGCCATTTTTCAGAAACCGGTGTCAATGTGGCATTTGAAGTGGATAGGCTGAGAGGACCGCGATGCCGCTGCCATCAGCTTCTTCTCATCGCTTAGCGCTTTCGAGCATCTTTCAAGCCATCCTAAAATCATGTTTCCGTGTGTTTCCCCAGAAAGATAGGATTAGGAAGGAGAGTGCAGCTCCGAATTTTCCCTCACTGAGGCGCTGTAAGCTAGCATACGCAAACTTGAGTGGTAGAGGAATTGGAAACTGCATTTCTTGGTTCCGCTAAATGACTTTATAGATTTTATCTTTATTTTATTTGTTGCACTTCAGGAAATCCCATCTTCAGCAGTCATCAATCCGAATATTGGTTTTCTGCAGAACTCTCCACTCAACACTTCTATCAGCTAACCGTTTCACTTCTACATAAATCTTCAGCAATCTCAATACCTAACCAGGGCCGTCTTTAGGACTGGGCCGACTGGGTCCGGGCCCAGGGGCCTCGGGGTATTAAGGGGCCACGAGGAATCAACTTTTATAGTGAAAAAGTACCAAACTTGATTTTCAGACTCGAAAACTTAAGCTCTGAATTTTTATTCTTCTTTTATGCTTCATCCAGTGTGTATATGATATAGTATTTGCTCTTTCCGCAACACTGTTGAAGTTCTCCCTCTTATTGTTAGAAAACTCCCAACTCCGAACTTTCCCCGTCCAATTGGCCTAATTTTGTGAAAGTTTGTCTGATTTTTAAGCTTACTGTGGCATACTTTTAAATTTTCCATAATATGTTAATCATTCATCTATTAAAATAATATTTTCAAAAAATGTATTTTGTGAATTACTCACCCTGATTGCCTGGCAATTAATTAATTAATTTTATCTTTGAAAAATAAATTATAAATTTTCTCCCAAATGCAATGATATTTATTAATATATCTATAGGTTTTGTGAGTATGTATGATGGAAAAATAATAATAATAATAGTATTGAATTATTATTTGACTTAGCAATCTAAAAAATAATTTCTTCGCTTATCTTGTGTAATTATTTTAAATAAATTTTATTTATGCTGCCCTTAAAAGGGCCTCACACTATCTCGGGCCCAGGGGCCTTTCGATTCCAAAAGATGGCCCTGTACCTAACAATTTTTTAAATATTTTTACAGAGCCATTAACTTGGAAACCATTAATGTTTCAATACGTAATTGCAGTCTTTCTTTCCTATTGCATGTTAATTTATATCGATCACAAATGATTCCTCTTTCCTATATCCGTATTTAGCTGACCAGCCTGCCTCGTGTGACCTCCCCATCTAACCTTGTCCTTCCAGAAAATAAATCCCGTTGCTAAAGAAATCAAAATGCCTTAAAGATACATCCAGTCCGTCTCGTTCTTCTGTATCAATCTCGTGCCGCCGGAAACGCAATTGCTTTCTGAGTATTTCTTCCCAATTTCTCTTTTTTATCAAAAGCCAACATTACGTCACCTGCACAGCGCAGACTTACATCCACGTGCACTTGTGAAATAATTTTTAAAAAATTATTTTCACTATTCCCACCATGTTTTCCTAGCTGCTCATTAAAAAAAACGGCCCTTTTTCGAATTATAAAGACATCAAACCAAGTTCGGAGGAAAGGTTACATCAACGAGGATGGAATGATCGAGGATTCCGAAAATATCGTTCCGTCATCGCCTGCGGAGCATGTGTACACACGAATCATTCAATCACTGACTGCGATAGAAGCCGTTCCCGCCGCTCCGCCATTATATAAGGGGATCTCCTCCCATTCAAAGTTCGTTCTCGAGAAAAAACTCGCCCCTAGATTAAAACTCTCACCGGCCGACTTCAATCAACACTCGCTGCCCTCTCAAAAGACTTTTCGTCAAAAAAAAACTTGGTGAAGGGCTCTGATATTTCGCATCCGCCTTTGATTAATTGAAAATAAGATTGATGAGTGTCAGTGTGTGTGTATGTTTTGCAGGAGGCCGTGAGAGGCGCAGGGGGGAAGGAGGCACGCGGAGGGATACATTTAATGAGCGGAGGAATATATCCTTCGCCTAAGGCGCTCTCTAATTAAGTTTTTCCCATGGCTCTCTGCGTGGATTTCAATATCCTCTCACCCAATCGCCTCTGTAGCAGCGACAGTAAGCAGCCAGAGGCGAAAAACTCCGTCAGAAAAGAGCACACTCACCTCAAAGGAGTGGTTGGTGGTATACTAGGCCAGAAAAGACGTTTTCAGACCGCTAGGGTTTCCATAGCCTCGGTTGCATTCTCCCCGTTCGATAGATATTTATTTATTCCAGCAAGTAAATTTTCCAACAAGTATGAATAAATTCAAAGGAGAGGAAGATTTAGGTAGTCTTTTAAGGATATCTCCTGTGTAAAAACTACCTTCATATAAATTAATATAAATGGCCAACATATAGAGAAACTAACAAGGTATGTAGTCCAAAAATATGGTGCGAGTCCAAAAATATGGGGCCTTTCCCCCGAACTTGGTTTGATGTCAAACAAAATTAGACCGGTGAGGGCAGATTTAAAAAAAATCACGTTTTTAATCATGTGACGGTTAACAGTCCGAGAAATGGGGAAAAAGTTCGTACGCAGAGTTGATGCCACTCATACTGGAAAAATATTCGTAAACTTCGTAAACCGTAAGCTAAAAATAGTCTTATTTTCAATAAAAAGTACTCGGCAATGTATATGTACACAGTGATGTATATTTATCTAAACCTAATAATACAATACATAAAATATCATTTTTGTACATGGGTCCTAGAGCATTTAATGTTTTACCTTAAAATATAAAAAAGAGTGAATGTCTTCGCGAAATTTCTGAAACTAGTAAAATCATGGCTGTTTACCCAGCATAATGTTGAAATGCTGTTTGTAATAAATGTTTAATTGAACTATCGTATTATCTACTTCACATTATTTACTTTTTAATTCCTTTTTTTATTTTTCATATATACCATTTTATAAGGTTATTGTTGCAAACCTTTGGTGTAACATGAGCCTTTTTGCACCATATTTTTGGACTACATATCTTGTTAGTTTCTCTATATGTTGGCCATTCATATTCATAAACGTGAAGGTAGTATTTACACAGGAAATACCTTAAAAGACTACCTAAAGCTTCCTCTTCTTTGAATTTATTCATATTTGTTTGCAAATTTATTTGCTGGAAGTAATAAATATCTATCTAATGGGGATTGGTGCGTTAACCATCTAACTAACATACGCGCCCCATGCAATTATACTTCACCTTTGAATTCAGTCACATCTCGAGAATGTAGATTTCATAGAATTTCGGTAATGGTGTCAACAACGGAGGATGTTTGATCGTCGTTTTCCCACCAGGAATCTACAGTCCACCCCAATTGCCTCCACAATTCTACCACATCTATTGCTCCCACTGCGAAATCCTTTTTGCGGTAAGGTGAACGTCCATTTGCATTTGCGAAAAATTTCTGCTCCCCAGAAAGCCATGTCCTACGTCCAAAAGTTTTTTTTGTATGTGTCCTACAACGATATATGCCGCAGACGTGATGCGATGTATTCTGGGAATAAATCACAGAGTCCTCAAAATGTCGTTTGTTCGCCACCAGCCGTATTTGGCTCGTAGTTGCTTCCTTAATCCACATTAATAAACGTGGTTACTGTGGCAAACATAACGGCTACATATTGAAAATGAATGCGTACAATGAGAATTCGACTTAGTCACGAGAAATATTTGTAAAATAGCAAGCAAAATACGATTTTATTTGTTGCTAAATGTAAATAAATGTTATTGCTCTTTGTTAGATACCTTAACTGGAAGACGCTGTGTCTCCTTACTCATTTCTGACTGGTAGTTGCTTAAAACTCTCGCGAAATAATCTGGCCGATCCTGAAATCAGACTATGAGACAATTGCGAGCAAGAAATTGTACGTTTCCTTTGTCACGCGATACAATATTTGATATTATTAGAGGAACACTTTTCAGATTAAGTTGTGCCGTCGGAGCTGATGAATATTAAATAGTTAAGTATCTTACTTCCAAGTGGCTAATGTCTCTCTCAGTATAATATAGGCTGTCTTTGGCAATTCACATCAGCCGGGACATCTTAAGTAACTATTGTCGTTCCACAACTCGTACGCCTCAAGTTAGTTTAGTTAGGTAGTTAGCTTATTTATCTATTTACGATTTCTACTCACTGCTATTTTGTTTTAAGGTGATATACCTTACTCTGACCATTAACTGACACTCTTCTCTTTCTTCAATACTCAATGCTCCCTTTTCGACCTAAAGAAAGCACTTGACATCTACATCTACAAAATACCCTGCAAGCCACCTCAGGGGTGTGTGGCAGAGGGTGAGTATTCACCAACATGCATTACACTATACCCTAAAGTTAGTGTAACTACGACTAATTATGCATTAGCATAAATCGCTAATGCTTGTCACGAGACGAAGCCTCACAAGCATGCACTACACTACAGATATTATCACAATGGAGAGGAACCGTTAAATATATGTATTTTGTAACTACATAAATGGACAGAGACTCAAGACTTATGTAGAAAACATGCACGGCGTGCTGCTCGTACTAGGTAACATATGGATTTAAGTATTAGGCAGTACTACTACTACTAAGAGCTACACTACCTATCGACAAACCTAGATAAAAGTCTCATTGGCCGCTGTGGTCCCTTGAACTATACAGGGTAGCAGAGCTGTTTCGCGCAATCGAAGCGGAATTAAAATACGACGACCTGATATTTACGATCAAAAAGTGACTATTAGTGACCTCCGAAGTAAAATGGTAAATTTAAGTGACCCTATTTTAAAAAAGTGACTAAAGGTGACAAAAGGTGACCTGGTAGCAGATCTGCGTGTGGATTAGAACAAAATGCTGACGATACTAAAGAGTATAAGAGTGTCATTTAATGACAAAATAGCAATATGAGGAGCTTCTGGCAGTGATTAAATGTGGCGGAAATTCGAAGAAAGCAGAAATGAAGAAAGGAGCGCGTTATTGCTCATGGTCTTCAAAATATACATTGAAAAATCCACAAATGAAATAAAGAAAATATTAAAAATCGGAGTACATGTGCCTGAGGAAAAAATCAGCATGCTACGTCTTGCTGATGACATTTTAATTCTTACCGAGAAGAAGGAAGATCTGACGATGGTACTCAACTGAATGGGCACAACTCTGAAGAGATACAAATTAAAGACTTAATGTCAAGAAAATCAAAATTATGGTTTAAGGAAGAATTCAAGACAACAGAGTCACTGTCAAACTTGCCCATGCAAAATTTTATTGGAATACTAGATCACCAGCGATAGAAGAAGCAAGAAAGACATTGTGAGCAAAATAGCCCTATCAAAGAATGCATTCTACAAGAAGAGGAGTCTCCTGACCGCCAGTAACGTGAGCCAGAAAGTAAAGAAGAACTTCATTAAAATATACATTAAGAGCATGCTCTTTAATGGCAGTGAAGCCTGGATGCTAGCAGCAGCAGAGCAAAAGAGATTTGAAGCAACGGAGAAGAACGATGCAGATCAAATGGACGCACGGAATCACTAAAGAAAAAGTCTTCCGACAAGTTGGAGAGAAAAAAAAAGCATAATGAACACTGTGCGAAGAAGGAAAGAAAAGCTCATCTGACACGTTTTGCGACACAACAGCCTACTGAATACGAGAATATTCGAAGGGGAAATAAATCGGAAGAATTATAGAGGAAGACCAAGAACGGAATATACTAAGCAAATCATGGAGGACGTCAAAGTGAATAGTTATTATACGTAGGAATTAAGGCGTTGACGGAGAGGATAATGGAGTGGAGAGCTGCCAGTAATTCAATCTTCAGATTTATACACGAAGGGAAAGAAATTGGCAAATAAAAAATCATTTGGCTTCACCGGGATCCCGGGCAAGCCAAATGGAGGAAATTGGCTGTCGAACCGTTAGATTTAAAATTTAATTTTTCCCACGCACAATAAGGGATCATAATAGTTGCGAAAGATAAATCACATGAAACTCCCACCCTCCATAGGTAGAGTAGAATTTTCACTTGTGCTTAATAACACAACATCATTACTAACTCTTCACACCGGTCGATTACTCCGGAATTATTTTATTTTGTTCTTTGCATGAGGTAGCATCTCGTAGTATTCATAAATTAACAGTATCAGTAATATTAGCGACTAGATGTGCGTATATCATTGTTCTGCATGTTTGCATATTCATTTACGTATCACTCTCCCAGTTTCCGGTTGGACTGCGTACTGTTCTCCTGACTGCTTTTTGGTCTGCGCCTAGCGCCAGGGGGAACGTGCGAGGTTCTGACTTGCACTGGGGCGAGTGCTGCATGCCTGGTGTGAAATCACCCCGTGCCACACACCCTAGTGGTGGCTTGCACGGTACTTCGTAGATGTAGATGAAATGATTTTTCACGGCAAATTTCTTCCCCTCGGTGTATAAATTTGCATCCGTGCGCGTGACTGCGTACCACATCATTTGTGCAATCGCATTGATTGGAAAACCTTCGATTTGATGGCTACTGATGACGATGATGAATTCCTCCGCACTCCCCCACCCCTTTCAATATCCTTTCTTAATGTCCATGCTCCACGTGGCACAAGTGCCTCGGCCGGAGTCTCTCTCTCTGTCATACGACCATAATTTCTAAATATTGTATTGCGCGACATAGGAAAGGGGCGATTTCTTGAAGTAAACTGTACACTTGCCCGTCTCAATGATCCATGATTGGTCGTAATATGTTTTATGCAAGCATAATTAGGCATGAGGAAGAAGACCCAGCGGAATCCGTGGGGTGAATTTTAACTAAAAATAATGACATTCATTTAGTTATCATCTATTTTCATCCATTTTACAAATCTTCCTCGTGACTCAGCTGAGTTACCTGGGGCCTGATTCTGATGCTTTCCCGATGTTCAAATTTTCCTCCAAAACGTCATTAGTTTCCACCAAAACGTCATGACTTTCCGACACTACGTCATCATGTTCCACCTTCCACCAGAGAATCGTTCACTGCATCGTTCATCGTTCAATGACTGGTGGAAAGTCAAGCTTCCCTTCCACCCGTCATCCACTTGGTGGAACAGCGCTAATGTCGTGGTGGAAACTTTCCGACGGAAGTAAGCGTGCGGAAGGTAGACATTTTTTTGTTCGCGGTTTCGAGGTAAGTTGGAAATCGGCATAAGTTTGTGATGTTCGGCTCTCCAGAGGGTGTCATTGAGCCGTTCATTTAACGGATCAAGAGTCGTTCAATGAACGAATGGTGGAACTTTCCACCAGTCTTCCACTAGTGGAAGATCAGAATCGGGCCCCTGAGCACGTATCATCACCAATATTGTGCGGTTCTGTCTGCAGAAGCTATATTGACTATGTGGGTTATGGAAGCAAGTCTGAACATTATACAGTCGTTCGTCGAAAAACAAAAACATCATTTTGAGGATCGCTCCGGTTTCCTCCTAGAATCCCTTTCATAGTGGGAACGCACGGTTAAGAGTTATCGTACCAGAAATTTTATGCGATATATTGCTTGCTGGGAAATTCTCGATGAAACTTGTGACATCTTGGGAGATGGCATTCAATTGATGGTGTTTCGCTCCTCTCTCCTGAGATCAAATGTTCCAATCTCCTTTCAAACCTCCGATCCCAAGTAACTCCTCCGCGGCGACGCTTATTACTTGTCTCGCCGGCCCCCGTTCCTAAGCGACCAGAGTTTGCGCTCCCTGGCCTTTCCAGAGCGTCATCGCTGTCCTACCAGTGATTCTTTCCCATGCATACATATATCGTCCACGTCCACTTCCCGATCAGAGGGCTTGCGAATTGACCCAGTGTATAGCCTGTGATCCGAAGAACAGGGGCGAAGTAAACTTCAGCTCTAGCACAAGAAATAAACTCTCTTCTACAACTCATTTTCATAATATCTGAAACCCATTTTTTTATTGAAGTTATACTTCTTTGCGCCCGTTGGAAACTTTTGGGATGGGATGTTGGTCGAGAAACCGCGTCACGCTCTTTTTTGGGTGAGAAAAATCCACAATTGTACTCATTGATACGAATTCCTGGGTATTTATAATCGAGCTAAAAGGATGAAATTTTCAGGGAAGGGTTCAAATTTGGTGTCAAGTCAGGAAAAAATCGAAAATCCCAATATTTTTCATTGGTTTCGAGTCCAGATAGGATTTTGTTTTTTAATGGGTTTAAATGGGAAAAACGAATAATTTACGTGTAGAGTAATTTTCATTCATTCATTAAAATATGAAATAATTTAGATACAAGTTTCATTCTTTGACTGAAATGAGGCCAAAAGATCAATGCAATTACTTATTGCAACCGATGTTTCTCTATCGATCAATAAATTGAAATATTTGAAGTTTAAACGCAAAATTAATGCAAATTTCGATCTTTTTTCATTTTCGTTGCTAAGCAATTTTTTCATTGTTCCCGAGACTTCCAGTACCTTATACGCGTGCTATAAAGATTAAAATTAAAGGAATATAACATTCTCCGTGCGTATTTCAATCGCTTTTAACGATATTATGCCTTAGAAATATACTTTTTACAATGTTTTATAATTATATACATAAACTGTTTCGTAGCTTTGACACTCCTCCATTTGCTCATGCCTACGAAATCCGTTGGGATCGCTCCAGATTCCTCCATTTTGCTTCTGAAACACTCTTTACACCTTATTCCGGGTTTCTCTCTCTCTGTTTTTCCAGGAAACATTAATCCTTGCACCTACTTTCTGAAATGTACCTCGAAACTCCATTCTACAAGTCAAAACCATGTAAAATGATAATGTTCTATGATGCATTATCTCTTGGATTTTGAAACTATAATAGAGAAACAGGCCCCAACATTTCGAAGAGAAAAAAATGTCTTTTATTTCATTTATATATCCTGTCTGCCTGTGTGTGTGAGCGGGTGTGTGCGACCGGCCAAAGAAGTATAACTTCCACCGTCTGGTCCGACGCAGACCGTTTTTTTTGGTGTTACAATTGCTTCTTTAAGATTTCAATACAGTCATTCAAGAGTACACTCCTTAATAGCTCGATAGTTTTCTACGACACACTTGAAACTCATTTACATGTCACGATTTACACTTCTACTCCTTTGCAACTGTTTTGCAGTTCTTTTACAATTCAATTACTTTCCACTGCATTTTAACTCATTTAAAAATAATAATGTATGGGATGACATAAATCTTCATTATCAAACTAGGTATTGCAGGAATGCAAAATCCTTTCATATTAATAGGATAATGACAATTTAGTCTTTGTTGCAGTTATTAGATAGACATGAAATGTATCCCAAATATAAACTTAATATCACATAAGTAAAACTACTTGCCGTGATTACATTGGTATTGGTCCATTGCCTTAATATCCAGCAACGAATTTAGTTGCTGTTTGCATAACCTTTTCTCCTGATTTAGACAACATATACTTACATCTGATTAACACCGTATTTCAATTTGTAAATGAATTTAAAACTAACGGTAAATGAGGTAATCAAAGTAGATGTAGATGAAAAATTCTTTACTTCGCACAAATGAAGAAAACCACGATCTAGCGACCACGCGCCAGCGAAGTCTACCGCGATTACAACTAAGGTATTTAAATTATGAATCGAAGGAAAAGATTTTTGTGGTTGGTCCAAAGTCAGCAATCTTGGTTTGCCAACTTTTTTCGCAGTGATGTGGCCTCCCCTTCTTCGAACGTAATTTAAAATATAATTAATTTACTATTACTAAGAATTAATCAAATCTGAGCGAGAATACTGAAAAGGAATGAACTAAATGTTCTGCTAATGAACAGTAGCAATAACTTTGTAACCTCCATAAAAACATTTTTTTCTTGGTACAACAGGACTGGCGAAACCGGTTGTATGTACCAATAAAACTTTTTTTGTGGCGCTTATTAAGTTATTGTCACTGCTCATTATGCAGTGGTTCTACCGAGTTACGCCGCAAAGTTTAAATCCTGTGCTGTCAATTTTTTATACCGTATTTTTCTTTAAAAAATCCGAGAATGGCTGGAGTTTTCCTTATCGTTTACTATCATTAGAATGCAACATCCACTGACGTTTAGTTACATTGATTTAATGCATCATTTTTAAACTTTTAAATATAAGTTTCGGCCTATACTTCACCCAGAACTTGGTAGCTAACGTTGTTGAGTAGGGGTAGACCTTCCCGTACCTATACCCCATAGGCTCCCCTGTCTCCCTATATAACGCGCCACGCTCCCTAGACGTGTACCCTTGCTTGGGGACCCTCTCTCCCCCTAATTCTTATTTCAACCTTCTTGGTCCAACCTCACGGATCAGCCGCTTCTAAACACAATCTTAAATCGAATTATCAATTCGATTTTCTTATTTCTCTGCTCTTTCCAAATGTTCTAATCGTAATACGTGTTGATGTAATAATCCATTCAACTTATTGTATAATTTATTGTGCGTTGCCTTAATTATGTGTACGCTTCTTGTACTAACTCATGTCTTGCCTGACTCTAAGGGCCGTATTTATAGTCGTTACCTAGCAGTCCCCTTATCCATCACCTACCCAGCAGGCCCCTTGAATTGTGCGTCATATGGTCAAAATTAAGGGAGCTGCTAGGTAGGGGATGGTTAGGGGTTAGATCTGGTAACTAAGGACTACAAACGGCGGGAAATGGAATTCGCAGCTCATATGTTTCAGTGGTGACGCTCGTGATCAACATGGATACGGATAAATAAAGAGCCAGACGCAGCATGAAAACTGTTAAGATGGCCGCTCGACGTGCAAATAGCTTCAACGGTGTGGAGAAGAAGATTTTGTGTGACCTGGTGTAGAAGCATAAAGATATAGTGGAAAGTAAGAAAACGGACGCAGATTCCTGCCACAAGAAGAAGAAATTGTGGGAAAAATATGCTGCGAGTGTATATGAATATCCGTGGAATGAGTCTGGCGTCATATCAGATATTTATCGATTAAGAGCAAATCTTACCGTTGTTTTATTAACACCAAATCTTCGAAATTATTGATTTAAGGCTATGCACGTTCATTAGAGTCAGTTCAGTTATATCTGTCGTGTTCTTTTTCGATAAGGGGGCCCCTGGTGGAGCATGCATCTCCTGTCAGAATTAGGAGAGGCTAAGGGGGCTGCTGGGGGTTGAAATTTGACTATAAATACCGTTTTTGACGATGGGTCCTGCTAGGGGCTGTGGGACTGCTGGGTAACGACTATAAATTCGGCCCTAAATAACCCGACCCACTGACAAAGTTTTAACCGCAGAACCCAACTCCTTATTCTGCAACCTTAATAAAGCTGTCTTATACAGCTAAAGTGTATTTGTGTGAATTTTATGAACCAAACGTTTCTCCATGTTGAGAAAAACCAACTTTGTAATTTCCACAAACGCTGTGTAAAGTTTGTGGAAATTACAAAGTTGGTATTCTCAACATGGATATCCATCATTTCCACTATGTCAGGCCTGATATCATCAGTTTCAAACCTTTCTATTTCTTGATCCACAATGTGAACAAGTGTGAGAAGGTAAAGGGTTAAGTCCCCGTTTCATAATGTCTGGTTAACGTTAACCGCAAAATGATGCAGCCTTTTTGTTTGCTTGAGGTTATCTGAGAGTTCGGGCTTCGTGTATTACATCAGACTGACGGTTGGTTAACATGAGCGTCATTTTATTCATTTATTTTATCTAATTATGCTCATCATATATATTATTACAGAAAGGTCTTTTTCTGTCATTCCGTATATGCTCCGTTAATACTGCACCTACAGTGATAAATGAGGTATCATTTTAAACGTTGAATCACCGGCTTTTGACGGAAAATACAATCTCAAAATTCACTAATTACCCATTAATTTGACTTAAAAGTTTTGATAAACTCTCTTGCCTTTATTGTATTCATATGCTTTGTATATTTTTGCAAGAAAACAAGTATAAAGAAAGTACTTTATGATACACCTTCTTCTCTATTTAAAACCCAATTACACCGTTTCCTTAGCATACTTATTCCCTGATAGCGTGAAAGTGCGAAATTTTCGCACGGGTTACCTAGTAGTTAGATAATTATCTATGGGAGATCGTATTATCTCCGGTTTCCCTACCGTCGAAATATTTAACCTCAAGTCATACAATCGGTGTCGGCCTTGCCCCGCATGACAGAGTCACCTATCGACCTATTTATTCATCTCGACCCCACGCAAGTCGTCCGGGTGCATCGTCTGCACTTCCTTGAGGGATTCAAATGCACCCCATCTCGGGGAATCAGCAAAACTGCAGCATTCCCCCTCCCCCCTCCAGTGGCCAGTCGTTCGTTCTCCTTCCTCCCCATAGTGGGCCTCCGCGAGAGAAAGGTCGTCGACCTCTCTCTTTGCTCATTGATCAGCGTCGTGCCGGCCCCAAGTAATCGGCGCAATAATTATCGCGGTCAGGGTCTTTTGCATCGAGGGCGGGGGGTTGACAGGAGGGGGGGCAGAGTCTCCTCTTGGCTGGCTCGCGGCCCCACACAATATCCCTCCGTCGTTGCCCGGGCACCTTCCCCGCCGGGGGTGGGTGGGGGCGGCACCAAACTCCCTCCCCCCTCCCGCCGCCCCCACGGCGGCGGCGGAGCGAACGCCGTATTCCTCGGACGACGTGACTCCTGGATCGATATACGAGAGAACGGCGTGCACGCGGCCTCCCAAAACCCCGGAGACGTTTTTTTTCAGCCTCGAGTGCACGCTTAATTTGGCGGTGCTTCGAGCGAGATTCTTCCGCGAGCCAAGAAAAAAGAGACCATTTCAAAAATTTGTTAGCCATCGCAGGATGCGTGAAGTTAAGTGTAGTAATTCACAAGCGACAAAAAATCTGTGTTATACGACAGAACTTCTAATCAATAAAATAAATATTCACTCGGTACTCCGTGCGAAAATTTCGCACTTTCACGCTATCAGGGAATAAGTATGTTAAGGGAACGATATAATTGGGTTTTAAATAGAGAAGAAGGTGTATCATAAAGTTCTTTCTATATACTTGTTTTCTTTCAAAAATATACAAAACATATGAATACAATACAGGCAAGAGAATTCATCGAAACTTTTAAGTCAAATTAATGGGTAAATAGTGAAACTTGAGATTGAGATTGTATTTTTCGTCAGAAGCGGGTGATTCAACGTTGAAAAGGATACCTCATTTATCACTGTAGGTACAGTTAACGGAGCATATACGGAATGACAGAAAAAGACCTTTCTGTAATAATATATATGATATTAGAGGTTTTAATATGGCTTAGTGAATCCAAAATTCATTTATCGTTACAGCGTGTCATCTGTGGAATAATCGACCAATACTTATAAAAATATAGTCCTTCTCTGTCAGCATTCAAAATGAATTATCATAATGTATTACCTTCCATTTCTCTATGTTGTATTTGTATCATGAACAATTTTATTGAATTTCTAACTTCATTGCACTTTACCTTGCATGCTTGTGAACTGTTTATTATTTGCATAGTACAATATCTATGTTAAAATGTTACATCTCAAACAACCTTGCGCCATTCTGCTTTGCCATTTATACTTTATATTTTTGTTCATTAGCTCTCATTACTATGTATAATATTTTCTTTTGTTCTTAAGAGGCATGACCCCTGAACAATCAATAAATATTCTATTCTAATGCCGGCAAATAATAGCGGCGGCCTTCGCCTGCTCCCTCGCAGGTTCGATTCCCGCCTGCGTGGGTATTCTCCACTCAGGCCATGATTGTTCATGTGTGTGGAAGGGCGGTACAGTCCTAATTTCACTCGAAAATAAAGTCGACATTATTACTTCGTTCACGCCGTGAGCTGAAAATGACTTCATATCCATTGGTATTTTTTTGTGATTTCATATAGCTAATATACTGCACTTGAGTGGTAATTTTATTTTTTTTAATATTTGATAAAATATGCATATTGCACACGCTGTTAGATTTCTTATGACATCAATGCGTCAAAACTTCCGCATTAAAAAAAAAAATATATCTTTTGAGTGTAGAGCTGTACCTACTACACCCAATGGAAAACAGTCTTCATTTTATTTGCAAGTATCTCCGTCCGATAATAATATAATAATAGTCCAATAATAATAGTCCGATATTTGTCTAATATTTTGGTATCATTATCATATTTTTCTTTTAAAAGAGAAAATACCGTTTAATTTTACCTGTATTGATATCGCTATCCAACTACCTTAAGGGTATTTCCTCCCCGACACCGTGGGTCGAAAAAATACATACTGAATCCAATCTTTCCCTTTTTATCGTTTAAAAAAATACAGCTTCCCATAGCTATCAAAATGCATGATGAATTTATAAAATCTCGAGATTATTCAGCGAATAAATTTTCAATGTCGACTTTTTCCAGCAATATGATCCGACTTTGTGCCATTTCCGTTGAAATGATGCATTTTGTCAATTACTACAAAGTAGAAAAATAATGAACAGTTACCTTACTTTTGCTACCATTCAATTCACTGTGCTAATTTGCTTCATGTTATTTTGTTCACGAAAATAGAATTCGTATTACATTGAAAAATACCACATTCCCCGATATTTCACTCATTCCCGCATTTTACACAATTTTATTTTAAGTGCAATTTTCGAAGAATATAACGTGGTGACGTCCTCTTTTGTAGTTTGCATTGTATTTATCATATTCTATCGACACCCCTTAATGGCCTGATATACCTTTTTTAAAGTTTATCAAATGTTAGGAGGTGAAGGAGAAGATTGTGACGGCGACCGGTTATACAGTATAAAAATTGATGGCACCCAAGTTAAGTACTGTTGGGCACGACAGTTTTTGACGAGACCATACTGAAGGTGAGGAATAGAGATTATATTTAAAAATAACTAATAGAGAAGGATTAAGGATTACAATACTCCCCAAAAAACAGGAGCTTAGATTATGAGACGTGCTTAGCAGGACTTTGAGTAACCTGGCAACGACAGAATCACTTCCTCCTTAAAAACATTGACACAGATTTATTTGATGTATTTAGAAGTGAAAGTGTAGGAGTCACTTGATCCCCGAAAGTAAAAAAAGCTTTGAATTTGCGGGTATGTATGACAATACACAATTAGCAATGAATCTAATAATAGATTTTACTAGGACGGATGGCTTCAGGGGACTCCGCCGCGACTGTGTGAGTCAAAACAAATACTAAATTGCACATTTTTTATATTCTGTCCAAAAAAAATTCCGCTATCATTGATGAAATGCATTACCCACAGAAAACCAAAAGTAAAGTATAAAAAGTACAGATTATTACACGAAAGAATTTTAAATTAGCACTTTTTTCCAGCCTTAGGAGCCGACTGCAGCGCTATTTCCTACGAATTACCGCATTTTGACTTCAATTACGGCAGTAATTCTTCAATAACTAGAAAAATAAGGCGGTAAGATGCCTGTATTTTATTTTTATTCAATTTCTCTGGATTATTTCTTTTCTTATAAATAGTTTCCCGCAAAAATGGCATTTATATTTTACGGAAAAATACTATTTTCCCCGTGTTTCTCTCATTCCCCCGTTGAACACCATGTAATTTCAAGTTCAATTATAGAACAAAATAGCGTGGAAAGGTATTATTTTGTTGTTCGTATCAGAGAGAGAGGACAACCTTTTCTACAAGTAGACAGAATATGAATAAAATGACATTTAAGTCATTTTACGGTGGAACCACCTTAAAAGAGGAATCATTTCAAACTTTTCAATGGCGACTCGGGGGAAATATTTTCCAAGTGAATATAGAGCACTGTAAACAAAAGAAGTACAGTCAACACCTTGAGCTTTGAGTGAGTTAATATTGGTGTTATTTGAACTCCAATAGGTAAAATAATACTCGCAATTATAGTTCTGTGCACGTCAGGACCGTTTTCTTTTCTGTGAAATCAGCCTTTTGAAATTATAAATTTCTATGATATATTTTTAATGGTAACAGGATACATTTTATTTTGGTTTCACTTCCAGAGCAATAGTGCTGTGTGGTGGAGAAGGCCCCAAATAGCTGACTCAGCTTCGATTTTAACTTTGCAATTACAACTTATATACCTATGGATAATATAAGGTGGTTCCACCGTAAAATGACTTAAATGTCATTTTATTCATATTCTGACTACTTGTAGAAAACATTGTCCTCTATCTGATATGAACAACAAAATAATACATCTCCGCGCTATTTTATTCTATAATTGAACTTGAAATTTCATGGTGTTCAATGGGGGAATGAGAGAAACACGGGGAAAAATAGTATTTTTCCATAAAATATAAATGCAATTTTTGCGGAAAGCTGTTTATAAGAAGGAAATAATCCAGAGAAATAGAATAAAAATAAAATATAGGCATCTTACCACATTTTTATTTTAGTTATTAGGGAATTTTCCGTAGTTAACTCAAAATGCGGTAATTCGTAGGAAATAGCGCTGCTATCGGCTACTATGGCTGGAAAAAAGTGCTCATTTAAAATATATTCGTGGAATAATCTGCATTTTTTCTACTTTACTTTTGATTTTCTGTAGGTAATGCATTTCATCAATGATAGCGGAATTTTTTGGACAAAATATAAAAACATGTGGAATTTAGTATTTGTTTTGACTCACACAGTTGCGGCGGAACCTCCTTAGTGATGCAGATAAGCAAATATATGTCAAGCTACGTACACGCTTTTTGTGTCGAGCGGCAATGCTCTAGTAGGGTGACCGGGGTCTGGCCGTGAGGTGAATTGGTTCTGGGACGCAACCCGCTCGGTGCCACGCGCTGCGTGTCACGCCGAGCCAATTGCGTGCCGGCACCTCTATACTAAGCCGTGATAAAATAAGTCAAAATGGTCGAAACTTTCGTTCCCACGAAGTCGTGAAACTTATGCCATTACCATTATAACGATTGCTTCGCCAAGAAAAACGTGCATCTTCGACCGGTAGGCCTTTGACCCCTGGTGCACGGCTGTGACTGGTCACACAGCTGTAAGACTGAAACATGTTTGTTCAACAAATCGATCATTTTTAGCTTACGCGCTCCGAAGTCTCTCGAAATACAAAAAAATAAAGGCCGCACTAACATACCTACATAGTTAAATGTGATATTATTTTCTCATACCTTGTTACTAGCCGAAATTCAAGGAAATATTTTTATAACTATTGTTATGAACAAAATCGTCTAACAATTGTCACCACTAAACGTAGCGACCCTTTCTGCTTCAGGATATATTTTCAGGCTTGTGGAACAAGCAAATTCATAATTTGTCAGCATTTCTTCCTTCGCCATCTACGTTATCCCTCCGGAACTACATCAAAAAAATTTACGATTTTTGCGCGTGCGGTGAGTCCTCTATATATACTTACTCTATGGTTATACCTTTCATTTACAAAGAAAAAGAGGCATTGCAACTCATGCTGGGCACAGCTAGTTTACAATATTCGAGGATGAAAGTCATTTCTTATCAATTAAATCGGTCTCTCAAAATACAAAAAATATAAAGGCCGCCCTAATATACTTACATAGTTAAATATGATATCATTTTCTCATACCAAGGCATTTTAACTACATTTCACTTAAATCCTGAAGGAGAAAATCAGGCGTGTACATACCAACCTCCCGAGTCCCCAGTGGTCACAGCTTATTCCTTCAGTCAGTGTTTCACCCTCTGTTCGCTCTTAGCAAATTAATACAAAAACGTGAGGCTTTCCTTTGATTTTCTGTTTACACCGCGTCTTAAATCCTACGGCACGGGGTCATATTTGTATGCCCGACGACTGGAACGAAGTCGCATAAGTGGCAATTTCTCGGTAATGTTAGCATAGTCAGCAAATGACCTTATTTTCCTACTAACGCTAAAGTTAATATCGTTTACATTGATATAGAGTGCAAAAGGGGCTGATCAGGTTTCTCATGCGAATTCCCTCCGGATGTCAATCCTAACCATGTCGGAAACAAAGCCGTCAAGCACTATTTTTTGTTCGCGAATGTTTAAAAAGTCGCATATCTAATTTACTATTTTTTTAAATTTCATCCTTATTTTTGTGTTTTGAATATTAGTTTTCAGAGGGTAATCGTGTTGAATGATTCTTGCAATTCAAAAGGATCGTGTCAACTTGCATTTTCGCTTCGCCTGATTTTAAAGGATGTCGTTGCAGAAGACACCGAGCTGAGTTTCGCGAGTATACAATTCTGGAATTAGCCCATCGTCGTAAATAAAAGTCCTAAGGATCGAGTAATATCATTATTAAATTAAATAAACCTTGTAACTACCACACATTTATTGAAATTAAATGTGTTTCATGTTATCATCAAGAGGATAGTTGATAATGACATGAAAGTGTTGAAATCGGTAGAGGATTGTTACCAATAAATTTGTATGGAGGTTACAGAGTTAATTTAATTTCATAATGAACTCAAAATTTCGCAAATATATCTCACGGACCATTGAAGATATAAAAGGAATATTACGATATCGCTAATAATTATATTCTTGAGAATCTTGTGGGAAAGCGTTGTTAGACGATATGGTATGGCGGTGATTTCCTGGATATTGTTTTTTGTTTGTTTTTTTTATACAATGAAGTGGCATGGGCCTCAAAATTCTCCTCCATTCCTTTGAAATTCACTTGTTACTTCACATTCCGATAGTCTTGTTAAACGTGATTCATGGAAAGATTGTGATTTGTGCATTCATCTTCCTAAGTGATCTTCCACGTGCCACCTCCATTTTTTATCGAAAGTAAATGCTTAATTATTTTTTCATCATGCCTAATTAGGTCAATCATGGATTCACTGGTGACAGGGATGTCTTTATACAGGCTTGGTGTCATTTTTTTTCGTCTGTACTCATTCAGATTGAGTTTACTTACAACATATTCATTGATTTCATCACGCAGAATGTTCAAAACTATACGCATCCATGCTACTTCGGTTCTGTGTACTAGCTAATAACTCCGGGTGTTAATCTTCCAGTGTCTCTCCAAATCTTACGAAGAGATATTTTTCGAAGAAAAAGCTTTCTCGTTTTGGTATTTCTATGGGATCTACTTCTTTATTAATGAGGTTGAGAAAACTCATCGATTCATGTCTTAAGTACTTGATGATGCCGCCTTTGTGATGAAAATGGTCGACAATTTATAAATCTATTGTGAAAATTACAAATATATAATGGTAAAGGCCCAGGGTATCAGCATAGGTAATCATCATCGCATGGTGCGAGGTATCTGGCAGCTAAGAGACCAAATGATTTAGTACCTGAGGTCTGGTTGTTGACTCCTTGGATATGGGTGTTGTTTGAGAGCGCCTTCAACGACGATTTGTGAGCGTCTTGGTTTCTTGATATCGTTCCTAGACTATAGGTATGGCTTTTTCAGTTTATATACGGAAGGTAGAAACATCCACAAATAATAATTACGCTTTTGCAATATTTTATGGTGAATTTTGATATAACTTTCTGGTAGAAGATTTTTGCTCTGCATTAGACTTAGAGTTGGGCGATCTATATACGAATCAAACGTGTATTCTTCTTCTGCTACGCTCCTTTACAGTGCAACATGTATTCTCTATTTTACTGCTGTTGAATTATTGTGCGGTGCTATTTACATGCGATTGTATGTACTATTTATCATGAATTTCATACTAATAAACATAACAAAATATTCATCCACAAATATAATATAAAATACACTGAAAAAAGTGTACTTAGAATAACTACGATCCTGGTTATTTTTACTAAACAGCGTAATAAAATATGAACCGATAAGATATTTGGTTAAAAATACTAAACCGTGTAGTTAAACGTGTTTGGTTAGAAATACTACACTGTCTGGTAAAAGCAGCATGCCCGTCTGGTTAGAAACAGAGTCCTCTGGATGGCCGTTCTCAACACTACTCCCTCATAGGGTTAGTGTATGTAGTGTACTATCGGCAATCCAGAGGACTCTGGTTATAAATACCGCACTGCCTGGTTAGAAATACCACGGTCTGGTAATAAATACCACACTGTATGGTAAAAGCATCATCCTTGCCAAATGAGAAATATTATACTGTCTAATAAAAACTGCAAGGCCTGCCTGGTAAGGAATACTGTAGTGTGCATTAAGTCTCCCCTCTAAATGCAGTGAAGTAATATGTGCAATGAGTTTGCTGACCAGCGTTTCACGTATTGGTAGTGAACAACATACTGATTTAGCTGATTTAAGGATGGCCACAGATTAACATTTTTTTAAATTGTGAGCGAAGTTAAAGCTAAAATAGGGACTTAAAAAGTTTGTTAAAAATAATAAAAATATGTTTTTCAATAATGCAAAATCTTTCAGTTTTTCGGCCTCCATTATGTTATTTCCTTTAATTTTTTTGAAAACCAACATCATATTCTTTTTCAGCATGTAATTTCCTGTAATTTGATACCACGCATGACCTTTTATGATTTTAAAAAATTTTGGTGTTTGGATTTAAAATGAGATGGTGGTGATATCTGCGATGAGAACTTCGTGTCGACGGTGCTTCTAAAAGTGTTGCCCTCTTTGGCGGAGCGGGAGGGTTTAAAGTAGGGGGAGGAAGAGAGAGAAGGAAAGAGAGGAAGGAAGAAAGAAAGCAGGGAGGCAAGGTGGGTGTGGGAAGAAGGGCCCGCGGTGTGGTCGACACAGTTATCGATTGTGCATGTCCTCGTGCCAAAATACTCGCGACTGCCCCGGACAGCAAATGGTGTGGACAGTGGTGAACGAGTTGGGGGGGAAGGTCACCCCTCTGTCTACCTCCCATTCCATATATGTATATGCATATGTATTTATATATATAAATGAAGCCACATGTGCGTGTGGCAGTTTGTAAACATAGTAAACGCATAAAAAGAACACGAATCTTTGACCTACATTTCGACTGCAAGACAGCAGCCTTTTCCACGGAAGGAGAGAAGCAGGTTGAGAATAATACAGAAGACTTGGGGTGGGAAAGTGGGGGGAGGGTTCAAGAAGGAGGGAGATAAGGGGTAGAAGAGGGAAAGGAGTGGGTGGGGTATCAGTGAGCACGGTTCAGTACGGGGGTAATGAAGACTTGGACGAGACAAATGCACGACTGCTCTATGGTTTTGAGATCCAGTGGAAAGGCTGAGGTGAGAAGCAGGCACGCATTGAAACGGTTCTCAAAACCTGAAGTGGTTGTGGGTGGGAGGATGCACGAGTTGGGAACGGGGAGAGCGGTAGTTTGGGAGTTACAAGAGCCGGGGAGGAAGTTCATATGAACTCTGTGAGGAACGGTGGAGAAGCCGAAGGAAAAAGTGGGGCACTGATTGCATTAATAATAATAACATCGATAAAGAATGCGGCCCTACGGGTGTTATACTTTCACCTTCGACACCATTATGGCATCGAAGAAACACATGTGCTGCCCTATGCCCCTCCAGATATCGAGTCCGTCGTGGAGAACGATAAATGCACAATCTGGTGTAATTACTCCTTCTCCACCACCAGGTAGTTGGAGGCGATCAAGCCTGATATCGTTCTCCTCGACCACCTCACACGTTCCATGTTCGTGATCGAGTTTCCGGCTCCGGCTGAAACTAACATGGATGCGAAGGAGGTGGAAAAGCGGACGAAATATCAAGACCTGCTTTTTGAACTTCGGCAGATGTACCTACCCCGGACACTCTGTAAAACTAGTGGTCCTCATTATAGGTGTGCTCGGTGGAGTTAAGGGCTCGCTGCTAAATAACATCAAGTGTATTCCGTCCTGCCTGGCACAGGCGGAATCACTAGTTGCACGCATGCAGAAGGCCGTCATCCTGGGGTCACTCCGTCTACTGCGTACGCATGACCCCAAATGCAGCGTTGACACTCATCCGATGGGCGTCGTACGTGTCAACGATCACTGCACAACCCCTCTCGAGTCTCCTGCCATTATGACGGCAACGAAACCTGATGCTTGCCGGGGACTCGGAGGGGCATGTTACAACTGTAACAAATAATAATAATGTCGTATTTATTTCTGAGCGAGTTTAGGTCCTTATAGACCTTTATTACACTTAGCACATTACATATCATACATTAACACCCATACCCTGAGTGGAGAAAAGCCCACCCATGAGGGACTCGAACCAGCGACCTTTCGGGTTAGCAGGCGAGGGCGTTACCCCGCCGCCACCGAGGCCGGTATTGGGAGGGTTTATTATGCATTATTGTTAGTAGAAGAGGGAGAAGGGACAAAATGTAGAAAATAAGAGTGTAGATTTTTAGGAGGAGGGGTTGGTTGAAGGAGACAGGTCTTGCAAATATGATGAATGAAGGTTTTGTACTCGTACGTGACCGTGCTCGGAAAAGGCAACCATGTGGCTGAAAAAAAACTGTTTTTGGGTTTTGGCGGTTACTTTATCTATATATCATCCGCTTTCAAATGCAATTTACCCCATTTAGTAAACGTTTGAAACAATTTTAACCCGCTTCTGACCGCCAGAGGTCGCTCGAACCAGCTTAAACTGTTTTTAAATGACTTAAAATGTGTTTTTTCTTGAAAAAAAAACAGTATTACTGCCGTAAGTTACTTTATTTTTGTTCGGTCTCATACTCACACACAAATATAAATATAGATAGAAAAACAAATGAAAAGGAAAACAGAGTAGGTATCAGATTGTGGCTTACTTAGGGAAGTTTCCGACCGATTGGCCCTTGCTAACCTACCCATTGACTTCCTCTCATTACCTTGCTATCTCTCCATCACCACCGGAGCTGTACTTTACATATTCCACCAGAGAAGACCGCCCAGAAACGTCCAAAACAAGCCTGGATATATTTCTGCTTCGTTTTCCGCCCCTTTCTTTCAGCTCCTTCCATCGCGTGAGCGAAGTCGGGGAGTGCGGAAGTGACGAAGGAAGAGGATTTTTCGAACGAGGGGTCGTTGCTTTCGCTGTTCATTTGCGGAGGAACTTCATCGATCGGAGTATTTCCGCTTGGATCTTTGGAAGGTTGGTAAGCGTGCTTCCGTGAGGCCTTCCGAGGGGTTTGGCAGGCGTGACTCTCCTCGCCCTTGTGTCCACCGTGACTCTCGAACTTCTCGGAGGAACTTTCCCACGTCGACCACCGCGGCGGGAATTATGTGCACAAGGGGTACCGCTCTCCTTGCACCCCTGGCACCCCTAGCACCTCTGGCCGCACCCGCCAACCCCAATGGAATAAGGGACAAGGGGGGCTCTGAAGGGTTGTTTTTAAACACTCGGGATCCGATTTGAAAAATACATTCGGCTTATATTGTGTAGTTTTTCAAAATTTCTTGCTATATGCCTACTCCATGATAATTATGAAATAGCTCGGTTCGGAAATTTCACTCGACTGTGATGTAAACATAGATTTTTCACCAAAAAACTTAAGTTCCAAATGCTCACCCCTTTACGTGATACGGAAATATGGTGATACGGAAATACCCAATGGTGATACGGAAACATGGAGAATGCAGAGCTAGAAGCACAATTTATAGCATTATTTTACTCACGTGCTTTTCCTATACTCGGGAAGCAATACATCTTCGTCTATAAATGTCACGTAGTAATATTTTTTTTCTAGTTTTCCACTAATAGCCAACACGGAGAGAAATCTAAGTACATATTTTCACTCCAAGAAAAAAACTCTTACCATAGATGCAATGAAGATAATTGAATTTATCCAGTCTTATTCCATTTTCCTTCGAATTGTTGACTCGAAACGGCTTGAATGTCCAGGCGCAAAGAAAGCATTGCTCACTTTAACCCCTTGACGTCGTCGCGGTAGCTTTTTCATATGAGAGAGAAATCGGACGAAAAGTCTTCTCACACCTTGCCTTTAAGATGTAAACACAGAAAAAACAGCAATCTCAACAAACCATTCAGGTAGTTAGATAGATAGATAAACGTCTTTATTTGGGCGAGATTGAGACTTTTAGGCTCGTATTGTCAGTCGCTCCTTCTATCGGCTCCTTCACCTAGGTGACCTTCGCCTTAGAGGACGTCAGTCAGTTCGAGAGACCGTCCTTCTCTGTAGGTCTCCTTCACCTTCTTTTAGAAGGAGCTTTTGTTTACGTTCACGGACTGATCCGTTCACTCGCACAGACAACAGCGAAGCGTAACGAAGAAAAATAAGAAACGAAAAACTAATCGCTGAGTCATATGACGTCAGTTCACGATGGAGCGCATGACGAACACCGAGAAAGATTTGCTGGTTAGTTTAATTATTAAATATAGGGATATAATTGAAAATAAAAGGGCATATTAAAGGCATGCAGTCGTAAGGATTGTCGAAAATATATTCAATGAAATCATCGAGGTAGTCGTCGTGTTCTACCTCGTCCGCCATGTTGAAGGAAGCCTTCTCGTCACAGAAGCATAGCCCAGGGTCTCGATCTATGGGAAGGCCACCTTCGCCTCCTATATGAGACGAAGGTGGCCTTCTCTCGTCTCTCAATATGAAATCCCTACTTCGGGAGGGTTAGAAGGCGAAGGTCACCTAAAAGGAGCGACTGACAATATGAGCCCTAAAAGTCCCTTCTTCCATCTAGTAGTGTACCATAATGCACCGAACCTGGAGAAACTAGCATCCGTAGTGGTAAAGTCGAAATCATGTAGGCCCCGTTTTTCCTAGCCTACAATTGAGACTCGGTCCCTTCCCTATGTGTTGCTATTATCATCATCTTGTTCCCTTCTCTCTCCGTAACCATGGGATGACGACGTGGAAGTAGACGAGAAAGAGGAATTCCGCTTCCGCGCTCTTGGGCGGGATTTTCGAAAATTTGTGTCTGGAGGCGATTAAGGTGGTTCCACCGTAAAATGACAAATGTCATTTAATTCATATTCTGTCTACTTGTAGAAAAAGCTGTCTTCTATCTGATATTAACAACAAAATAATACCTTCCCACGCTATTTTATTCTATAATTGAACTTGAAATTACATGGTGTTCAATGGGGGAATGAGAGAAACACGGGGAAAAATAGTATTTTTCCATAAAATATAAATGCCATTTTTGTGCAAAACTGTCTCTAAGAAGGAAATAATGCAGAGAAATTGAATAAAAATAAAATATAGGCTTCTTACCACCTTATTTTTTAAGTTATTGAAGAATTAATGCCGTAATTGAAGTCAAAATATGGTAATTCGTAGGAAATGGCGCTGCAGTCGGCTCCTATGGCTGGTATGAAAGTGCTCGTTTAAAATACATTCGTGGAATAATCTGCATATTTTGTACCTTACTTTTGGGTTTCTATAGGTAATGCATTGTATCAGCGATAGTAGGATTTTTTTGACAAAATATAAAAAATGTGGAATTTAGTATTTGTTTTGACTCACACAGTCACGGCGGAACCTCCTTAAAACGCGAACGTCCGGACTTTATTTTCGGCGGGGAATTGGATTTTTCAGTGATTTTTTCTATTTTTGCACACAAAAGTTTATTTAGAACTATACATTTTAATTATAAGTAATTAATGTATTTATTGACCACGTATAAATAATCTCTTCTTTTAATTTCTTGAGAGGTTTGGTCAATTTTAAAATTCCATTATTTCACTGTCAACGTTTCGGCAAATTTATTTCCATCCTCAGGGCTAATTGAAAACCATAAAACAAAATTGTTTTCCATATACAAAATGTGATAAATGTTTGTTTTTTTTACTGATGTTATTGTTATGTTTGCATTTACCTATATAAAGCAATTTTCATGATTGTTTTCGAAATTAATGTTTGGTGTAATCTGGTGTGTTCTCTTGTTGCCAAGAAACTGTTTATATTTACCAAGGGTCTGACGGAATTGCGATATCTCGTATGGATTACTACTAGCGCCAATTGTTTCAGGCGCAAATGGAAAAATAAGTATGCGTGAAAAAGATAAAGATTGTATGCTTTTGCCATAAATCTTTTATTTTTTGTGAATAAATGCAGTAATTATTCCTTTTGTTGCAAGACGTCTATCAGCGTACATTTAAAATACGCCTGGGACCACACGTGGCATCGCCATCGCAACCGTAACTAAACAAATAAGATGGCCGAGAAAGTACACAGCGAAAACGCCAAGAGAAGGACTGGACGGCATTATTGCGCTGCAATCTGGTTCCAGAATTTTTCAGGATGCAGAATTGATTATACAATTACCTTTTTAAGTTTCCCCTGAGAAATAAATAGGTAATTGTCTGCTTAAATCTGGCAGATATATTTAATTAAATAGTTGTATACCTGTCGCGCTGATAGTTAGCGCCTGACCGCTAGAGTGCTCTGGGTGAAATGTATAACCATTGGAGTAATGTGAGTGTCAGACCCTTGATATTTACCCTGCAAATTGGAATGGTTGATACCATTTTAGTGTAATTAAAATTTCACAGGTTTGTTGATACATTTTAAATTAGTGTACCCGATAAAAAAATGTACAGTGTAGTTATCACCCAATTTGTTATAATAATTGTTATTTTTCTGTTTCTACCTGTTTATGTTGTTAATTTTGTTTTAAGGTTCCCAATTAGCCCTGAGGATATGGCAATATATATTTGCCGAACTACTATTTCAACTATTTTGACGCATAGTTGAAAGTAGTTACCTACGTGGACGCGTTGGCTTTGATTTTGACGTCACTTTGCAGTAGTCATTGATCTCTATGATCCTTATATCTTACTTTCGTGAGAGGATATCAAGAAAGTGTGAATTTGTGGTGTGCAAAATCTTGGATGAGAACTTTGGATGTCCTTCAACAACTGGCAATGGTGCATTGAGTAGAACTGTGCACCCTCATCTCGAAGATCTCCTTGAAATAAATATTGGTCTCCGTCTTCTTTGCTTTCTTCTTTAGAATTATCCGAGTAGTTTAAGGTATTAAGGTCCCCGTATACGTGTATCTTATGTTACGAATAGTATTGCAGTTGGAGAGTATTCCCCACCGCAATTCACGTTTCTGAAGGCATTACCTTAACGTCTTACGAAATTATTTACATTTTACGCGAGTGTGAAAGTCTCGGTAGCACCATTGTCGAAAAAAAACTTATTGTACCGAAATTGACTGAACACCCATATTTATGGCATTCGAACATTTTAAGGCTTTTTGCCATTTTTTATGTCGCACGATGTACTTAATGCATTCGAAAATACGCCTGAGTAAATAGATGCTACATCTTGAATAACTTTAAACTTTGTATTTCCACATGAAATTTATTTTGCTACGACCATGGTTTTGACGTCAGGGCGTCATCATCAGGTGCATAATACAGATGATGACGCCCTGACGTCGAAACTATGGTCGTAGCAAAATAAATTTCATGTGGAAATACAAAGTTTAAAGTTATTCAAGATGAATTCCAAGTTCCACAAAGTTTCGCCTGAAACCATAATTTTTTTTAGATGCTACATTTTAAAATACCACCGAATATTCCTGCACATTAATGACTGGTCCATAACCCTGCTGGTCTTAGTCCCCCAGGGGTAAGACCCCTAATAAGTCTTATCTTCACAGCGTGCATGCGATAGCACAAATGAGGTTGCGCGCGCCAAGGGAAGATCTGGTTGTAGTGGGAGAAGGAGTGGGAGCGACCGGAGGGGTTGTTGAGTTAAGGATAAAGGCGGCCGTCGAGAATTATATGGAATGGAAGGGCAAATACTAAAAAAGACGTGTTGTGGACTGAAAGATAGATAGTTAGTTACTTTTTATTTTCGTGCATTATATTGTACAATAAATCTTTGAAAAGTTATATCAGGTAATGAATAAATAAAATACAATAAATAACAGATTACAATTTACAGTTTTGCTTTTATCTTTGTAGACAGAATTTAGGGTTCGCCCTCTATGGTGTTAATTTGTAATCGCAGTCGAGTCTTGAATGTTGTGAATGAGGGAGCGTTTCTCACATGAGATGGTAGTGTATTACATAAGTAATAAGAGCTATTGTGGAAGGAGTAACGAAGCGTCTCCGAGGAGCAGCGAGGTATCGCCAGGGGGGTTGTGTTTGAATCGCTCGTAATTATTCCGAGCACGTAACTAAGGAGTCACGTGGCACAATAACAAATGGTTCGACATTTTGTCGTGTTTAAACCACTCGGATGGATATCTTAAGCGAGTTATATGTTGTTTATCGTGTCTATAATCAGGTTATTATATTCCATCAACAGAATTTCGGTGAAAATATACGATTGGGAAGACTGCATGAGATTTTTACGAGCGGTACAAATGCATCAAAACCTCGAACCCTTCGTGATTATACCACGTGACTCCTTGGTTACGTGCTCGGAATAATTACGAGCGATTCAAACACAACCCCCCTGGGGCGGGATCTCACCCCCTCACTGGTCTGGTGCAGTGATTTACAGAGAAATAACTAGCTAAGTAGTCGGGTAGCCCAGTTTTTAGTATTTTATACAAGAGGCAGGCGGCAAAGTAATGCCTAAGCTCCTTCACAGTAAAGGAGTGATTCCGAGGTTTTGAGGGGTTGGAGGTCTTCTTACATTGCCTATCGCACGTAAGTGCGCGGAGTTTGAAACGAATGGAAAGCGGCTGCGCTGTTGAGTAGCGAAGTGAACATCGCACTGTGAGTAAGATCGAATGGAAAGCACCCTGTATACGTCGCGCGGGAGGTTGTCACCTACGCTTTGTGGGGGAGGGGGGAAGAGGGTGGGGGGGGTTGGGAGGGGGTTAGGGGAGGGGTTTTAGGGGAAAAAATTAATAAAACATGTCGCGGGGTGAGTGGGGAGGGGTTGGCCAGGGTTCGTCCGGGAGACCCGTTGAGGTCTTCGGTTTAATTGCTTCTGCTCTTCTGCTACCCCCGCCCATCTGACAATCCCCGGCAATCCCCTCTTATAGCTCTCTCCGGTGTATGTGAAGGCGCATCTCTGCGCCTTATTTTCCCGAAAGTTGCGAATTTATTCCCACCGTCTTTCGTCTTTCGAGGAGAGGGGGAGACACAGAGCAAGGATCAGGAATCCTTCGCTGGAGCCTCGGAAGCTGCGATGGGAGACGGGACGCATCAAGGCCGCCACACACCGAATGCTATGCTAAGCGCGCTATCAGCTTTCGCCACGTGTCTTAAGATCCCGTAAAGCGATTTCCCGCTGTCCGTTCACACCAAATGCGAGCCATGCGAACCGATGCGAACTTCCCTAGCGCTATGTAGCAGAGCATCGCTCGGCCGGCAGTTTCCTCTTCGATTAGCTTTCATGGCGCATGCGCAATATCTATTGCGGTTAATGAGCGCTTTCGTCCCGCCAGCTCAAATACATTTTTAACCTACTTACAACAGAGCGATTTAGACTAAATTACGTACATTAGTTCTGCACACTATGCACATTGTATAAATTAGTCATCATTGCAATGACGTCAATATTAACGGAATAGTCAAGTGTCAAACCTGAGAAGTGCGTTTTACGCTGTCCGCCATCTTGCTTCATAGCACGGTATGGTTAGTTTCTGGTGTGTGCGTGCACATAGCGGACGTCCGTTGTGAGAACAGTTCTCACGCTTAGCATTGCATTCTGTGTGTGGCGGCCTTCAAGCGACGAATAAGTCAAGCAAAAGAATCATTCGTGGTGACAACAATACTTCTATGATTTTATAGAAAACGGAGTTACCAATAAGAAAGCAGCACCTGTAAACATTCGTGTGGAGTAAACTTGACAGTATTAGGCTTCACTTCGTAGTAGTTTATTATATAATTACTCACGATTAATGATAATACCCTTGTACTTTTCTATAAAATCTTCATTGAACGACGCGTTTGACCGATTTACGCCATCTTCAGGTTCAGAAAGTTTGTACCTGACGATGCCGTAAATCGGTGAAACACGTCGTACAATAAAAAAATTGCAGAAAAGTACTAGGGTATTATCAATAATCATGAGTACTAATATTCGTGTGGAGGGTTGCGCCACACATAGATACGGCTCAGATACATGGACCAATGGAAAGCTGGAACAGAAGAGAGTAGAGGCTTTCGCAACTTATTTATTTTATTTATTATTTATATATTTAATGCAGTCCAAAAACAGCACAAGGCCAATTACAAAGGACTCATTATGACAAAGAAAACAATGAACAAACAGTAAAATAATGTAGAAACAATGAACAAAACAATATTCAACAGTATCATCAATTAACAAACAAAATGGTAGTATTCATAATAGGGTTGAGAGAGGAGTAGAGGGAAAATTACGATGGAGATGGTGCGAGATGGATGAGGAATGAAAAAAGGATCAAAATTGGGAACACATTTTGAATAGGAGTTAATGGAAGAAGGGAGTCTGAATAGAAAAGGACGTTTAGAGACAGAAAGAAGGCGTGGGGGGTGAAACAGTGAAAAAGGTCACTCAACCTCGTCGTGCGCGAAGGAACACGAAGCGGGAAAAGGGAAAGAAGGTCAGATGATCTGTATTTGTCAATAATAATATATTTATGAAGAGTCTCCTGTCATTGAGGACACGGCGATCAGCTAGAGTCGCAATACCAAGAGAGGATCTAATCATATTGAGGGAAAAGTTGCAGAAAGGCTTGTGGCGGTAGCGGATAACAGGCAGGAAAAAATTTAACGGGCGTTTTATTATTTATTTTTTATTTAAAGGTGCTTTAGTGAAGAAGGTGGCCCAGATTTGGCTACAGTATTCCATGACCGGAGAGACACAGGAAAAGAAAAAGGTGCGTAGAGCAATTAAATCGGAAACTTCTCGGTAGCGATACATTATGCCCACCAACGACACAGCACGTTCGGAAATGGATTTTATGTGTTCACGGAAGAGCTTGGTGCTGAAGAAGAAATGGAGGGATAGGATAAGATGCGAGGAGGTTTGCAGAATAATAGAAGAAGAGGAAATATAGCATGGAGCACTCAATATGTCTATGTCCAAGATGGAGAGGTCACACTTGGAGATACAATGAATTGGTTAAGTCGGGTGCACACGAGCGTTTTGCGTTAGCGTTGACGCGGCGCAAACCTACCGTGCGTTTTAGCAGCGGTAGGCCTATTGTTATGGGCTCATGCACACGACACGCGATGAAACCGCGTGTGAACAGTTTGTGAGAGAGCGTCAGACAGTGCATGGGTGCTTTTGAACCAATGATGGACACCGCTCGTGTGCACCCGGTCTTAAAGAACATAATCGAAGAGCAAGCCTGACGAGGAAGACCCAGGAACGAATGCGAAGGTCAGATAACCTTTATCTTACGAGGTTTTTCGCCGACCGACTACCTAGGCTTTTTTTTAAACCTTCAGCCACTAAAACGTAGCGTGTTAGACAAAAAATAATAATAGCAAGAAAAGTGTCTGTTGTATCACCATAAAATAAACATTTTTTTAAAGATATTTTCCAGGGCTTTTACGTGACATGATTTTATAAGCACAAAGTGTATATAAATATTTTAAATCAAAAGTTTAATTATATTTTACGTAAAAAAACATTAAAATTTTTTCGAGGGTGAAGATTTTTTTATTGCCATATAACGTGCGATTCCTCCAAAAAAATGGGGTAACACAATACAATTAGTTCAATTTTAAAGTTTTTCATGTAATGGAATGGTAGATAGTCAAGCGGAATTGGAAACAGAAGGCACACGTAAGGGCACATGGAAGGAGTCGGTAGGGGGAGGTTAGAATAGAGGGCTGCTGTCAACCAATCATAAAGCCCGTTTCACACGATACACGATTCAGCACAAGACCTAGTATGCTAGCTGGTACTTGATATTGAGGACGGAACCCAGTATGATAGAAACCGTGATAGAAGCTTTCACACGCTCATTGAACTAGTACTTGCGATGAAGCGGTACTGTCATCACTGTTGCGAACTTGTAAAAGAAAATGGAAGATTTCCATGAAAAAAGGAGAATTTCGGCTGCTGCAGTAATAGCAGGGATTGCCGAGACATTCACAGCACATTGATTTCACCACCAAAGAGTGCGTAACACCCGCGAATAAGTGAAGCGATAATTCAAAAAGTGAAGATCGAACTGCGACTGTAAAAGCTAACGTGATTGGTCGACGGCTACTAGGTCCTACTGGGAGCTAGCAGCAAACTAGTACCGCATCAATTATGAAATCAAGTAGCTCAGCCAGTATTATGGCGATTATACTGGCTAGCCAGCATGCTGGTTCATTATCACTCGATACTGGAAAGCTATTATACTAGCAAGTATCCTTGAACTTGTGTTGGATCAAGTATCGTGTAAAACTGGCTTTAGGAATAAATGACTAATTATGATAATCACTCTAGGTGGCAGCATTTTCTCTTCATCATGCCCACCTACCTATATTCCCCCTTTAACCCATTACACTTTTACTCATTCGTGTGTCTCCGTCCACCAGTTCGCGTGCGGTGTGGACCAGGGTGTGGGGGGCAAAAGAAGGGGCAGGGGTGGGGCAGGGAAGGTGAGGACGATGGGGTCTCGGTGATGTGTCCGAGGAGAAGGGGAGTTGAGAGAGTGAGGGGCCACTTTTCAATTTGCGGCCCCGGGCGCGCCCCCTCCCTTATTGCCGGGCGCCCGCCATGAATTCGCTTGGCGCCACCCCTCTCCAACTCGAGTGAAGAGAGCGAAATGAAGGAGAGAGGGCAGCACGCGGCTGGGAATGTGTCCATTTTTATTTCACTTTCGTATCCCTCGCGTGTCTCTTTTTTCTCTCCGAGCAATGAGGATGACTCGTAACTCTCTTTGCTGACGACGGCGTCATCTATCGCGACATTAGTGATCACTCTGACTTTGAAATTCTATCATCGGATTTAAACAACGTTCATGTGAGGAGCCAAGAGTGGGGACTCGAACTTAATCTGAGCAAATACACGGCGGTACATTTCTTGCGGAGGTCGTCCAACTATCCCCATGTATATGCTGTGGATGGTGTTAACATAATGGCGACAGATGAAGTGAAGTATCTGGGAGTTACGATAACCTCGAACCTATCGTGGGGAACACATATAAGAAATATTTGTGGCAGAGCTATGAAGAAGCTAGGATTCGTCAAGTGTATTGTGGGAAGATTTTCGGATGAAAAAGTAAAAGAGAGGTGCTATTTCGCACTCGTCTGGCCACACCTTGAATATGCAGCGAGCATATGGGATACGGTGCAGAAATACTTAATCCGGGAACTTAATAAAATACAAAGGAAAGCTGCGCGATTCGTCTAAAACTGCTACGGGCGTACAGACAGCGTTACACAGATGTTAAACAAATTAGGCTGGGAGCCGCTAGAGACTCGGAGGCTGCGCGCTAGGCTTAGATTACTTGAGCAATTGAGAATAGATATCTTTCAGAGCGACATGGAGAACATCATATTAGAACCCCACTATATTTCCAGGTCCGACAGTAACGATAAATTAAGAGAGATATTTTTCCGAACGGATAGGTATGGGAATTCGTTTTTCCCCCGAACAATAAGGGACTTTAATAAATGCTAGGCGTAATTTCATTAGAGCATTTCCTTTTTATATGTAAACGGCTGGTATCCTATCTCTCCCCGCCGCACGCCTATTGAGGTGGCTTGCGGGGTAGCATGTAGATATAGATATAGATGTGAGAGACTAGGGTGCATCTAGGGTCTCCCTCATAGTGCGCCGTGTCACTTGAACTCCGACAAGATTAGGGTGACTTCCGGCGTACTGCATGGAAGTGTGACCCTTTCCGCTGTGGTGTTTACAAGGGTCCTCTTCTCAGGGGGCTAGGGTGTGGGGATCTCCACTCCTTAAGGCGATAATCCACGGGGATCTGCTTCCTAATCCTAAGCCTCATCCTCTTACTCTCCTCCTAGGCCCTCTTTAGTTGGTCCAGGGGCAGCATCTTGCGTCCAAGTCCCTCCGTCGCCTCAGTTAATCTATCTCAGTAGCAAAGCAAAGGTAGTTAGAGCAAAAAACCACTTCACTTAGAATTTGATGAATTTGGTCTCATTTAAGAGAAAAACTCTCATCTTTCCAATTATATCAAAATATCAACCCGTTGCCAAACTACTTTTCGAGCTATTTGCCTGCAAACATAAGCTGTTTTACATGGGATAGATTATGGCTGAGCGCTCCAGAGGGAGAATATTAAACAAATTATGAACTTATAGCCTCTAGATATCGCCAAAAAACTAACGGTGTGTAGATTGCATGTTTTTTTAACTATTAATAAAATAATAATCTATTACTCACCAGAGTAATTTTGACAGAATCGCAAAAAAACCTGCTGTTTTGAACGATTTTCAGCCGTACGGCGGGAAAAAATGAGTCAAGTTAGAGACTTATGTAGCTTTATTTATTTTATTACTGAGAGTTTTGGTAATATATAACTATATCTTTGCGCCATTAATATTACAATATTTATTTCATACTTCTTACAGACGCTGAAATCAAAAAATAAAATTTGAATATGGTCTCCATTATGACCAGGGAACTATCTCGCTCAAACCACCTTAACTGGTTAATACACTCGGAGCAAAGTCGAGGGAACCGGGTTCGAATCGCGGTCAAGGCGAATGATCTTTTCCTCTGTGGAATATCTCACTTATGTGCACTAGCGGGTGACTCCGTATAAGATAAATGCCGTGGATATTAGAATAGAAACTTTTAATCACAGTTACGTATTCCTAGGGCCTAAAATATCTTGTGCAATACCGGAACCCATTGCTAATATAAAAAATTAATGTAAATTTTTTAGAAGTGTGAAGAAATGGTTATTTTCTATTGATGATATTTCAATTTTATTTTAAAAATGGTATGAAATGGTAGATCTCACAGCAGTGTTAATTATCTTTGTATGTAACTATATGTTATGTAACTTTGTGTGTAACTATAACTTTGTATGTAACTCCAGTATGTAACTATACCAGCGTTTTTTTAAATTTGTTATTATTACTTATGTTGCAACACTTTCAATATATTATTTGTTAAGTAAATACGAGTCGGTAACCACAAAACGGAGCTTCTCCATAGGGGTACATATATTCCCAATGTTAAGGGTCAATTTTAATGTAAAATTTATACGATGTTGTGTAATAAAATTTATTTACAAACAATATGCAAAGGAATGTTTCACGATTCTTAAAAAAACTACAATGGGAACTGATAGAGCGTAATGAAAGGGGTTGATGGGAGAAATAGGTTGGGAGCCGTTAGAGACGCCTGGAATCTTGCGACTCCGGTGTGCTAGCGCTCTGATTTTGGTGCCAAACCAAGTATAATGATTACGATTTAAGTTTTTCCCGGTGAATAATATTTTGGTATTCTTCTCGGGCTCTGCATCTGGTAATTGGCTTCATATTGGCCGACGTTTCGGAAAACGACTTGTTTTCCATTTTCAAGGCGTGTTACTCTCTCTGTGTAGGATTATACATAAGGAAAAAAAAGGAAAGCACAGAAGAGATTTCAAAGGAACATCAGCCAATCAGACGACACCTGAGCTTAATTGCTGGACTCGTCAAACGGTCAGTTCAGTGTATTATCTTACACAGAGAGAGTAACACGCCTTGAAAATGGAAAACAAGTTGTTTTCCGAAACGTCGGCCAATATGAAGCCAATTACCTGGTGCAGAGCCCGAGAAGAATACCGAAATATATCGTTTTTATCTGACTAGTATACACTGATTTTGCAATATATTTTTAATGCCAAAGCAAAATTAAGTAATGAAATTTAAAAAAAATTAAATATGTCGTCTCAAGCTCTCCGAAAGGTCTCTTGGAAACATAAAAGGGCGAAGCTCATTGGGAAAATCATCTGATTGGTCATCGATGGGAACGTCCTTTGTCCGTGACAGAACGGGTGACTTCAGGAGCGTCGGCAAGTAGACGCGGTGCAGGCGACGCACAGTGGGAAATTTCGGTACTTCAGGCGACAAAACCCCACTCTACAGCTTGTGGATGGATGAAATGACATGTTTTTTTTCTTTAAATACTCATCTTTTGCATGTAGTTTAAGGACCCGCTGCGGAAAATACAGGCTAGCTTTATATTTTTACGTGAGAGTTGATTGAACTAACTTCGAATTTGAAAATATGTTGAAACATCTTTGAATTGGCAGGACACAAAAGGGGAAACTGCGGATTTTCCTCCCGAATGCTTGGAAATAAATGGTGTTACTTTGTAAAGATTATTTTTTTGAAAATTAAAGTTTGAGGTTATGGTCATTGGTTAGGAAGCTATGTTTCGTACCCACAATATCTGCCAAGAAACAGATTTATTTTTACTTTCATATACGTGAACCAAGTAGGTATATCTGTGATATAAATCCGTGACTTCGTGATTTGCAGCCTTATTCGCTGAGTGACCCAACCTATAACTTTAAATTTCAAAAAAATAATCTTTACAAAGTAACACCATTCATTTCCAAGCATTCGGGAGGATAATCCGCAGTTTCCCTTTTTGTATCGTGCCAATTCAAAGATGTTTCAACATATTTTCAAATTCGAGGTTAGTTCAATCAACTCTTACGTAAAAATATAAAGCTAACCTGTATTTTCCGCAGCGGGTCCTTAAACTACATGCAATGATGAGTATTTAAAAAAAAACATGTCATTTCATCCACCCACAACCTTTAGAGCGAGGTTTTGTCGCCTGAGGTCCCGAAATTTCCCACTGTGGGACGACGCAGGCGCCTCGTCGGCCTCTGTAGGTACTAACATATTTACGAAAATACACGGCAGAGTCCTCCACTCACTCCACACTACTCCCCTAGTAGTTTTTCTACCTTTTTCAATTTTTTTGTTCCAACCAAATCCACTCCGCAGGGTAGAATTCCATCATTTGTTATCGTCGAGTGCATCTGCACGAGTGATTTCATCGGCACCCACCCGAAATTTCGTTTGAGTTCGCTGCTTTTGCACGCGCTGTTTCGTACGATGCTGACGATTTCCGCTCTTGAATATTCAGGAGTTTCTTTCCCTCTCTGTGATCTCCCTCCAATGTGAGTAGCAGAACGTTTTCTGTTCAGTCACGAAGCCCTTTCTCAATGGGGATTCGGACGGTGCTCCTTTTGGCCGCCAACCTCTTCTGCGGCGACTTCCTCCACCCCACGGAAGAATGATATGATCAAGGAGGGTGAAAATATAGAATGTGAGGAGGGCGCTCCTGTTTTGGGGGGAGGGGAAGGGGTGGGCAGGGGTGGGGGGAGTCGAGTTGGGATTTGAAAATAAGGAAGGCCACGCTTAAACTTTGACTGAAACATTGACATCGCAATGCGTTTAAACGCAACTTCAACAACTTGACTCCGGTTGAAACATTCAACAAATTTTGAGGATAATCGGGACTAGCCCACGGTATTGCTTCCTTTACGGTGTCACCCGCAAGTACTAAATTCCACAGAGGAAAAGTCATTCGCCTCAAGAAACATTTAAACCGGAACTTATATTGAAATATTTAAAAGTGATTTTATTCAATTGAATGTTTCTCGGTATTTCACGAAACTCAACTGTATATTTTGTACCTACTCTGATTAAAAATAATTAAAGAAAACTGTTTCCGCTTACAATGTTTTCGTGAGACCATCGGGGCAACAAAGGGAGAAAAGTAGTTATATTATGGTTGCTATTTATTTTTATAGAAATGGCAACCATAAATTAGGTAACTACTTTTAAATTAAAAACTACTACTTAATAAATTTTATATATATTATGGTTATTTTGTTCTTAAGGGGTATATCCCCAGGACAATTAATAAATTATACATTCATTCATTTATCTTCGGTATTCTCTCTGGAATTTGATAAAATGATATTTATAGAATATAATTTAATGCTTCAAATTGTATGCACCGAAGACGGTGAAATTTAAGTCTTTGGTGTATATCTTCGCACCCGTGCGCGTGACAGCGTACATCATCATTTGTGCAACCGCAATGATTGAAAAAAGTTTCAAATTGTGTTCGAAGAAGGGTAGGCCTCTACCACTTAAATATTACAAAATTTAACTCGTCAATATTTTGGACAAAGCAAAAAATTCTATTCTAGATAGTGCCGTCATTCTATGGGATGTACCTCTCTTTCGGATATAATGGGGGAAGTTGGCTGCCTTGTGGTGCCCGCTGAATATTGTACGGTGGTTTATCAAACGATTGCTCGGAAGATAACGCCCGCGAAGTGGAGCGTCGTTGTCGGATGCTGCACAAGGCCGATTCAATTCTGTTCCTTCCGACCAGAGAAGTTCCGGTGGTCCGTCCGTCTAGTCCATCGCGCGCCCGAATATTCGACCGTCCGTTCCGTTCCCTTGAATAATTACCTCTCTCCGGGAAATCCCCAGTGTTCACTACCGTCGGACGAAGTAAAATATCTGCGAATTACCATAACTTCAAATCTACAGTGGAGAACACATATATTAAACATATACGGCACGGCTTTAAAGAAACTAGGATTTATCAAGGGTATAGTAGGAAGGTCCTGGGATGAAAAAGTGAAAGAGAGGTGCTACTTCGCTCTGGTTAGGCCACACCGCGTATACGCCACGAGCATTTGGGACCCTGGACAGAAAGATTTGATTTGAAAAATAAATAAAATACAAAGGAAAGCTGTGTAGTTCGTTAAAAACTGCTACGAGCGAACAAAGAATTTCTCTCTACTTTCAGAGGGATTAGGTTGGGAACCACTAAAGAGACTCGGAGGCTACACGCTAAGCTTAGATTGGTTGAGAAATTCAGAACAGGTGTGTTTTTCAGTTTAACACAGAGAATGTTTCACCCACCAATAACATTCACCTTTACACCTTCACTCGGCTGGTGTCCTAACATTCCCTGCCACACGCCCATGCGGCGGCTCCCAGGGTAGTATGTAGATGTAGATTTACCGACGTAAGGACCAGCCAGTAATCAACTCACATACATGCATTCCTACTACTTTGGAGTTGCTGTGGTAACTCTGTGCTGTCCTCTCCAGGAATGGTAGAGAACAAGTGAAGAGCAAGCAGTTAATTTCAAACTAAATTCGCGATGCCATAAGATGTTTTGTAATATTCGGAATGATTACAAAATATAAGATGGCACACCTCGCTGTTTAAATCTTTATGAAGGCTTCGTCTGAGTGGTGTAGTTGAGGCAGTGGGAATCCATGGTCGTCTTGCGCGTTGTATCAACTTCTGTGACGTCACTTTCTTCGGCGTGACATCAGAAATCGTACAAAAGCCCAAGGAAAACAGCTTCCGTGTTTTTTTGGCACTCATATTGGAAATTATTGCAATAAGTCGCTTATATATATTGTCATTCTTAAGGAAGAAGAAATCATTTTCTTTACAATGCGGACAAATTGATTGAATTGAATGTGCAGTGCTATACCGCTTAAATTACCTTATTACTTGTTTACGATGAAGCTTGCTGGATCTCTTGTTTACATTTACGAGTCTTATAACCAACCACATTTCACAGATTCGTATTTTCTAGTGCCATGTCCTGTGGCAAAGTTTGAAATAACGAAATTTAAAAATGTATCACATCCTATTCGCCCAATGATTTTGCAGCAATACAATGAACAAAAATGAAATTCCATTCGCATAGTACATTCTACTTGCTTGTTGTCGCATTCATTTCAATGCTTACGTAAACTTGAAAGTCACCATGGTTTATTATGGCTCAATGCAAATGCTCCCTTTCTTTTTTTCACATGTGGTTTACCCTAATTCTCTGTCAATAACTACCGAAATACTTCTTCATATTTCTGTTTTTTATATGTTAAGTATTTGTGACCATTGTCAAATAAATTTAAATTATTTTTCTAGAAAAATCTCTTCGAATTTTAGTAAGTTGAATGACATTTATTTTTCTCTCTTTTCAGGTAAGGTCCACATCAGAGATCATGCAACAGGAAAATCTCATGCTTGAAAATTGAGAAGAGTGAATAAGATTATCACCACCAGCTTAAAGCATTGGAATATTTTCATTGTGAGTTGTGTTATACTCATTTTTTGTAAGTCTCAGCACAAGTAAATTTAACAATTTATTCTTTTAGTTGTGCTCAGTGAAATAAAATAAGGAAGGAATCAAAAGGAAAGAATAACTATCTTCCTCACCGCCTAACCATACCGCTACACCTGTTTAAATGACTGAACTTTTTCATCCTTGGATATAGAGTGATATGGTGAAGCTCATTATTGCGACCATGAATTTACATATGGATCTAAATCTTCAGCACCACTGTTACGGGCAAAGGTGTTGCCTAGCTTTCCGCAAAAGATAGGTCGCGCTGCAGTCGGCATGGTTCCGCTTATATGTGTCAGAAATGGCCGGTTTAATAGGGAGGCCAATTCAGGTACTTTTATTTTCAGTATCTCCATTTGAATCACGGCCTTTCCTTCGGCATGGTTTGCTTTTGTGTCAAAAATGGCCGGTGTTAATAGGGAGGCCAATTCCATGCCCTTTATTTTCATTATCTCAATTTGAATCACGGCCTTTCCTTATTAGAACCATCTTCTCTAGAGTGGCGGCGCTACAGTCAGCTTGGTCCTGATTTTTCGGTGCATGCGGAATGTTTGGCAACACCCACTGGGGACAAGTTTAGGATCCATATGTATATTCATAGTTGCACATTTACGCCGTAAGCAATGAACTGCGATGCGGCATGTTGCAATGTTGGACCTCATATAACTCGATACCTAATGACAGAAAAGTTCCGACATATATACTAAGGCTTGATTGAGACTTGTCACTTAACCAACTATAAGAATCCATTCATTTCGGCATCTATTCTACCCTGAAATGTATTACAAATTTCCCTCACTTTGTTTTTTGAGTAGCCCCTGCTAGGCTGAGGCCAGAGCCCTATATGTATGTTCACAAATTAGCGAGGAAAAAATATAGTTTTGAGTCCCACGTGAACTCGGGAATTTGAAGTTTGCATTGAAGTTTATGAGATGAGGTTCTAAGATTATTTTGGCGAAACTAATGTACTCAGAATGAATTAAGCTGATATTGCGAATTCACATTCGCAATAAACAGTACAGCATAGCATGTGTACATACATACTGAGAGTATAGTATGTAACGTAATTTGAATTCTTGCTGTAGGATAATATTACCCTGGTATACTATGGCTATCATCAATAGATGTTTGTCAATCTCGGTAAACGTTGAACTTTAGTAAATTTACTACCGCAAAATGAATTGATGGAGGTAGTTGAAGTTTTCCTAGCGCATTCACAATGAAGAAAACTCAAATGGAAAAACGGTTAAACATGGTTAAGATTCAAAATGGCGGATTATTCCTGTTTTATAGACAAAGCTGGGGCTTTAGCTGATGAGGCTGAGATGAATGAATAAAAATTACTACACAGAGTGGATTTTGGTGACGCAATTCGGCAGTATCGCCTCTATATGTTCCTATATACATAAATAACCGCAGGCTAAGTGCAACTCGCAGTCAGACGCATTACGGCAATCGATTTCACACGATTTTCAGGTGACGTGTTCAAGAAAAGTGAGCCGTGACTCGAAAAGGCGTGTTCTAAATCTTTGTCTTATTCCAAATACAGATAGATAAACTCTTAATGATTATAAACTGCACAGTATTGGCAGAACAAAATCCAACATGGAGGCATACATTTTTCAGCGCAGCGTCCAAGTAGGTTCTTCTTAAGCGTTCTGTATTTATCTTAAGGCATTTAATTGAGGCCTTTCGCTATCGTCGACTACGTCATTTCTTATGTGAACTTTCGCTTTGATGTACGAAAACATTACTACCTCACCCTATTGGACGCTTAATTTCAAATTTACGTTGCCTTCTATTCCAATAAAGTGATGCACAACTGGTTCGCAGTCCTATATTTTCTTGAGCGATGGGCAAATCGTGTCTTTGACTCGGCGCTTTGAAGGGCAAGGGTGAAGAAAGGGAGACAGACCTCCAATGGATGCTCCCAATATTGATAGGGAATTTATAAATAAATATATGCGCCCCCCTCCCCCACCGTTTCCCTCCCCTCACCCTCTCCCAAAGACCCCCCCCCCCGTCCTTCATTTCTAGATGCCACGGCGAAGTAGGGGAAATGGTTACTCCCCGCCCCCAACGATTGAAATCCCTACCAAAGGAAGGAGGTTGAAATAAATAGACGGCAGGGAACAGAGAAGGCACTGTTGGTTCCAAATGCATGTAGCAGGAGCGTGGTGATGATAGGAAGAGGGTGATTAGTGGGAAATGTAAGTGAAAAGACCACGCCTACTTAATTGACCAACACATGGGAATCGCAATGGGTTTTAAAACAATTTACACAACTCAACCCAGATATGCACCAAAGACGGTGAAATTCGCCTTGAAATAATCATTCGACTTGACCGTAGCGGGGGTTGATACGAACAAGTTGTTCGTATAAACCCCCGCTGAAATTAGCAATTAATTAAGATGGCTTGGAGTTATAACTGTCTAACACATCTGTCCGGTAATTGGGAGATCAAGGTTTTGAACCCCGGTGAAGTCAAATGATTTTTTCATGACGAATTTCACCCTCTTTGGTGTATATCTTTGCACCCATGCGTGTGAGTGCGTACTACATCATTTTTGCACTCGCAATGATTGGAAATCTCAACCCCATGATAATTATTTGTCTGAACTTATTTTTAACTGCTAAAAACTAGAATGTGAGAACTCTCCTTAAGGCCTGGCTACACGGTAGAATGTACAAGTTTCTGTACATTTGTGTGAATGGTTTCATGTACAGATTCTTGTACATTTATATGGACAAGATCAATGAATAGGTGGCTACACGGTACATTTTTTCGGACAGGTTTTCACACATTTTTAGATGCGCATTATGCGTTTTCGTTTGTTTTTCCTCATTTTAAACCGTAGGCGCGTTATTTAAACCAATTTTTTTGCAATGGAAACGACACATTCAGTTGTCATTTGGCTTGTGTGAATGTGAATGTGTCATTTGCGTCGTCTGCCACCAGGTGTCTCTGTAATGAGGTCAACTTGTACGATTGTCTGAACGAAATTAGAACCGGTTCTATTTTCTGTTCAGACATTCATACAATCGTACATTTTGGTGTGGTTATACGGTGAATTTTCGCGTTCATTCTGACATTCGGACATTCACACATTTTCTTGTACATTCTCATGTACCGTGTAACCAGGCCTTTAGATTACACAAAGGATCAAATTTTCCATTTCACCCGACGCTTCGTTGTTTCGACGTTTCGTTGGACGTCTCGCTCAACATCACCAGGTCTCTGCCGACTCTCAGTGACAACTGACCGCATGAACCCATCCTGTGTATAAAAATTGGCGGAGTTAAATACCCATCCTGGGAGCTCAGGAATTCGATCACTCTTCTTTTGAATTTTGGGCTCGGTTCTTCAAATCGCCATATTCTCACGTTATTGAACGAGTATCTATAGAATTGCGACTGCGAGTAGTTCGATCTTAAGGTGGCTGGTCTAAAAAACCAAAGTGAGCAGATTTTCTTAAAAATTTCCAAATACATATGTTCCTTTTTGGATATTCTATCGAATATCGAAGACGGGGGATCATCGACATACTTTTTGCGATATTTTAGATTCTTTTAACATGGAGCCTTATGGCGCTACTCCAATAGGATAAATTACGTACTTTCTCCATTCCTACTGAACAGATTTTAACCAAAAACCGATATAATGTTGCTCTAATAAATTAAAATCTATTCTTAAAAAATCATTTAATACTATCGACTGACATTTTTCGTAGATACGATTAAAAAATATGTATGCGATAATTTCAAATGTCGCGCGCGGCTATGTGGTTTAAAGTTGGCAACGTGGCACAAGAAAGTACGGGACATGCTAACGGTCACGTAGACATAACGAAAAGATCTAGCATGGGCAGAATGGACGCTGTTGCCGGATTAAAAACGAATGATTAAATAATTAATAGAAACATATTTTAATGCTAGTTCGCATTTGAGTGACAATACATCTCCATTTAAATACTTATTTTGAATTCTATGGCCACGGGTGTGAACTGTTTTCGGAAAATTAATTTCAAAAGAATGACTTACGAAATGAATCAAGTCTGCATTTAAGCAAATTTTTATGGCAATGTGTAAATTTAAAAGACAATATTTCAGAATGAACCTAAGACATAAGTCATTTCTACTGAATATAGTATAGCTACGATCTATTATTTAAATTTTAAACGAGCATTAAAATTTAGGTAACTAAATTTCTCAATGACTTACGATTACCCGACCAGCCACCTTAAGTATGCGCGCGTTATGGATAGCGATAACGCGGAGAAAAAATCCGTGATCGTGGTCCTGGTGACTGCTGATTTTCCAGTTGTTACGCTCTCCCACCTTGCTGATTTTTCCGTGTTTTTTATCGCCCGTAGATTGGGCTTCCATGCTTCCATGTGGTGCTTAGTTGGAAGCCCAAGTCCCGATTGAGGTTTCCTCTGCTAAGGCGGATCTAAATGGCTTCTTACGTAATGCGGTCTCATGATATCAGCTGGGATAGTATTCAATTGATTTGTCACCCACTGGAGTGACAAATCAATTGAATGATGAATAGTTCTCGGGTTTCCAGCCGGGTAATGGTGGTAAACTGCACCGACGATTCAATGGCGTAGTCTGTCATCGTCTTCAGGGTTAAGACTTAAATCCTAAATCAATTGAATACTATCACAGCTGATCTGATGGTGCACGTTAACCCACCATTGGTCATGCTATGAGATTTTCTCTCACACAAAATTTAAACTTGTGCTCACTTTGTAATCATGAGTTAGAATAAGTTCCCTTTCCTTCTAGCTGACTTTATATGTCTTCCTAATGACCGACCGTCTCAAAAAGTATAAATAAAGCGTCCGCAGCTGTGTAATGATATGTCTGATACCGTCGGCTACAAGGTGTGAGACTTTTCCTCATCGCGCGACCACTGACGTTAGTGTTTTTGTATCACTCAGTTGCGTTACACTTTCGCAACATGCGGGCGAAGTTAATTCATTTCGTGGAGAGCAGATACGTTGAAGCAAATTTATGAGTCATGAGAAAGTATGTCCTCATAAATAAATATTTCTTCTTGAAAATGGTAATTTTCTTCATTGATACCCAACGATATCATCGCCAGTAAAATTAGCAGTGAATACGTAATTGTATCAGTAATTGTGTATACGTGGAAACCATTGTTTCAAATGAACATTAAGGGAAATAAATTAAATCTAAATATAGTGTAACATATTGCCAATAAACGCTCTATGATAGATAATCAATGATACATCTGAGTGTGAGAAAAAGTCTCACACGCGACCGCTCGCGTGATAGGTAGCTTAGCAACCACCCCCGGGTTAAAATCCGGCGTGCAACCCCAAAAGTGTTCAAATTCAGTACTCGTCGGGAATGAATTAGTTCTTGCTAAAAATTAAACAACGTTTATATGATTATTCCACGGTCATACACGGAACGACACCGGATGTTGTGTCCGATACGATGCAAAACGATGAGGAATTGACTCAACTAGTCGACAAATTCGTGTTTTTTTATGATACGTTTGGCGTGACTAATGAACACTGGTATGTCAAGAATATCAATTTACGGCATTCTCAGAGTGTAAACAGTAGTCATACGTCAGAGTGTCTATTAATTATCTGAACAACAATCTCTTCTGGATTGCGAACGCGTATTTAGTTTTAAATAGACGTTAAAATAAGAAGGACAAGTTTGTAGATGCAAAAGTATTTTGTTGAAGCGACCGTGCGTTGAGGTGGGGAAAACACAGACAAGTTTATTGCGCAAGTTACTTGCAGCAGGTGACTTTCAAAGAACATTTCAGGTTTTAACACTTTCAGTGCGGATGATTCATAGGTGTGAGTCATGGCTGTGCGCTTTCCAGGGGCGGATGACCCACCATGTGAGTCAAGAGTAAATCATGTTTTAAATGTTAGATGTCACACTTCGCCTGCAGCAGAGCTATTTTTTATTATATACTAATTTTACCTGTGACCTAAACATTTAACTAGTACAATTAATTTGAAATATAGCTCTTTATAGGTTCTTCGTGGAGAAATAATTTCACATGCTAGTTTCGAATGTTTATCTTTTTTTACTTTTATATCGATAAGAGTTACCCTTTAATGTGCGTTCTTTTTACTCTTTATTATTTCAAGTTCCGTATATTGGTTATACTGAGAGCAATGCATTTTTGCCGGAATCCGAAGAAATTTGAACCAAAACCATCTGATTCACTCTACAAAATTCGCCCTATTATTGATTTATTTGTTATAAACATGAGTGAAATTTATTATCCTGGGAAAAATTTGAGTTTAGACGAATCGATGGTTCTTTGGAAAGGACTCCTATCAAAGATTATATACTCAGACTCCTAATTTGTAGGCAATATTTAAAAAGCAAAAGGCATAAGTATGGATTGAAGTTGTATATGCTGACTGAACCTTCAGGATAGGGATGGGAAAGTAAAAAAAAATATATCGATAGATATCGTATCAATATTTAATACATGTATCGATAGTTATCGAGCCAAAATTATCGATATTTTGATATATCGATAACTTTGCCAAAACAAGTGGTTCCTTAAAGTTTCACCAAAACATATAAAAAATGTTGAAGTAAAATTTGGAAAATTATGGACATGTAGAAGTAATAAAAAAATATTTTATTTTTACAATCAATTTTAATCAATCAAACCAGTATTTGTCTGATATTGACATCAGAAGAACTCTCTGTTTTACATGTTCCCCCGTTAATCTACTCCTGTTGTCCGATACCACCAAGTTAACTGCAGAAGCCACTCTTTCGGATGGAACAGATGAGGCTTGGCATATTAAGTACTTCAGCGCGATTTCCGAAAGAACCGGTGTGAAGTGTCGGGAGTTCACCCAAAACCTTATTGGATCTGATTTCCTCTCCAGTAGTGGTTGGTCCAGATACTGCTTCAGCTCATTAGGGACAGAGCCAGAGCTAGGAACCTCTTGCGTAGTAGTGCTAAGAGATAATAGGTGTTCATGCCTGGACCAAATTGAACTTCTATCAGCGTTTTCTCGTTCTGTTTGTGCAGATCGTACTTCTGGAGAACGTTGTCCCATTCGCCTATGTTCTAAGCGAATATCATCACTTGATTTCGTTATAGCACTAGACACCGCAGCTGAAGAAACAACTTTACAACGGTGACGTGCTAAACAAATATATCGAAGTTGATATTCGGGAAAAAAAATCAATTTTTGATGTATCGACATGAAAAATATCGACGATAATTATCGATAGATTTTAAAAAATATATCGAGTTTTTTATGTATCGATATTTTTTGTCCAAGCCAACTTCAGGATGTTCTAAATTTTAGTTTCTATACTGGGCCACAAGACAAGGTCATTGGTGGTCGTGGCCATTCAGAAAAAGTAGTGAAATTTTTGCTAGAAAAATGTCTCAATTCCGGACATGCAGTCTATATGGACAATTTTTACAGTTCACTAGGCTTGTGTAAAGAACTTTTACAAATGAAAACTTACGTCACAGGGACGCTTCAAGGAAATAGGAAAAATAACCCTCTTGACGTGGTAAATAAAAAACTGAAGAAAGGAGAATCATTCTTCACGGATTCCGAAGAGGGCATATGCGTATTGAAATGGCGTGACCGTAGAGACGTATCATTAATATCTTCAGAACATAATTCAGACATTGTGACTGTCAAAACAAGAAGTGGTAAATTATTCCGAAAGCCAAAGATTGTAGATGTCTACAATCAATTCATTGGTGGAATTGAGAGAACTGACCAAATGTTGGCATACTCCCCCCTAGAGCGAAAGTCCCTACGGGGTGGTATATGAAACTAGGTTTGCATGTCCCTCAACTAGTAATGAATAACTCTTATTGCTTATTTAGAAAGTATGGCGGTAAATCAATGAATTTACTCGAATTCCGCGATAGTGTCATTGCATCCTTGATTTATAACAACAAGGCGCCAATAACACGTACTACACCAGAGTCTCCCAAGGGACAGAAGGGGACCCACCTGCCCTCCCAGACTCCCGACAAAAAGAGTCCAACGAAAAAGATGTAGGGTTTGTTACCAAAAAGGGGCGAGGAAAAATGTTTCCACCTTCTGCCCTGACCGTCCAACACAACCTGGATTATGTCTGGAGCCCTGTTTTAGGGAATTTAATTCCAAATTGTAAAATAAAATGTAATAAACTCTTGGATTTTTAGCTACATGCCACCTGTATTTATTTTCCAAGCATATGTAACACTTCCTTTTATGGTTATTCTGTGAAACGTTTTGAGATACTAATGGCATTACTAGCAGTAAAGAACAAACAAATATAAATGAATTAATACTTAGCAGAGATGAAAATTTATAGACTCATCCTGGTTGTTGACTATATAATAGCCTCATACGAAATAATTCAATACATAAAAAAATGCACAAAAATTCTTAGTATGAGGAATCAGAGAATGAAAGTGAATCCTGAAATTATTGCTGCTGACTCCAGATATTGTAGACGTAAATATGAAAGGTACCAATCCAATTATTTATATCCAAGTACGGAAGAAAACATCTTAAAATATGGATGTGCGGGTTGCCTATATCTTGGTATCTTCCGATAGGCGGATGACTCACACGGTGAGTCACGCAATAAACATGCAAGAAATCAAAATTAAAGAAGTAGAAATATTTCACGCGAATGCATATAATGTTATGCGAAAATACGCATGTGAAATAGCTGGAAACAAATTCCGCCCCTGGTAACGAATTTATCCGTCAGCTACCGCACTCAACCTGTTGGCTCTTCAAGTCCGCTTGCACAACATATAAAAGTTTCGAAGAGTCGCTTGTGGAAATGTATTGTTGCCAGTGCAAACGGCAACCAATCTGGCTAATTTGTGGAAACGTTTTTCGTCAGAGTAAAACCCCCCAAAATCTCTTGCGGAAGAAACTTGTGGAAGTAAATTTCTAGTGTAAATCCACCCTCACATTGTCTTCAATCCATGGCAGGATTTATTTTTTTCGACTTCAGAATGAGCTGGTAAAGTCGTGACGTACAATTACTTTCCATACAGTATTTTCGTGTATTTTTAGCCTCGACTTCTCATCTGTTTGGAAATGAGTACCTTGGAAACCAATTGTTCGTGACATTAGGCTTTGCCCAAGGGTCTGACACTCGCATTACTCCAATGGTTATACATTTCACCCAGAGCACTCAAGTGGTCAGGCGCTAACTATCAGCGCGTCAGGTATACTCTTTAATTGAATATATGACTGATTTAATTTATTTATTTATTTATTTTCCATCACCACCGAAAACAGCACTCATTGGCCTTTACATCGGGGTATTAACAACATCAACAATAGACGAGCACACACAACCATGCCCTGGGAAGTGAAAAATCCTCCCCAGGCGGGATTCGAACCCGCGACCTTTGGGTTAGCAGGCGAGGACGTAACCCCGCCGCCACCGAGGCCGGCAAACCACCCATTAAGTTGGAAACCACCCATTTATTTCTCATGAGAAACTTAAAAAGGTAATTGTATAATCAATTCTGCATCCTGAAAAATTCTGGAACCAGATTGCAGCGCAATAATGCCGTCCAGTCCTTCTCTTGGCGTTTTTGCAGTTTACATTCTCGGCCATCTTCGTTGTTTATTTACGGTTGCGATGGCGATGTGTCATGTGGTCCCAGGCGTATTTTAAATGGACCCTGATAAACGTCTTGCAACAAAAGGAATAATTACAGCATTTTTTCACAAAAAATAAAAGATTTATGGCAAAAACATACAATATTTATCTTTTTCTCGCATAATTATTATTCCATTTACGTCTGAAAATATTGGCACTAGTAGTAATCCATACGAGATATCGCAATTCCGTCAGACCCTTGGCTTTGCCATTTATTCCATAATCACATCGCAAAATGCCTGTTGGGAGGCCGCACTAGGAGGGGTGGAGTTTGCCATCAGGACAAGCAGCGAACGCTCCAACCTTTTTTCCTGGCAGCGATCGTACTTTACGCGCATTAACGCTAGCGGTCAACCTGCGCGCCATATCCATGTTGGGTGGATCATATTACGCGCGAGTGTATGGGGCCAATTCATTCTGGCGCTCATCCGTGAGCACAAATCGCGCGCCTTGTAGCGTTCGCGTCTTGTGCTCCACGGAACTCTGGGTCGCATAATCACAAGGATACTTCCCCAACTTCCCTTTCACTTGAGTGCTGACGTGATTCATTTGACACACTCCACGCACTGAAAATCCTTTGTACATGCGTGGAAGAGAGAAGCAGAAGGCAGGCATTACGCTTCGAGGAGAGGTGCTAGAACAAGTGGTATTCTTCCGTCTTCCTTGGAAAGCTGCGTGGCATGCAATGGAAGGAGTTCAACAGACATCAAGCAAAGTGAAGCCCAAGCCAAGAAAGCATTCATGACGAAAAGACAACTGTTGTGTTGAAAAAGAAAGTTGGATTACCAATTGAGGAATCAGTACCTAAAAATGATTCGTGTGGAGTTTTACACTAAATGGCACAGAGGCGTGGACCACTGGAACGCTGGTAGAGAAGATAATAAGAGGCATTTGAAACTTAGCACCGGAGGCGGATGCTGAAGTTGAATTCGACGGATAAGATCAGAAACGAGGATATGTGTACAGAAGTATGTAAGAAGAGAGCACTATACGGAGTAGGTACTATTAGAAATTTGTGGTTCAGATGCATTGGCCTAAATTTGAGACAAAATATTTCGCAAGCTATTTCGATATTTTCCGGAATTCGAGAGACAGTGGAATTTTTACATTTAAAATGATCGAATTGCTGAGGAAACGCATTTGTTTTCTCATTAAATCTGCGCAACCCAACGTAGCCGTGCTCCATGACTAGAGATCTTAGTACCCTTTGTGAGAATTTCATCCTTTGAAGATTTCGTTTTCATGGTGGAAGGTGTAGTTTTTCCCGGCGTATGATTTGAGTTAAGTCTTCACGGGCTTTCTTCAGGGTTAGGTGGCTGTAGACGTTTCTATGGCTGGCTCCGCCGTCGTCATCAGGTATTCTTGACGACTCTGATGACAGAGTCAGCTATCAAAACGTCGACAGTTCATTACCTGACCCGGCAGAAAACCCGTGAAAACTTAACTTGTTATCAAGGATATGAAAAATGTGTTAAGTAAATTATATGCATTGCCATAGGTCCGTAAGAATGTAGTTGCTACCCCACATCAATCGGACAAAAAATGATTCATTTCATATTCCGTATAAGATTTTCAGAAATCTTAAACATTTGTACTGACATATCCCTGTATTTCCAGCTATGTGACTGAAATACTTGCTGTCATTGAGTCCCTTCCCCTTACAGATTCGTAAAGAGAATATAGGGAGGAATATGAAAAGTCCTTAGAGAAGAAAGCAAGGTGAAATATAGAATTGATTGAGTCTGCTTTCTGTCGTCTGAAATAAAATACTTGGGTGATATGGTATCCAATTTGAATAGATGATATGAAGTCATCCAATTAATTTGGTGAGGAAGCCATTTAAGATAATTAGCACATCCAGCTCAAGCGTGTATTTGGAAGAAATAAAAAAAATGTTGGGGTCGGAAATATCGAAAATATATTCCATCACTATGACTAATTCTTAGCCGTTCAATATAAAATACAATTATTTACATATAGTAAATCAGTAGAAGAGGGTGACTTTGACTCTAGTTGGGAGCTAAGCAAAAATATACTCCATTTGCAGAAAAATTTTTAAAAATTATTTTCCTCCTATGTCAACCTTTTCGTTTAGTTCGTTTTGATAAAAAAATAATACTTTCCGATACCGATCAAAGGTCTCGGACCTATTTTTTTCTACTTGGACCATCTCGGACCTTCTTTTTGCTATTTTTTTATTTTTCAATGCCACAGAAAACAGCTCATACAGCCTTATAAAACGGGTCAGTCAAAAGGTAACAAGTCATAATATGGAATCATATGCCGCGGGTACCATTATTTAAGAGTTCAGCCAATTCAACATGCAAAACATTCAGAGTTATAACAAAATTATAGGCATGTAATACATGAATAATTATTATAATACATGAATTGATAAATATGAATAAATGAATACATATGAATTGTTACACATATGCATGATATTAGCTTTCCAATAAGACAAAAAGTTAATTTATTATTTAAAAATACAACGCTACCTATCGTTACTCCTTACATAATTTGCGGGTTCGATCACAGCTATTGTTGTCCTTCATCGTAAGTGGAAAAAACTGAAGTTTTAAAAATTTACGCCTTGAAATCTATCTCTAATTATATACATGCTATCTAACCAAATATAGTAGGCCATAGTTTTTTTGTACGAATTAATGAATACATATTTATTAAACATGTATTTTGTACGAATTAATGAATACATATTTATTAAACATGTATTATATTAGCTTTCCAATGAGACAAAACATTAATTTAATGTTTAAGAGAAGTACACACAATCATGCCCTGGGTGGTGACAAAAACCCACCCGGACAGGACTCGAACCCGCGTCCCTTGGTTTAGTATGCAAGGACTCTAACCCCGCCGATCCAAACCGAGTTGGATGTCTCACCCAGCCATTTTCACCACGTTTAATATAACTTCACCTGATTGTTTGTCTGGATGGAAACTTGTAATCGAAATTCAACCCATTTCCCAAAGTTCAATAGACCTAAAAAATTTGGCACACTTACTTATACTCTCGATGACGATACATGAACCAGTCATTAAATCCACTAATCACTACGTTAGTCTACTAAAGTTAAACAGATTACGTTTTATGTGAAAAAGGATCTTTTGCCAATAGGTAGCGCTAGTAGAAGTTGACATTTATAGTGAGAAGAAATGATAAAAATTTAAATTTCAAAAAACCATTGAACAATCAATATAAAGAGTAAAAGTTAGAATAATATGTAAAAAATGTTTTTTTAACCGCGCTTATATATTCAAGTGTATTAAAAAGTAAAAAATAATTTTTTCATCACTCACAAAATAAAAGCGTGGGATCTTTTTCTTAAGGTGGTTCCACCGCAAAATGACTTAAATGTCATTTTGTTCATAGTCTGTCTACTTGTAGAAAAATTTGTCCTCTATCTGATCTTTCCACGCTATTTTATTCTATAATTGATCTTGAAATTACATGGTGTTCAATGGGGGTATGAGATAAACATGGGGAAAAATAGTATTTTTCCCAGAAAATATAAATGCTATTTTTGCGGAAAACGGTTTATAAGAAGGAAATAATCCAGAGAAATTGAATAAAAGTAAAATACAGGCCTCTTACCTCCATTTTATTTAGATATTAGGGAATTACTGCCGTAATTGAAGTCAAAATGCGGTATTTCGTAGGAAATGGCGCTGCAGTCGGCTCATATGGCTGAAAAAAGTGCTCATTTAAAATACATTCGTGGAAAAATCTGCATTTTTTTCTACATTACTTTTGGGCTTCTAATGGTAACGCATTTCATCAGCGAAAGCAGGATTTTTTGGACAAAATTTAGTATTTGTTTTGACTCACACAGTCACGGCGGAACCTCCTTAATCAACATGCAAAATCTGTCATTTATATCAATATCTACTCCACAAGCTACCAACTTTCTATCAGGAGAGTGGTGAAAAAATTATTATTTACTGATTAGTGCACTTGAAAATAAGCGAGGTTTTTTTAAAAAGTCATTTTTACATGTTATTATATTTTATGAATGGTGTGATTGATAACGTTTTCGAAATAGGGTTTTGCTCGTGGGGACAGGGAGTGGTGGAACCTTCGTTATTGCCGCATGCGAAGGAGAGTATAAGAGGTGTGTCGTACCCAATAAGCGGGCGATCGAAGACAAATTGATGGATGATGGGTGGGCCAATGTAAACGAGAGTCGCTGCTGTCGACTGCTGTGTCAGGAAAATGTCAAACGGAGACGTGGTGATAATATGGATGAGCCCCACCACCCGTGTCGGCACAGACGAGCTGTGGAATGACTGCGAGGAGAGATTTTGAGAGCGCTGGCGCAGGTGTTCCACTCGCCAAGCGATGCCAACGTGCGAGAAATAGACCTGGCATGAGATGCGAGTGAAGGGAATAAGACGAAAGTGCGATTGAGGTGAAGTTCCTTCCGATTCGAAGGAAGAAGAGTCGATGGATAACAATCAATCCAGCTGAGTTTTCATAACCCTTAATCTAGTGAAGGTCGCGTTTTCTCGTTGCTGTTGTGTGCGTAGAATATTCTCCACTTTTGTATATAGTTCAGGCACAGGAACAGTTTCGGGAACGGTTTGTTTCAGTGTGACACGGAGAATATCATTTTGACTACATCTCTAGGCCGAACAAAAAACATAAAATAAGAGAGTGTAACGTTTGAAATTTATTTAAATTTTTGTTTTGATTTTCTTCTAATTTGGTGTAATTCTGTGTTCAAATGTTTAAATTTATTTTTTGGATCGTATTATCGACCTCTTCATGGAATGTACGATTCGTATCTCGAGAATAGGTCGATAATTTAAAAATTATAACTCCTTGTCAACGTTTCTTATTTGCATATTTTAATGACCTGTATGATACTTTGATTTGTAAGGTGAAATTTGTGATATTTTTTATGTTACTTCATTAATAATTTTGTTGTACCGGAAATTGTAGTCCTGAAGATGGTGTCAATTATACACCGAAACGTTTACAAGGAGTTATAGTTTGTAAATTTTTGAAATATCCTCGAGTTAAAAATCTTAAATTTATTTTAGTGTGGAAATGTTTTATCGATTGTTGAAATGGGTTTGGTTGTTAGGGGGTTGTTGACAAAAAGGTGGTTGGATTGGGGAACGAAAGAGACTGGAATCTGGAATAGCTGTTCTGTAACAAATAGAAGCATTACCTAATAAAAAAATGGAAAATAAGTATTGTTTTGACGAGTAGACACAGTCCGACGCTACAAGAAATACCTTGCCAAACAGATAGGTACTAAAATTCGTTCTTCCCACGCACTATAAGTGACCATAATAAAAACTGAAATCCACTGAAAACACCCCCGAAATACACTTCACCTTTTCACCTCCCTATAACATTCTCCTTTACGCGCCAGGTGTCCTAACACCCCCTGCCACACGCCCATGTGGCGGCTCGCAGGGTAGTATGTAGATGTAGAACAGCAGGTATAGTGCACCCAGTTATAATCCAGATGGAACTTTTTCCGCATTCTGGAGGAAGAGGTTATTGAAGATCACTAATAGAGATGCATTGGCCATCCAATGATTAATTTCATGTTGAACTTTCATAGTATAGGCCTTCCTCATGTATTCATTAATTTCTTAAACATATCCTTGTTGTTTTCTGAGAAACGTGATACCATTGCAGTACGTAAATGCCTTGATATTCCAGAGCACGTTATGTTAAAGCTGGTGGACATCGCCACCATGACCTCTGTCCGAGGAGCAGGCTCCCTTCTCTTTATTATACATGGGAATGGAGGGACCCCTGAATAATAAGAAAGTGCAAGAGCATTTGAACCTTTCTTGAGAACGTTGGAGTCGTGAAACTTGGAGAGAGGGGCTAGGATAGGGATGGAAGGGACCGTCAAACTTACACGTAGGTGCGTTCTCGCCTACAGTCGACCAAAAAAAATCAAACTCGCATTACATTGCTCGCAGCGAAAAGGGTTCAAAGTTACTGGTATTCTCCGGCTGTGGAGATGCTTGTTCTGAATTTGCTGCCTCGAATACTCTTTGCCCGTTTCAGCGAAATCAGAAATCATTTTGGGCGTCGATGTGGTATCTTAAGAGCTGTGCACCATCCTCCACGATGGAAACTTTATGCTCAAACAGAGATTAGAGCGAGGGAAATTCCTCGAACCAAAAAAAAAAGAAAGAGGCACTCCGGGAGTGCCGACAGAAGTGAAAACTTGAAATAACGTGAGCATTTTTGAATGTAGGGAATAATTTCTAATGAAGTGTTTTATTAATCAGTAGAAAGTAGTTTCATGTATATAATAAATTAAATATTCATTTATTGCGCTATTGTACACAATTATTTTACATAAAAATTGTACACTTCAGAATAATCAACTTTCATCCATTATTTCAACAACTCTTTCATCATCATCGGCAATATCTAAAACTGATACAATAGGCTTATGGTAACTAAAGTAAGAAACGAATAATTTTGATTCGAATTTGCTTAAATGTCTTGTAAATACTGCATAAATAGAAGTTTTATATTTCGTTGTGCCAAGATTGCGATCATTAGACATCGTTAAACCAAACTCACTATTTAAAAATTCAATCAATGGTAGATTTTTATCGTCTGCAAAGTTTATGTTTTTTGTATATATGAATAAGCTACTCAAATTGAACGTATTAAAAGAAATTGAGTTATATTGTACTAACCTTCACTATTCTTGTATCGAGTACACTCTCCTGCACGAGTATGGACTATTATATTATCCGGCACAATATTTGTAGCAACCCAAATTGAATTAACTAAACCGTATATTAGATATATATAATGTAATATGAATAAAATTATAATATAGTTTATTTGACGGTGACGCGAGTCCAATGGTTTTTACCCATTCACAAGTACTGTGTATATAGCGAGTATACTGTGTATATACAGAATATACAATTATACATATATTTAGCAGCAGTGACGGTGACGGTGACGCTAGTCCAATGGCTTTTACCCATCCACAAAAGTGTATATACAGAATATACAATTACACATATATTTAGTAGCGGTGATGGTGACGGTGACGGTGATGCGAGTCCAATGGTTTGTACCCATCCACAAGTACTGTGTATATAGCGAGTATACTGTGTATATACAGAATATACATAATTATACATATATGAGTAGCGGTGACGGTGACGCGAGTCCAATGTCTTTTACCCATCTACAAAAGTGCTCAACGCGACATAAGAAGTTTTCACTTCAAAAATATCATTCTAGATTTTTTTTATAATTGTTGTGTTCAAAAGAAATAGAATTTCCAATACTGCACATGAAACATTTGCGTGGCGTGTTGCGCTATGTGGCTTGGAGACATTGAACGTTGGAAAGCTGGAGCAGGAGAGAAAAGACGTTTTTTTTAAAACTGGGTTCTGGGGGTGGACACTGAGTATCAAATGTATGGATAAGATGGTAAATAAAGGAGTGTATGGAAGAAGAGAGGAGGAGAAAAGATATGGAGAACAATTAGGAAGACGATATTTAGATGGATACTTGGAGGCACTTATAGAAATGGCTAGGAACATAATAGAAGAGAGACCATCACGAGGAATGCCGAGAGATCAATGCATAGAATGACTAAAACGGGGTATGAAACAGAAGAGGTACAGTGACATAGGAAAATGGTTGGCAAGGAAAGAGGTTGAAGCGAATGTTTGTAGTCATGCCAGTCTTAGGATTGAACGATGCCTAATGATGATGGCGGAGCTTTGGGAATTCATTGCGACAGAATCGTGGCTTCATACATGCAGTATCGTTAATTCTGTTGCTCACTGTCTTTGGAGGCCATATGAGTTGGATGGAGGCTTAATATTGCATAGTTTATCATACCAAGCAGGTGCAAATGCTCATACATAACTTATTCTCTGTTTTATCTACAAAGTCGACACCCATTATCCCAAAATAAGCATTTTGCCACTTCAGATTTTTGGCGAAAAAATCCGACAATGTCGACGAACCGGCAGTAAATGATGGGAAATTGTGGACCGTCAATTAAGTTCTCAAATTCACAAACGTTCGTGGTTCGAAACCAATTTACAACTACGTGGTGCCCTGCAAGCCACCCTCCTCAAGGGTGTATGGCGGGCGGTGACCCCACACCGGACATGCCGTAACCGTCAAACACACTGTCATACTGTTATTAGGTGTTTGTCTAAATTTACTGTTAATTAACACACTTTTGTAAGGATATTTCACAAGCAACGCGTCTTTTATTAAAACTATCATTTTACTCGTACGGGATGGAATCATATGCCGCGGGTACCATTATTTAAGAGTTCAGCCAATTCAGCATGCAAAACATTCAAAATTATAACAAAATTATAGGCATGTAATGCATGAATAATTATTATAATACATCTATTGATCAATATGAATATATGAATAAATGAATACATATGAATTATTACACATCTGCATTACATTAGCTTTCCAATGAGACATAAAAAATTAATTTAATTTTAAAAAATATTTAAAAATACAACGCTACCTATCGTTACTCCTTACATTATTTGCATTTTCGATCAATGGTGGTCCTTCATCGTAAGTGGAAAAAAATGAAGTTTTAAAAATCTACGCCTTGAAATCTATCTCTAATTTTATGCATGCGATCTTCCCAAATATAGTAGGCCACAGTTTTTTTGTACGTTCTTAGCGCCGTCTGAGGAGTAGTTGGCTTCAAATTTGTCCTAGACCTTAATTCTATTCTTTGACCTACACTGTGATGGCGACTCGCATTCCCGTTCTTCTAATGGCCTCGATACACTGCCAGACTTATCGTAACATCTCTATTTGTGTACAAATGTAACTGTGACAGGCTGTACCTGGTGATATTTGTCGGTATTCATGATGAATAAAACGCTCTGTAATCTTCGAATCTGAGAATGTTACAGAGCGTTCAAAATTCATCATGAATCTCTTCACGTGCCTAGCTGCTCTTCGCTGCTCGCAATCTTATTCCGATGTCATTCCTCTTTTGTTAGGATCCCAAATACAAGCAGCGTATTTTAGATGAACCCTAAGTAGTGAGAGAAAAACGGTGTTCTTTAACTTTTTAATAATTTTTCCCCAGTATGCTCTTAATAAATAAATCCCAACTTTCTGTTAGATTAACCGCATATTTCCCGAGTAGCTTTACTCTAAGACAAGACCTGGGCAAAAGTAACACCTAAATATGAATCATACTAGACGTTGCCCATTTCCGTTATGTTAATACTGTTAGGTCGTTCTGGTGTATTTTAATTCTCCAGAAATTTACTGCCACGCATTTTTTTAGGTCTTGTTCCAACTGCCATTTTTCGCACTTGGCTTAAATTGCTACTAGATCCTTTGCTAATAATTCCCTAACTCGGTTTGCAACTGCGTTGGAAGAAAAATGTCTACCTTTACCATTAAATATGGTAGTATATATATATATATTTGAGTAATAGAAGAGGATAACTCTTCCTTGGGGATCGCCAAATGCGACCTCCGCGGCATTGAACATTATACCATGTAAAACCTGAACATAGAATACGCTTCTGGTACTAATACAGAATTTTATGTTTTCCATTCCATAGGTTTCTAACATCACGAGCCATGTTTTGTGAGGCACCTTGTTGAATGTTTTTTTAGAAATCAAAGAATATTGAGTCAACTTGAACATTATTTTCACCCGAGACTGAAGCGTCCTGAACGAACATGAGTCTCGCAAGATCTACCCTTCCGAAATCCGTGCTCGTATTTCATCAACAGTTCATCCCTGTCTAAATGCCACATGATCGAACTGGCAATTATATATTCAAATATGTCGCCCTAAATGAATCTTAGAGAGATTGGTTGCTAGGTACTGGAATATTTTATATCGCTGCTTTTATAATTGGAAATTATATTAGCTACTCTCCAACAATTCGGAACTATGTGGCCTTCCAGCGATTTAGTATATACTTGCTCAAAATATGGCGCAATATCAGATGCCAATCAGCAATCCGATCGGGGCCGGGGGATTTGTTAGGATTTAATGCTTTTTAGCTGACTTTCTTATACCGCAATTGGAAATTGTGATTTCAGGGTTGCGTTATTGGAAATATCAGGTAAAGACTCTGATATATCGTGCCAGCATGTAATAAAGCGCTTTTGAAAAAGGCGTACAATGTATATGGGCATTCTATACTACTGTTTTACTGTTCTCCTTTGTCGTTCTTTAGTGTGTGCACTGCTTAAATACTTCCTCGAACTTCCCTTACATACGATCGAAATGCTTACGATTGTCGTTCAAATACTCGTCTATTATTTTTATTCTGAAAAAACTTACGCCCTTGTACGCCATTTCTAAGCTGAGATTTTTGATTGCATGTAGTATCTCAGGATCTCATTTTGTTTGTCATTAGATATGTCCAATATTGGATTTTTCAGTCTGGCATGACAGACTCACTGTTGTGCCAATGACTTCCATGCTTCCGCGTTATACCACAGAGGCTCTGCGTTGGCCCTTATTCATTTCATCGGTATAAATTTCCCAGCATGCAACCAGGCATGCCCCGCACCCCCCCCCCCACGTATCTTGGTTTGAACTCACTTCTTGAAATTTGCTATAAGCTAAATTCACAACCAGTTTCATCCCGTATAGATCACCCATTTCAAACAAGTTCATTATTTCGTTGTGGTTTAATTTTTTTTTATCATACCCTTGAAATTGCTGTTTCCACTTTATGATCATTAACTTCGTCAGCGGTGACTGTATATGCTACCTGTTCGGGTGTATTTATCGCAAGTGAAATCAAGGTTACTGTTTCCTTTGGCGGATCAATATTTCTAAACTCTGATTATAATTAACTCATTGCTCCTTCTCCTGACTGCTCTTTGGTCTGCGCCTAGCGGCCGGGGGAACGTGCGAGGTCCCGATTTGTGCTAGTACGAGTGCTGCATGCCTGGTGTGGAATCACCCCGTGCCACACACCTTAGTGGTGGTACTTGCACTGTACTTCGTAGATGTAAATTTCAATAAATGTAATCTCGTAAAAACCGAATGTTCGTTGATTAGGGAGGGTAGCGGGTCGAGGGAGTATCTCAGGAGGTCTTCAAAATTACCCGGCTACAAAGTTCTCACGCTAAGATTATTCGATTATGAAGAGCTATGTGCTTCAAAGGCCCTGAAGCCGAGAGGGGAGAATTACTTACTGCCCAATCACACTGCATATTACCATATATTACGCACACTTATGTGAAAGTGTAAGCCATGTAATAACAGCATTAGCATTACACATGAAAAAGGTGAGATTTTAAAGTGGAGTGATGCTATATTTGGTGAAAATATATCGGAAAGAATGACAGACCGTGATAAAAACAAAAACTGTATATCGATGGAATGGGCAATTTCAAAACACGAGAACATAACCCAGCGCAGTCACAAGAGCAATTTTCCGAATGTCCGGCCGATCTCAAAGCAATCTCTCAAGGAAGAGGAGATGGTGACTGATTGCTATTCTCCCATCTACAAAATACCCTGCAAGCCACCTCAAGTGTGTGTGGCAGGGGGTGAGTAGCCACCAGCATGTATTACACTATTCCCTTGAGTTAGTGTAAGTACGACTATTAATTCATTAGTATAAATCGCTAATGCTTTTCACGAGGCGAAGCCTCACAAGCATTCACTAAACTATAAATATGTTACCAACGTTAGAGTGGTTGTTAGTATTTACGTATATTGCAACTACACAAATAGACAGACACTCAAGAGTTATGCTGCAAACATGCACGGTGTGCTGTTAGTACTAGGTAACAGATAAGCATACAAGTATTAAGGAGTACTACTACTGCTAAGAGCTACACTACCTATCGACAAACCTAGTTAAAAGTCTCATTGGTAGCTGTTATAATCTCTTATAGTTCGTGGGAAAAATGACGTTATAAATCTGTCCGTTCTGCAGTCTAGTTCCCTATTTTTAGTCTCTTTATCTGATCCACCGTAGTATGTTAGATCTCGTAAACTAATAGTGTGTGTACGTATGTACGTGCGCGTAATATAAGGGGAATTGTGGGCGAGAGACAGAAGTGCCTACCGATTGATCGCTCTGCCCAGACTGAGAGTGGTGGGGAGGGGAAGGAGGCACCACTGCTAATAGCACTGTCTGTCCGTCAGTCTCGCCCCCCCCCCTCCCTTGGCTCCCGGCCGGAAGCTGCCCCGCACGCTTTCGTCTGGAGTGGCGGCGGGTAGGAGAAGGGGGGCATGGCCCCATCGCCGAGAAGCCCGCCGCTACACGATCTGCACCCGGGCGCGCCCCGGAATGATTCTGGGTGCAGCAGTGCCGCCGCTCGTCGGAAGGAAGGTGTCCACTCCAAGGTGTCGGAGTTGGCGGAGCTCAATCGAGAGAGAATGGAACGATTTCCGTGAGCGATACGATTTATATTACGAGCCGTGAAGTAGGTTTTATTCTGTAAATGCACGACATTTCGATTTGCTGAAGTTTGCGCACATCGGAATACAATATCAGCGCACTTTAGCGAAACACACACGAACGATGTTGAATAGAGTGATGTCCGCAAAAGGCGAAATGTTTCGTAACCTACTAATAGGTGGCATTCTGTGAGTGAACAACAGTCACGGCCGAATGTTTGGTTTAAATTTTCTGAATTCGTTCAAAATAAGTATTTAAATACTTAAGCATTTTATCGCAGAGTAATTTTAAAAAACTTTAAAATATGCATTTTTGACAGTGACAAACACTTGATTTAAACATCACCCCAGGCGTAGATACACATGGAAAATGCCGAGTGATACTGGAAGATACCAAATTGATTATATAATGGTAAGACCGAGAATTAGGAATAGTGTAAAAAACTCGCGTAGCTATCCAGGGGTGGATGCGGACTCAGATCATAACCTGGTCATGATGAACTGTCAAGTTAGATTCAAAAGGATTTGTAAAGGTAGAAAGATAAAGAGGTGGAACCTTGAAGCATTGAAAGGGTTGAAAAGGAGGGAATACCAAGAGCTGGTAGAAAAGAACATATGTGAAGCAAAGCGGATGGGAACAATAGAGAGAAGACGGGAGATTATAAAAACAGGCATCGCAGTAGAGGCAGAGAAAACAATAGGAACGGTGGAAAAGAAGAGGGTTAAGAAGCAGTGGGTTACAGAAGAAATGATAAAGAAAATGGAGGAGAGAAGGATATGGAAAAACGTCAACACCGACTTAGGTAAGAGGAAGTACAAGAAATTGAATAATAAACTCAGGCGAGTTACCAATCAGGCAAAAGAAAACTGGTGGAAGGGCAATGCGAGGAAATGGAAAAGATGCAGGAGGAGGGGGAAGTGGGCGCTTTGTACGCTAAGATGAATATATTATCGGGTGGTAAGAGAGGTCAAACGATACCAAAGGTTAAGGACAAATCAGGGAATATATTAATCGCACAGGAAGATATCCAGGAAAGGTGGAGAGAATACGTAGAGGAACTCTATGACAGTGAGAATAGACCCTTTAGCCTAGATCTAGATGATGAAGGAAAAATAGATAAGGATAACCTCGGACCAGAATCACTTGACATCGAAATAGAGAGGGAATTAAGAGATATGAAGTGTAGAAAAGCCGTGGGGACCGTTAACCTACCTTCGAAGCTACTGAAGAATCTAGGCATTAAGTGGAGAAAATCGTTTTTCGAGCTTATTCGCAGGGTCTACGGGGAAGGAGTATGGCCAGAGGATTTCGTGAACACAGTATTAAAACCTATACCGAAGAAGAAGAAAGCGTCAGAATGCGAGGAGTATTGAACAATTAGTTTAATTTCGCACGCGGCAAAAGTTTTACTCAGAATAATAAATAGAAGGTTGGAGAGCAGAGCAAACTACTATTTAGGCGATGAAAAATTTGGGTTCAGGAAGGGGAGGGCAACCAGACACGCGATTGCTATAATGAGGACACTTATAGAAAGAAACATAGAGTATAATCAGGATGTTTTTGCTTTCTTTGTTGATTTAGAAAAGGCGTTTGACAGAGTAAACTGGGAGAAACTAATGCAGATACTGGGGAAAATAGGAATAGATTGGCGTGAAAGGAGACTCATCCGAAACTTATATATGGGTCCGAGGGCTCAGGTGAGGATAGCTCAGGGTTAATCAGGATGGGCAGTTACAGGTCGCGGGGTGCGGCAAGGGTGCCCGTTGTCGCCTTTACTTTTTAACATCTATGCTGAGGAAATGGTAAGAGAGGCATGGGATGAGCTATATGTGGGAATGAAAGTAGGAGGCTAGCTCATAAAGTCGGTTAGATTCGCAGACGACCAGGCGTTGGTCAGTTGGTCACCGAAAGGATTGCAAACTTTAGTAGATGCATTGGAAAAGGAATACGAGGAATACGGGATGAAGATTAATCATAAGAAAACAAAAGTAGTAGGATTCTCGAGGACAAAGAAAAGAGAGGCTGGTCATACAAGTAGGAAGTCACAAACTCGAGCGAGTAGAACAATTCAATTACTTGGGTAGTATGCTGGAAGAAACAGGACATAGTATCCTAGACATTAGGAGGAGAATAGCGCTAGCGAAGGAAGCGCTCAGTAATAGAAGGGAGCTGATGACGGGGACCTCAAGTAAGGATGTAAAAAAGAGGCTGGTGAAGAGCTTGATATGGAGTGTGGCGTTGTATGGGGCAGAAACGTGGACCTTGAGAAAGGAAGACGAAAATCTGCTGAAGGCTTTCAAGATGCGGGTGTGGAGTAGGATGGGGAATGGAGAGTTGGACGGAAAGGAAGACAAACGAGGAAGTGCTTGACATGGTGGGCAAGGAGAGGAATCTTCTGAATGAGATTAGGGGAAGGCAGGGTAGGTGGCTGGAAGCGGTAATGAGGTGCGATAGTTTGCTGAAGGCCTTGATGGTGGGAAGGATTTTGGACAAGAGGGGAAGGGAAGAAAGAGAATAGGTTTTATGGACGGGATGAAGAAAGGACTTATGCTGAAATGAAAAATGAAATACTAGAGTTAGATAGGGCATGGCACGTGTAAGTGTCCGTTGGATATTCTCTTACTTTCATCATAACCTACCTCTAACCGGTGGATTACTCTAATGAATGAATGAATGAGTTCCTAAAAATAATTGAAAGCAACTTCTCAGTTGTGTCGCAAAGTGATCAATGCACTCGAGCGAATGGAAAGCACTCGTGTCAGAATCTCCCTTGGCACCCACCGGTCGTGCAACTCTATAACTTATTGAAGACTCCTTCGAGAGAGCTTCGGTATCTGAAATGTTTCTGTTACTTTCGCAGTTTATAACTTCCTTGTGGCAATCTTACGAAAGTAGTCGCTTTCTTTCGACGATTTTACCGACGACATTCATTAATTAAGGTAGCTAGAGCTAAATATTAATTCACCTAGAATTTGATAAATTATATTAAATTGAGGATATTAAAAAAACATTACGAATTTATAACACCAAGATGTCGCCAAAAAACTAACGGTGTATAGTGTGTATGTATTCTCAACTGTTTATAAAATATAATCAAAAACTCACCGCAGTATATTTTACAGAATAGAAAAAAAAATCTATTTTGAAGGGTTTTCCGCCGTTCTGCGTAAAAATACGAGTCAAGTTAGAGACTTATATAGCTTAATTTATTTAATTACTGAGAATTTGTTGTCATACATAACTATATTTTTGCACCATTAATATTACAATATTTACTTTACACTTCTTACAGACATTGAGATTAAAAATATAAAATTCGAATATGGTCTCCATTATGACTAGGGAAATATCTCGCTCAAACTGCCTTAACAGCATGCGGAGTGTGACTCCATTCGATCGCTGGTCTTTACGGCGGATGTCGTTGTAGTGTATTAACAGAGTAGGACTGCCGAGGGAGAGGGAAGGAGGCGGGAACGGGGAGCGGCAAGAGGGTGCAGGAGGACGTGGGGTGTGCGGCGCGGGTGCGGGAGTGATCCGTTGGGTGCAGAGTCTCGGATTGGGACGAGTCAGTTTGCAATACATCGACCCTCGGCGAATATGAGAAGAAATTGAACCTGACCTTGATTAAGGAAATAATGGAAAAAGTTGAAACCACTGAATGAAAAATATATTAAGGGAAATATTGAACTCAATGGAAGATGGAAAAAATACTGAAGACGTCGTGACGATGAAATGTGTCCTCACACTGAGAAAATCACGGACATAATTGTGAAAATAAGAATAGAATTTAGTGAACACGTTCAAATAATTCATCACAGAAGACTCATAGGTCACTCACTTGTCAAGTACAGGTACTTCCCGAAATATCGGGACACACGAAACAGACTAGGCATCAGTGGCGACCTAGAACAAGTTCTAGGCAACGATGCCGATCGCCTAAACCATGTCACTACTTTTTTAAAGGAAACTAACTTAATAAGTAAAATCTAATATATTTTTATTATTATTATATTTATATTTTTATATATTTGGGATTTTAATGCTACCTTTTGTCTAAATTTATTTTCATTCATAATTATTGATACAAACTAGATTGTGCGTGGTGCAAAATGACCATAGCTGTCGACGCACCCTATAAATCTAAAACCTACCTACCTACAGGTACTTCCCGAGACCCGTGCTCTCATTTCCAAGCGAGCAGTGATCATTTGCGAACGGAAGAAAATCCCCTCTACCTCTAACTCACTAACTAACCTAACCACTTAACTAACCGAATAGAAATTTGATTCGAGGTCCACTCTGCTTAAAAGTGACCCGACGAGTCTGAGTGTAACTAGTAGGCTGTGGTTTCTTATTCGGTTGGGAGTGGAAGTGAAGGAGTGTTATGCTACATCTACAAAATACCCTGCAAGCCACCTCAAGGGTGTGTGACAGGGGGTGAGTAGTCACCAACATGCACTTCACAGCACTCGAGTAAAGGTAATGTTAACTACGACCATAGATGCATTAGCGCAAATAGCCAATGCTTGTCAGGAGGCGAAGCCTCACAGACATTGCACTACACTATGGGCACGTCACAAATGTCAGAGGGGCCGTTAGTATCAATGAATTTTGCGACTACATAAATGGACTGAGATGCAATAGTCATGCTGGCAACATGCACGGGTTTGCTGTGTTGTGGGCGGTCGGGCCGTTTCCACGCATTCGATGTAGTAGGCGTGATGGCGGGGGATATGCACTTCCCTCAAGCAAACCCCTCCGGTATGACCGCTATGGAATGGTGGGATGAGGAAAGGATGCAGAGGCCGCACTCGTTCTCAAATTCCGAATGGAAAGGGGATATCAACCGGTACCTATACCAACCCGCTCAGTGTTCCTCGATGTGGTATTGCTCATGGTACGCGCTCAATCAACTCTCGGATTTGAAGTTGTTCATAGGAAAGCGGTCGATATCACAATATCTGTAGGAAGAGCACGAAAAGTGCATTTTTCTATTAGCCCGTCCCTCTTTTCTTATTTCCGAGTTTTCACGAAAAGTTTTTGCTCTCCCATCTGGTCAACTGCGTCCCCCAACCACTCTTAAATTACTCAACCGCCCCCTTAACTTCTTTTTAGCCATAGTCCGTCATCGCGTGCCCTCCCTTAGACATAGCTCATGTGAAGAAATCCTATCATCTCTTGGCATATCACACAACTCTCCCTTCGCCGGCAGACTTCGGACCTTAAATTCCTGCACTCCATCATGAATGGGTCCTTCCGCTCTGCGATCTTCTTATTTCCTATTTTTCTCTCCGCATCCCAGCCCGCATCACTCGCAATATGAGTCCGTTACACACACCCAAATTCCGTCTCTCCATTTCCCAACGATCACTATTCTACCGCCTACCTTCATCTTTCAATGCCCTAACTAATAGTCACCCCACCCTTGACCTTTTCTCCTCACGCAACGTCTTTTTCTCCCAACTGAAACGTAATGCGTAACATTCATGTCATCTTCGCCTCATTCTTGCCTTGTTTATATTTTGAATATTTCTGTTTTGTTTCTACCACTATTGTTGTTTTTTAATTTATTCGGTTTATTGAACCCAATGTAAAGGCCTTATTTGCTATTTTTGGAGTTTTTTATATATAAATAAATAAGTGAATCGCTAGAAGAACGTAAAATTCGAACGCCGTTCCCGCCTCACCTTGAGTCCCTTCATTCTATCTCTGGCGGGGTCCTTTCTATGCTCCAATCAGACGAACGGAGATAATTTAGCATATTATTTACATGCATTTTGGTTAAGGCTAAAATCTTCGTCTTTTTGCTATCACTAAGTATTAAACTAATAGAGCAAAAAATTGGGCATAAATAAATTTCATGGCAATGCACGAAAAATTGAGGCTAGGAAGTAATTGGGACTGTATAATGGATTCGTTACTGTGACAATTTTGTACTTATCATTCTTTCACGTTCAATAAATTCGCTGCTGTGCGACAAAAAAATGTGCATACCTCATTAAGCGGTTAACGTTATTTAAATGTCGCCGACGTCATGGATATGTCGCGTCATATGAAACAAGTCGAAAGAAGGAGAATACTTAGCAATGGATGGACTCTTCATGTTTTTTTAAATAATAGCCTCATGAGGGTTTATAATATCAGGACTTGTAAAAAAACATTCTCAATATATGACACCAAAACAGATAATATTTATAGGGTTCATACAAAGCTAAGATCCAACCTTTTCGAGCAAGGACAATTCGCGATAATTGACTTCTCCGGATGATTATAATAATGACCCTGAAGGAGGTTCCACCGTGACCATGTGAGTCAAAACAAATACTAAATTCCACATTTTTGATATTTTGTACAAAAAATCCTGATTTCGCTGATGGAATGCGTTACCGATGGAAAACCAAAAGTAAGGTAGTAAAAATTCAGATTATCCCACGAATTTATTTTAAATGAGCACTTTTTCCCAGTCAAAGGAGCCAACTGCAGCGCCATTTTAACGAATTGCCGCATTTTTACTTCAATTACGGCATTTATTCCCCAATAACTATAAGAATAAGGTGGTAAGATGCCTATATTTTATTTTTAATCAATTTCTCTGGATAATTTCCTTCTTATAAACAGTTTTCCGCGAAAATGGCATTTATATTTTATGGAAAAAAATACTATTTTCCCCGTGTTTCCCTCATTCTCCCATTGAACACCATGTAATTTCAAGTTCAATTTATAGAATAAATTAGCGTGGAATGGTAACATTTTGTTGCTCACATCAGATAGAGGACAAGTTTTTCTTTAAGTAGACAAAATATAAATAAAATGACATTTAAGTGATTATAGGGTGGAACCACCTTAATTCTGAGCAGCAGTGTGCTCGTGAATATAAGACAGTACACACAACCATGCCCTGGGAGGTGAAATATCCTCCCCTGGCGGGACTCGAACCCGCGACCTTTGGGTTAGCAGGCGAGGACTTTACCCCGCCGCCACCGCTTGATGATCAATGTATAAGATGCAATATTTCCAGCGAGGGAGGTCCCCTTGCTGAGATGAGACGTGAGATGGATATTTGTGTCCTCTCAGCCAATAGCTTTCCAAAAAAAAGGGATCTTCGACGCCTTAGGGTCGACCGTTTCTCTTCTCCCTCTCTCTATCACTCACGCATGAAAAGCAAACTGGAGCCCAAGGCTCATCATCCCATCGAGGCCAAACAAAATCTTGCTCAGAGAAGTGTTGCCTCCCTCTCGCCAATTGACGGCGGAACAAGAACAAGGGGCCTTATTCCTTTCCGAGCACATACATGTCGCCTATCCCAAACCTCTAAAGGTTGGGGATAGGCAACTTCTCTCTCTCTCTCTGTCTTCTTCTCTCTCTCTCTCTCTGTCTGAACAAAATATCTACACAAGGTTGTGTGGCAGGGAGTGAATCATCACCAACATGCACTTACACCATCACGTAATAAGGTTTATGAAACGACGACTATTTATGATGTGATAAAATGATATTTTTCGGCTTCAAAGTAGTAAAATTTATTTTAGAATGACAGTAGGTACGCGTTAAAAAGCTGAAAATGAACCAATGAAACCAAAGGTGGATCCAAAAAAAAAACAAAAATGCCGTCGGGGAACTCCAAATTACTCCAGAAAACATTCGAAAATGTTTGCAACTTGAGGAAAAAGTACGAAAGAGCGAAAGAGAGAGATAGAGAGAGAGTGTCAAAAGAGGAAGGACGGTGTGGACTGAGGGAGGGAAAGAGAGGCACGGCGAATAAGGGATGTGGAAGGAAAGATATAGAAACAGTCGCAATGAACGCATTCAGTCCACCCTGAAAACAAAACTGAATCGGGCGCGGGTCCGTCGAAGACGTGGCCGTGAGTTTTGACGCGAATACTTTTAAGCGTTATTCATTCTAAAATTCAAATTGTTTGCGACTGATCTTCACGTATAATCAAACGTTTCAGGTTTTACTTTGTGGAAGTTCATTGTATAGAATTAGAGAAAACCCTTGATATAACCATACGATTTGATGGGTCGACCGCGTATGCGTATAAGCATGAGCGTCATTATCAAGACAACATATGCTCGGAGTCACAAGTCTCTTATACACACCCATTTGGATTAGTGGGAAGAAGGGAGTGGGGGAGGGGGAGAGTAGGAGGAGGAAAGGGGGCCAGAGGAAGTGTTGTTTTGGTATAGATAAGGCAGTGGTGTATGTTCAAGGATACTGGGGTGTAATTGGGGCAAAGCAAATTCTGTAATTTTTACAGAAGCGCTTAGAAAAACATAATGTTGTGAAGGCTTTATAGCCGTACGGCATGAGAAAATGAGTCATGTTAGAGACTTATGTGGCTATATATTTATCTAATTACTGAGGATTTTGGTGATAAATAACTATGTTTTGCGCCATTATTTTACAATATTTACTCCACACTTCTTACAGACACTGAAATTAAAAAAATAAAACACAAATATGGTCTCCATTATGACTAGGGAACTGTCTCGCTCAAACTACCTTAAGTGTAAGGATTGGTAAAAACAGTTGGAACAAAGGTAAGAAGTCTGTGGTGGCTCACACGAAAGCAAAGAAGAATGGAGGAGACATGTGGAGGAGGGAAAAGGAACAAATGAACGTATAGTGACTCTCCGCCATTCACTTAGTACCTTCGTATCACACGAAAACACTGCCGCCGTATTTCGACTCTTTCCGAAGTTATTTTTAGAGGAAAGATGGCCGATAAAGGGCACCCCCTATGTGCAAAGCTTTTTAGGGAAGAGTTTTGCTTGGGGTGGGGGGGTTGGTGGGGAAGGGGAGTAGTCGGGAAAGTTTTATTGGCCGGCTGGAATCGAGTTACATTCTAATTATTTTGACAAGGAACGTTTTATAAATCGGGGCGGATGGGGGAAACGAAATAATGATTTGGGACATTTGAGTGGAACAGACGGAACAATTCCGAGTATCGGAGTGCGTATATTGTTGGGATTGACCCAAACGACGCACTGTGGGTCAGGAGGCGGCTTTTAGGCCGCCAAAAGTCGGAATTGGATTTTTGAGCTATTGTAAGGCGAGAAATTTTGGTGAGAAATTAACTGATTAAATTTTCATGAGTACCTTTTAAATTATATTATAATAATAGTAACATTGCGATGTTTTATCATCAGCAGTTACCAATCCGAAAATTGGTTTGCTGATGATCTCTACTCTACTCTACTCTCAGCTAAACCTTTCATTCCCATTTTATTTTTCACCATGACTTTTTCTTCACAATTTTCTTGGTAAATTCCACCTTATATCTTCCTTGGTCGTTCCCCCTCATCGATTTTCATTCAATTTTTTTCACGGGCTATTTAGTCGCAAAATGTTTTCAACTAGTTTTTCTCTCCTCAGAGTTTTCATATTTTCTCTCAAACTCTTCGTTGGACTCCTTCATTAGAGATTTACTCTTCCCGTATGGCCTTAGTCCTTTTTCTGACGCCTTTTTTATTTACGCCCTTTCACAACTTTGAAATGATAGTTTTATATATATCATGGGGATCTAAATAAATTTTCTACGAACGTTTTTTTAAAGAAAGTCGCGACGCTCCGTAAAAGAAATATCCCCCGGAGTCAACCGCCCCTACCCTCTCGCCCACCAATGAGACAGTCGCCTTTTTAAAGATATAACACATATACACCTTTATAAAAAGGGAGGAATCAGCCGAGATGTTGTGGAATATGAACATAATAAGGACTAAGATATTACAATTTTCCACAGATAAAGTTTTAATCGACCCTGGTTTCGATGCACTGAATCATCATCAGGTGCAGTGCATCGAAACCCGGGTCGATTTAAACTTTATCTGTGGAAAATTGTAATATCTTAGTTCTTATTACACCTTTATAGTTTAAATTTCACCGCTAAAATTTTGGGGGGAAAACGAGGAGGTATCTACGGGTGATTTTCTGGACGAAAATTTATTTGGTTCAATGGTCTCGTTGTGTTCGCTGATGTAGTATTTGCGAAGAGAAGGGATTTGACGAGGTGAGTGTTGGTACAAAGGAACTGGCTAGTTGTGAAACTAATCTAGAGAGTCGATGGTTCGAAAACTTGGCCAATTATTGTGACCAAGTGGGAGCAAATTCCGGAGGCTTTATTTTGTGAATTTGGATATGAAAGAAGGAGATGGTGAGCTGGGTGACTAAGAAGACAAACGAGGAAGTTCCACACAATCATTCGTCTTAACTTGGAAAGGCAAATGATTTTTCCTCTGTGGAATATCGCACTAATGTGCACTTGCAGGTGACTCCGTAAAAGGTTAATACCGCCGCTAGTCACGGTATCCTCAAAATTCGTCGAACGAGGAAGATGGTGGGAGAGGAAAAAAGTTGACCTAATAAGTGAGTCAAACTGAATAAAAAATACACAGGGGAGGAGGAAACCTCCTAGGTAGCTAAACTGTCTAAGAGTGTTTGCGCGCTGCACTGGCGCGAAATCGAGGTATCCGGGTTCGAATCCCGGTCAAGGCGAATGATTTGTCCTCTGTGGAATATCGCAATCAGAATAGGAGGCCAATAAATGGAAATGCAGAGTACTGTACGACAAAAGCGGAACCAGAGCTGAAAGTAGACTTAGCACGCCAATATTATTAGTCACTCCGGTTAAGATCACACATTACACGGCTATGGAGTTATTATAGGTGTTTCCTGTACAACCATCCACCAATCAGTCGGTGGAACATCGGACATGATCCAATCAGTAACTTAGGATTGGTTGGAGTTGCACTTCGGTCGGCACTCAGTTGGCAAGCGATCCTTTCGTGGAAAAATACGACGCAGTCGTCGAAACACGTGCACCAAGCATCAAACATAATTGGACTAAGAGAGAAAAAGATTTCTGGGAGAATATTCATGAAGCCATGTGTATTTCCATAACCCTTCAGCTACGGCTGCCTCGTTTCTTCACTACCACTGTGCGTGGAGAATATCATCATCATCATTATTGGCGCTACAGCCCATGTAGGGCTCTGGCCTTCAGAATTATCTGCCCCCATTCTTCTTTATCCTCTGCAACACGCCTCCATCTCTTGACTCCCAGTTTTCTCAGGTCTGTCTCTATATCGTCAAGCCACCGCTTTCGTGGTCTTCCTCTTCTTCTCCTCCCTCCTGGAGTGCCATTGAAGACCTTTTTGGCTGCCCTGCTTTCCTCCATGCGTTGCACATGGCCAGCCCAACGAAGTCTTCCTTGTTTTATAACTGATATGATGTCTGGTTCACCGTATTGTTCATAGACTTCAGCATTTGTTCTTATTCTCCATATTCCTGCATCTATCACAGCACCGTATATTCTTCTGAGAATCTTTCTTTCCCATCTTCTGATTATATCTTCTTGTGTAACTGTTAGTGTCCATGTTTCAGAGGCATAGAGGACAACAGGTCTTAGCACTGTCTTGTATATGATTGTTTTGGTGTTTCTTGAAATATTTCTTGACCTGAAAATAGGCTGCAGTGCATAATAGCATTTATTACCTATGTGTAACCTGTCTTGAATTTCAAGGGAAATCTGATTTTTTGCTGTTAGCAAGGATCCCAGATATCTGAAGCTTTCTACTCTTTGAAAATGTTTATTGTTGGTTCTCTAGTTTTTTCTTGATTTCTTTCCATTTTCAAATATTTTGTTTTGTCTTCATTAATTTTTAATCCCAGTGTTTCTGATGCGGCTTCAATAGAAATAAAAATCTCTTCCATTGAGTGTTTGTTTCTTGAGACTACAGCCAGGTCATCAGCATAGGCAACACATTGGGTTTGTCGGTTCATTATTGTTCCTCCAGGATTTATTGGGAGCTGTCTCATTGCTTTCTCCAAAGCCAATATGAATAACATTGATGATAATGCATCTCCTTGTTTGACTCCTCTTTTGACTTCAAACTGAGATGATAGTTCTCCATTCACTTTAACTTTGCTTTTAGTATTGTCTAGTGTCATTTTAATGAGTTTTATTAATTTAGAGGGGATGTTAAATTCTTCCATGACGTCATATAGTGCACTCCTTTTGACAGAATCAAAAGCCTGCTTGTAATCTATAAATAGGCTATGTACTTCTATGTTGTGTTCATAACACTTCTCGTATATTTGTCTCATAATAAAAATCTGATCAGTGGTAGAACGATTCTTCCGAAAACCACATTGATAATCTCCAACTTTTTGTTCAATGAACGGTTCGAGTCTTGAAGCTAGAATATTGCTAAAAATTTTGTATGCTATACTAAGTAGTGTTATTGGCCTGTAGTTCTCACATTTAGATTTATCACCTTTCTTGTGGACAGGATGTATGATTCCCATGTTCCAGTCTTCAGGCATTTTCTCTTCTTTCCATATAATTTTAATAATCTCATGCATATGTTGTTCTACAGCTGATCCGCCATTTTTGACCATTTCAGCAGTTATACTATCCTCCCCTGGAGCCTTGTTATTTTTCAGTTTTTTAATTGCTTTTATGACTTCCTCCATACTTGGGCTCCGGGTAATTTCACTTTTCTCATAGTCTTCTTCTAAGTCCGCAATTCCTTTTTCATTTACATTCACTTGTGTTAATACATCGCTTTCATTCCTGTTTAACTGCTGTTCAAAATGGTCTCGCCATCTGGCTAATATGTTCTTTTTGTCTCCTATGAGATTTCCATCTAAGTCTTTGCAGAAAACAGAGTTAGGCTCAAAACCCTTTTTTGTTTCTTTCACTCTCTGATAAAATTTCCTTATTTCTCTTTTATCTCTCATATTTTCTAGTTCTGTGATTTTTTGTTTCTCGAATATTCTTTTCTTCCTTCTGCATTCTCTAGATGCAATCCTCCTTTTTTGCCTGTAGTCATTGACTGTTTGTCTTGTTCTTTTTTGTAGCATTTTCTTTCTGGCTAGGTTTCGTTCTTCAATTGCTAATGCACAATCGTTGTCATACCACTCTTCCCTTTTTTTTCTTTGAATGTAACCAACTACTTCCTTAGCTGTTTTTCTTATCGCTTTTTTCATAACATTCCATTTTCCTTCTAGATCACTTCCTTCCCACTCTTTCTTGTTTTCCTGAAGACTAGTGGCTATTTTTATTTGGTACTCTTCTTTCTTATCTTCATCTTTGATTAATTTTTCAACATCATATCTCTCATTCATGGTTCTCTTGTTTGTTCTAGCTACATCAATCTTTTGCCTATACTTTATTCTTACTAAGTAGTGGTCTGAGTCCCAGTCGGCACCTCTGCAACTGCTCACTTCAAGTATGTCCGTTGCGTGTCTTTTCTCTATGAGTACGTGGTCAATCTGGTTGCATGTTTTGCCATCTGGCGAGCACCATGTGGCTTTATTAATATCTTTTCTCTGCAGCCAAGTACTCCTAACTACCATGTTATTGCTTGTGGCAAAGTCGATCACACGCCATCCATTATTGTTGCTTTGTAGATGAAGACTTTCTTTCCCTATTGTTTCTCTGAATTGCTCTTCCCTGCCAATCTTGGCATTTAAGTCTCCACAAATTATTTTGACATCATGATTAGATACTTTTCCATATTCCTCCTCTAGTTTACTATAAAATTCATCTTTAACATCCTCCTCAGTGTCATCTGTAGGTGCATATACAGAAAATATTGTTATGTTGAAAAACCTAGCTTTTAATCGAAGGGAGCAAATTCGATCGTTAACAGGATTGAATTTTAAGATGGTAGGTTTAATACAGTTTTCTATGATGAAACCTGTTCCATTCCTTCCATTGTTTCCTCCACTGTATAAGACGATGTGATCCCCCGATTGCATTATTCCATTTCCTGACCATCTCATTTCCTGCAAAGCTGCAATTTTTATTCTGTATTTTACTAGTTCGTTTTTCAACTGTCTTAATGCACCTGGCTTTCTCATAGTTTGTACATTCCATGTGGCTAGATATATGTTTCCTTTAACCTTACTCAGTCCGTTCGTTCGCCGGGTCTGTTCCTTAATTCCAGTCCTATTCCGAGGCATATATTCTGAATCCGTAACATGGTTGTTTTCTAAGATAGGGTTGTTAACCCTATGCTAAACCCCCAACCTGGAGGACCGGGTACTTTGATTTCGGAGTTTTCTTCTCCTAGACAGGCTGTCTTTGCCATGACTTGGAGCCCTGTCTGCCCCCACAGTTCATCTGCCGTACCGCTGCCCTTCAGCTCCGCCAGATGATGTCTGGCCATGGGCCCTACCGACTCATACCATCTTCGGCCCCATGCCAGTACTGGTGGCTGCTGTTGTCCACCACCAGGGATGTTTATCGACTTCCCAGTCTAGATCCGCCGTGTTCTGTATGAGCAGGGCCACCTCGTGCAGGACGTGGCTCATCGCCACGCTGCAGTGTTGTCTCTCACTCAGCACTGCATCACGGACGGTCTTGAGATAGCATCCTCAAGGTGGCTCGTCGGCCACCTCTCAGCTAAACCCCTAGTGGTGTGTGGGGACCAGTGTCAGGTTGAACCTGTACTAAAGGTACTACCCCTCCACACCACCTTGACCCCGCGTGGAGAATATGCTCCCCTTTTATTTACAGCGTAGGCAAGGGAGTGGCGAGTGAACCCTTAGTTACAATCTTCTTATGTATCTCTTCCCACGTGCTGGAGAATGATAACATTATTGCACCTCAATGAAGATGCAAAGGCTAACAAAAAGATTAATATCGTACGGAACTTTCAATGTATATGACTTCCACACTTACTTATTCATTACTTCCACATTCCCATGTTGTTTTCCGAGAAACTCTAATCCAAACAGAACGTAAATCCCCTGATTTTATCACATAATACTTCATGTTAAATTTCGAAGGCATCGAGGCCATATTCCTCTTCCAAGGAACCCGTGCCCTTTCCTTTACTAATTTAACTTGGGAATGGAGGATCTTTCTCCGGAATAATGAGAAAGTGTGAGCGTTCGAACCTTTCTTGGGGATGTCGGGCCGTAAAACTTGGAGAGGGGCAAGAAAAAAGGTGATGGTCAAACGTATACGTCGTCGGTACGTTTTTCCGCATTCGCCACGTGAAAAAGAATGCGTTACCCACATCTGAGGGGTTAAATAAAACATCAATCGTTTGGAGCCTCACGGAAGCTCGACTTTTAATTGCCAAAGTTTTGGGAAAAAACTCGGGGACTGAATTATCACGTTTTTCACTTTTGAAGTCTTAAAACCTCAGCTTAAAGCATTTATAATACCAAAATTCTACCGTGAAAATGGTAATCTGGTGATAAAAATGAGGTTGACCATCCGAACTATGAGTTTGAAACAAGGTGGGCACGTCTGTAACTCATTCTCTCGCGAAAATGGGGGAGAGTAGACTGGTGAATCTAGGATAGAAATGTTAGGAGCCGAGATTCAGGAGAGAGAGAGCAATGGACAGGTGTCTTTAGGTAGTTTGAGCGAAAAATCACTTCACCTAGAAGTTGATAAATTTGGCCTCATTTTAAAGAAACAACTCTCATCTTTCCAATAATATAAAAACATCAACCACTTGCCGAACTACTTTTCGAGCAATTTGCCTAAAAATATAAGCCGTTTTACATGGGATAGATTACGGCTGTGCGCTCCAGAGGGAGAATGTTGACTAAATTTGGAACTTCTAACAGCTAGATTTCGTCAAAAAAACTAGCTGTGTGTAGTTTGTACATTTTATCAACAATTTACAAAAATAATCTATTACTTGCCGTAGTAATTTTTACAGAATCGCAAAACAAAAACCTGTTGTGAAGGCGTTTTCACCATACTTCGTGATGAAATGAGTCTAGCTAGAGACTTTTAGGTATGTGGTTGTATTTATTTTATTACTGAGAATTTTTGTGGTACAAAACTATATTTAGCTCCATTAATATTACAATATTTACTTCATACTTCTTACAGACGCAGAGATCAAAATAACAAATTTGAATATGGTCTCCATTATGACTAGGGAACTATCTCGCTTAAAAACTACCTTAAGGTGGCTGGAGCGATTTTTGTTCATATACAGATTTGCGTGAAACTTTGCATACGTGTCTAGGTGTCCATATTAGTAAAATCTATCGATAAAAGTGAAAAAACTGCATGCTACCGATTTGGTTTCCTGGCAATTCAGTGATATTTTAACAAGTACTGTAATGGCACACGGCATATATTTTGAAACAATTCGATTACTTATGTACAGATTTTCTCCTAAATGCGAAATAATATGTTTCATATTATTTTAATAGCTGCTAACAAATATCAAGGTATCATGCCCAGTAAGAAAAGCGTATTTAGATATGATTTTCTCGTAAATTTCGAATTTCGCGCCGCAAATCCAAGTCAAAAAAATGCTTTAATCAAGGCGAAAATTTGAAATATAACTCATGAATCATATACATTACTGCATGTGTGGTGATTTCCAACGTATGAAAAGGTGTGCTTGAGTGAAATGTGGTCCAAGAATATTTTTTTCAACTTATTTGAAAAGTTATTAGAATATGCCTTCAACGACTCATGATTATCGCTCCAGCCACCTTAAGCACCTTTGAATTGAAAAATCTCTCTCTCTCTCTTTTTCTCTCTCTCCCGTGCGATGGCTTAATCGAAATATTACGATGGGGGTCACGACGGCGCCTGTACCCTCCCCTCAAAGCGAATACCCACCCCTCCTTCGACCCCCTTCTCCTCCCATTCAACACATGCGCACGGCGTGGAAGCAGCGGCAGCAGCCAGACACATCCAGCGGGGCCGCCACTCTCCTAGCGCTGGCCCGGGCGATCCCCCGCTCTCCTCCCGCCAACGTGGAGAGAGGGGGAGCTTACCCTACCCTCCCTCTTACGGGAACTCCTCCCTCCCTCCTTCTCCACGGTCCAACGCAAAAGAGCGATACTCCACTCTGTCTCGATCCCACTGCATACATACGCTGATTGGAAAATGCTGAGTGACCAGCCAACCAACCATAGTTCTATTTAGGAACTTTATACACTACCAAACGAACACCGGGAGAAGGGTTTTCGACCCTATTTCTTCAGAAAGGGGACATTTCTGTCCAAAAAAAAATAGGACATTTGAGGGCCCCGAAATACAACATCCGTTCCACACATCTTCATACTAACTAATCGTGTTTTACACTTTGGTTTCACGGGTTTCCAGGTAGAAGTGAGTACATTTTGGTTTCTTAGAAGCTACTACTCCTATAACTTAATGGAACCGTCATCCCAAGACCTTAATACATAAGTTAGGTAGCGGCAATGCCCGAATCAGGATTTGGAACTGCGACATTTGGGTTGCTAGCACATGATGCGTCACTACCTGTCGTAAATACCGCGACCGGCGGTGATTATCAATTAACCTGGTTCCATGAAATGGAATGTTTCAAGTTTCTTGGACTAAATTGCGTACGTTAGTGAATTCCTTCCGGAAAATCAAGAGTGCTGCGTGAAAGATGAGTACTTGTCTGGGAAAATAAGAAACATTGGCAGTCCTATCTGGGAACCATGGTTGGTGTACGACGAAATGACAAACAAAAGTTGTCGAGAAAAGTAATGTAGGAACAAAGCACTTTGCGCTGGCTTTCAAGGGTAAACGGTAACTTGCTCTGTCTGCAGATCGCCCAGGGACTAATGTATTCGGCAACGGAGGTTATTCATAACCCGCAGGATCTTCTGTAATTGGCGATATTGCTTCAAAAGGAGTTGAAGATGCGGTGAGGGTAAGAAAGACATTTGGCCTGAGGATCGATTTCAGGGTGTACATAAAGAGTACCCCGGGAATCCTGATGCCAATGATTTCAGTCAAATTGAAGTAACTGCGAAATTCACGCCTCATTTGTTCACCTCAGTCCCATCAACTAGTGCTCCCTCAGCGACTTTGATGCCAGGCGTGAACCGCCAAAAAGAGTTAGTTACCCGCCAGTGGTGAAAAATCCAAGGCTTGACGTTAATGTAGTTAGAGCAAAAAATCACTTCACCTAGAATTTGGTCTCGTTTTAAAGGTAAAGCTCCCATCTTACCAATTATTTCAAAATATTAACCCCTTGCCGAGCTACTTATCGAGTAATTTGCCTAAAAATATAAGCTGTTTTACATGGGATAACTACCTTCAAAAAACTAATAACTACCTTACCTTTTTTTTACGCTCCAGAGGGAGAATATTTAAAAAAATTAGGAACTTCTAGCACCTAGATTTCGTCAAAAAACTAACCATGTATAGTTTGCAAATTTTCTCAACTATTTATCAAAAATAATCTATTACTTACCCTCAGTAATTTTTACAGAATCGCAAAAAACCTACTGTTTTGAAGGGTTTTCAGCCATACGGTGGGAAAAAATGAGTCAAGTTAGAGACTTGTGTAGCTTTATTTATTTAATTACTGAGATTTTTTTGGAATATATATTTGCGCCATTAATATTACAATATTTATTTCGTACTTCTTACAGACGCTAAAATCAAAAAATAAAATTTGAATATGGTCTCCATTATGACTAGGGAACTATCACGCTCAAACCACCATAAGTGGTATTTCCCTCACAAATTGCCAGAGGTGCTATTCTCGGTTCGGACAACCATCGTACTTACCAGCGTAACCTGCCTTCGTGCATTCACACTGATCCATCGTCAATATATTCCACCCTACCCATGAGTCGTCACGAGAAAGTGAAAAGCAAGCGTCTAATTTCAAACGATATTAATATTTCTGCATGCCTGTGACATTTAAAACTTCTGTTATGGTTTCGAAAGCAATTTGCACTCCACCTGAAAAGCAATAAGTTTATTCAAAACTAAATTTGAATTATAAAACCTTGTGAAATGCGTGTTACAAGCATACGGAGGACGTTCATTCCCACGGCTATTTCGCCTTTTAGGAGTAGCTACACGCCGGTAGTGATGGGCAGTTTCGTCGGACTCATTCCTTTCGTTCTCGTTCACTAAAAGGAACGAGTTTAAAGATTCGTTCTTTTCGTTCCATTTTAAGTTGCGCCTGGGAATTCGGGAATTAGGGTACATGTCAATGATATGATTCAATATTATTCGTGCTATTTTCTCTTGTCAATTACTCGTTGCTTCAAATCATTTAAATAATATACGAATATAACACTTTCAAAGGAATGCGGAGGTGATACTTAACCACGGCGACCACGGCCCACAAAGTATCCCATTATGGGCTAGAATCACACTACCTACCGAAGATAATGAAGGTAAATCTGGCTTTCCGTCACTCCAGCTAATGTCTGTTTTGTGAAACATTCCCGTTAGTGGTGAAAATGATAATGTAACCCAGTGATAGTGCAAGGTATGCACATTTTAGAAATGTAAGAAACACACCCGTGTGTTGGATAGTTATATAGAGACTCACTTTGCTTGCAAGGGGGTTGCGCCCCCAACGTCTTAGTCAGTGGAGGCGTGAGAGAAAGAAACATGCGATATTTTCATTTTGGCACCGTGTTGTCAGAGAACTACGCGGGAGTACGGGTTTTTGCTGCTTATCCATAGTTCATGTTATGGCGCATGAGCCTGTTGAATCCTAAGGTAATATCTACACTGGTGAAGGCGTGAGGGAAAGATACATTCGAAAGATTCACGAAAAGCCGACTTTGGCATCATGTTGCCAGAGAACTACGAGAAATGAAGAAAACGAATAGCAGAAAGTTGTAGGCCTGAATGAGATCTAGAAAAAACCGCCCAACAGATTCGTGATCCAAATTCTAGTTTAGAAACCACAGTCGAAAATCCGGAGAATCCAACTTTGGCGCCATGTTTCCAGCAAACTATAAGTGTTAGAGAGTAAGAATAGGCATAAAATTGTAGGCCTCGATGAGATCTAGGTAAAACCACCCAGCAGATTTGAGATTAGACTTCTAGTTTAGAAGCTACAGTGGAAAAACAGAACAATCCAACTTTGGCGCCATGTTACCAGCGAACTATAAGTGTTAGAGAGGGAGGATTGGCAAAATTGTTAGGACTTGATGAGATCTAAAAAACCCGCCCAACAGATTCGAGATCAGACTCTTAGTTTAGCAGCTAGAAGACGCGAGGGAAAGAAACATTCGAAAATATCATTTTGGCACCATGTTGCCATAGAACTATAAGAGAATCCGGGTTTTTTTCTAATTATCCGTAAAGATCATGTCAAGGCGCATACCCCTGCCGACTTTCAAGGTCGTACCTACACAGGAAAGGGCGTGAGGGAAATAAACATTAGAGAGTTTCATGAATTAGCCCACTTTGGCACCATGTTCCCCGAGAACTACGAGGGATGAAAAATAAACGGATAGCAGATAATTGTAGGCCTGCATGAGATCTAAAAAAAACCGCCCAACAGATTCGAGATCCGACTTCTAGTCTAGAAGCAATAGTCGAAAAACAACGAGCTTCACGAAAAGCCGACTTTGACACCATGTTACCTGAGAACTAAAAGGAATGGAAAACAACGAATAGAATAAAGTTGTAGGCCTGAATGAGATCTAAAAAAAAACCGCCAAACAGATTTGAGATCCGATTTCTAGTTTAGAAGCTACAGTCGAAAAACAGCAAGTTTCACAAAAATTCCGAATTTGGCGCCATGTTACCAGCCAACTATTAGTGTTAGAGAAAAAGTAATGGCATACAGTGTAAACCTCGATGACATCTAAGAAAGCCGTCAACAAATTTGAGATCCGACTTTAAGTTCGGAAGGTTTTCTTGATTTGATTCCTTGAAGTCCTTCGAATCCTTTCGGTCCTTTATTCCTATGAATCCTTTCCTTTATTTGAGTCCTTTCTGTCCTTCGAATCCTTTCGGTCCATTTGTTCCTATCGGTCCTTTGGAACGAGAATATTTCCACAACTGGATTCGTTCCTTCTCGTTCTATCAGTGGATTCGTTCCAAAATGGCCCATCACTACACGCCGGTACGAGCGGTTTTTGGAAACGGGGCGTAGCCATGGTAAGTTGGCCGCGTTAGGAACAGCTGTTACGGTGGTTACCGACCTGCGTTCACACGGCGTTTGGCGTTTACGATGGCATGAGAAGTTCAACATTTAGTGGACAGTGGGAGTGGGATTAGGTCGAGCCCACTAGCGCTACATTTCATTCCTCTCGGATGGCCACGCAGGCAAGCAACCATTTCGCACACCGCTCTCAATTTTAGTATGTTCATCTACATCTGCAAAATATCCTGCAAGCCATCTCAAGGGTGTGTGGCAGGGGGTGAGTAGTCACCAACATGCATTGCACTATACGCTATTAATGTTATTGTAACTACGACTAATGATGCATTAGCGTAAATCGCTAATGTTTGTCAGGAGGCCACAAGCATGCATTACAATACAGGAATGCTACAAATGTTAGAAGGACCGTTATTATTTTGCAACTACATAAATGGGCAGAGATACAAGAAATATACTGAAAGCATGCATGGCGTGCTGTGAGTACTGGGTACCAGATAAGCATACAGGCATTAGGGAGTAAATCAACTGACTTTCTACACTACCTAGTAAGTTACTACAGGGAATAATATCGGCCTCTTGGAAGAATTTGCAGTAAGTATATCGCAAGGCACAATGTTGATTTTCTTGCTGCTCTGGGCAGCATCGCATCTCCGGGCTAATGGAGGTTCGCACGGGACACGTATCGCACGTAGATATACGCGAGACGCGAAACGTACTCAACCTGCAATATCGTGGTCGACGCCCGTCACTGTTGTGTGAACGTAAGACGTACCTATGGTGAGCGTATGAACTCTGGAAGCATCTTCTCTCTTTCTCTGCGTCTGTCTCCAGGCGATGCAATGTGTTAATGGGAGATCTTGGGAGCATCTTCCATACGGTCGAAGAAGTATCATTCAGCAGCGTTAGATGGCGCTAGCAGTCATTAAGTAGTTCACAATTAAAAATACTGAATATCTATACTTTGTTTGCTCATAATTTTCATTTATTTGTACATAGTATAAAGTATTTTATGATAATCTTTTATTCTCCAATGTCATGCTTGTTATGTTAAGACTTTAGTTTATATACAGGACCTACCACAATATTTGACTATTTTAAAATGTCAAATGTAATGACTTCACTGTCTCCTGGTATTTCTTCCTTGACATACTAAGTTTTTACTCTAGTTGCCCATGCTAGTTACTTGACTCTAAACATAACGTCTTATTAATGCCTTCAATCTGTCAATTATGTCAACCAGAGTCCTCTGGATGACCGTTCTCAACACTACTCCCTCATAGGGTTAGTGTATGTAACTATATATGCAACTATGTATTTTAACTATGTAGTGTATTATCGGCAATCCAGAGGACTCTGATGTCAACAAACTAGAGGCGCCATCCGACGTTGCTGAACGGTATTTCTTAAAACGTGGAGACAGAACACGTTCATTCCTCCGCCTGGTCTGTCTGTCGTATATACGACCCCTCCCCTCTTCTCGAGAAAACCGCCCCCCCCCTCTACCTCCCCTCCCTCCCCCTTTTAGGTATCGATCACTTAAATATCCCCCCTCTTTCCATCCCTTCATTCGTCTTCCCCCCTTCCCCACCACCTCTTCTCCACTACTGCACTTCCCCTCATTTCCCCTTCCCCCATCCGCGTTACTCGTTGAGAGGGATCGAGCAAGGGGAGGAGGGGGAGGAGGGGGCGCTGCTCCCCCCCCCTCCTCTACTGCCGACGGGCCGGGAGGAAGAAGGAGGGGGAGGAGGGGAGAGGAGAAGCAAAGAGGTAGTAGAGGCGGGACTCCTTTTGATGATCCGACTCACGCGATCCGATTCACGCGTTTCGATTCACTATGGTGATTCGGATCTTTCGAATCGTGCGAAATGAACCGAACGACTAGAAGCAAAGGACGGGGATGGACGACCAAATCAAAACGATTTGTGCAGAATCAAGTTTTCAGTAAACTCTCGATTTGACAATACAATAGTTCCGGGAAAAAATAATCGACGCAGTGAATCCAAATAGCCAAAATTAAAAGTGCTAATTTTTTAAAAATAAAATAAATCATTTTCCGTCATTAAGTTTTGCCCTCATTAACTCTCTCCACATTCTCTCATGATTGCTTCCTTGACCAGTGAATGTATTCGCTAGATGTTGCTGTTACTAATCAATCCGATATAATTCCGAGGTATACTTCGACCCATTTCACTAGTTTTAGTCCGTGCACACCTTTATAAATCATTTCTAACATCCATGCAGTAAACACATTTGTTGGGAGACAAAATGTTTTATGAAAGATAAGAAACATTGGTTAAACTCGATTAATCGACTCGATTCGAGTTTAACCGATACACTATGATAAATTAGTCTGAGTATTCAGTATATAGGGTAATACTTTACGTCAGTATTAGTGCGGTATCAAATAACAGACCCACCGAAACAAATTTATCCAAGCGCGCCAAAAATCTGGATACGTGCGATGCTATAGTTATAAAATGATAATCAAATTATAATTATCGATACAAACGATATATCCAAGCATCCAATCTCGTACATCCAATCAATACGTATCGATCATCCCTCAGTAAGCTGGCATCGTATAATCATAGCAGAGGAGCCGGAAGGCTCGCAAGCATTTTTTGAACACAATTGAACCAGTACCTATCCCTAGGATGCAACATGAATATTGATGGGAAGGAGACGAAAATCATAGAGTGCGAAAAAGAGTATCTGAAGGCGGGCATCTTCCTTTTAATAGAGTAATCAGAAAGTAATCCTTCACCTACGTCGGCAGCTGCATGACACAAAATGGAAGAAGTCCAACGGATGTAAATCAAAGAATATCTCAAGCCATGAATCTTCATCATAGTATTACAATCCTAGGATTGGTATACTGCAGCCCTCCATTTCGCCCTATCTCATGCCAGTTCCTTCACTTCCCTATGATTCTTCTTCCCCGTATCCCTCTTTACTTGCCCCAAGCAGTGGTGGATACATATGGGGCGCCCCCCCCCTTGCGGGGCCGCTCGCATTGCCGCCCGCGCCGCCCCCGCCAGTCAGCCCGCACGCTATTCGTTCGTCTTTCGTCAGTCGACTCTGAGTCGAGTTATCGAGTAGTTGTACTTTCGTATGTAGTGCGCGTCCGCGTCATCGTATTTTATACGTGTCTGTCTGGCACATAGATAGCTAACCTACGAGAAAAGTCGCGACCATTCTAGAGATCTCGATACGTTATTCTGTCTGGCATTTGTTCGAGAAAAATCGCGAATATTCTACTGTTTGTATTTGTTCACACTCCTTAAAAGTCTGAAAGCGAAAATTCTGGCACCGAATGTTCTCGAAACAACCGAGCTACATATATAAGGGAAGCAGATTCGCTTCCAGGCAGTCAGTTTGAAAGCTACAATCGTCGCGATAACTTGCGCCCCCCCCTTGAGTTTTTTCTGTATCCGCCACTGGCCCCAAGTACTTGTCTCTTGGTCTTCCTCTGGGGACTTTCCCTTCAATTTTTCCCTCCATTATGCTACTAATGTAATCGTTGTGTCTCACTACATGGCCAACCCACCGTGTTCTTCTTTGGCGTATGGTGCTCCACAGTGTCCTTTCTTCTCCAATTCTTCTATATTCCTCCTCGTTTCCCACCCTATCCGTCCATTTGATCTTTAGCATCCTCCTCCAGCGCCATTTCTCGAAGGATTCTATTCTTTTCTGGTCAGTTTTTCCAATGGTCCGTGCTTCTGATCCGTAGCCATGAATGCATTCTTGATAAAACAAACGGCTCTGAGACATCTACATACTACCCCGCAAGCCGCCTCAATAGGCGTGTGGCGGGGGGGTGTTAGGACACCAGCCGTTTACACATAAAAAGCACACGCTCTAATGAAATTACGCCTAGTATTTATTAAAGTCCCTTATTGTTCGGGGGAAAAACGAATTCCCATAACTATCCGTTCAGCAAAATATCTCTCTTAATTTATCGTTTCTGTCGGACCTGGAAATATAGTGGGGTTCTAATATGATGTTTTCCGTGTCGCTCTTAAAGATATCTATTCTTAATTGCTCAAGTAATCTAAGCCTAGCGCGCAGCCTCCGAGTCTCTAGCGGCTACCAGCCTAATTCGTTTAACATCTGTGTAACGCTGTCTGTATGCCCGTAGCAGTTTTTGACGAATCGTGCAGCTTTCCTTTGTATTTTATTAAGTTCCCGGACTAAGTCTTTCTGCACCGGATCCCATATGCTCGCTGCATATTCAAGGTGTGGCCGGATGAGTGCAAAATAGCACCTCTCTTTTACTTTTTCATCCGAAAATCTTCCCACAATACGCTTGACGAATCCTAGCTTCTTCAGAGCTCTGCCACAAACATTTCTTATATGTGTTCCCCACGATAGGTCTGAAGTTATCGTAACTCCTAGATACTTCACTTCATCTGAGACGTGGAACATTGGAGAGCTGGAACAACAAGAAGAGAAAAGAGGCTTTGGATACTTGGTTCTGGATGCGAATTCTGAAGATCAAACGAACGGATAAGATGATAATGAAAAGTGTAGAGAGGAACAGAATGGGAGAACACAACATATGGACCACTCAATACCAGGAAGACGATATTCGTCTGGAGACGCCACACTTTGAGTCTCCCGACGAATTTGCAAGACACGTAATTTGGAAGGGGAAGCCCACTGAAGAAGATCGAAGGACAATACAAAGATTAGATATTACTCGAGATATGGAACAGGATAACTACAAGGACACAAACAAAGGAGTTATCAGAAGACAGGGTGGAATGGAGGTCTGCTGTCAATCAATCTGAGATTCAATGACGAATGATGATAGTTATGAGCCTACCAGTGACTTTCCTATCACATTCAGGGCTGCCAACCATCGTCATTCGCCCGAACACGTCCTCAATTTTTATTCAGTATTTTACGCAGCCCGGGAAAAATCGATGCATTTCTGGAACATAGACCCTTCAAAATTTTGAAACATCCTTATTCATAAGGTGACCATCCGTCCTCCTTTAGGGAGGACAGTCCTTCTTTTGTAAGTTCTGTCCTCCCTCGAAATGTGTCCTCCTACATGTCCTCCTTTTCGATATTTGAAGACTAATCTGTAAATCTCTGTATTTGATCGATGCTAAGCCGTGATGTGACGTATATGTACTTGATATGACGATTCGTGAAGGGTCGGTAGGTACAGTGCGGCTAGATGTGACCTCCATACTCTAGGCAAAAATAAATCTAGGAAAACTACTTCTATTTGAAATCCCAACCTCCATGAAGTAAAATCTGTCTTCCAAAATCCTCACGTATTTCTTTCACCGAATTGTCTTCATTTTCAGGGAAAGTGATTGGGCATTCGAAATCACATCCCGAACCGAAAATGCTCCTCGAACACGTCTATGACTATCTACTGTAATAGAGTATTTGTGTAAGTTAGGTATTTTGTTGAAATTTATTTTAGCGAGTAGTGTTTGGTTTCGAAATTCCACGTACGAAATACCAAGGTATAATTCCAACTAATTAATTTAATAATTAGCTTTTAATATGAATTGTTTTAGCATCGAAATTGCCTAGGTCTAAACGCCCAGCCATTGGTTCTTCGTAGTGTAACGTGATGAAGCAGCTGTTAGCAGAAGCGAAATAGCCTAGCTGTACGTTGAGAGTGAAATAGTATTTGCCTTTTCGAAGTTATTTCGATATTTGCTAATTAATAGCTAAAGTTTCGTCCGCACGCTATGACTACACAGTCACACAATCTCCAAATCAACAAATGGTCGACTATGGGAGATGACGTCAGAGCCTACAAAACATGGCGGACCAGTGTTTCGGCGCAATAATAATTTATTAGATTTTATTAGCTAATAAAAAATTAACGAAAAGCCTCTCGAGCGTCAGAATGAAAATTTAGTGTCTGAAGTATCGATAGATTTTTTAGATGTCACTTCCCAAAAGTGTGCAAATACTCTATTATAATCGCATTTAACTATCAGGGCAATAATATTATTGAACATTGAAGTCGCTGGGTAACGAGGAGTGAAATTCAGCACAAGGTTGCCACATTTGTTCTCGAAGCGATGACCTGTTCCTCGTTCTGAAGTCATTGAGGTGCGAAACGTGACAACTAGGAAGCGCATGTCACTAAGGATACCTAACGTTTGCAATAGTTTCGTGAGGGACACTGATTCTCGCTTTATTTCTCTCCCTATTTGCATATCCTTCTGCACGAATCACTCCTAACTCGAATACTGAAGTGTGACTTCTAATTACATAGCGTGGTTCTCGATCAATTTCGAATGGTATTTTTTTTTCTTTCAAATATCTCTTTATATTCTTCGACCACTCTTTAAAAATCAATACTTTTGCGAATCTCTTTCGTCGACGGCTCCTTGCGTGTCTCGAACTGTTCTCGATCATCGATGAATCGATCGAGTGCGGATTTGAACATGGAATTGGTGGTTTTCGGCTTAAATTTGTGGAATTTGCTATACATTTTGAATAAAAAGGTATAACTTTGTTATTTCCACACAAATTTAATGCAATTAGACCATGGTTTAGACTTGACGTAATCTTCAGGTAGTAAGGTATAGCTCTCGCGAAAGCTTATGGCGTTCGGATGCGCGGCGTTTGTGTTGTCCGCGTCAAACAAATTCCATTTTTTTTTTTAATGCATTCATGCGTGGCGCAAATGTCTTCGCTTTCCCCTATGTCCCTTTTCCCTACCCCTTCCACCAAACTTTACCCCTCCACGACGTCTTCTTCTGCCCACCCGAACGCCATAAGCTTTCGCGAGAGCTGTAGACCTGAAGATGACGTGAAGTCGAAACCATGGTCGTACTGACTGTTTAATCTTTCGGGATTCATTCCGCGATGTTTAAAATTGCAAAAAACAATATTTCGCTGGTCCTCCTCCCAGCTTCAGCAGGTTAACTGAAATGATTCCTTAGTTTCGCTCGTCTTTATATATATGATTGAGGACTCCCATTGTTGCCGGAATTTTAAATTTGAAAAATTCGTTTAAGCTTTCTACTCAATGTGTAACCGTCTTCTCGGTTGACGTTCTCCGGTCTCTTCGCAATTTCTATAGCCTCCCTGATTAACCTTGGGTAATAGCGTACCTCCTTTGATATTAATTTTGTCTCCTCAAAGTTGAAATTTTGAGCTGATATGGTGTTCGGCTATTGCAGAAATGCGGTAATTATTATTTTTAATTGCCCGTTGATGCTCTTGGAGGAGTATTTTTAGGGCTCCGCATGTCTGGCCTACATATGGATGTCCACAGCTGCACAAAACTTCATATATTTCTCCATAGAGGTTCCGGGGAAGCGGGTCTTTGGCTTTCAGAAGTACGTCCCCTGTCTTCGTCACGCATGTGAATCTGCTAACTACGTTGTACTTCGATAGAATTCTGGAGATTTTCTCCGTAGTTCCAGACACAACTAAATATTAATTAGTTAAATCAATAAGTTAAATTCCAGCAACAATGGGAGTCTTCACTCATATACATATATATATAAAGACGAGCGAGACTAAAGAATCAGTTCAGTTAACCTGATGAAGCTGGCAGGAGGACCAGCGAAATATTGTTTTTTGCCATTTTAAACATCGCGGAATGAATCCCGAAAGATTAAACAGTCAACACTACATCCGTGGAAGCCTACGAGCTAATTTAATGGTCGTACTGTGTTAAATGTATGTGAAAATAACAAAGCTTTACATTTTTATTCAAAATTGCGCATGGAATTTGACTTCTGTTTAAGTGGCAAGTGGACAGCAATATATCTTGATACGTATCGCTTCTTGCTGGGAGTCATCCTGCTTACAGTATCGTTTTCTCCGGCTTTTCTGCAAAAACAAAGGAATTACGCCAAGAAAAACCAGGAATGTGGCAATGTCGTATACTGCCGAATGTCAGAATTCAAGTAACACGTAAGATGCCGGTCCAGGGCTCTCTTTACATTATCTTACTTAAGGAGGTTCGTTGGTTTCACTCAACTTAAGAGAATTCAACGAAACTTGCTGGAAGCATTACTTATGTTGTCTTAAATCTACCTGATTTTTTTCAGAATTATTTACCGCAGATTACTTAAGATATTTGATCGAGAAGTGGATAAAAATTACATGGGTTCTTATGGGAACACAATGTACGAGTAGCTTAATTTATCAAAAAGAACCTTTTTCTAGTTAAGAATAAGAAAAACAAAAATAATAAAAATAAAGTATATCAAATGATTTTCATGCATTATTCTATAGATGATTTAAATTATTTTTGTTTTTCTTATTCTTAACTAGAAAACATTCTTTGCAATGAATAGAGCTAGTCGCACCTTGCGTTCCCATAACAACCCATGTAATTTTTAATGCGCACTCCCACATCAAATATCCTAAGAAATCCACGGTAAATAATTTAAAAAAAATTCAGGTAGCTTAAGGAAAACATAATTAATGCTTCCAGCAAGTTTCGTCGAATTCCCTTGAGTTGAGTGAAACCACCGAGCGTCCTTAACAGGGGTGTGGGGGGTCCAGGGTCCATCTTACGTAAGATTTCATTTACTCGTGATCGTTACGTATTTGTATCACTTTTTAGTGATCATCGGACGGAAAAACTTAGCTTTTAGTTCTGCAAACCTTTTGATTTTTGGTGATTTGAATATTTAATGCATTACGGCCAAAATATTGCCATCGTACGTTTACGTAGTCAGCACCAATACTATCCCACAATTCAAATGGTATTATATATATAATATATTAAATTTTGCCGACGTTTCGGATTTTTATTTACCCATCTTCAGGGCTATAAACAAATGATAATAGTCACTCATTTAATTTCGAAGAAGCCAAAATTTTAGACTCAGAACCAAATTTATCAAAAAGATTATTCAAAGAAATGTACCATATATCTATCCAGAAATAAAAAAAAGTTGCAATAAAAGAATAGACATTGCTTATTTGAGAAATATTTATCATAATCTAATAAATAACTTATAACTTTTCAACAAAGAAATGGATCCAAGCAACCAAATTAAAATTGTCAATAAAAACAGCACCAAACTAAAAAGGTATCAACAATCTTGAATATGTCTATGTATTTTTATATTTAATGACTTTAAATTAACCATTATGTAATCAAAAAAGAATTTTCAAACATTTTCAACATCATGTACCATTTGTTTATAGGCCTGAATATGGATAAATAAAAATCCGAAAAGTCGGCAAAAGTTAAAAAAATATATACATTATTGACCAAACCTCTATCCCACAATATTACCCAGCGTAACACCGCATTATGCACAGTATCTCCGGACTGTGCATAATGCCGATAAATTGCACCAAATAACGTTCAACGAAAAGTTCACCTATGGCGCATCCGTCCAAAAATCTACGTTAACTTAGGTAGGATTGGGAGGGGAGCGGATTGCATTACCCATATCTTACGCTGTCTTTTCTTAGGAGGGAGGGGGGGAGGTCAAAAGGCGTCGAAAATCGCCTTGCTTGAATGACCCGGCTCAATGTGTATTCACTCTATGTGTTCCACAGGCATTCGTGGAATTTGTAAATGTGTATGAATTAAATTTTGGTTGAAGAGACTCTAAAGAATAGGAATATTGGGAGTTTTAGGAATAGGATAGCGTGGTATGAAGAAATGCGCTAGTGTTAAGAAAAGTGAAAGTTGTTTTTTAAGGATAGATAGATAGATAAACGTCTTTATTGGGGCGAGATTGAGACTTCAAAAATCCCTTCTTCCATCTAACCCAATCATAGGGCATAATGGAGGAAATTATAAAATGGGAGCCAGTTTTCTAGGACTAACGCCAATGACAGAATACTTTGACTTTGCCTACTCCGGAGGGGAAAAGCGTAATGGATATAATGGTAAATAATTTATAGGAGTATTAAATAAATTAAATATACTCACTCCCTTATTCAGGTAGTTTGAGCGAAATATTTCCCTAGTCAAAATGGAGACCATATTCGAATTTTATTTTATAATCGCAGCATCTGTAAGAAGTAAATATTGTAACATCAATGGCGCAAAAATATAACTATATATAACCAGCATTTTCAGTGATTAAATAAATGTAACGACATAAGTCTCTAACTTGACTCATTTTTTCACGCCTTACGGTGACACCCCCTTCAAGACAGGTTCTTTGGCGGTTTTGTAAACATTACTGCGCTAAGTAATTGATTAATTTTCATAAATATTTGAAAAAACATACAAAACACACAGTTTTTTTGACGAAATATAGGTGTTATAAATTCCTATTTTTTTCTCCATATTCTCCCTCTGGAGCGCACAGCCGTAATTTATCACATGTAATATAACTTGTATTTTCAGGCAAATTACTCGAAAAGTAGTTCGGAAATGGGTTCATATTTTGATTTAATTGGAAATATGAGAGTTTTTTCTTTAAAATGACGTCAAATTCATCAAATTCTAGATGATGCGATATTTTTCTCAGATTACCTTAAGTGTGTAAAGCATGGAAATGAGTTTACTTCTTCATCATTCAACAAAATAACAGTCACAAGTCTTACTTTGAAGCAGTCTCTAACAATCGTGTTAAATACACAGCGAAAAAAACATTCACCTGGGGGGTTGTGTTTGAATCGCTCGTAATTATTCCGAGCACGTAACTAAGGAGTCACGTGGCACAATAACAAATGGTTCGACATTTTGGCGTGTTTAAACCACTCGGATGGATATCTTAAGCGAGTGATATGTTGTTTATCGTGTCTATAATCAGGTTATTATATTCCATCAACAGAATTTCGGTGAAAAAATACGATTGGGAAGACTGCATGAGATTTTTACGAGCGGTACAAATGCATCAAAACCTCGAACCCTTCGTGATTGTACCACGTGACTCCTTGGTTACGTGCTAGGAATAATTACGAGCGATTCAAACACAATCCCCCTGGACTGGGATGATTTATTTAACTCTGAATTTCACACAATATTGTGTCGATCATCGGCTGACTCCGTTAAAATTACTGCGCGGCCAGTTTCGCAGTTCCAGAGATTGGCAAAATACATGTCAAATGTATTTCAGATACAAAATGCAAATTTCTCTTAAAATCTGTATTTCAAATACAAAATACAAATTATTTTTAAAAACCTGTATTTTCGATACAAAATACAAAGGTAATTTCAAAATACATTCCTTAAAATACAAAATACATACCTCCACCACACTAAAATTTAAAATTCTTACCTGGTAAAAAATTAAAATCAATTCAAATATGAACTATTCTTTAAAATGAGAGGCTCAAACTTTCTTACCACATATTATTTATATGTAGCTAGCTATTAAACTATTATCCAGGGAAAATGTCTTAAATAATATGGAGAATATATGGTAGTACATTTATCCATTTCACCACAATCTCACTTACAAAAAATGTTCATTTCCCTTCAAAAGCAATAATCAATAACATTACATGCATTTTGATTTTGAATGTATTTTAAAAATACAAACTACTATTTAGATGTATTTTCGTTACAAAATACTCTCAAAAAATGTATTTCCGATACAAATTACAAACTACAAAAGTATCGAAAATACGTATTTCAAATACAAGTATTTTCGATACTGCCCATCTCTGCGCAGTTCTTTGAATTAATCTCTAACAAGATCAAACATTTACGAGTAAAAATTTATATTTTCTGTTTTTACAATGAGCTCTCATCCGACAAATTAATTCACCGAATACATTCTCGACCCCAGATGCAGTCAAGTGATCAGAATTTCGGGGGATATTATGCATTTGATATCGATCGCAGAATCTAAATAGTAGGTACTTGCAGACAAAAGAAAAGCTAGTATATTTTCCGTATAAGTGCGATCCATAGTAAATAGTGCACCGATTTATACCCTTACCGATCACTAAACTTCCAAAGAATTTGTGCTTTCACATCGAAGTGCTACTTTCAATCGACTTAATATTTATAAGACAACTGCTGTAGATATAACTTAGGGATGGTCGATACGTTCTCGACATAAGTCTGCATAGATAGCTCTCATTCTATAATCATTTGATGAAAATCGTATCGTATGTTTACAGATTTTTGAGTGTATCGATAATTTCGTTGCAATATTTGATTAGATACTACACTATCTAATATACTCCTCGGTATAGTATGATTTGTAGTATACCACACTGTATACTGTTCTGCATGCTATGCTTCTGATAGTGAGTGTTATATGATACTAAATCTTTAGTCTCTCAGCAAAAAAGTTTAAAATATAGATTAGAATGGCTTGAGCGAACTTTATGATGATTGGCACTGACTAGGACCGGTGGAATAGTTCGCAGAATACCTAATGAGTAAGTATATTGGATTGAATATCAATGGGAACATCGAGCAACGACATTCACTGCTCAAGGATGCAATCATGAGAGAATTAGTGATTTGGGTGATTATTAATCAAAGAACTAAAATGAATACCTCATTTTTTAAAAATAGCACTACTAGGCCAGTTTTTTTATAATTTCTAGATTATCATAACCGCTAGACAACGTAACGTTTAGCTTGATGTTAATTGAGCGTTCGTGTTTATTGTATTACATTAGACTGTCGGTTAGTTGATGGAAGCGATATCGATGGGAGGACTTGCAAACTTAGGTTTCCATTGTGAGAAAACATTCAACCGAAATCAGAAAGCCTTGCGTTAACGCATCGATTATTTTTTCCGGATGATATCGTACTGTAGTATCGAGCGATCTGATGCGTTGATAATAGGGAAACAAGTAATCGAGTACATTGATCGATTATTGAATCATAATTAATCGATTATTTTAATCGATTAAGTAAGGTCCTATTATAATCGGTAATCTATTAGTTAGTACTGTTTTTACCAACTTTTCGCGGGTTGCCAAATTTTAAGAAATAAGAAAATGATTTTATAAGTGATTGAGTTTCTGATTATAAGGAATTTACATCAGGAAGTTTCATTACTTTTTTATAAAAATCATAATACTATTTAATTTATATTTTAGAGACTTCTATTTAATAGACTACCTATGTAAACTATATCTTAGGTTTTGGTCACATTACAATGTAGCTTGTTACGCGGAAAATTTGTTCCGCTCGTAATATAAATGCGAGTAGTTGCTAACTGCTGTGTTTCATTTATGAACTGTTTCCTGAATATTCAAAAGCAAAAAATATTATAACAATAGAAATGTTAGCAATATTGTTTGCATATTTTCTAAATGAAGTTTCATTGTTGGAATTGGCTTGCAGAGAGGGATGTTCGGACAACAATTTTCTACTTATTCCTACTTAGTTATCTGAGACATATCCAAGATACACCTTCAATGGGCAACATGGAGAGGATGAAGAGTTACCGTTATAATAACCCTAATAACCTTAAAGAGTGTTTAAAATTGAATTGTGACAGTGAGTCAGAAAACTCGCACATACGCGCGACGTAAATATTACGTTAATCGATTATTTAGCCTTAATCTGAGGTTTAAAGCGTGATGGAGTGGAAACGGAACATAACTGCAATTAATGAAAAAAGAGCAATTTCCATAAGTAAGACATGTATTGCACAGTGCAATAAATGTCATACTTGTGGAAATTGCTCCTTTTCATTCATTGCAATGATTATTTAGCCTCCGATTAATCGGTCTAATCGATTAATGAACTTCCGATTATAATCGATTACTGAGTGCAAAGTTGGCATCCTAGGGTGCTTTCGATTTAGCTGAATCGTCGTCTATCGCCGGCTGCCGGTGGCTCTCTGCACCGAGGTGAGTCGGCGATCGACGGCACCTGGATTCGATAATCGTCTATCGCCGCACCCAAATGAAAAGCACTGCAAGTTGACTGATACTGCTGTTTCGACAATTTTGAATTGATTTCCCATCCACATTCTCTGTCTCCCAATTAGTCGTACTTTTCGACCGAGAGTCGGTTCATGAATATGAGTCGTTCATTGTGAACAGTTCGTACGTGAGTCGTTCGCAGTGACCGGTTCATTCGCGAGAGCGAGGGTGAGGCGGGCGGGCGGGAGGCAGGCAGGAGGCGGCCGGCCGAGAGAGGCAGGCAGGCAGGCAGGCAGGACGCAGCAGAAGCAGCGACGGCAGACAGGGGCTGGAGGCGGCGGCGGAGGCGCGTCGCGGCGGCCAAGGCGCCGGATGCAGGGCCTTCGCTCTGCTGCGGCGGGGCTTCTGGACCGCCTCGTTCACTGCTGCCTCCGAAGTCCCACTCCCGTGAGTGCTGTCCCGGATCACGTCCTCCCCCGCGCCGCACCTTAGTACTCAGCAACGACTCGGGAGCCTCGACTATATAACGAAAATTCTTTACGTCACACCCTCGAAAAAAATTTCAATTTCTGACGAAATTGTTTTGTCGTCACAGCTTCGTAATATCTCGATTGTTACGTTGCAGAATATGGGTTTGAGTCTCGGATATTGTGCCACCATCTCGACATTGTCGATGTTCGATAATTCTGGAGCCCTTCCCGAATAAGGCCCCTGGGTTCACGGGAAATTTCGATCGCTGTGCATCGAGTGATATTTGTTTCATTGTTGCCACATTTTGCACCTCACCCATTAAGAGAACGAGGAGGAGCAGGGTCTACACTTGGAGAATAAATGTGGCAACGTTTAGGCTCACAATATCGCTCGTTACCCATTGATTGCAAAATTCCGTTTTTGCTGCCCAACTGTGTGCTCATACATCTACAAAATACCCTGCAAGCCACCTCAGGGGTGTGTGGCAGGGGGAATACGTGTGTTTCGACGCCCGCAAATCGTCAAGAGAGAAGGAATGGGAGTCAAATGTTCTGTGTTGAGTGCCTCGTGTTTCCAAGTGTGTTGGTCTGCAATGGGAGTGTCCCCTCAATGTTGCCCTTGTTTGTATTCTGTCCGTGCTTTCCTCCGGGATAGCCCCGCGACGCGAGTAACGTGAATTGTTTCTGCGCAAGACGGCTTGGCCCAGCCGATCCTGCTGCTGTTGCGCCGGTTAGACCTCATCTGCTATCTCTCTCCTCCCCGTCTCTCTCTTTCTCTCTCTCTCTCCCGCAACTACATACATACATACAACATACGCGGCGGCACAGCGCCGTAGCCGCATACCCGGAGGACTCGCCAATCTCTTGTGTGTCTGTGTGCGTGTGTTTTGAAGGGGGCGCCTTGTTTATTCTGCCTTACTTTTATCATTCGCCGTGGCAGTTTAATGTTTTTCTAATGGATAAATGTGGGGGCGATGTATCTATGCAGTGAAAATGTCGGTTTTCTGGTTGGAGATGTAATTGTGCGAAGAAAGTTCTAAGGCTTTCCCCGGCGTATAGTGTTGTTGAAGGTTTGTTCGGGCTTCCCTTTCGGGTTAAACTGCCCTGATGACGAATTACGATGCCCTGATGACGATGGACGACACGTACACACATCGAAACGTCGGCAGAGATGGTGAGTTTATCCCGATGGGAAGCCCGAACAACGTTCAACATAATTGTGCGAGTCTGACAGTGCACTGCTTTCTTGCTTTGTTGCTGTCTGTGAGCCCACAGGGATCACAGCAGCCCCTGGATAACTCATTTAAAGCAACAGAGAATGGAATTTAGAGTGAATGCGTCAAAGACCTAAGTAGTTTTTTTTGATAAAGAGAAAGGGGGAAGATAATTGGAAGTATGACGAGGGTACGTGAAATACTTGAAATAGTGAACGACTTTTTGTACATTCACCGAACGTTTTGCAATAGATGGAATGATAGGCGATGAGTGCGAATGTCGGTGGGAGAGTCATAGACAGTGTTTAGAGCTTATCTAGGAATGAGCGTTGGTCTAGGGAAGCGAAAATCGCAGTGTACAAAAATGTTCTCCTCCCGAAGTTATTATATGGCTGCGAAACCTCAGTATGTCAGGATGGACAAAAGACATAAGAACATAAGGAAAAGGGGAAGTTCCAAACACCCTTGAGGTGGCTTACTTGGTTTTTGTAGATCTACATGTACAAAATACCCTCAAGGGTGTGTGGCAGGGGGTGAGTAGTCACCAACATGCACTATACCCTATTAAAGTTAGGGTAACTACGACTATTGATTCATTAGTATAAATCGCTAATGCTTGTCAGGAGGCCACAAGAATGCACTACACTACAGGAATCCTACCAATGTTAGAGGAACCGATAGTGTTTATGTTTTTTTCAACTACATAAACGGACAGAGATTCCACGGACAGATGTAGATGAAGAAGTGTTTGCAGTATAAGTAAGAGGAATAGGGTTACGAATGAGTGGATAATGAAAGAATGTTGATCAGATGCTCCAGTTCCCAGCTCCAGATTCACAATATTATCTTGTATATTTCTCTAATGGTGTGAGGTGTGAAATGGAGGAATTTTTATACCTATCAGTTCGACAGTGTATCCCTCTAATTCTGTCGCTTAATATCAGTTCTAGCGATATATATCGCACGGGGTCAACATTAATACCCACCGTGTGGTACTGGAAATGGCCCGATCTGATTTTTTTCAATAAATTTAAGTAAGCTTAGCGTGTAGCCTCGCTGGTCTCCCAACCTAGTCCTTCCATCAGCTGTGCATAAGGTTCCTTAAGAACTAGAGAGATCGTGCATGGAGCATTTTATTAAGAGTGTCAGAGAAGTGCATGGATAAAGAGGATCATTCATTCATTCAAGTATTCTACCAGCTGATTGGTAGGTTCTTGGACAGTCCCCATTCTGCATCCCAACCTCATACACATTGTCTCGCTTTCCCTCCTAAGGATGTCCCGCCATTAGATCCCTCTTCAATTCTTCAAATCTTCTACCTCCTCATATTTCGTCCAGAATTCCTATCCTCTTCCATCCTCTACCACGCTTCCCCAGTGTTCTCCCCTCTATCACTCTCTTCAACATGCCCTCTCCTCTCAAAACCTCCTCCATCCATCTCTTCTGCCTCATCCGAACCTCTGCCACAAGCTTCCTCTCCTCTCCGACCATATCCAATACCTCCTCGTTCGTCTTCCTCGCCATCCAGCTCACCTTCTCCATCCTTCTCCACACCCACATCTCAAACGCCTCAAGTCTACGCACATCCTCCCTTCGTAATGACCAAGTTTCCGACCATATAGCGCCACGCTCCATATTAAAGTTTTCACCAGCCTCTTCTTTACGTCTCTTCTCAGACCCCCCCCCCTCATAAATTCCCTTCTCTTCGAAAATGCTTCTTTAGCGAGCGCAATTCTGCATCTGATGTCCTTACCACTAAACCCATTCTCCTCCAAAATACTACCAGGGGAGATTATTTTTTCCTAGGCCTAACAGTGATAACTAAGCTCTTTGGCTCTGTTTTTTCCTCGAAAGGGAATGTCGTGCCGGGTTTTGCACGTATTAACATCGTAGCCATTTGTTGTCTTACAGTTCAATCTCCGCCCGCCCCCCCTCCCCCCAGACCAGCGTAATCCCGAGTTCCTTTTCGTTCGCCCTCTAGAGATAGCCACTCGTGTGTTATTCTTCACTCGTCAAGGCACCTGCTTCACGATTTTAAACCAGTTTTTCTCCCTCCCCTCCGTCACTTGATCCCTTCCCCCCTTTCAACTTTCTTCCTCCCCCCCCCCCCCCCCATACGTCCGCTCGCAAATCTCTCTTGAGGTCCTTGTCCCCCTCTTCCCGTTTGTTTTTCCTCATGCTCTGAGGTTTCCAAGGAAATTAAAATTCGTATTGTTGAACTAAGTGAAAAAATCGTGGGCCTTCTTAAAAAAACCCCCATCGAGTGCAGTTAAGGTGGTTTGAGCGAGATAGATCCCTAGTCATAGTGGAGACCATATTCAAATTTTATTCTTTGATTTCAGCGTCTGTAAGAAGTATGAAATAAATATTGTAATATTAATGGCGCAAATATATAGTTATATATGCCAAAAAAACACGCTAATTAAATAAATAAAGCTAGATAAGTCTCTAACTTGACTCATTTTTTCCCGCCGTACGGCTGAAAACCCTTCAAAACTGCAGGTTTTTTGCGATTCTGTAAAAAATACTGTGGTGAGTAATAGATTATTTTTTTATAAATAGTTGAGAAAACATGCAATCTACACACCGTTAGTTTTTTGACGAAATCTAGGCGCCTAGAAGTTCCTAATTTTTTAATTATTCTCCCTCTGGAGCGCATAACCGTAATCTATTCCATGTAAAACTGCTTGTATTTTCAGGAAAATTGCTCGAAAGTAGTTCGGCAAAGGGGTTGATATTTTGATATCATTGGAGAGATGAGTTTTTTCTTTAAAATGAGGCCAAATTCATCAAATTCTAGATGAATTAATTTTTCGCTCAAACTACCTCAAGGTTTTTCTTTGCCTGAAAAATCGGAGTACTGGAGTGGAAGTTTTTTATGATGCAGTGATTAATAGCTAATGTAATGGGAATAGCTGTTAAAGGGTTATCGCAGACGGTAGAGCTTCATTTTCTGATTATAACTGTGTACGCAACTCAAAAATAGCCAACATGCACTTAACTGCACTCCGGTTTTTGCAGTAAGCCCACAAAATAGTCTATTTTGGTGACGAAAACTCAATTTTCACGAAACAAAAACAAACGTATAATAAAATCACACTTAGGATTTATTTTTCTCTTTTCGGTTTTAATACTTCATTCTTTTCGCTATCCGATAGCTTACATTTCAGCCTCATATCTTGAGTGCAAATTTTTTTAAGTGCGAAGAAATGTACCACCGTACCGAACACAGTGCTTATCTCGTAGGAGTAAAAACCAACTAGTTTTGGGTTAAACAACCCCTTCAAACTGTTGTCCGCAGTTTTCACTATTACCCTTGTCGGTTTTGGGTCACGACCCTTATCCCTTCCAAATTACTTCTCCCTAGATCGCCTTAAAGTCCCATAAACAGGCGTGACAGACGGAAGGATTTATTTTTTAGGGGAGGCCCGTGTCAGTTAAAATCCAACGGGATAGAAGAAAAGCATAAAATATTTGCTCAGTATGAAAAGAATCCTTTCAGTACAGAGGTGTGAAATGAATGTATGCTATGACAGCCATAAACCATCCGTGGATCGGTTGGCGCGGGAAATACCTCCGTTATTGAAAATCTCAACCTTTTATCGTGAGTGTGCGAGTTATTCAAAATGAAAAAAAAGCAAATAAATTACCCCTGCAGTGAATCCAGTGCTTTAATAATGGTGCCAAAAGCTAGCAAATGTGAAAAATATTGTAATTACCACTAAAGACTGAACGTAAAATATTTAATTGGACGAAAACGACCTCTTTAAAATTTTTGTTCGCTTTTTGTACTGTTTCTCCGGTCGGTTTTGGATCACTACCTATATTCCTGATAAAATACAACTTTCTAGGTTATACGGAAGTCCTTCAAGCAGGTGTGATACACAGACAGACAGACTTGCAGTAGATATAAACTAGGAGATAGTGCCCGTTGAAATCCAAAGGATAGAATAAGAATTTCACTTGGTGCGTAGGATTAAAGGAATCCTTTCAATACGACGTGCGAAATGCATGTACTTTCTTAGCAGTCATTAATTAACCCATGAAGAGTAAGGATTGAGAACTATCTCGTCGCAAATCTTGCTATAAGTTCCTTATCGATCAGAAAGTAACCTAAGCGCTATTAGGTCAAGTGCACAAGTTCCCATCTTAAGCATATGATGCGGTCGCCTAGGGTTTTAAAATGTGAATAGTTGAAATAATGAAAAAATTGACAATTTGGATGATTTTTTTGAAAAATGTACTACCGGACCAACAACATTATTTTTATTCAACAACGAAGCATATAGGAAAATCGAATGAAGATATTAAAACTTCATTCTTTTTTCCATTAAATAGTGATAACGTCAACCTTATATCTTAAAGAGTTAGTACACATTTTGAGTATACCGGTACTAGCCACGGTAGTTACCTTATACGGAGTCACCCGCAAGTGCATATTAAGTGCGATATCCCACAGAGGAAAAGTCATTTCATCCCGGGCAAGGAAAATGATTTTTCCTCTGTGGAATTTAATTTTAAGAATTAGTAATAAAAAAATCAAAGACTGAAACTCCTGCAACATATTCATTTTTCTCTTCTCAAGGGGGTAGAATTTAACCAATCCTTTCCTAAATTTATCCAAAAACAAATCCTTTAAATTAATGTTCGTGGTTTTTATTCCATTCTCGGTCGGTTTTTGGTCATTTCTTCTTCCTAGATCGCCCGGACCTCCTTGTAACAGGCGTGACTGACAGACGTCAATGAATTAATAATATTTATGTATATATATAAACGTGACAGAAGCGTGCCTTTTTGATGTGAAGAAAAACCTCGGCAAAAACGATGGTGTTAGCACCGTAGCTGAAATGGAGTTGAATTTATTATCCACAAAACACAAAAGCAAGGCCAGGGACGAGATCTGCGGCAAAAATGGATCTTCGGAAAGAAAGATTGATGTAAGTCATTTGTAATTAACGTGTAAACATATTCTAACTTATGGATTTCAAGGTGGATTAAGGAAGTGTATCCAGAAGAGGTAGTCCTCTTCTAAGTACTGAAGTACTTGCGTTCTTTATAGTCATCTTCGTTCGCTGAACGCTCGCTTTGGCCACTGAGGGACGAAGGCGTCGCGACGCTCTGGATACTGTAGGGGCGCATGTTGAGGTAGAAAACTCTCCCAGATTAAAATGTAGTTTCCAACTTTATTTATCTGTAGAAATGACGACTTTCTGATCAAAATTGGAATCTATAGAGGACGCCTTTCAGGGATATACTTTGAAGAACACCATTAGTACCATTATACTAATGATTTTCGACTTTGTGGTGCCCTGATTACCATGAAGTAATAAATTTCGGTCATCCAGGTTCTCAAATTCCGATTGGTTTTCTCGCACCGTTCATCCGAAGGCCTAAATGCTAAATTACATAGGCGGCGCAATCCATTCCTCGGGTAGGTTTCGAAGCCGCGACTTTTGCATTGTTTGGACTGAGCGCTGCCATCTGCCGCATGTCCAATTCGCGCCGGTGATTAGGATGGGAAGTTCTCAAATTCCAAATGCCAAAATCCCGGAAATATCATGCATATCAACTCATCCCGGACAGCCTAGAAGAAAAGTGGACTTGTCCTGTAAAACGAGGACGGTTGACACTCCTGGCATTAAAACAACGGAACATCCAACTTTCCGTCTTCAGTAATAAGTAATTATTTGCCTTGCGGTCGTTGTTTTGGCGCCAGCATCAACAATCCCGCGGCAACGCCTCCAATTTCCCTTTCTCAATTTGTGTTCATTGGTTCGTCCGGTCTTTATCATTCTTCTTTATACTTCCTTAAATTTTTTTTTCATATAAGTCCCAAAACAGTGGTTGATTTAGAGTTGCTGCTTTTTTCGTTACTCTGGAATGGGATAGAAAACTATTATTGAATTTTTTTTCTGACGCATTAGAAGCGCATATTTTAACCGGACATGAATCATATCAGCTTCTTTGTCGTAATCCTAGAGGTTTTGCTAACAGTGGGTTTTGGTTTTGTTTGGGGTCTACGTGGTTAAAAAAAATCCCTTTTCTCTTAATTTTCATGGAACTCCTGCTAATGGTGGTATCTCCAAAACTTTTGGGATGTTGCTATTTCTGTTGAGCCATGAAGCATTTAAAAATGATCCTAGTGTTTGGTTTTGGAAACATAATAGACGGAGGAGTTGTGATTTAGGGGCAAGGCACTGTATATGTCAGTGTTGGTCTGATCATTGCAATCTAGACAATTAGTTTCATCCTTAAATTAATTACTGGTTTCCTGGTATGGCCATTCATAAGGATGAGGTCGTTTCATATTTAAAGGGACGGAAATCCGAACATTATGCAAATTCCTCCCGAACAGTTCATGCTGCCTAACATAATATGAGGACATCTCCGGGAAAACGTGGACGGTTGGCAGCCCCGCCGTCATTGTCGGGGCACGAGCGACAACAATCCCGTGTCAACGCCGCCGCCGGCAGTGCCAACCCTTTCTCTCAATTCGTGTTGATTGGTTCGTCTGGCAACGACCCCATCCGTGAACTTGAGCTATTGTATTCGAGTGTCGTTCTTCGATTAAAGGAATGAAGGCCGAACGACTTTCTCCGATGGACCCCGTCCACATGTCTGACAATGAGGGCCAAGCAGCGGGCGCCTATGTATGTCCTGTGTCTCAGCGGCGGCGGGGGGCGGTGTTGAAAAAAGGTTCGCTGGGTCGCTGTGAAAACTCATCTCTTCGCTTTTCAACCGTTCCTCATCTGCGACTCATTTGCAATCTCATCTGGAACTTATTTTAATGGTTTGGTTCTGCATTGACATTTGCTTCACACAGAATTGCAGTTTAAAAATCTTCTACGACTCCCATGGATTTACATACCTTGATAAACAGCTGATGAACAGCCCTTTGAACAGAACTGTAGCTGCATTGTAACTAATGTATAAAATGCGATGTAAGGGATATAATAAATCTTTTTAAGTATTTCAAGAAAGTAAAATCATTTCACGTTATTTGGTTGGGCATTATTTAATTCATGAAAAAGTCATTAGTTATGCATTAGATGTAGCCCACTTTAAAATTATACACCAAAGGGATGAAATTCGCTGTAACTGGTCAGTACGCCTTTCCGGCAATAAGGATTTACATCCCATAATTTGGAATTGGGTTTGAATCTTAGCCTAGGCAGACAATTGTTGCATGGCGGTCGTCATCCCTTTCTTGTATATCTTTTGGACCCGTGCGAGTGACTGCGTACTTAGTTTTTGTATTTCACAATGATTTATTGAAACATTCCCGCGATTGCATTAGTACCTAACTACTGAACAATTTGCCTATATGTTTACTCAGCCCTCTACTCTTTGTACTTGCTGTAGATATATGACTTATAAGATCAGTACGGGACGATGATTCAGGCTGGTTGATTGGTAGGCAGGCCGATGCTGAGGACACTAGACATAGTAGATACGTACAGGTTCAAATATTATTGAGTCCGTCTTTTTGAACTGTGTATTCTGCCTGGGAAAGAACATAATAATGTGTGTGAATACTTTTGTAAATCACTAGACAAAAACCAACAACTATTTCGCAAAATCTGTCCTACTGATTTACAATTCCTGTTCAACTGATTTTGATGCAATAAATGAATTGACAATTGTTCATTAGCTGTAAATGAGTTAGTAAAATTACATTTGTGTAAAGGAGACGTTGTTATTTTGTCGTCTCTACCAGTTATAGCTATATATATCGCGTCGCAAAATATCTTCCGTGTCACCCAAAAACTCACGTGATCTGGAATTCTTTTTGCAATTAATATCACCCTAGCGTGCGTCATTCGAGTTTCTATATAGCCGCCCCCAGCCTAGTATCGCCATCGACAGTGATACACTCCGTGCGACATCCTAAGCGAATTGAAGAATGACAATTTGACAGCCCCATTAACATTGATTTAAGTATCCCACCTTTAGTCTATGCCAAATTATTGTTTTGAAGTTCCCAGTGGAATGGTTTTGTCCTAACTTGATCGCGGACTCATTTAAAAAAATGCCAATGAACACTGTCTCCGAGATTTCGAAGGGGATCTAAGAGAAGTCCGTGAGAAAATACGATATTCTGATGGCATCAAACTAATTGCAAATGTAATGGTCAGGCGAAAATGTACGAGAAATTGAATGATCAGTTTGCGTCCGTTTCAAAATGTAACGTATTCACGCATTGAAAGACAACGCAAAGGTCACGTGTGTGACAATTCTTGCATCAAGGCTCAACATTTATCTCAATTTTCTACTCAGGTAATTGAATTAATCCACTTGCACCATTCTTGTTTGCTAAACATCTCCTACGATTAGAGTGATAAAATCCGTATCTCTCGGCGAAAAAAAGTTTGCAGGTTTTAAAGATGAGTATACCTATACCTATCTATAAAAGTACTTTTCTTCTTGGAAAGCATTTCGTAAACCTATTTAATGAATGCTGAGTTTCAACAATTATTAAGGTACCTACTACGTTAATGGATGCGTTTCATGAGACTATCAAATTCAGAGTAAATATATATATTTACTATAGTAAACGTATATTAAACTCCCAGTAAATGAAATATGAATAAAGGTACATGTACTTCAATTAGCTGTTATGGAACGAGAGATGAGAAGGCCCAGAATAATTGAGAAGCGTAGACACTCCAATATGATCATATTGGAGTGTCTACGCTTCTCAATTATTCTATTAGTCGACTCATGCGACAATGTAAACCATCGCGAATATGCCATCTCAAAAGTAAGCCTCCGCGCCTTGGAACAACGAATGTTTTGTTTTGATCTTAATTTTTCAGTGTATTGCATTTCAAGTATCAAATTCTTGCTTCGATAATCATTACTAACAGCATTAATTTCTTTGCTAATAGCTTGTGTTTATATATCCATAGCAATAATTTGATGTGCAAATAGTTCCGTTAAGAGTACAATCCATGTCCAATCGAGAGATTTCGTATCCTGTGCGATGGGGATGCGAAGTGGATATAAAGATGCGGATACCAGTGCTTGCCAATGATCTCATTAAATTCTTTAAGCCCCTTGCAACGAAATACGCGCCCGAGTTAAACTTATATTATGTAGTGTATGCAATGTGGAAGGGGCAAATTAAAATTCGTACTCATCCAAACCATAGTACCTATTCTTAAAAATTTCTTCCTAACATATTCCATACGAATAATTTTGTATCTTCATTCGTACGCCCTAGTATCTAGATATAAATTTTGATGTGCCATATGGGATGCGAGCAAAAATTGTAAATTGCAGCAAACGATAATAATGGGCGAATATCCAATATTTTTATTATGATTAGCAAAATTGAAACGAGAGGAAAACGCATAAAACCGAGAGGCGGGAGATTTTAAAAATGTCAGCCAAATCGGGGAGTTCTCGGATAAACCGGGAGAGTTGGCAACCCTTAATTATCTCCCTTGTTGTCCTCAAAGTCAGCTGTTGGAACCACGGCGACTCTGCCTCCATGGCATTGTTTTTATTCCGTCACCCTAAGCCTTTCCTCCCTTTCCGCTCTCTCTCTTTCCTCTCCTCCGTAAACACACACTCCATTCGCCCACTCTTCTCCCTCCCCTCTCTCCTTGCCTCTGACTTCACGCAAGTCCGCCGAGGTCACGGCATACCGCGGCTCGGAGAATTCCACACGCGCCCCGTTATTCCTCCGCGGCGGCTGTCGCTTCGTCTTTTTTATTCTATTAGCATTCGCTACGACTCCTCCCAACCGCTTGTTGTTCCTCATTGTCGACTCTTGAGTGTGCCCTCACAGTATTTCTGCGCGTTCATGGTTTCGTCGCCGAGGCCCGGCTTTTGAATTGGTGCTTCGCGGATGATTTCCCAAATATTCTGTACCATGTCACCCTTCGATTGCCCCAGTGAGATGTGTTCATGCTTGAAAAATGCTTCATTTTCCATTTCAGAGGAGGAGCGGAAGGGTATCCATTGACAGGGAGCAGAATGTTATACTCATACGCGTTACCGGTGAGTTTGCTCGTAATAAGTTTTTGCTTGCCATCATATTTTGATTGGTGAAGGCGTTTTGTCTGCAACCGATGTGAATGTAGAGTGTCTTTCTTCGGAGTGCATGAATTGTTTTAGTCCATGTGTAAACTTAGGCTGTCATACATATAATTCCCAATATTATATTTTCTTGTCCGTCGAGCCAAATCATTTTGATGAAAAGCTGTGAAATATATGAGAATATCTTTTTACCTTTTTTTGCTTTGATATGTAAACAAATCTACGCACACACATTTTAAGTTACTTAGGATTAACTAACTCAGGTTGTTTTTGAAGTTTTAGTTTGAAGGGTATGAATCCTTCCGCAAATTTGTTTATTGCCCTCCAACATGCGAGGGGAAGGCTATGAAAAATACTTGTCCATGCTCCATGCGAGGTGAATGTGACAAGGAAAGATGCAACAGTCAAAAATGACGTAGGGGTAATTTTTTTAATCTTGACATCTCCCATGATTGATGTGCATCCTCTCGGGGACAACACTCGGTTCTCACAATTTTACGCGTGATGTCCCCCATATTTAATACGCAATTACGGTCTACTAGTGCTAATTTTAGCCTTCTCAAATCAACCTCCCCGCATGCTTTGCATTTATGTTCACAGATCAGCATGATAGCTCACCACACCATGATATGTTAGGAATGAGTCATTTTTCGCACGAGTTATTTGTTTGTCTCTCTAGTTATTAAAAATGTTAGGTCATGACATTTAAATGTTTTTAGGGCATACTCTAGATGGGCTTGCCCTTCTGCGATAATACATCAAGGATATTCCCCCTCTTAAACTGGTACCTAGATTTCATGGAAATGTAGATTTTTCTTGTCGCTATGTAGATGATATGATTGCATGCATTGAGTTTGATTTTATTATTAATTGTTGAAGTAAAATTAAGTAACTACTAAATAAGTTGAAATGAAATTAGGTAACTACTAAAATTAAGTGATTTCAATGGCTCAGGATGTAAATGTGGACCCCATAAAAAAATTGTATGCTATAAAATTATCAATAAACAGACGTGATGATGAAAAGAAAGCTTCTTCTCGAAATGCCAGCCATAATGAACAATATCATGCAGCTTCAGAAAAGTTGACAAATTACTACTAGCTTTGCAACACTGCATGACTTTGATTTGCAACACTGATACCTTGTCGAATGTAATGAACCCAAATGTCAACTCACTTGCCAATGCTAATATGGTGTGATTTATTTTCTTTTTCACTTTGATAATTTTATGAGGTATTGTTTTATGTATATATATGTTAATTAAGATATTTTAGTGTGCATCTGAACTGAATTAAACAGAGAAGTCACTGAATATTTTATTTTGCGGTAGAAGGAAACAAATGTTTCGGGCATCAAGTTTATTTGAATTACACTTTTCTTTCTTTATTTGTTTATATACATTATGTAAACACTATAGTTATATCCAACCATTGCATTTTATGAACATGAGTTGTTTGTCTTTTACAAAGCCTGCACCTCTATTTACTGCAACTTATTTATCCTGTCTTATCATTTTTCAATGGATAGCCCGTTAATTAGTGTCTTGCCTTTCTGGGGATTAGAGTGAGTGTTTGATTTGTTGATTATTCTGTTCTCATGTTTTTCTCTATTTTTTTTCGAAGTGCTGCTGCTTGTTAAGAGCGGCCACCATCCCTTTTTTCCTCTCATCCCAGTTGCGTAGTTGATGTTTCCATTGTCGTGGATGTCAACACTACCCACGAGCCAATTATCAAACCTCTAGCTTGTCATCCACTGGCCAATCTACCATTCTAGTTTCTCTCATAGTGCATGTAGTATAAAATACCACTTTTTACCATTGTTTTTTGACCAACACTTATCCTGTTGAGGAAGCTGGTGGTAATACATATAAGGGAATCAGAAAGCCAAATAATTTTCTCAGTACTGAAATAATAAGCAGAAATCTGTCTGTTGTGGTCAGCTGCATGTGTTCGCAAACTAGATAATATTTTTTGTAAGAGAGTCTTAGAACATTGGAGGCATATCAGTAGGTAACTTGCCACCAAGTTTATTTTTTAGGTTTGCAAAATTTTACAGTCCGTAGAACTCTTGTTTGATGGATAAATGGAGAAGAAGGTGTAAGCTTTGCAATGGGCAAGAATTCCAATATGAATAAAATACATTATTCTTATACAATATACCTATAAGTATTTTGACTTCTTCAGCACATAAAGAATGTTAATTGTAATTTAGAAAAAGAAATATTTGGGGGATCTTTGTGATGTACTCATGCAAAATTAAATAGCATAACAAGTTGTTGTTTTCTTTTATTAGTCTTTGAAAAGTGTGGTTTGTGTTGGGTTGCCTGAGTACATCAAGTAACATTGCCATGTTTTTGGCCAAAATTGTGGAAACAAAACATTATATTATTTGGTCGTTGTGCACTAACAGGTGGCTTTTTATTGTAATTTAAATACACAGTGTAGTGAATCAAGTATTATAGATCAATGTTTGATGTGTAGTCTTATTACTCACTGACATAAAACACTTGTTTTATTACTGTGCTATACACCCTTAAAATACGGCTACTTTGAATTAACTTTATCATTGAACTTTTGATAAAAAAAAAACAATATTTTCCCATCTGAAATAAGTTTCAACGTATTTTTACAATTAATAGGAATTTATCCGAACAGAAATATGTACAGTAGAACTCCAATTATCTGGATCAATTGGGACCGGATCCCATCCGGATAATCAAATATGTGGATAAATGGATAACTCACAAAAAAAGGTAATTTCTTTGGAAACTTCTTAATGTATTCACTTCGGATTGATCGAAGAACGCTAAAGAAATTTACGTGCTGTAACCATTCACTGTCAAACAAAATCAACGGTATAAAAGATACAATACACGTTTCGAACGGCCTATTGCCGTGACTGTAAAAAGCCGATTTTCGAGGAATTTTTCCCCAAAAGCGATCCGAATAGTTGGAGTTCAGATGATAATTGGAGTTTTACTGTTCTAGGAAAGACCAATTTTGTAGCAAAAAGTGCTTAATGTTGTGCATTTGCTACTTTGGCAGAAAATCAGGATGATAGATTATTTAAAATACCTGAGGTAGGCAATTGTAAATTTCAACTGCCATTGACCCAGATCATTATTTGCATCAAAGGAAGCAATTGCATTTAAAACAAAGAACTCCTCTGTCAATGGAAATTGATTCTTGATTTACCTCTTCCTAATAATCTAGATTATTATCAGTAAAAACTAAAAAAATTCAAATTTTCTGTATTTTTAATAAATTTTATAGTTTCAGGCTAGACTTTTTGGTAATTTTAATTATAAAATTTTGTTCTTTCCACACTTAAAGCATAGAAAAGTACGAAATACTACGTATTATTAAAATGTATCTCTGTATTTCATTTACATTAGCTGTTGTTAAAATTAATTTACTATTCTAATCTCATGGGTGTTGTATTTTGTTTTAGCTTTTTGGCAGAACTGTGAGATAACTGGAGTTGAATTGCGTTACAGGGCCGGAGGAGGGATATTTGGAGCCGGTGAGGGGATCGTCGGATCGGGCCGGTTCGTCCCTTAGTCTGTCGGTTGGTGGTGGAGGCTCAGGGGGTGCATCTCAAGTGTCGCCATCTCCACTCTCTGATGGGGACCGGGTGCTCCTCGAGATGCTGGACCTCAGGGAGTCGCGCCCCCTCCACACGGGGCGCTTCCTGACCATGAACCACAAGCGACGGAGGAGGAGGCTGACCACTCGCACTCTGGTGGGCGACATTGCACTCCTCGACGACATCCACAACAAGCAGGCACAGGTGACGATCCATGCATGCACATGCTCACTCTCTCATTAGACCACTTTTAGCCCTTGCTCACAAACTGTCATATTGAACTACTTCAAATCACCTTTCTTCCATTGTTTCACCTCATCTGTACCTTTTATATTTTTCTTATCTATTTTATTTTTTCAAATTGCCCATGCATTCACTTTGTATTCTATGTTGTAGTTAATTATGCACTTAGCTTCTCTATTTCATGTGGGCTTGGCAGGTTTTTCACACCCCCCTTTTTGTACGAGTGTTTTCCTAGTGTGGGTTTTAAAAGTTAAGGACTAGAGCAAAATCCTTAATTTTTCCACCAAAGGGTTTTAATCTTGCTTATTTTGTTAATATTGTGTGTACTATCATACTCAATTTATAGTGTATAATCTTTATGATATTTAGTTATTTTATTAGTGCAAATTCATGTCTTCCTGGACTGCAAATATTTCCACTGACTAAGTTGGAATTGCTGATCTCAACTCCTTAACACATTCAGCACAGAGCACATCTATTGACGTGGTCCCGTCTATGCCGATCTACGGGACCACATCAATAGACGTGGTCCTTTAACTTTAGACCCTTTAAAAAATGGGTTCCGTTTCTAGCGCCTCCCTTAAATTCGCGACCCGCATTGAATGTGATAATTGGTTAACTTGGTAAAATTCTTTTCTCTTGCCTTAACATTTAATGCCAATAATTTATGCTCCATATGTCTTGTTTGTATCAGATTTTCCCATGTGAAAATTGGTTATGTTGAAGAGGAGACTCCATAGTGTCTCAATCTCACCCTACGTAATAATGACGTCACTTATCTTTCTTCTCACTCTGAGCCCTGGGAGATTTTCGTTCAAGGTGCTGAAGTGAGTGTAGGTCAGAACGCAATGTTGTACTCCAGTGCTCACGAACAATGATGAATGGCATAGTACATGTGAAGTGTTTGGTTACCTGCCTATCCCCATTTCTTTGGATTCTTCCCCATCATTGAGAAATAAAACATTGAGTGGCAATATTTTCAATCGTTTCACGTGAATTTGAAAGTTGTAACACTGTACACAGAGCCATAATTTGAACTCAAATCATGACTGCTGTCTGCTTCAGATTGGCGCATGGTTCCAGCCAGACCTGTTATTACTGCACTCTCATGCAAATGTAGCTTCTAGGTTGATCCATGATATGAACCACCCATAATCTACCCAAGAGCTAAACATTCTTCATTTGTTCTCTGGAACTGATTGGTTCTTATTATGGGGAAGAGCCTTGGACAGTTGAAAATAGTCACAAATGAGAGGAACCATATTCCTACGCCAGTGGTGAATATAGGATATAACTTTGGAGGGGGGGGCAAGACCAATGTAAACATAACCAACCAAAATCTGTATGCAATGTAAACAGGACCAAAGATGCCAGGCAATATAGTCCAGCCAGCAGTTAGAATTTCGGGGGGCTGACCTATGCTAGAGCTTAACTCTGTGACATAACTTATTGATTTTACTCTGTGGTTATCATTTTAATTGTGTTTGGTTTGGTTATTTTAGTTTTGGTGGATAAACTTGGCTTATGGTCATAAAACCAGAGTTAATGATACCCAGGGATATTCATCTCAAGTGATAGATGTTATTCAAATAGTAGTGTGATTATGCACAATAATCTGTCCTAAATACTTGGATTTCATATTTCAGTGTTTGTTAACGCTAAATATTCTTCTTTGCAGATTGTCTTGGAGAGAGTTGGTGAATGGCCCTTCAATGCTTTCACACTGGACACGGAAAGTGGAGGTAAGCCAATGAGATATGTATTTATTCCAGCCTATTAAATGCGCATAGCATTACTGAGTTATACACAAGAGGGTTCACTGGTGTTGTGATCATCTAACAAATTGGTGCTGTAGCGACCATGTAACTGTTTTGAAGTCTTGGTTGTACATTATCATGCTGTTGTGTTGGGCTTGTTTCTTTGACTTTTCGGTGATCAAGCTACATTTTTGCAATGACTGTGTCCTGTGCTCTTTGTAAGAAAAATTTTTCCTTTCGGTAGCATGATTAACGTTTTGAAGATAGATTTATTGAGACCCAATGTTACAATGATCATATCTCCATTGCCAGAACACTGCTCTCTATATACATATACACAATATACTATGTAATACAATCAGACCAAGAAATGGTCAAGGTTTTTTTGCAAAAGTGAAAAATCACTACATATAACCCCCTAATATGAAATATGTAGCGTTTGTTTAAAGTTATTATGCATACTTCCTTACCTTCCTCTTCTTCCTGTCCTTTCAAAGTAGAGGAGCAGACATCTCCTCTACTTTGGGTCAGCGCAGCCAATCCGAGTTCTCCACTCTCTCCTGTTCCATGTCATTTGTCAATCCTCTCTCTCCCACATTCACTCCTAATGTTCTCTATCCACGTCTTCCTAGGCCTGCCTTTGTTTTCTTTTCTTTTCACGTCCAAATCCAAAGCTCTCTTTCTTCAAGTAGAAATAGCCTTGGGGAAAATCCTCCTGGACTGAGAATTGAACCACTGACTTTTGGCTTGCCGAGCCAATGCGCATACCACTACGCTACCCAGCCTTCCTGATTCTCGAGGCAATTTTGGAAGGATTTAAGGGAATAGGAATAGGTCCATGGTTTGATTTTCCGGTCCAGGTGGATTTTCTCCTGAGGCGATTTCTATGTAATTTCATCACCAGTTTCGGGAGAATTGAAATATCTTCTCTCTTTCTCGCTACTGCGTGGTTTCATTTCCTTTTACTTCATTATACTTGTTAAATTATTAAGTTCAATTGACTGTACTTCTCATGTTTAAGATCAAATTTGGAGTTTTTCATGAAATCTAAGACTTGAAAGGTTAAGTTAATTCAAGCAGTTTTAATTTTTTATTTTAATAATATACAGGCTAAAAGGCCTTTTACATGTAGTATAGTGTACATTATATGAAGAGATACAAAAGAGAAATGCAACTTTTGGAAAAAATACAACACAAAACTCCCTTTTAATTAATTTTTTGGATCACCAAGATCGTTAGTTGAGCTAACATTAAGAATGGAGACCCATTCAAATCGTAGTTGTGCACTTACTCAGGCCCAGATCTACTGAAAGAGATTTGGTGACATTTTTCGATGTTGAATGGAAGATCATTATCTCATGTAAACATAATGCCTTAGAAAAATCTAAGTATACTGAGTCAACTTATACTCCCTCAGAAAAGAGCATAAAATAAAGTCGTTATTCGTTCAAAGATTTGTAAGAGTAGACTTTCCCTTCATGAACCCATGTTGCTCCTTAACTATAGTGTCAATGAACCATTCACATAATTTGGTAGCAATAAGTTTATCTAACAGCTTAGGTATTGCACTGAGAATGGAAATAGACCTACAATTAGTGACTACATTTTTACTGCCCTACTTATGTATGGGCTGAATGTATGCTGTTTTCCACCTTTCAGGGAAAATGCCAGATGCTAATGACTTATTGAATAAAACAAGGATTTTTTTAATGATTGAAGGGTCACAACGCTTGAGAAAGTACAGGGGCACCAAGTCAGGTCCATAGTTTGGAATATTGGAAGCCTCACCAATAGCTTTTGTCAACTCATCAGCTTCAATTTTTATCCCTGAAAGCAGAACAGGATTATCGTAGGAGTAGTTAATGGGGACATTCCTTGGTGACCGATATACAGAGGCAGAAAAGAACCAAACATGTCAGAGGCTTCTTGATCATTGCACGAAAGCCTGTCTTGATAAGATACCTGACTGGGCAACAAGTTACATTTTTTGCACTTTTTAATAAAAGGCCAAAAGTGCTTAGTATTGGTAAAAAGAGACGAATAAATATGGTCCAACTACAGCCTCTAACTAGATCTTGACAATTTAATACAGTTTGCACACAATTTCATAAATTATATGTAATACATTGGTACGAAGGTCTAATAGCTTGCCATTTAGACCCTGTACATTTTGATAAAAAAACTATAAGCTGTTTGGAGTCTTTTCGTCCTCCAAGTTTTTTGAACGAAATGTAACCGGATGTTTAGATTTCTCAGTCTTTTTTGCATTGACAATACATGGAACATAATTCACATACCCCACCTTTTTTAAATCATCCGGATGCTGCTCATTATGTTGAGAGACTTAAGTATTAAGTTCCTTGAATTTATTTCTCTCCATCACAGTTCTATCACGAGCAATAGTGACTCCCTTAGGTAGCACCTTCTTACTATTGAAAACAACCAAGACATCAGCTGGTGAATTCAATCAAACGAGGAGTGGCGTAGGCTTAGTATCCTCTCTAACCATGCCAAGGCGATGTGCCGTAATATTGTCCAAATCAATATTAATTTTGCAAAGTATTTCGCTAACTGAATCCCAGTAACAGTCATTTGAAGGACACTCCCAGTTATAGAAAATAATGTTTGAGAGCTTATAAATTCTGCTTTGACATTCTGCTGTCACAGCATCTGGGTCAACTGATGCAACCTTAAGTTCAACCTTAGCCACTCGCTCATCCAGAGGAGCAATCTCTTGCGCTGCGGTTTTGAGGTTAGTTATGTCCTTACTATTTGACACGGCAATATCCATCACCATTTTAAGCTCCTTTAATCTCTCATTAATGCTCTCTGTGTCCTCCTTAATGGCATTGAGGGATGAATTTAAATCCGATATAAATTCGAAGCTGCCTGCATTGGAGCGTTGATGACATCGAAAAACCGATAGAGGCTCTTTCTTTAATTCCAATACTTTGCCCTCAGACGCTGTTAGTTTAGCACACAACTTGGCAATGTGAAAGAGTTCACGGCAGCTAATGCAAGAGGTGATCTTGCTAGTTTCAGTAAAGACTCTATTGCACGCTGCATAAGTGCTCATTTTCGGGCCTTTACAGCCAATATAATCTAACACTTAGAAATAAGATAACTCCTTCCGCAGATCACTCAATATTAAACAGAAAGCCCAGGAAAGAAGGGTAGATCGTCATATACCCAGGGAAACACTCATGAGATCATGACATAAGGAAGCTTGACGTAGCGTGGTATTTATCGTTAAGTTTTGAAAAAGGAACAACTCCTCACTCAAGTGTCACAGAGTTATGCGGTAAGCACAGTAATACGCAGAAGTTAGCCAAGAACACTGTGGATCACTAAAAATTGGTGGTTATCACAAGAGCACACAACGCCGTAAACCACGTTGTGGGCGTGAAGTAACCAGTGGGTCACGGAAACCCCAATTGTCGTTGAATTTAGAAAATTCAGTACAGAGGGAAACAAGAGCACTTCATTCACACAATATAATCAATTTAATTTAGAACTGGGCACTTTTTAACAGTGAAGTTGGCATTTAGGTGGGAGCACTCTTCTGACAAATCCACCCTCTTTCGTATCTCAACTTAATATTGAATTTATGAAATTATCTCAATGTGTATTAATGTAGTGAAACCTGCCTTGATTTATGTATTTATTATAGACCTGCATTTAATTATGAACTCATTGATTCTTTATTAATTGTGTGCTCAAGTTGTTTGAAGTACTATTTTTCTCCTTTCAGGCCGATCAGTGCCAATCCTCTGCGTACACTTGTTCCATTGGTATGGCCTCCTGGATCACTTTGACCTTGATGTTGTTAGTGTGTGGAAGCTTTTCAGTAAGTTGAATACTTCAGATCTCTCACTAAACTAAGTTTGGGTGTACACGTTGGGCTGCCCACTCCCTTTCTATGAAAATGATGACTTTTGAGGATACTTGTCCCTATAATACTAAGATAAATGATGTTCACCTGCCATCTTTTTCATATTATCATATTCTTTATTTATATTATATTATGAAAAGTGATTTCACTATGTCGAATATTTCACTATTTCACTCGATCCAATGTTGTACGCCATATTGACGAACTGCATTGCCATTCTTATTTCTGTACATCTAAATTTCACTATATCGTGCTTCACTTGGAAGAGACTTAACCGTAATCACACAGTGAGAAGTTATTTTATCCTTAATTTAAGCTTGGAAAAAAGAGGTGCTGCTATTCTATGATTCTTTGGTTACATCACTATATAAGAGTTTGTCTTTGAGGTGATCGGCAATAGAACTAATGTGGTAATAGTTTTATGTATTATGTTTTTGTTGATGTTGCCCTTTTTCACTTTCACCTTAAGTCCTATAATTTCTACTTTAGAATATCTGTCATATATTATAGCTTGGAGCAGTGACTGAGAGATGATTTTGTTCACTCTGAAAAATACGCGACTGCTCTTCCTGGGTGCTAGTATGCAGCCAAAATTCTTTGGAGAGGCTCTAGAGCCGTTTTCTTGGTTGAGTTAACCATTTTTTTTGGAATAAAGAGATTTTGAGATTTTAAGAGCTGAAATTCCAGGCATACCAAAGTAAGGACATTTCTGGGAAAATGAAGTTGTTTGGTTGTCCTTTATGTATATACTAGGGATGTGCGAATACTCAAAAATTTGAGTCGAGTCGAGTAGTTGGTGCTAGACTCAAGTACTTCGAGTATTTTTACGAAAGTTGAGTCGAGTCGACGGAGCTGCCAAGGCCAATAGGTTCAGGGAGCGCTATCATAGTAAACTTGCCTATAACCGATCATTTCGCGGAAATGTTCCTCAGCTATGAGAATTGATACGAAAATGAGCTTTGATATAATTTCTAGCTGCATCCTTTATCTTTCAATATGGATATTTTTCAAGTACATAAGTTTAATACAAGTACTGTAGTAATGTAGAGCAAAGAGGATGTCCAGCACTTTTTTTCCTCAGGCCTTCGCGCAGAGTGCTTTCGGCAGTCCAGCGAACGGCTATGCGTCCTTGGCCTTCCTCTCGCTCTCCCCTCCATCACCCCGGGACTCTTTCTCCCCCCTCCCTCGCCTCGGCGCTCATCGGAAGGTCGAAGTGAAGCGATATTTTTTTCTCTAATCAGCATCACACATTTTATCAATAGTATCACATTTCACTCATCACTTTCCCATGCCCTAACTTCTCAGGTGACCTCCACTAGTTTGGGGGGGGGGGAGTTGCCTGCTGGGAGTCCCTCATCAGTTATGACTGTGATCAAAAGTATCACATTTCACTCATTGCTTTCCCATGCCCTAACTTCTCATTTGGCTTCAACTAGTTGGGAGGGAGAGGGGCTTCCTTTCGGGAGCCTCAGCAGCCAAATTCCATGGTTCCAACTAGTTCCAACATCGGTCTGCGACACAGGATGACTGTTATTAAGACGATTTGAATGGTATCCACACCCCTCAAGGCGTGAAGCATGTCCCACTTCTTCATTGGCAGTTTGCTGCGATGGTAGTGCCAAGGCCAACCTGGGCCCCTGATTCAGCCAACTTCTTCGTCTCTGCTCTCTCCCCCCACCCCTTCCGACACCAGATACTTTTTTCAGGTTCACTTTGGGAGGACGGTGGTAAATCATTCCGTGATGAGCACAGGCTGACAGTGTCTTCTCCCTCTCAGCTCGTATTTCGGCTTTGACACCACCCGGGATCATCCGGGGGTCGCATCCTGCTGCTCCGAGACTCGCTGACTCAAAAAGCATTGACAGCTAATTCCCCCACGTGCCCATCTCACACCTCCCTAAGCCACCCTTTCGCTTAGGATGAGAAAACATCACCTCTAATTTTTGGACAAGAAGAAGTTTATGTGCGCGGGACATTCTGCGAGGATGATATGGGATTCATGCAAGAAGATCGCTCCTTTGAATTACATAAACAATGAATGTTGCCAGTATCAATGTTCATTGTTTACTTGCGTCATGATTTTTACAGATGATTTGGAAGTATGGAGAAAGCCAAAAGCCAACACTTGGTTGATGCGGCCGGTGCTCGAACAAATTGAGGGGAGCCATAATTTCAGTCGATTCAAAATGTAATCTTACCCTGACGGCTGCAGTGAGGTAGATTTTGCACTTCCTCGTGATTTTTCCACAATCTAAAATTATGTTGCGTAGCACCCAAGAGAGCTTTGAAACATATCGTCACATCAATAGGACAAGTAACGTACCTTGAGCATCGTAGTATGCGAAGAGAGAATCGTTACTCTGATCCCAAATTAGGTACATTTTCTTTTCAAGGTGATACATTGCCGCAAAGTAATTTCTATTTGAATAACTTTGTTGCTCGTAGCAGAAGGTGCCTGTAAATTATCTGCAACCTTGATGACATAAACGAAAAATCGTACTCATTATGGCGATAGGAGAGAAATAACCACTCACTACAACCGTCTAACTTCATATGTTATCTCCATGAGACCAACCATTGGTAAAAAAATCACTCACTACAGCCAGATTCTCGCTATATACCTCACTCGTAATGACGGACTTCTACTGTATTAGGAATTCATAGTCCGCTTGTTGTCTAACTTTAATTGCTACAACTACTCTGGGCTCTTCCTAAGAATTTTGGATACACAAGTTTTCAACCCAATGCAGTCATTAAATAAAACTGTCGACAAATTTCAAGAGGTTAGTTCATTTCAATTGTCCTATTGGAACTGTTCAAGACACATTAATTTGAATTCATCTCTTAATTCTGTCACGATTACAATAAACATTCCTTATCACTTTTTCCCTTCTTAAACAGGCCATATGCTTGGAATCGAAAATGAACTAGGGGATTGGGAAAATGAGAATATATTGGTGTATGCATTATTATATTGAAGTTATTGGTGGCGGCCGATACTTTGTGGAATTCCATTTTAGGAAAAGGATAAAATACTTTGCACTATTCCACCGGAGAAATTTGATTTATTGAGACGACATGTTTCACTGCACTGCAGTACGAGTCCTGATGATGCTGCAGTGCTGTGAAACATGTCGACTCAATAAATCAAATTTCTCCAGTGGAATATTGCAAAGTATTTTATCCTTTTGCAATATTATATTTCCTGGTTGGTAAATGCCATAGTTCGTATTACTCGACTCGATACTCGTGAGTAACTACAACTCGACTCGATATTCGACTTGAGATCAAAAAGTGCTACTTGCAGATCCCTAGTATATACATATTAGATAGTTTGGCATTGCAGGTATGGAAAAAATGATGTTTCATGTAACCTTTGGGCTCATTTAAAATTTTCAAATATTGGCAATGTCACGATCAAGTTTAAATATCACTGCTTTTGGAAGTACCAGATTTTGTTTGCCCCCATCTGAAATGAGTTTATTTACTCTGGCTCCAAACGAGTGCTTCATTAATGGAGTCATGAGATGGACCCTGGAATTTCATTGCGTTTAGGTATTTTTGTCCCCTCCAAAATGATCCTTTCTGTCATAAATGAAAAATTAAGGTATCCTTCTGCAGGCTTCCACGGGTTGATGAATATGAAGATACAGGTCTTCCGGATATTACTCCATGTAGGTCCATTTTTCTTCAGAAGACAGTTTTGCTGGCATTGCAGTCGGCTTCTTTCACTGACCTGAAGAAGCCGACTGCAACACTGGCGAAACTGTTGTCAGAAGAAAAATGGACCTACACGGAGTAATACCCGGAAGACCTGTATCTTCAATTAAAGTATCCCCCTCCATGGCATAACTATTGTCATTAGAGAGCTGGTCAACTACCATATATTCCAGCGGAGCTGTTTATTGATTAATTTAAATAAGAGAATGTAGGTTAAATTGCAGACTTCCTGCCTAAAAATACATAAGAATTTTCTGAGAATATATGTACTAACTCTTGTTAACAAGGAAGAATGTAATATTAAAGAATATTCTAGCAGCCTTTTCTGGTGATTAGTCAGTTGCCATATATCTTGAGAATAAGTAGGCAATGAAGTATAGTCAAAACTCTAAATATAAAGTGTCTTTAAAAGCTGGAGAATAACTTACTGTACCCAGGCATCATTATTCCCAAAGGCTATGAAATAAATCACTCAAGACCCTCTTCCCAATACTTATGATAGTTTAGCAATTTTCATGGGCATTTGCACAAATGGTTGCAGAATTCGCGTAGGAAACAATTTGCAGTGACATTTACCATGCTCAGTTTCCGTTACAAGTGATTTAAATGGCACGAAAATGTTTATGTGTCATAACAGTTTATTTTTGAATTGACATAGGGGAAAAGGAATTTTGTTAAATGACGTGGAAAGTTTTTTGAATTGACATTTAAAACTTCAATTTTGCTCTGCCATTGTGTTTATGTGGAACATTGCTTCCATCTGGTGTATATACATACATCTAGTGTGGGCAGTGGGTCCCTTTGATGAACATATGTGGCTAACTTTGATGATATGACAAAATATGGATGCGGGTGAGTATGGTTAAGTAGACTGTGAGTAGCAATATTTGGAGTATTACGAGTGAGAGTGGAAAGTGAGGATAGGGGGCAGTGGGGAAGAAATAACCATAGCAGACCACACTGTTTCCCTCTCCATCCCACATTAAGTGGATTTGGTTTCGTCTGCATCTACCTCAGGGGCCAATTTCTTCGCAGACATGTATCAAGGAGGTTGGTGTAACATTTTACTTGTAACTGTGCGACAAAATGGTAGCCCAGTGGATCGATTGGTTGGCTATAGGTTTGTTATCTGATGGAAGCCTTGTTGAAAATGTGTGAATGAACTGATTTCTTTCTTTGGGCCCTAGATTATTTAGAAATTTGTCATGTGTGGATAAGGGAAAGCAACTGGTCATTCCAGTGCCTTGAGTGAGGGAATGTCATGCACCACTTAGATAAAGGTGTTTTAATAATTTTCTTTTTGCTTTCAGCACTTGTGGAAGAAGGTTATCACAGTACAAATCCATACCACAATGCTATTCATGCTGCTGATGTCACCCAGGCAATGCATTGTTTCCTGCAAGAAGAGAAGGTGAGGATTCATTTCTTCCTCATTGCAAGATGGGTGTCTCTTAGCCTCTCAAACAATTTCGATGTACACGTGTACGGACCCTATTTTCTCTCCCAGCAGCGTTTCGACGTACGGCATACGTCCACTTTCCTTTTGCATCAATTTAAATACCACCTGAGAAGTTAAATACTCAAATATTATATCCCCGCTTGACGGGTTAATTTCAGGAAAATGATTGTAAAGCTGATGTCCCCTGGTCAAAATTTTTGTCGGCAAATTTTATCAAAGGGATTGAAGTATCATATAATAGGCATAATTAGAAGAAATTAAAATTTGATATAAATCCCCTTCAAATATTTGAGCAAACATGATTTGATCAAACTGGATAGAGGCACGATAGAGGATACATTCATGAATTGAGCATTGAGCTTAGCTGGAGATGTGAGCAGAGACTGAAAAAAAATATATATTTTAAGATCTTACAAAAACTATTGATTTGCCCATTAGTTTAAAATAAAAGGCAGCAGCGAAACTGCTATGTAATATGGAAGTTGCAATTTTACCAACTCATTTTCATACCTTATTCTTCATTTTATCGCACCAATAAAACGGAATAATCAAACATGTTGTTGATTATCGCGACGTGCATGAACTTCAGGGTCATTGCTATTGTGACGCTACAATTTTTCATTTGTTTTCTTTCCCCAGAACTATTTATTTATTACATTAAATAAAAACAATCAATGTAAACCATTGGTATAACTGAAAATAATAAAGAAATACAAATAAATCGTAGGTAGGAAGGTAGGTGGAAGGGGAGAGGTATTATTTAATCGTGGGAAAATGGGACGTGGTGAGATTGATAAATGAGTCTGAAGAGAGAAAAAATGGATCTCTATTATTAGGCAAAGAATTCAGTAGGGAGGAGAGGCGGTAGTGATGTGAGCGCTTGACAAGGGATAGTCTGGGGATAGGCATATGGAGTAAGGAATTCGTAAGTGTGGATCATCTAGGGACTCTGAAGTTAATGGAGGAAAGCAATTCAGGACAATCAATGTGTGAGTTTAGAATATTGTAAATCAATTTTAAATCTGTTTTAATTCTTTGATGGGAGGGATCAGGGGTTGACAGAGAAGGTAGGATCGAACAAGTAGGCATGTTGCGGAGGTCTGCAACCCTGTGTTTTACAATTCTGGCGAAGAAGCTAGTGATACTGTCGAGAGAGGCGAGATTGGTTGGAGCGATGGACCATATGGGCGAGCAATATCCAGTGATTGGAAGGACAAATGCTGTGAAGTATGATTTCAGAGCTTGAGGATCAGTTATTTCTGTGTAGCAGTAGAGGAGACCTAATAGGGATGGCTTTGCTCTTGATTGAATTAATGTGGTCCGAGAAGTTGTTTCCTATCTGTTAAGACACCTAAATCCTTCTCAGCCGAAACATGTTGAAGAGGCTCATAATTAATAAGTTCCAATGTGTTAATTATTGCCTGAGAAATATCAATCAATGGTGAATCTTGCAATACATATAAATAAATGCACGATTATTTGTTTTTTTTTGTATTGGCTGTTTTTCATGTTTGGGGATTTGACTCCTAGGGGCTCTATTCTCAAAACTCCATGCTAATTCTTGCATGTGAAAATAGCAAACTGTCGTATGATTTTGTAGACCTTTTGCATGCTACACAGACACTCAATATTTTCCAATCAATAATATCACGAGCAAGATGTGACAACTCGAGGACACTGAATCGACTAAACCTTACAATAAAATTAGTACATTTGCATGCGATAATTAAATGGTGTTGTGACAATAAACCCCCGGGTATTCTTACAAAAATTGCATGGCCAAAACAAAAAATGGGACAATATAAGGTGTAAACAGTGGAATGTAGAAGAGAGAAGTTATGCGGAGAGTTAACTTTTGAGTCTGTTTGTTGCTGAAGATTGAGCATAACTTGATAGGCCTAGAATTGTTGATATTGTTATACTATTTTTCATGCCCTTAAAAAATAACTATTCCAAATATTGTACCAATATGTACTGCAATATTTACTATTCAACCAAGATGTAATCCAATTCATGGCATTGATTTTTCAGATCAAGGAACATTTGACTCCCCTCGAAATAATGGCGGCGCTTATTGGAGCAGTTACCCATGACCTAGATCACCCAGGAGTAAATCAGCCATTTCTTATCGCCACATCAAATCATTTGGCTGCCCTCTACGAGGTATGCTTCATCTTTTTTCTTTCAGTTTTGATTGTCTCACCATGTAATTCAAGTATTATTTTTGAATCGTCCTCTGTTGCTTAAGTAATAAGTTGGCAGGCCATGATTGCCAAACTTGGGATCAGAGATGATGTGACCTGGCGTTGTGGTTATTGTTCCCCAAGCTCTTAAGAAACTCTGCAGGTATGTTTACTCCTTCTGCCTTCAGTCCTTTTCGTCCTGCAGTACTCTTTTCATTTCACTTTCAAGGATATCTGGTCCTATGCTATCCCTGTCAGTGTTGTCTTCCTCTTCAATGTCTAATGTACTGGGCCTTATTTCATTACCATAAAGCTCTTTAACATATTCCTTCCACCTCTCTTGGATCACTTTTGGTTCTGCAATCAACTTTACTGTATTGTCTGTTAACGTTGTACTCCCTTTCCCTTACTGCTACCTGTCAGTTCCTTTACTTTCCAATATAATGCATCTGATCTCCCCTCTATTTGAAATTTCTGTATTGAGTCGACCTGTTTTCTCCTCCAAGCCTCCCTGGCTTTCTTTGTTTCTCACTCCATGATCCACACCCAGGATTTTATCAGTCTTCTCTCGATACTTCTTCTTCATTGCCCCAGTTAATGCTTCTGTATTCCACTTTTGTACCCTCTTATCCCTTCTTATCTTTTTGAATTTAACGAAGCACTTGATGACTAATAAGTTGTGATCTGAGTCTACATTAGCCCCTGGATAGGTATGTGAGTTTTAGCAGTATTCCAGAATCTGTGTCTAACCATAATATTATCTTCCTCGAACCTGTCTCTCACAGCTTTTTCCAAGTTTTCCCTTTGTCAAGGATGATGCTTGAATTTTGTGGTCACTAGATTATTTCTCTGGCAAAATTCCACAGCTTTATCGCCGCTGTCATTTCTTCTTCCTAGCTCATAATCATCCACCTCCTCTCTTCCTTCACCCACCATCGTTCCAATCCCCCATTACTACCAAGTTCTTACTCCCAGGAATGCTACCTATTATTTCCTCTAGCTGATCTTACACACCATCTACCTCCTCCCCTCTATGGTTAAAGGTAGGCCTATAAACCTGGATTATAACTAAATTCATTGGATCCTTTAGCTCAATGTGTATTATCCTATCACTCACGTTTTTTTCAAATACACTTCTACCAAATATCCTATTCATTGCGAATGCAACCCTGCGCTGGTTTTCATTCCCTCTGCTATTTATCACTCTAATGCCATCGCTCCAGTAGTCCCCACTATCCTTCCATCTGACTTGGCGCAGGCCCATGATGTCTACACCCACCTTCTCCTTTACTTGATTTAAATTCTCTAATTTGCTCGCCCTCAGCATACTCCTGACATTCCATGTCCTTATTCTGACTGCCACAATCCTCTTCTGTGTCTTCTTTTCCTCTGCTGCTGCATTTGCCTCTACTTCAGAGCAAGGATTTCGTGTGATGGCGACGGCAGGGGCCTTACTCCCACTGCTGCTGGGCATGACACGTGGCCTAGGGGGCTGGGTCCCATAGTTGCCAGGATTCCTTTTCACATGAGAGCTGTGCATGGTTTCAAGGTTATTTAATTGAGATGGTATTCCGTGGCCTACCTCAATAGTGTTTTTTACGTGACACCATCATGTGAGAGGCCACCCCTCTGGGGTCAGATGCCTTTTTGGAGCCTCCTCACTGTGGTACAGATGCTGCGTGCAGTACCATTCATCTGTCTCCTAACCTTCGGCCTCTGGGTGGCCCTACTGGGAGTAATTACCATTGCTCCCCCCAGTTCAGCTCTAGGGATCATTGGAGCATGCAAGCTCTTCCATCATGGCAAGGTTGTAGCTTCTTTAACACCCACAAAAAATCCACTGGGGAGTAGGATGCCTCAGTAGCTTAACTGGCTGAAGAACTTGGCTTGATATCGAGGGATATGAATGTCAGTCAAGGTGGATGAGTTTCTTCTCTGTTGATTTCATCCACTTCTGTGCACTTCCTAATGACTTAGTAAAGAAGGAAATGCCACAGCTAGTTTGCAGTACCCTCAACATTTGTAATCCACTATCTGTTTCAGATTCTGTAAACTATCATTCATTTCCTGCAGCTGTCTGAATTGGTAATTTGCATCCCCTATGTGTAATTGCATCACATTTAAGAATAATGTCATTGTATGAGGTGACTTGGCATGATATAAAAAGATGGAAGTACATATATGTATTTGAATTTCCAAGGATGTATGATACGTTCATATTGATTAACTTTCTGTAACCTTCTCAGAAATATTAGAAAAACTGGTGAAAACCCTGACTTATCATTGTTCCCATCAGTTGATCATACTATAGGCTAATTGTTGTGTAATGTGTTCGCGCAAAAGTAAAAATTAGCCTGCAATCTGCTGTACTTGCATAAAAGACTTTTATGTTTGAGATAATGTGCGTAGGTAGCAGTATTTCTAATATATTAACAAATTTCAATTGCAGAACACTTCAGTTCTGGAGAATCATCATTGGCGCTCAGCTGTGGGTTGTTTATTGGAGAGTGGAGTGGCAGCGCAGTTGGGATTTCGTCGAGAAGAACTGGAGCAAAACATAAGCTCTCTCATTCTGGCTACTGATATAACCAGACAACAAGAATTTCTTACCCGGTTCAAGGTTTGTGTTTTTTCTATGGCTTTACTGCAGCAGTTATCTTCGTGTTATCTGTATTTAGTTGTCTTGCTAATTTAAGCAATTAAGAATGCCTAAAAAATTACCAAATTGTGCTTTATGCTGATGAGTATGTGCAGTACTTTTGGTTAAGCTTATCACCATCATAAATTTTATTATTTTGGTAGAAACTCAAGGTGGTTTGTGATGCTATTCATGTATCACACTGTCAGTTAATTATGATATTATTTACACATCTTGGATGAGTTAACATGTTATAGATCCCATTTTCCTTACTTTTATTTCCCTTAGCCTTGGGGCTTGAACGAGAGTAGATGATCAAATGTACATATTTTTTGTAATGAGGCTATTTACTTTTCTCAATGCAAATGTTCAATGTTTTGTATCTTTCAATCTTGTTCTTTGAACCATAAATTATGTGTATCTTTGCTTTCTGAAACTCAAATTGCTTCAAATAAGGTGAAACTTCACCCAAATACGGCCTCCTGCAATGCAAATTCAAATTTACACGGGTTCCATTTACATATGTACCAAGCTTGGTCAAATTTGGGAGGGTGATTCTTTTATATTTTCTCAAAATGTGTAATTAGGATATATGGAAGTGTTACTTAAGGTTCTTGAAAATAGATAGGAAGTGTTTCTCTGGCAGGACTAGTAGAGTGCATTAATAAAACTTCAAGGCAAGTTCAGCTGCAACATTATCATGGCAGTACAGCGTAAATTAATCAGCGATGAGAAATATTTAGAAAGAGGAAGAAAAAAAGCTTGTTATAGTGTCATGGGATTCGTTGCAGACTATACACATACTCAAGGATTTCATATTTTTTCTTTTATGAAGATAATAAAAGTTAATACGCCTCAGTCTGATTAGTATTTATTAGGGTTGTGCGAGTAGTACTTTTTTAATCTTGAGTAGAGTATCAAGTCGAGTTGTAGTTACTCGCAAGTATCGAGTCGTCGAGTCGTATGAACTATGGCAATTTCCCAACCAGGCAATATAATAATGCATGCACCAACATATTCTCGCTTTCCCAATGCCCTAGTGCATTTTCTCTTCTGAACATATGGCCTGATTTAAAGGTGATAAGGAATGTTTATTGCAATCGTGACAGAATTAAGAAATGAATTAAAATTAATGTGTCTTGAACAGTTCCAATAGGACAATAGGAATGAACTAACTTCTTGTAATTTGTCGACAGTTTTATTTAATAACTACATTGGGTTGAAAACTTGTGTATCCAAAATTCCTAGGAAGAGCCCAGAGTAGTCGTAGCAATTTAAGTTAGACAACGAGCCGATTTTAGATAAATTTTTACTGTCAGAGATACCATAACATATTATGTGAGCAAATTTATAATTAATTCATTTTTATAGCATCACAAAAAGCATCAACAATAATTGTTTCTCTATCATCATTTTTACAGACAATGTGTTAACTTAAGTGATAGTGTTTCCTGAATTTAATAAATTTTCTTGGAGAGACAAACTGTAATGTTCAAGAAGTAGAATTAAGAGTAAGTTGATAAAATTGTAAATATGTAGCTCTTCTTTTGACCTCTTTTTGGAAGGGTTTCCAGTCTGTGCTGTATCTTCATTACTTTACTTCAGCCATTGCAGTCAATTGTTCCTGATGATGATACCCGCATTGACAGAGAAGGGTTTTAAGTAAAGAAATGAAGAAGCAGCTGAAACTGGAAGCCCTTTCAAAAAAGGAGCTTCACATTTCTTGTAAAAATCTATAATAAAAATTAGCTTGTTAAATTAATAGATGAGCTAGGTATAGGTATAGCAAAACTTGGTGGCACTCACCAGCGGAGGATTAAAGGACACTGACCGTAAACCAAGCGTTGATGAGTGGGCAAAGTTATCAAAGGACTCCCGTTCGGTCCTCTGGAAAAAGGCTCGGCCGCTTCCTCCCACATCTAATGTATGCTTTCCTCTCCTTTGCGTCATGTTCTTCACTAGCGAGTGCCACCAAGTTTCGCTACACCTATACTTAATTCTAAAATATTTTTAGTGCCATAAATTAAATATGTGGTTATTTTTATCTCTATATTTCATTTTTTAAACTTATCTATTGCCTTCCATTTACTTAGTGTAACCTAATCTGTTTCATGAAAACTTTCAACATTATTACAAAATTACGTACAATATGTTATTGCTGACATCATGGTTTTAAAAATGGCTGTCAGGGTTGGTGTGCGTGAAATAACAACTAGTGGCCGTCACTGTTGAGAGTGGCCGTCAGCTGTTTGGCTGTAAACTGACTGATCAACCTCTGTGAGATCACATTCAAATCCCAACGAGGGTATGATTTCATCAATCATATATATGTATGAATATTTATTATTTTTTTATTTGCAGCTTCAAAGTAGTTGTCGACGAAGCTTTTATCCAATGGACTGTGTAGGCATGTAGATGGAACGAAGGAAAGGCATCAGCGGCCACTTTTAGTGCAAGGCAGGAATTAATTAAAAGGAATTTCTTTGTTTATGCCTTGAGGAATACTCATAGAGATTAGTGTGCTTTGGTAAATTGCAATTTACCATTTATTTAGTAAGTTTTATTTGCCATTTTAATGTTTTATATGCATGGATATTTATATTTTTTTATGAATATAGGAGTGTTTTAGGCTTATGTGATTAATGCTGTCTTCTGATTTGTTCACTGTGCTAATACATTATAGAACAGGTTGCTTCTTTCGTTTAGCAGGAATAATTAAAATGAGTTTTTGTCTTTAAATGTAAGGTAAATGGGTAATACAGTTTGGTGGCTTTAAATATACATTTCAGATATATCTAATGCTGCATGATTAATAATTGGTTTTGTACAATAGCCCAGTCTCAAGTGACATCATTTAAAGTAATTATAACATAAATTTTGTTGTATTAATTAGTTTGGGTTGAACAATTGTCGTCTTATGAAATATGAATTATGTAGTTTTATAAGCATCCCTCTCACTCCAAGGAGCACTGTATGTTCTAAGCTCTGATCATACAGCTTGTTTAATTTCAACTTTTGCTGTCATTTCTCTCTAATATTTATTTGATTACTTCTGGATTGCATCTTAAATGAAACAAAATTTTATTTTGTGTGATGAGGGATGTCTGCAATGACTTCATTGGTTGGTACTCTTCTGGTATGAATAACAAAAAGACTTAGTTTTAATTAAAGTTTGTCCACAATGTTCGTAGCTCATTGTAAATCAAAAAGGCTTTGAAGTTAAAGAAGATGCAGAATTTTGGGGATATATGAAACGCCTGCTTAATTTGCCTAAGTCAAGGTTTAACACTTAATTACCGAAGTTGAGATGCAGAAAGTTAAAAATTCCATTCTGCCTTTTTTATTCCCATTATGCCTAATATTTATTAAAGTTCCTTTATAATTTGTAAATTAAAAATTGGCCCAACTCTTGATTTCTTGAAGTATTCCTATCCTGTCAATGCCAGATACATTTGAAATGATGATTTGATTTGACTTATGGAGTTGTTTGATGCACTGGTGAGATCATGTGCTTTCAGTGCTGAGTCAGTGTTGATGCTTAGGAGACGCCTCTCGAAAGCTCCCATTTCTCAGAATACTCTGTGTTCACCAGAGCAGTCCTCTTATGTATCTGTTTGACATTGCATGATTTTCTTTTACTGAAATACATACTGATTATTTATTTTATATGCTCTGCACATTACATTTCATGATGTTTTGCAGCGTAAGCCTCATTGGCATTTCATTGTTATATGCTTACAGGTTTTCAGTTTTTACTGTTTGTAATCTTGGCTAGACTTGGTTCGTGAAACCTAATCAGTGTTCATGTGCTAAGTACATGATCTAATAACATAGGGAGTAGGATCAAAGAAGAAGATGATTAGTGTTATGCTATAATTTTGCTTTGGATGGAAGAGAAAAGGGAAAATCAGCAGTTGAAGCATAGGATCATTCCACTCAATAGTTTGATATGCTGCCCAAAAATTGTTTTAGAATTCTTTCAATGGAGTTATTTTGTTTGCGAGTAATAGACAGCCTGGACAAAATTCACTTGCTAGTTCCCAGCTTGCTCTCCCAGGATGAATGGCTCAATGCTCATGGATCAAACTCATTGTATACCATGGTGAAAAATGTTTTAGTCTACCTGATGTTAATTTTCTGTATCTTTGGTGGCTGTGCATGGCCATACTAATTTTCTCCTGTCAATTTCAATAGAGGTACCTTGATGGGGATATCCTGGACATGAGACGAGCCACGGATCGCCACTTCATCTTGCAAATTGCTCTCAAATGTGCTGATATCTCGAACCCTTGCCGTCCGTGGGAAGTGAGCAAGAAATGGAGTCACAAGGTCTGTGAAGAGTTTTTCCGGCAGGGTGACTATGAGAGAAAACTAAATCTTCCTGTGACATCTCTCTGTGACCGCCACACAACATCAGTACCAAAGATTCAAGCAGGTAATTGAGATTTATTATGTAACTAGCTGTTACCTCTGGCTTTGCTTGCCCTATAAGTCTTCATGTTATTATATTATGTAAGGTTGTTACCCTCTTTCCACTTATCACCTTCCCCTCTTTCATTGAAGAAGAAGGGGATCATAGAATTGTAAAAGATTAATGAAGGCGACCTGATGATGGAGTTAGAGCATTGAAACCCTGGGTCTTGAGTTTTATTTATTAAGTGCTATTGAAAAAGTTGACCTTTATTAAATATTTTTCATGATGGAATACCACTTGATTCTGACTTTGGAGTTGAGCAAGTTTAAATTATGTATGACTTGAAAAGAAGGCGTAATCATCATTCCAATGCCTAAAATATACATATACCAAATCATCATCAGGTGCATGTTTGGAAGACTCACATAATCTTCTTGTATCTTCAGCCAGGTCAGAGTTGGATAATGTTAATAAAACTGATGATATCAGGCCTGACATAGTGGAAATGATGGATATCCAAGTTGAGAAAAACCAACTTCATAATTTCCACAAACTTTATTTCGCTGGCACGACACTCATTTCACCACACTGCGGCATAAAATATTATGCCACAGTGTGGTGAAACGTGTGTCGTGCCAGCGAAATAAAGTTTGTGGAAATTTCAAAGTTGGTTTTTCTCAACTTGGATAGTGTTGACTGAAATTTTTACACTTGACTCAAACATCATCCACAGGATCTCTACCCTGAATTCCATGTGTATGTCGAATATCGAAATTTTGGTTGAGGTATGCCTTTGACCAGGTTTAAGAGTGAAGGAGATTTTCAGCTTCTGATGTGCTGTGAAAGCACCAGTTCTTACTATGGCACTATCTTGGTCTTCAATGAGGAATAGGTTCATGTCATGCGTGTTACCGTTGGCCTTTTGTCTGGTCAATGTTTTAAAATTTTATGTGACTTGCTGGCTTTTCTTTTTTTTAATACAGTTCTCTTTTTATCCCTCAAGGCTTTTTTCGGTTTGTGGTGGCTCCACTATTTGATGAGTGGCATAGGTTTCTGCAGACTTCATTGTCCACAGAAATGATCAACTATCTGAATGCAAATCGTTCCCGTTGGGACAGCCTCGTGCAGCAGGAACAGGCAGAAGAAACTCGGACAGAAGTCTCTGATGCCGAACTTCCAGAAGTGGATGATGTGGCAGATGTTTCCACCATTGACGATGCTTCGCCAGATAATGACATTGTTCCATCACCCCCTTTGCTGCACGCCCACGGGGAGGATAGTTTGTGGTACCAGAGGGTGGGTCGGAGGCACTCGGTGCCACTGAGTGCTCCCAGGGAACCGACAACCACGGCATTCACCATCATCAGGAGAGAGAGCCTACCCGGAGAAGGGCACCCTCGGAGGCTCCCCTCGGATGCCATACTGCACATAGAAGATGTCGAGGAGGGTGACATATCACATGCTGGGAATTCCCTCTCCCTCTGCTCCATCTGCAGCGGTGGCACTGGAGAGGAACGACCTGTCAGTGCTGACAATCTTTTGCCCGAGCCAAGTATTACGTCGATGACCAGCAGTCGAGAGGCAAGCCGTATCAGTGGTGTCCTGCACGGAGCAGGCGTGGCAGTGGGCAGTGGAACCAAGTATTTGACCAGGCAACAGACTTTCCCTCCATTGCAGCCTGTCGGGTATCCCTTTTCAAGACTGAGGTATATGTCCACCACAGTGGATATGTCAACCCACGATGAGAGGACCAATGAAGACGCTCCATCGACCACGGATACTTCATCCCACACGAGTGCAGTGTCGTCGCCCGATGGCAATAGCAAGTGTGAGGCGTTTCTGAAAGGTAGTGGGTCTAGGGACAGTGGGCGTTCGTGGACTGTGGGGTCACCGAGGGAGGGGGGGAAGAGGGAGCCACCCGATGGTGACGTGGGCTCGTCGAGGGAGCGTAGCAAGTTGGCCCGTCTGGAGGGGGGATGTCCCATCGAGGCGGAGGTCGACTCTCCCCGCCGTCAGCAGCAGGTTCTGCAGGTGGGGAAGGAGAACCGAGACCCTGGACAGCCCTGTGGGAATGCTTCAGCCGTCGCTGGTGAGAGTGCCGTGAGTCAGGAGGCAGAGCAAGAATGGTCTAGAGCCAGTGCTCACCGAAAGTCCATGCCTCAGGTGAGTTCATATTATATTGTGCAGCAAAGTTACTCACCTCTGCCAAAACAATGGGAGCTCTCCGTTCAAGGTGTTGAAGTTAGAGCAGTACAGAACTCATCAATGCACTTCAGTTCACTTGAATAATGATGAATTGAACAATGTATGCAGGCAATGCATTCAGTTGTCTCTGCCATTAGGTTGCATTCTGTTGGGTCACTATAATTATATCCAATTTTTTTTAGGTGCACTCAATTTTGAACTCTTTTAGACTGAAAATACCTAAACCAGTTTTGATCCAATTTGCATTAGCATTTAGCTTTCAGTTTCTTCATTTACTAAATGGTAAAAAAAGTTAAAAAAACTTTTATGTTGTGTGTGCTATTGAATTGGTAGTCGAAAAAGTGCAATTTTTTTTCTCTATTTGCTGTAGTTCTACTTTGGGCCATTGTACAAGGTCACACACTCATTCTGGCTGCACCAAATGTTAGCACAACATGGATGGAAGGGTTATTAACTATTATATGAGAACTTAACCTGTATAATATGGATTCTAAAAAAAATTTGTCCCTAATGTGAAACAACATTTTCTTGTTTCCTGGAGATCTGACAAAGATTTACCTTATTTCATTTGAAGTATTAAGGTACTTATGTTTAGGGAATACAAACTTTTTCATTACATGCAATTGTGAAGGAATCTGCTGGCCTCTTATCTTCAGCAGTCGAAATGCAATATGTTTTCATCCTTAAGGGCTCCATGAACATGCAATAGGACAATCATCGAGCCAATGAAAAGTGAGCCGAATCATTCCGCATCCAGATGATCGCCGCACCCCAATCTACACATACCCTGCCACACGGCAGAAAGTGGTACCACATAGATAAACACGGCCTGCTTAAGTAGCATTTTCTTAGTCACAACAAATACGCCAAAAGAAAAATGCATGTAAATAACAGAGAGAGGACAAAATACATGACTAATGAGTATTTAGGTATAACTCAAAGGAATTGTACACCTTAACAGCCAAATTGCTTGCTGTTCCAGAGAATCCCGAACTTCACCAGGTACGATGTGTAGGCTTTGTTTAGTTAGTTAGAGGGACCTTAGAAATACCCCTCGAGGGGGTTCTTCAGGGCTCTACTTACTAAACGCGCTTCCCGTTAGGGAAACACAGGCTTTGTTTAGTATGAATTTTTCATTCCCCCAACTTTCGATAGTTTACCTGCAAATAATGGTTAACAATGTCCAACGGAATGAAAACCTTTAATGGCCGACCGTGGATTAACAATTGGTGCCTTCAGTGTAAAATATTCCGTTATCATGAAGGTGGGATATGAGTTTCCCGGCTACTGTGACACACGAATAAGCACATATGGACTAATAATCCACTTGATCGTAGAATTTATTTATTATTTAAAAAATATCCAGAACAATTTGGACAATATGTACATACTTACCAAAGCTTTACCAATAATCCACTTGATCGTAGAATGTATTTATTATTTAAGAGACTTGTTTTTCATGCTTAGCTTGACACTGTTAGCCTTCATTGAAGCGTAGCCAGATTTTCAACCTGACACGAAACAAGTCTTGCACCTATTGGCCAATGCTGCTAAAATTATATTAACAACTTTGGATACACAGTTGCCCACGATGGTGACAAGAGGTCTACAGAAAATGGTTAGCACGATCACATCTGACCGAGATATTCACCCTCTTATTATATCGCACACTATGTTTACCATTAAAGAATAAATTGCAAGCACGGTATCTCGGATGTGGGCTTATTTTCTGCATAATCGGTAAATAATTGGCTCACTGGCACAAAACTCCCATTACTGCATTTCAACAACAAACTGAAGACCCCGAACACCACTTGCGCCATCACCTGGTAAAAATTGTAAAGTTAAAATGCGGAATTTTTGGGATCAACTTCATACGTGCAGCGCCATCTTCCGATGATCGTCCTTATTATTTGTTCATGATGGGCTCATAAGTTTCCAATTTCAGCTATTTTTGCTCAAGTTATGTAAATTTTTGAGTCTTGGTACATCTGAATTTTTCTCAATCCAAAACCCCTTTTTCACATAAATTGTATCTCTGAGTATGCTTGAGTAGAAAGACAGGTGTTCCCAACTAGAAAGACAGATGTTCACGTCATAGTCATGTGTCAAGTTTGTGTACAAGTGGCAGTGACACATCAAGAGAAGTGTGTCGCAGCTCCAAGGGGACTTCCTTCTGCTGCTGCCTCCTTACCTCATTCAATTCACCAAGTCTTGCCTTATGTCTCTCCCTTAAGATTCTCTGCGGTGAAGGGTATACTTCTGATGGTAAAATCATGGTTATACAGTAGCTACTCAATAATACAAAGCAGGATAATACAAATTGTCGAATATATGAAGCAAAACTGTCGGCACCGACCAAAAGCCTATATTAAATACGTGGCGCTATTCGATAATATGAAGTTTCGAAAGTACGAAATTTACGATGTTACTAACTTTGACCCTGGTCCCCAGGGAAAGTGGATTTCGTTTTTACGAACCATGGTGAAAAACTGCATCAGAAAAACTTTTTAAAGACGCAGACACCTAGCAAATCAGCGTTGACGAATTTGATGCATCAAACGTGTGAAATGCGTGAATGACAGTGCATTCTTCTCTCTGGCACTCTTCTAACTGTTGGCAGTATTTCCGTAATGGAAACAATTCCCATTGATTAAAACTCACGAGCGGCACCACATGTTATACTCGCTGCCCAAGGTCCATAAAGGGCAGGTCATGACACGCACTTGCCTAATGTAATCTGGCATCTTGATTCTCCGTCGTGGCGGGGATTCAAATTTTGCGTGCAAATAAACTGAGAACATAGATACCAAGAATCACGATGTACTTTCTTATTTGGCAATGTAGAGCTATGAAATGTTAGGTATTCATAGACAATACAATGGTGATTGATAGCATGGTTGGACTTTAACTCTACGGTCTTCGGTTCGACTCCGGAAAAATTGTCAATCCATGGCTCAAAACTTCGTACTTGAGCGCATCGCGTGCGTAAGTAAAAAAAGATACGATTTACTTTCTTATTTAGCAATGTAGAGCTATGAAAGTTTAAGTATTCATAGACAATACAATAGTGATTGATAAAATGGTTTAACTTTAAGTCTACAGTCCTCGGTTCGACTCGGGAAAAATTGTCAATCCAGTTATGGCTCAAAACTTTGCACCTGAGCGCATCACGGGTATAGACACAAAGAACTACGATTTACTTTCTTATTTAGCGATGTAGAGCTATGAAGTTTTAGGCATAGATAAAAAATAAAATGGTGATTGATAACATGGTTGGACTTTAACCACTTCCCTGACGGTTTTTTTTACAAAAATGGTAAAAAAGTCATTTTTTAAATTTCAGATTCAGAAGCATTAAAGGGAGACAAATCCGAAAATGTTTTCCTTAATTTTTTATTCCAAATAACTAATGATTTAATCAATAATTTCTGAATGTTGGCCCTTGACTTAAGAGAATTAGGCCACCTGCTAATCAGTATAACTTTCCGTCCCATAAACCTTAATTAGACATCGAATGAGGAATACATTAATTTATATTACAAATAAAATACCTTGCCGACAACATTAATGTTAACTATTAATTTTAGTCCATAGTACATCAAGAAACAACGTACAAACATTCATGGGAGTTAGGCAACCCGCATGACGACGACTTTCGCTCTGAAAATGTTATAACAAAATTCATTTTATGACAAAAAACAAGAAACTTTAATTCTTTTACTTGATTCTCTTTGAAGAGAGCTAGAATCCCTTTCCTCAGTGTTCCATACGAGTCAGTGGAGTGTGAAGCGAGCAAATCGGCTAGATCTGGAGACGTATAAAAGTTATCCGTCATCAGGCAATATCATAGGCCAAATAATGGCTTCATTAGAGTCATCATCACTTTTGAGGACATCGATAAATGGGCAAAGTCTTTATCCAACACAGTCCCCTTTCCCGTGTAAATTGTCGTTGACCACACGTATCCAGTTCTCGATTCACAAAGAACAAATATTTGCCAAATGAAGCTCTTTTCATAGGCATGAACTGCCGCCACCCCAATCTTCCCTTGTACAAGAGCAGGCTCTCGTCAATGGTAACAACCGTCTCTCGTGTATGGAGTGCCTTGAACTTTTCCTCCAGCTTCTGGCAAATCGGCCATATTTTATTTAGTTTGGCATTGGGGTGTGTTTGGGGATCAAATTCGTTATTATAGGCAAAATGTAAATATCGTCTTATTTTTACGAATCATCGGTAAGACATTGTGTGTCCAAATAAGGGAGAGGAAAGTATAGGTCTCATTGACAAATAAAACTCAGTATCTGGCTTCTGCACTCTGCTCTGTAGCATTAAAAGAGCAAAAAACACTAATTTCTGAGCTTGTCACAGCTCACCACTGATTTACGCTAGCACTGCTCGGCCCCGCTTTTTCACGCAAATTGTTACTGGTACAGTGATTAGTTTACAAGGCATAAAGTCAACAATTTCATCGTTGAAAAAAATATTTTAGGGAATCTTATTCGGGAACCAGGTCGAAGTTCATCGAAGAATTACCTTCAAAAAGAAACCTAGGTGGTACCGGAGGAGGATTCGTTGAAATCATTTCCTCCCACTCCACATCCCGCGAATGTTCCGCTGTGCCTTCTGATTCGGAGCTTTTTTCTCCGGAGAGAGTCGACTAGGAGCCAGGAACTTCATTGTCCATAACCTTGGAATCTCTACTGGTCAACACTGATTCCTCTCCAGAATCCATTTCTGATTGCCAAATGTTTCCGAGCGAAAACAAAGAATTATTTTGAACTCACCGAAGTTAAGCAATGTTGGGCCCGGACGGTGGTTGGATGGGTGACCATACATACCTTCACTGTGATGCTCTTGTCACCTGTCTGCATGTGGCAGACAGACATGGGGTTGGCACAATGGACCGAGAAGGTCTAAGGTCCTAAAGTCCCAGGAACAGGCTCCTATCGAAGGCCCCCCCTACAAACAATCTATCTATCTACTGCCACACAAGATATGGAGGTAACCTAAGACTAGGGACCGGAAAAATAGCATCTATTTTTATCAAAATTAGCATATATTTTTTATGAAATTAGCATCTATTTTCCTGAAATTAGCATCTGTTTTTTATCATCGAATAACCTATAATTTAGTTATCAATTCTTAAGCTATTGTGCAGAATATGCAAATATATCATTGCTTCAATCAATAAGTTCGTTTAAACTCATGCAACCCCTTTTATGACAAACTAACCGGACACTTTAACAATTTTTCTCTGACATAAAAGAAATGAAAAGTTCAAAAAATTATCTCAAAGTTTTAGGTAATTTATTTTAGAAAATAATTAATATTTCAAAAATTGTCACCTTGTTAACGGCTGATTTATTTTAGAAATGAATAGGACTTCATGCTAATACTCACCAATCATGTCAAAGTTTCCACGTTCAAGTACATAGAAAGCAAGCGGTCTTATAGGAAAGGGGAACTTGTGAAAGTTACAAGAAGGGAGACTTTAAATTCCCGTTTATTTACAATTTCTGTGGGCTTGGAATCGAATCGATTTGATTTTTACTGCTTTTTTTATAATTATATGTACAAGTTACTATCTTGCTTATAATTGAAAATGCTGTGAAGAATTCCAATCTGCACAATCTAGAAAATCCCACTGTTTCAATTTTCTATGAATTGCCGGAATTCTAAGAATTTTACACATTATTTTCTATACCCTACATAGCATTGAATTTCTTGTTATCTTTCTTTTTTCATTTCTTTTTCTCATTAATTAGTTGTATATGCAGTGCAACTTTTGATATGTTTTCTTAGTAATGTGTCCTTGTAAATACATGTGTGATTATAAATGAAAACTATATAAATAATTCATTATGTAAATAATTGGTTTATTTACTGATGTGATATAATAAAGTACCTATTACATAAAGTTCCGGCAACAAATGCTACAATAATGCAAAATTCAAATTTACACTAATTTCAGAAGGAAGAATATGCTTATCTAAAAATGTAAGTTTTGTTCAAAAACGTTTAAATAAAAATGTGCAATGCCATTTTGTTCAATGCGAATGTTTATAACTCAAATGTTACTTATTAATTATAGCATATTTCACTCTTTATATTTCGATTTTTACGTATTTGTTTCCGCCCCTGGGAGTTAGGCAACCTGCTCTTAGAGTTTTCCCGTAATCCATTTACTCGTGGTAAAAATGGCGAATATTAGTACGTTTAACTTGAAAATAGGCAAATTTGTTGCGTTCATGTGATAATAATCATAATTTTAATGGATAAAAATGGGATATTTCACAAATAAAATCATGAAATGATATTTTTATTGCTATTTCCTACTAGTTTTTTGTATTCATAACCTCATTTCGCATATTTACTAATTTCGCAGATGTTTCGCTTTTATCCCTATTTTTTGCTGAAAATTCGCGTTTATCGCAACATGCGATTTTTTCCGGTCCTTACCTATGACTTATAACAAGCAGAAAATGCTAAGTAAAGTGGTCTTTCATCACTTAAGTTAAAAAGAATTAAAATCAATAATGTATTTATGTACTAGGTATTATTAATATTACTAATAGAATTACTTTGCAGGAATTTTAATACACTAAAATATGACATTTCACCAGGTTTGACTGCACAAGAACTTCATTCTGGGTCCAATATCTAATTAATTTTTGCGCTGAGGATTTTCTTGCTGGTCACTTTTTGTTTCTGGTTCTTTTTTGTTTCACTTCTGGTTCCAAGGTCAAGAACTGGTGGAACCAAAAACAGAAAAACACAGCCATCTTTGAAAAATATGTATCATTTTGTCATTGAATATGTCATTGAAATTTTATAGCTTGCTGCTAAATAGTGTTATTGTTTTCTATTATCGTATTTTTTACCATTCTTTTATCTGTTTGAATACTGCCTGGATGATCTATGTAATCTGATGTGCCTCAAACTATGTATTTTGACAAAATCATGTTTCTTGGGCAAATAAATCTATGATTATTATCATTGTGACCTGATTCTTATTACAGGGTATGTCCCGACTGCAGTGCCGCAGGGGCTCGGCACCAGTGGGCTTACTCAAGCTTGAAGAGGGAGCCGTGGCTGCACCAAAGGGTTCTGTGCTGCCGCCCCTATCTCCCCTTTCACCTGCCCTGGAATCTGCTGTGGGAACCGTTCTCTCTGCCATGGTCCTTGGCCACCCTGAGAAGTCATGCCGACGCGGTTCAATGCCAGTGGAAGTCCCACGACAAAGTAAGCATTGGCATTCTCAATACTTCAGATTTTACTCTTAATGGTGCTTTTTATTGCAATGCGTTGGAGTTGCACTGATGTTAGCATTAATTGACTGCACTTGCTGGAAGCAAACCATTAAAATTGAGGTGTTTGAATGGCTAAAAACTTTGATCTAACATAAAATAATGTAGAGCAATCTGCACTCTGATAAATATTAGAAATAATGTGTTCTTAGTCTGTAATCTGGCATGTTTCAGGCATTTGTTGTTGGATTGCCTTTCATCCTGAGTTAATTTTTATGATTGTTCCTTTTGAGATCCCATAGTTGATAATTGACTGCATTGTGCGTGTCTGATGCAATCCCATATGCATTAGTGTCCATGGGAGGTTTTGAAGGAAAATTCTCCTTTTTTGTTGTTCATTTTCTTAATTCCTCTTTTGTACGTCACCCCTTACCCATTTCTGTTCGTAGCTTCTGACTTTTTCTTTCTTTAAGTAATGTTCTGCCTTGCTTCTTTGCTTATAAATGTAGCCAGTCAGTTATCCTGTTTGGTGTATTTTTTTATTTTTAGCCATTTTCTCTTTACCTTTCTACTCAAAGAAGTTAATTTCTGCTAGTGAGTCTCTCTGCTTGATATCCAGCATGGCAATCCCTCTTAATTGTATGCTGCAGGCACCTTCACCATGCATGTGCCACTTATTATCAGAATGAGATAGCGTAGCCATAGAATCGTTATTGAACTTAAGAGAATATATCCTCTTGGCAGACTCTGGATTAAAACTGTCAGCGTTTGTATCCACAATCCGGAATCCTAGCATCACTAAACATTTGTATTCTGAGCAATCCCTGGGATTTGAGATTTTAGGTCCACATTACTCTTGTCTGACTTGTTTGTTTCAAGTTCAAAAGTGGGTGTTCAATGGCTAAGGGGACCCAAATTTTTGTTGCTGTGTGTTGGTGGAGGTGTTGGTGGCAGTGCCAAGGGAAGGTGGAAAATACGTAACTCCAAGGCTAATGCCTTGGCCATCCTTGCCTCACAATGCTTTCACCAGTGATGTGATCTCTTATGAAAAAGTACGAAAACTTCCAGTATCTCAAGGCTTCTGAGTTCATTCACAAAACCAAAATGGTCTTTCACAAAAAGGGTCAAAAACTTATCCAGCACATAAAGGAATGGGCAAAATGGCAGTCGATCTGAAAAAGTTTTACTTATACACATGCATAGTACAAAATTATTTTTTTAGTTAAAAATAGATATTCTGGTGCAGGATACGGCCACTAATTGGTAGAGGGGTATGGGAACGGGATGAGGGTGAGATGTGCAGGACGTGGATGTGAAATGTGGTAGGACTTATAATTAGGGCAGGCCCCAGGCGTGGAGCTCTGGTGCAAAGGCCGAGTGTATCTGCATCCCCTCATTTACTTGACAAAGTCTGAAATTGTATGAATAGAAATTAACGAATTTAGTACCCAACTTCACAGTAACAGATAATTGTGTACAAGTATCTCGAGTGCAAAACCACAACAAATGGGCAATTTCACCCCTCTTCAGTCGGAAACATTACAGAAGCGGATAGTTTGTTACTGGTGGGTGTGTTATAATGCGCATACATAGCACCATTTTAGTTCACATCCCTGTTTTTCACTCTTGTTTTGTGTGTGAGCTTTGGGTACAACTGTTAAAAGTGAGTCAAATATCATTTTCTCATTTTCTTCTGTCGAATCTTATTCAAATCATGAAATCACATATCATTTCAATGCCGAAACAATCACTGTTTTGAAGCATCACCATCATTCTAATTCACTATGTGGCCTTATGTGACTTGGACTCACAAGTTGGTTGATGGCGAAAGAGGAAGGGCAAATTGAGTTGAGGTTGCTTGGTTGATAAGTCATGATGCTGTGAAGAAAACTATACAATCTGTCAAGAAAACTATACAAAATGGCAGAAAAAGGCATTTTTAGTTGGGAAAAATCATCTTTATTTATTGAAGGGAAACATCTCATACGGAGAAGAGCAATATTTGTACAATTACACCAGTCTTGAAGAAATATAGAGATCATATCATTGTTTGAGTGTGAGCTGTCACTCACTCAGTGATTCAACCCGAAGGTTGGTTTGGATAGTTGAGGGTAGAGCTTACCCCGGACTAAGCCATAGGCGTGTGAATTTCACACATTCAGGGTAGGGGGGCCAGTTTCTTTCCCTGGGCCACCTCGCACTCCGAGGATTTTGTTCAGGGGCGTCCAAAGGCTTCACCCGGATTTGAACCCGGGACCCTTCAATCAGTAGCCAAGCGCTCTACCCACTAGGCCACCACGCTTCTCATGTGAGCTGTAGCTGCATCAAAATAATTTTACCTCTTCCATCCTTTGAAACCTTGAACATTTTTTCAAATGAAAAGTAATGGCATATGTATGTACATATTTTAAAATTGTGTTAGCTTTGTTGAATATGTTCACCAGAAATCAAGGGCCTTCATAGATTGGATTCTGAGTCGAATATCCACAGCAATCGTGAAATCATGATGTCAGAGTCAAAATAGCCTTTGGAATTGAAGAGCAGTTAATCTCTAGCTTCTCACCGAAGATGGTGAAATTCGCCATGAAAAAATCATTTGACTTGACTGGGATTCAAACCCGGATCTCCCAAGTGCTGGTCAAGTGTGTTAGCCACAGTTACACCACCAAGATTTCTTAATTCAAGGCAAATTTCAGTTCAAAAATTCTCTCTCTTCTGGTCTCTGATTAATCACTTCTGCAGCAGTTCCTGATTATATATCTTGAAATTGCCATTTATTGTCGCAGGCACTGATGTATGGTTGCTTCAGCACTTGAAGCTCAACTCATGTCCAGGCATTCAGTCATCATTGTATGTATTCTGAACCTGGGATGTGTTTGGCCCAAAATGGCTCTGTTTACCCACATCGAGTGTCCTCGTATATTCAACTGGAAAATTCTGGAAGGAATATTTATTTATGAAGGTCAGTGTACATAATACATAGTTAATATCAGTTGAGTAGGAGTTGATATTATGAGAGGAGCTGCCAATGAGTCAGAGATCGAGTTCTGTGCTGCCAGGTCAGGTCTGAATGGGGGATAAGTTCTCGCATGGGAGTTAAATCCCCTCAAAGTTTTCAGCGCACAAGTTCACAGAGTCTCACGTGAAGATCACAATGCTTGAGGTAATTATGAGTGAGTTTCACCAGTGCAAAAGGATTTACATTAGAACTTAGACCAAATTTTGAAACCTTGTTGATTAGTTGTTTTGAGTGCTTTTCATTTACAATCTGTGATAGCTGACTATCAAGGCAGCTGTTAGTGGTTGCCAAATGGACCAAGGAAGTGCACCTCCAATGTGGCTTTTCATTCATGCACGTTCAGTTTCTCAGGGATCAGATGTGTAGCTGTGAATCAACCTCCACTTGCTGCAAACAGATGCACTTGTTGTAATTCATTTGTTGGCCTTGCCCCTGAGAGGATAGCCAGGAATAGTTGGCTCTTCCAGCAAATGGAAAGTGTTGCAGTGTGGTGATCCCCATCCATTTCTGGCTTTTGCAGCTAATGGAAAACCCCAATTATCCAATTTATATTGACAAATAAACCATGATTACATATTATGCTGTTTTATGCTATGTTGAATATTATTTTTATGACCACTATGCATTAATTTAATGAATAAATGTTGCTCAAGACTCTTCAAGTTATTCCCATCAAATAATAGCATTGATTGCTGGAAGTGGTTTAAGGATGACTTCCCATATAATTGATATTTATGTGACAACTTGATTAATTGGAATATACTGCATTTGGAATAGTTATGTGGTTGAAGTTTAAAACAATCTTTCAATGACCTTCCATTGGAATATTTGCAGGATTATGAACATCATGAATGAATTTATATCACCATTCATTTTCTTCTCTTTGTTTTAATCTAAAAAACATTAATTCAGTAATGTGTTCAAAGTTAAATCATCAAGTCTGTTGCACTTAATTCCTATATTGTGCATTGATTGCCGTATTTTGATTCAAATAATGAAATGGAGGATTATTAAAACAATATCGAGTGAATGAATGCAAAAGCATAGCAGACTCTTCTTTGCTGTGGAGAAAATTTCCCTTTCAAGAATCTGTGTTGGATGATTTTTTCCATTTTGTCCATACTTATTCTCATGTTTACATCTTGGCAAATATTTTGTACATTCAATTGCATTCGCCCTGGGAACCTTTCATAATAATATGCCTGTATGTAAATAAATATGAATATTTACCTATTTATTGTATTTTTTCCTCCATCTGGGAAAGCTTTATAAATGATAATTCTGAGAGTTGCATGGCCTAACAGGATCAGCATGGGATCAAGTTAATGTGCTGGTGATTGACTTAAGTTGTAACCTAAAATTTGCGGTGGGGAGTACAAGTGGTGGTGTTGACTAATTCTTGAATGATTTCTGCTAACACACAGGTGTGTTAAGGTCGCTGGGATCAAAAGAGAATACCCTGCCCCCCTCGTGCATGGCAAGGAGGTCCTCACTCCCCTATGATTTAGTTCGACACAGTTCCTCCAGCCTCCTAGAATGCTTAAATTTTCAATCAGGTAATGTTATTATCCAGGAGGTTTAGGTTACCTCAGTTGGATCAACATATTCTGAATTTGTGGTCTTCCCTATGAAAAATTATAATAATAATTATTATTAATATTATTACTACTATTATCTTTTAATTAAAAAAATGAACCAAATTAAATTGTATAGATTATGCTTAGAGCTGTCATTGGAAAAATGGTGATCTCATGTGATGCATGTTGCTGTGAAATATTTTCCATTTTAATGGATATACATGTCAAATACATTTTTATTGTAAATAAAGTAAGTGATTGTTTCCTTGAATTTTGTTTCATTTTAACAAAAAATAATACCTCTAGGATAGTTTTCTGACAGTATTCTTGTTGTTTGGCGCAGAAGAGTTATATCTTAACAGCCAAATGTATAATGATGGGCAGGCCCATTGTAATATCATGCCATGTGGATATGTTCTCTGAAATCACGGTGGGCATGCTTTGGTAGGATAGCTGACAAATGGAGAGGAATGGGGAAGTTGGATTGTGCAAAAAATAAGAGATGCAAATGTGAATGCATTGCGTGTCAGGGCACATAAAAGGTGTTTGGATTGATGGTATTAGTTGAATGAGTGAGTGTTAGATGAGTGGTGAAGAATTTCTTGACTATATTTGCCAAATGACATTGGAGGTATCAATTTGTATTTGTCAGGACTGGAGAGGAGGAAGGATTGCAGTTCACGCCTAGCGGAAGTGCAGCAAAAGCTTGACCCTTGCAATGTGGATAAGTCGGTGGTGGAGGGTGTTGGGGAGGGAGTGGTGGGCGAGCGCCACTGGCAGCAGCCCCCCCGCGACAGATGTAGTTGGGCGCCCTCGGACGAGTGGGCCACCGCCCGCAGGCGTCTCTCTCCTCCTCCTCCGCCAGACGCGACGGGCGTCGTGGGGGGGCGAGGAGCAGGGGGCGGCTCGAGGAGACAGCTCCCCTCCCCACAGGTGACGTCTCCCTCCTCCCCCCTCCCCCCCCCGGCTGCCCCTGGCCGTGCCAAAAGAAAAGTCCTCGAGAGGCGGAGCTCTGGGGGGCCCGAGCTGTTTAGCGTGGGTGGCGGGGTGTATGAGGGGGTCGGGAGGACGGCGGTCAGTTGGATGGCTTGGCGGGAAAAGTCAGACTGTCGCCCCTCGGAGGAGGAAGGCTTGGCGGGGGATGTGGAGGAGGATGGGCGGCTCTCATTGTTTCAAACGGCTCACATAGGGAAGTGGTGTCGCCGGAGGGGGTCGCTGCCCGTGGAGGCTCTGGCTTCGAGCTCGGGCGTGTGAATGCACGCGTTACTCTGTCTGTGTAAGTTGTGTGGTGCTGAGGAGCTGTGGTGGAAGGCCTAGTCCTCATTGGAAGGTCGTGATCAAGTTAGCTGAATAAAAACTCGACTGTTGTGAACGATTCTTCGATGACTGATGGCTCCTTATTTATTTCGTTCTGGACCATTTACTTTCAGATAACCAATGGAGAACTGATGCGAAAAATCTCTTTCACCAAGAATGTGTTTAGAATTTTTGTGTGTGTTAGACTGCTTAAGCAGTAGTACATATATTTTTTAATTTTTCTATCTACTGAAAGTATTATTGCCGTTCGCTAAAGTGTGATTAACTCAAGGAAACGATGATTGTAAAAGAATTAAAGTGAGGAGAATTATGTACGTGAGTGCATGACGAATGTAAGAGGTATTCCCACTAGGTACCTAAATATATACACGTGAAATATCTTGAGCACATGTGAAGTCTTTGATGAGGCAAAGAGGCTTTTCAAAATGTATTCACCTCTTTATAAAATGATGTGTAACATGGTTTTAAATTTTTTTATAAATCAGTTACATGTGATGTAGATGACTTTGACGATTTTTGCGTGATAGTCGTGAAAGATTATGAAGGAGTCATAGGTATTTGGTATTTGTTAATTGAATGAGAAAATAATTTTGAGGTTTTCTGTACATTGTGGGGTTATTAAGGATTAAGATAAGACTGAAGATGCATGATCTATCAATGGCCGTCCCAAAATGGCTTGCATTTACTGTGTTTTCTTCGATGAAAAATGTTGGCTTTGTGGAACAAAGAAATTGCCTCTTTGAGAATTTAGGTGATGCCATAGCTAGAAGCACAAATTGAATGGCAGGAAATCAATTTACCATTTGGCAATGCTGTGATGAAATATATTGCTCCTCTGGTCAATAATAAGCCAAGTCATTGATTAGACATGATGTTTGTTCTAGTAAACAATCTTGACATTTCTTCTCTTTGACCTCTGATCCCAGTACCTACATATTCTTTTCTTAAAATATCTATTTCCATATTCTATCTTCAGATTTTTCTCTCATCTGAAAAATATATTTTGACTCTTGGGACCAGGGTTAAGGCACAAGGACACTCACTATTTTGGAAAAATTATATTCTGTATAGTATCCTACTGGTTGAAATGTGGAACCAATTTAGAATTTCACAATCGGAACATTGAACGACTCAAAATGCACTGGCAATGTGTGTCCCGTTTCTGTCTTTGGAACTGTTTGTAACCATATTCTATTCCATTGGTGTGGGGTGTGGAGGTTCACTGCCTACGAGTCTGCTTCTCAGTAAAAGTAATCCGGGCTTTGAATTATCTCATGTTTGACTGATGAAAGGGACAGAATATGTATTTGTGTATGCATTTATGAATCACGAGAGGAAAGTAATTCAAGCCTTTGGAATAATGGTAATCCCAGTGATTTTTTTGTTTACTTTCTCTTCAAGTTTCTTGGTTTCTTTGCCAAAACAGTTACTGCATTCACATGTGAAATCTAATTGAAAGTTTATCACAATTATTCTCATGCTAGTGTTGCAAGTGGATTTGGCATGATGTTGTACTGAAAGATTCATCTGTTTAATGTGCATACCCTTTCGATGGATCTCTTCTTGATAGCAATGATGATAAAATGATTTTACATTCACGTAAAACTATCAGAACTAAGAAACATTTAGTTCTAAATCTACTTATTCAGTTTTTTTTTAAGTTTATCAATTACCAACCTAACTGTGCAGGGGCTTATCCATTGTGCAGATGGGCCTTGAGTCTAAGTAGTACATAATTGTATTTCTTCAGCCATATCACTTGAAGTCACTAGAGAGTATAAATTAGAGGATTGTTTTGGAGAAAAGTATTTCAATGTCAGCTCAAAATTGTCAAACTGCATACAGTCACAGGTGTAGGAAACATTTCAATGCATTGGATAATTTGGTTCCTAATGTGCATCATAGACTGCAATAAAGTGTCATGGCCATCATCATTTCATACGCCTAACAGTGAATGCTGTCTTAATTTTGTGGTTTTATAGTATCCTTATTTCATATTGATATGAAAATGTCAAATTGCTGCGTGTTTGAAAACAAACACTTTATGGAACTAATCACAAATCCATTGTGATTTCCTGGCAAGTGAGTTCAAAGAGTCTTTATGGGTACCTATGCTGCCATTTGATTTTTTTTCTCACTTTGAAACCAATTTAAATGAACCATAATTTATGCAAGAGTATCTTTCTCTTTCTTTCATTTTTGGTCTTCCATACTTTTTACTCGATGCATTTGATAAGGATTTTCAGTTCGTCTTTTTAATTAAGGTCTGCCAAAATGTATTTTTTGAAAGGTTTTAAGATTATTTATGAAGGTCTCATTTTCTTATAGTGATTTTATTTTTAATTTTTGAAATATCTTCAAAATACATAATTCACTCATATCTTTCACACGTGATGCCTTAATCTGCTGCATTTCCCACTGGTGTGTGCATACAAGACATGGGTAATTTGTTGCAATTTCTATCTTTTATCACCGCAGAGTTAATGAAGCTCTGCCCTTCTATATTTTTAATATAACTTAAATCCTAAGGTAATTGATTTAAACAATAATTGGAAGGTAAAAAATCTTGTTTATTCATTACCATTTGGAACCATTGGTGATAGAATTAAATGTATGTATTTCAAAATTATCGAGTATGTCACTTGAATAGATGAGGTTAGTTATTCTTTTCACTTCATGCAGGTACTTGCTTATTTGATGATGAATAACCTTGTAATAACTTCAAATAAACATTTGATAAGTAGGTAAATGAGTAAGTGAACAAATTGTGTGATAATGGTCAAAACTACTAATTGCTGCCATCATTTGGCCTTAATGAGTAAAGATTATGTTTAAATGTTATTGTTAAATGTGATTTTTTTCCTTTTATTCATCATAATGGATTAAGTAATCTCGTGCCTACACATCAGTTTTTTCTCGGTTCATCCCTGACCAATTTTAAGTGTTTTTGATGATATTTGAAGAAAATTGACTTGTGTGTTGAAGTTTTCATTCATCTAGGAGGATCTTTTAGCATTCAATTCAAGGAATTTATATTCTTCAGTTTTTAAAGAATTATTTTGAATTAGAATTATCAATTGCAGGGATTTGAGTGATATCGTAGTCTGAATTCACTTTTAACATCATTTTCTCTTTGAATTGGCCCTATTGTCCTAAAATGTTTTTGCGTGGGTTAATGAACGAATTCTATTCTCATAATGCAGTATAGTTTTTATGTTGTAATGTTATTGTCTTGTTGTTTTTTTTATATGCTCTTGGTCTGTTAAAGGGAAAGGGTTGATGCCACATGGTGTGGTGAACTGTCATTCAGACTGATCATCGTCCGGATTAGAGCTGGATTGTTTGTCTTGGTTGACAGAGTAGTGTTAGTGTAAATCATTTTGTCTTAAAAGAAAATGATCTGACATTGTATAGGAACTGGGCCAAATAGTCACAGATTTATTTCTTAGAGGTAGTACAGAGGTATGAGGATTGCTGCGACCAATCACTCCGATGTAGTTTAAGGTGGGGTTTTATAATGTCCGGTTATCGTTGAGCCCAAAGTGAGGTTTTTTGTTAGCTAGGTGTTGATTGAGAGATGAGGTTTTGTATAATTATTGCACCAGACTTTCGGTTAGTTGATGTGAGCATTATCAGTGGGAGAGCTTAAAATTCTGTTTTCATACAAGAAAATACTTAGCCAGAGATTATAAAACCAGACCTAAATGAAATGTTTAACATTTTCCACTCTATGCCGGAGCTGCACTCGGGAAGGTATGTATTCCCGAGCTCTGATTATTCCTGCATTGTATTGCTAGTGCTGTCTTTTTTGTGACTACATTTTCAGTAGACACTCACTTGCTGGATACTATGTACCTAGCTACATTTTGTTCAAGAGATCCCATGTCAGTGGTAGCACCATTCATACATGTGCCACTTCCGTGCAAGTTTTTTCCCTTGTTGCCACGGAGTTGTCACCAGGCACTTTATTGTTGCTAAAAAAAAAAAGCCCAGAAGACTTAGATTAGGGAGCACACAGGACCTTCAGAGTGGAAAGTGTTAAGCTCGATGTTTTTGGATTATTGATAATTCCATTTCATTTTGTTAATTTTTTGTCCATCACCTCCTCGTCTTGTATTCATCTAAGTCACACTACCTATTCGAAACTCATTTCTTTGTGTACAAATATGCACGTTCACCATAAATCATTCACTTTTTGTCTCATTTGTTTTATCTTTTCTTACAAAAAATAGACAGTAAGGGCTGAAGATGTTGGTGCAAAGAAACACTATGGTATCGTTGGAGATATTGTCAACTGTTCCTGACTCTTTTACAGTAAATCCATGCAAGCAACAGAATTTAGCATATTTTGAAATTTAAAGATTTTCTAATCACTTCCTATTTATACAAATAAACTTCAGAATTTGTAATGTCATGACTAATGCAATGTCAGCTTTATGGAAAAACACAACTTGCTGGAGGGGCATAGAATGGAAAACATGAAGAATATCACTGGGCGATGCTATTTTGAACCAGTTGATGAAATTTATATTTTGTTTAAAACACTACTTGTGGAATATAATGGAGAAAATGAAAACGCATCCGGAGATTAGTGTCTTGGATAGTTATTGATTACACGGATGTCTCAGCGATAGGTATCTAGCGCATCAAACTAGTTGGAAAGTATTACCTCCAGGGAAATAAGTACATTAGACTCTCTTTCACATTATTTCTAATTGCCATGATCCATTGGAAATTGAGGAAAGGACTCTTTTATTGGTGGATGACTGATGTCCGCTTGATAAATATAATGAAAAGTGAAAATATAATAGTTCATATTTTTCACTTTAACATATCAAAACTCTCAGTGAAAAACCATTTCATCCCAATCCAGAAACGATTGAACAGAAAAATTCTGAATACTGTTACTTGCCCTCTTTATCGGCAGATAATAGCAGCTAGCTAGTAGGGTGAGTTTGTTAGTGCAAGCATCATTACTTGCAGAGTAAGTGAGATGGTCTGAGCCGCGTGGAATAAGATGCAGAAGAGGAGTGAATTAACATTGGCCATTGTTATGATTGACATGAATCCCCATCTCATCCATTGTGTGTATTCCCCGTCCATTATGTGAAGTCAAACCATGTTAGATGTGTTGCTGTCGTGCCCATAAGAACACAGGTTCAATTGTACTCGACCAAAAGGTCTTGTCGTGATGCAAACATTTCAAACACATGGATTTGTTAAACTGTCCATATTCTATGAATTTGGAGTTGCTCGTTTGCAAGCGAAAACAGATGTGGTGGCCATTGTGAGAGTAATCTCTTTTTGTATTTAATTTTTTATTAATTTTCCAGAATTTTTTAGGGTGATTTTGAAGCGATGAATGTTTTTGATTAAGCTCTTTCCAGGAAAGTGAAAATAAATGATGATGATGTAAAATATTAGGATGTACTCATTGACAGAACATGTTTTTAAATTGAATCAGATCGGAGGCTGTTTATGTGATCTGGTTTCGGGATTCGTAAGTCAGTGATGATGGCCTTAATGGTGCAATCATTTTGGAGTTTCGACTAAGGGCATCGGACGAGGAGAGCAAAACATCCTCTTAACTCATCCAGTTGTATACGCTTACTCTACTTAATAAATAAATCAAAGTGTACCTATGTCTCATGAATGATGTGTAATTCTATTTTATTTAAATGCATTCCACAATAATGGTTTTTGATAATTGGTGAATGATTGTTAACTATTTTAGTGAGTAGTAATTTTTTATTCTATACTATCTGAAGAGTGCAAGTGTTTTACTGGTATCATTAGCCAATGACTTGTTACAATGTGATGTACCTACTTGAGAAATGTGTGTGTTGTAGCTTTGTGAATTGTTCTCCTCGAAATATTTGTTTACTGTCAAGAAGTGGTTTTTAGGGCATTGGCTGCCAGTAATGTGTCTTTGAACACAATGTGATGACTGGATAAATTCATATTTGGATGCAATATGTTTACATGGTATAAATTGAAATATTGTAAACCTATCAGTGTTGGTGGCTGAGTTCTGGAGCCCTGCAATACTTCCCTTGCATTTACTTTTCTTTTGAAAAAAAAATATTGATTTGATTCAATTAATAAACGGTGAAATCACTGAAATATGTTTCAGTCATTCTTCAGTCAAGAGAACCAGGGGTGAGGTCATTGGGTCATGCACATTTTAGTGAAGTTTTCCTCTCATTTCAGAGGGAAACATACCACATATTTGCGTTTGAATTACAAGAAATATTTTGGCAATGTTTGATGCCACTTTTGCTCAGTCTTGACAAGATGGTCACTTTTGGAAATATGGCCTTTTAAGTTATACAATTGGGGTGATTCCATTGAGGAGAAGAAGTTCCACCCCATTATTAATGTCACCCTTCAACGACGAGCAACGTAGTCGTGGTGATTCCATTTAAATCAGCGGAAAACCAGCAATTTCATTTAAATCTCCTCCGACCTACGAGATGGGATTCATTGAAATCTCTTCCGGGCTTGAAGGAATAATGGAATAACTTACTATGGTTGCTTCAAAAGTAATGCCTCATTTTCATGAAAACTATAACAGTTGGACCATAGACTTGTTTTTTGGCAATAAGTTTTAGTTACCGAGTACAATTTTTCTACATCTAAGTCACCACCATTGGCTTTGCATTTATGTACTCCAACAATGAGAAAGAGCCTTTATGCCTCGCTCATCAAAAATCAGGTGTAGTGGAGTACAGCTTCAGTTTAGGTAACTGCTATTTAAAAAGCACCACAGGGAGGATGATGTGGTAAATGTTGCCTACATGGTTAGTCTTACATTTTCCCGAATAGAGGGAAGTCTGAGGGATCATATCCCAGGCTGAATGGTGTAGGTGGAAGGAGAGGCTTAAAAAATTTGTCAATGTGCTCCACTGTCTTCAATTTCGAATGGAGTTTGGCATTGTCAATTACAAGATACAGTAATGAAGTTTGTCTTCTTTCCTTCCACAAAATTTACTAGGTATATTACAATGTTGTTAACCTTGTGTCCAATGCACTGAAGCTGATATTGAATACAAAACTCAGTTCTCTGGTCATACTTTCTCAATTAGCATGAATAAGCTGATCAACACACTTGGTTTCCTGGAATGACTTGTGCACAGCCACTCTGAACTAGGCTCGTCTTTTACATCGTTGAAATTTCCAGTACTGCAACGCATCACTCAATTCCTCACTGTGCTAACACTTCCTCTCCGGTGTGGTCTTAACTTTCTCCAAGCATGAGTCAAATTCAGTGATATTACATTTCCTCTGTGTTGATGACTTCAATTGAACACCTTTGCCTTATGGCCAACTACTATTGTCACTGCAACTGTCACTTGCCCCTTTTTCTCGCTAGAATTATAGAATGTGACAATGCATTTAATGGAAGGCAGGTGGGGAAGTTGAACCTCTTCAAGTAAACCTAACACTCCTGTGCTGTGAATTATTATAATAAAATTGGAGGCATTACTTTGGGAGCATTCCTCATTCTTTATTGTTGTTGTTAATCCCAGAAAAATAATTAGCTGGCTGAAGCAAAGGGTTTTGACCGGGGTCAGGGACTTGTCTACTCCGAGAAAAACTAAGATAGGAATGTCACCTCAGCCAAGATTGTGTGACCCAAGATGGAGTAGTGCCTGTGTGGTGGATTGATGAACAAGATTAGATTGGATGTAGGTAGAGTTCCTCCAAGGAGGACCTGGGACACTTAGACCTAATGGTCCATTGTGCCAACCACTATGTCTGTAATCACCCATAGAGTCCAGTTGCCCTGCTAAAGGCTAGCATGTCCTCTAAGAGGATACCCCTGACTTCATCTAGTTCCAAAAATGGTGATCCCAGTCCCAGGTGGTGGAAGGCCGGTGACAAAACTTCCAAAGGGAAGTACCTGATGATGACGGCGTAGCGTTGAAACTAGTTGTTCCAATAAAATACTCTGAGGATTTAAACATAGTTGGCCTTTTCATTATTTCCGAAGGGAAGATTTAATTTAGAATAGGACCGAAAGGAACTGATCTTAAATCTCATCGCTTATATGCGAGCGAGAACGAAAGGAACGAGTCAGAGAAGTGGCGGGTCTACACCACAGGCTTACTTTAAGTGCCTATTTATTATAAGTTCACATTGAATCTGGTAGGCTCTTGACACGCATACACTTCAAGGGAGCCTTGAATCGACTGCAACGTTACGATTGCTTAGAAATAAGAACTAAAAACAATGAAACTAAACAACCAATGATTAGCATAACGAGCTAGAGATAAGTGTTTAAAGTATCGATGAAGAAGCTTAAAAAAAAGTATTTTAAGCTCCTTGTGGCCCTGATATGCAACTGTGTACAACTAAGGAAATGTATAAATGCAGGTATTTTCCATCACCCGAAGTTTAAGTGTATTTAAATGTTACTGTTGTAACACTTCCCTCTGAGTCCCCGGCAAGCATCAGGTTTCATTGCCGTCATAATGGCCGGAGACTCGAAGGGGTTGGGCAGTAATCGTTGCCACGTCCGACGCCCATCGGATGAGTGGCTACGCTGTGATCGGGTCATGCGTACGCAGTAGACGGAGTGACCCCAGGATGACGGTCTTCTGCATGCGTGCAACTAGTGATTCTGCCTGTGCCACGCAGGACAGAATGCTTGTCTTTATTTCCTAATATTTCATTTTTATAATTGTACATTTCATTCACTTCACTCAACATGTTTGTTTAAATTAGGCTCACAGTTGCCATCTCGCCAAATTTAAATTAGTTTTAATGTGAAATAGTGATGCAATGGTGTGGAAAGTGAACAGAAAACTCTGTGGGGGGGAAGGAAATTCATATACTTTGCTCCATCGCAGTTCCTTGGATATGCTTATAGGAAGTGGCGCTTGTGGTCTACGGCCATCGTCTCATCTTGGGAGGGAGATTCACACCAACTCTGCGTCACCTTTTGTCACTCTAAGGCTCACGGCATAGAGACGAGAGTCCTAACAAATTCCTTCGAAAGCCATTAGTAATTTTATTTTGTTTTCTTATTTAATATAATGAGCTAGGTAGAATAATAGCGATGGACCGGCTGCTTTCATTCGATTCACGATAAGCTATCTGAGTTCAGAAATCTCAAAATACTGGGATGAACGTAGTTACAAAATGGAAGAAAAAGAAGTAGGCTTTTTGGATTATTCCATAGGTATACTATAAGGGTATATGGAATAATCCAAAAAGCGGCAAAAAGTGAAAAAAATACGGTAGTAACTTTCCCGTGTAAACCTACCCTTGAGGTTGGTTTACACTGACAAGTTCATTGCTAAAGTAATGCATAGCAAGCGACAATTGACGAAACTTGCCGGTATAAACGACTCTGCAAGTCTGCTTGTAGAACTTTTTGAAGTTTCGGTAAGTCGCAAGCAGAAATGTGAAGTTTCCATTGCAAACGACAATGGGGCAGTGGCAAACGGCAATGGGGAGTTGAGAAAGGAAGCGGCAAAACCACATGGGGAGCGTTGAGAGAGGAAGTGGGAGAGACAAATTGCATTGGGAGGATTGATCATCAACGGCAGTGGTTGGGGCAGGGGTCTGGGCGTTGGCGGGTGGAGGGGGTGTTGGCAAGGGGGGGGGGCGGCGGCAGTGGGGGGGAGAGGGGTGTGCCGTGAAATATAGCTATTTGAAAGTATATAACTGAACGAATAATGTTTTATTTGGCAGTACTAAGAGCGTGTTGATCAATTCCATTGAGAGTGTCCATATTTCGGGGTTTCTTAGAAGGTTGGAGAGCAGAGCAAAGTGCTATTTAGGCGATGACCAATTTGGGTTTAGGAAGGGGAAAGGAACCAGAGATGTGATTGCGGTAATGAGGACACTTATGGATAGAAACATAGAGCATAATCAGGATGTTTTTGCTTGTTTTGTAGATTTCGAAAAGGCGTTTGACAGAGTAAACTGGGAGAAACTAATGCAGATACTGGGGAAAATAGGAATAGATTGGCGTGATAGGAGACTCATCCGAAACTTATATACGGGGCAGAGGGCTGTGGTAAGGGTAGCTGACGGTGAATCAGAGTGGGCAGTTATAGGTCGTGGGGTGAGGCAAGGGTGCCCGTTGTCCCCTTTACTTTTTAACATCTATGCTGAGGAAATGGTAAGAGAGGCGTGGGATGAGCTAGATGTGGGAATGAAAGTAGGAGGCCAGTGGATAAAGTCGGTTAGATTCGCAGACGACCAGGCGTTAGTCAGTCGGTCATTGAAAGGACTGCAAACTTTAGTAGATGCACTGGAAAAGCAGTGTGAGAAATAAGGAATGAAGATAAATAATAGGAAAACAAAAGTAATGAGATTCTGTAGGACAAAGTAGGCGAAGTTGGTGATAAGAGTAGGAAGTCACAAACTGGAGCAAGTAGAACAATTTAATTACTTGGGTAGTACGCTAGAAGGAACAGGACATAGTAGCAAAGACATTAGGAAGAGAATAGCGCTAGCGAAGGAAGCATTCAATAATAGAAGGGAGCTGATGACGGGGACCTTAAGTAAGGATGTAAAAAAGAGGCTAGTGAAGAGCTTGATATGGAGTGTGGCGTTGTATGGGGCAGAAACGTGGACCTTGAGAAAAGAAGACGAAAATAGGCTGAAGGCTTTCGAGATGTGGGTGTGGAGGAGGATGGAGAAGGTTCGTTGGACGGAAAGGAAGACAAATGAGGAAGTGCTGGACATGGTGGGCGAGGAGAGGAAACTTATAGATGCGATTAGGGGAAGACAGGGTAGGTGGCTGGAAGGGGTAATGAGGGACGATGGTTTGCTGAAGGCCGTGATAGAGGGTAGGATGTTGGGTAAGCGGGGAAGGGGAAGGAAGAGAATCGGTTTTATGGACGGGATGAAGAAAGGTAGGACTTATTCTGAGATGAAGAAAGAAATACTAGAGGTACAAAGGGCACGGCACGTGTAAGAGTTCGTTGGATATTCTTTGACTTTCATCACAACCTACCATTAACCGGTAGACTACTGCAATGAAATGAAATGAAATATAGTAACCCTATATATATAGGCAACCCCATGAAACCCAAAATTGGCAGCCTTATAAAACCCTACATACGCTACCACATGAAACCCAAAATATTGCCAAGATTACTGGCTCCCATGATATTGACCATATTTAATGTATATTTATGAATATAAATTTCATATTTAAACAAATGCGATTTATATATGCGTTTTTGTGATGCTTGTGAAGTTATATAACATTGTAGTTGCGATCATAAAATAAACTTATTAAACAATAACCATTAATTATAACCATGGTCGGCGTTTTCGAGCGTTTCCATTACTAGCATTGCGCGGGTAGAGAGTTACCGTCGTAGAAATGTCAGTAGTGGAAACGGGGCCTAAGGTTGCAGCGCCCTCGTGACGCTGCTCTAAAAAGCAAGTGACTGCTATGGTAGCGTGAACAGATATTGAGAGAGAGAATGACAAAAATGTTTACATAGGGAGGTTTCGTCTCCATGAAATGATTTCATTTATTTTACAAATCATCAACTTACACACCACAGAAGTATTGCCTAGGTCACAGAAGTATTAATAGATAACTATCTTTACACACAGTTAAGCTTAGAATCAGTCTATTTTCCATAACTTGTTTTCAACGCTTATAATCCCGAGTATCCAATTTGTCACATAGTACCGCGGTTGAAAAAAAGTAGAATAACTTTTTTCCACATACTCTCGTAAGTCTTTTATAATGGGAAAAATAAATTGAAAACGTGTTGTATTTTGGGCCATCACCTGGGCTCGAACCGACGCACAGCGGGCTCAAATCGAAAATCACCGGACAAAAGTTCAAAATTGATAATTTTGATATAACGTCTTGAAACTTGCCACATATACACATAAATGATTAGTGATTATGAAATGGTAAGTAATTTTTCATAGCTCTTGCCCGTTACTTAGATACAGAAGCTCAAACACGACAAAATTTCCAAAAAAAGCGCCTGCTCTCATTTTTCTTTGAAAAGCTTAAAAGTTGAGCAGATAAAGGAGTAATGGAAGAATATTTATGAAATAAAAAACATTACCATGTGTGAACAAGGTACTTTTCCTACATTATGTATAAGTTTCAGACATTTTTCCCCATATTTGATAGTGTTATTACCTCACAAAATTTGCGGACCCTTTTTTTTAGACCAAATTTACATAAAGTAGACAATATAATCCTTATTCGGGAAAAGGTCTCTGGGATAGTTCATCAGAGTATACATTGAAGATATTTTTAGATCATTCCGTAAAAATATTTGAAAAAAGTTTGCGACGTCGAGAATAAACTAGATTTATTTTTCGATCGCTCGTCGCGGCCCGGCTACGCGCAGCGGGACCTGGAAATACAGTGACTCCGTTGGATTATTTAAGTTGTGTGGACATTAACTCCTCGAATTCAACTTTTTCAGGCTATGCATGCTGTCACTGATTTCACAAGATTCTATACTGAACATTTTGCGAGGATTTTGAGACGAGAGAATGGATCAGTGCACGCGTAACTGCGGTAAATTTGTTTTTCTTTGGATACTTTTCTGAATCATGCTGCAAATTGTAAACGTCTTTCAACTCTTGAAAAAGAATGCGGGTTCTCGGGGCATGACAGTGCATGTTGACATAAAAAGGCAACAATAGGATTCCCTACTTTCCGTTCACCCTCTCCTCCCCCACTCCCCACTACACCCAGGGGCGGCTCCAGCCAGGGGGCGCGCGCCCCCCCCTGGGCGGTGACTGACGGAATTTTTTTTGCTGCTTGCAATCTCCTCTTAGGGCAGGCGCGCACTAGCGCGACCATGACCTGCGGCACACGACCAGTTTTAGCATTGCAACTAATGGAGCGACGCGCACTAGGCCAAGTCCGACTCGTTGGTCAGACCCGAGTCGTCCGACCAAAATTTTTGAATTTGGTCGTCCCCGACTCAGCGGTCGTTGCGGCCAGAAATTACACACATTCTTATGGCGCGCCGCGCACTGACTCCGACTTCACTCCGACCCGACCATACGAACTGAGCAAGTGGACGGTGAATGTGTTTTGCTATCATGGGTGTGGTCGTGCTCTGGTCGGAAGGTGTGCGACAGAGATCTGTCGTGGTCGTGGCCGTGGTCGTGGTCGCGCTAGTGCGCGCCTGCCCTTACCTATGCCAGGAAAGGCGAGAATGAAATGATGGCTCGTAACCCATTGTGCTACAAAGTATCAATTTGTGAAGCGACGCGCGTGTGGCCGAAGTCACCCCATTCCCCGGTACATACGTTCTTCCTTCCTATAGGCAGAAAGAGTTTTTCTCGAAGTTGAGATGTTCCGAATAATTTGTTTCACTATCGGCAGGCGAGATTATTTTCTTTGTAGAAAATTTCTGCAACTATATATTCCTTAGATGAGCTTGCCAGATCTATGATTCGAATTTGAAAGTCTGCAACTCCGACAACAGATTCATCGAACGTTTCCACTCGTGCGCACGGTCAAGCAGCACAAAGGTGGAGCGCAGGTATCTGTTTTGCTGGCCTGCTGTTTGAAGTTGGAGCTCTGTACAATTACGAGCAAAAATTGTTGAAGATTACCTCTGACGACACATTCTAAAGTTGAAGATAAAACTTTCTCTCTGAAACGGTTGGAGTAATTCATCAATCTCACGTGAGCTTGGACAGTTGCATTCGTGTTGGGGTTGTATTCTTTTTTTATGTCATCAAACTGATTTCTCTTTCTTTGTGGACGTGTAGATCTAAATTTATTTGCATATATATGCAAAATGGATAGGTGGCTAATAAGGAAGAAGCCTCGGCTAGAAAATGGTTCAAAGGAACAAGATTCGACATCTCTTCCCGCGACTTCGAAAGACGTGAATCATTCGGAAGTGGTGTTTGACCCTGATGGAGCTGAATGTTCTCCACCCGTGACATGCACCGGACTGCAACTATCTACGAGCAACAACGAACAAGCGTCATCGAGTTCTCTGGAGGTAAGGTTTTGTAAAAAAAGTGCGGTATCACGGGAAAAAGTCAGCAAAAACTGGGGAACGTATGTGCTCCGGAGTAAAAATTGTTTTACAGTAGCCTCTTTCTTCGCAGTGCGAAAGTCATAAACAAAAATAAATTATTCTGAATAAAACTCAACGATTTAAGGAGGTCCCAAATACTTTTGTTATTAGAGAGAGATAGCTAAATTCGGGAATCTATTTACTTCTGAAATATACATGGGATGGAAAACGCTTTCAGTTTTTGATGTAGTTTGAACATTTCAACTTTATTGGACCTAATTTTTTTGGAGGAAGATCGGAGTTCATTACCGTTATATCTCAATAATTTCACAGAATTCGCATTCATTTTAGCATGAAATCTTACAATCTTCGAGTAAAAATTTTTTGGTTGGTTATCCCACGTCATTATCTATTGCTTGCGCTATTTATCTTTTGATAACTAGTATCTACATACACATATACTATACAATATACTATACAACCGCTTGTGTAACTCACTCACGTATACAAATTCTAGGCCACTTCCAGTTCAGCTAGAGTATTGAAATTTGGCAAACTTGTAGCTCATATCGTGTAACCTACGGGAAAAGTCGGAAAACTCTACTTTTTTAATTTTAAACCCTCCAAAACGGAAAATATCTTGCGTCGCTGGGCTTTTTGCACGGCGCAATATTTACGTATTTCACCCATTAAAACTATTAAATTTCAACCGCTTTAATTTTTTCTTAATTATGATGTAGAAAAAGTGTACTATCTTATGCTTTCAATAGTTTTACATATAAGTATCCCATTAATGATTATTTCCGCCATTTTAACGATTTTCCGAACGTTGAATTCAACATCCATTGTTTACGTGTACTGGCTGAATAAATCAGCACCTAATAACAAGTAATAAATAATAAGAACGAGGACGACCAAGTTCCATCAGATTCTTACTTTTCCTCAATCTGATTTTCTTGTATTCCTCATTCCATCGAGGTATTTTGATGCAGTGAGCGAAAAACTTCCATTATTTGTTGTAACTCATCCCGCACGAAAACTTTTATTTTCATTTAAGAGAAGAAGCATTGAAAAAATATGTTTATGAAATTTTTACAAGTAGTTAATAAGATATTCTTCCACAGGGCAATAGAAATTCATCTGATGGTTCCATAAGTATACCGAAGTATGACGTTGGCCTTTACATCAAAATCATGGAAAAACTAGATGATTTTACCAGATATAACCTATTGAATAATCCATGGACTCCTCCACCTGGATACAATTTTCCGGTTTCCTTGCATGCAAAACGACATGGAGAACAAGAGCGTAGTGAACGCAGATCTGTCCAAGTTAGTCATTTCACAAACTATCCTTGGTTAGTCTTCTCTGAAGAAAAACAGAGTCTGTTTTGCAAGTTCTGTGCGGTCTTTTGCTATTCTAAGCAGAGTGGAGGACAAAAAACCGTACCCTCAAAAATATTAGTCACCGAGCCTTTACAAAAATATGCAAAACTTTCTGGAAAAGATGGAGATTTGGAAAAACATTTTGCAAACAAATATCACCGGGATGCGGAAATAGATGGCAATGCATTTTTGAAGGCTTACAAAAATCCAGAACACAGCATAATTAATCTAATAAGCGAAGAGAGGAAGAAACAGATCTAGAGTAATCGTGCCCGGCTAGTCCCAATAATTAAAACAATAATGTTCCATGGAAGGCAGAATATTCCGCTGAGAGGTCACCGTGATGATGGGAGTTTGCTCGAAGATTCTGAAGATCTTCTTCACAATGATGGAAATTTCAGAGCTTCATTAAGATTTAGGATTGACAGCGGATATATGGATTTAGAAAATCACCTAAAAACGTGCAAGGGGAACGCGACCTATATTGGCAAAAATACTGCCAATGAATTGATTACTTGTTGCGGGCAAGAAATTTTGAGAGTTGTTCAAGAACGTGTTCATGCAGCCAGATATTTCTCTGTCATTTTTGATGAAACAACAGATGTGTCGCACACATCTCAGTTGACTGTTTGTTTACGATATGTGTACGATGGACAAATACATGAAGATTTCGTAGGTTTTCTGGATTTGCACCACCATAATTATTCTGGGGTTGAAAAAGAACCAAAGATTACCGGCAAAATTTTAGGACAATCTGTTTTATTTCTACTTAAACTGATGAATTTAGATACAAAATATTGCATTGGTGTTGGTTGTGATGGTTGTTCTGTTAATATATCAGAGAGTAGAGGCGCGGTGTCCGAAATACAGACAGAAGCGATTTACAGTCTCTTATGTAGTTGCAAGAACCATGCTCTCAATTTAGCCATATCTAGGAGCATTAAAGTTCAGAGTGTGAGGAATGCTTTTGACGTAATTAATGAAGTCGTCTCCTTTTTTAAAGCATCAAGTAAACGTAATAAAACCATTGTTGATATCTTAGGTCATCAAATGACAGGTAACTGTGAGACTAGATGGGTAGAAAGGCATAAAGCTATTGTAACTTTTAGAGACGACTTACCTGATATTGCCAAAGCTCTCGAAAAAGTGTCAAAGTGGGATGATTATAAAACGGCAACTAAAGGAAAATGTTTATTGTTATCAATTTGTAATTGTGAATTCATTTTAACTGTATACAGTCTGAGTGATGTTTTGAGTGCAACTTATATTTTAAGCAGATATTTGCAAAATGAGACTGTAGATGTTTTTCAAGCTAAAAAAAAAGTTGACCAAACTTTTGAAGTACTAAAGGATAAGCGATTGAACTCTTATAAAATTTTCTCTGGAATTTTTGCAAAGGCTAAGAAAATTATGGAGGAAATGGACATTCCAATCCACATTCCACGTGCAGCCAATCGACAAAAGAATCGAGCAAATTACCCGGCTACCAATGATGAAGATGATATAATCGCGTATTGGGAAAAAATCATCTATATTCCCATCTTAGATTACGTAAATACGGATATCAAGGACAGATTTGCTGGAGAGTCAATAGAGTGCTTCAAGTTGAATACACTAATCCCAGCTGTTTTCATGGAAATAAAAAATTCGGACTCGTTAGAAAGCATGCTTGAAAAAATATGTGATAAATATGCACCGTTATTGAAAAAAAATAAAAGTACAATGTTAACGGAATTAGATAATGAGATAACTTTTTTGAAAAAAAGTCCGGAATTTAATGACATGAAATCAATGAAAACTGCCATGGAACTTTACATGAAATGTGATGAAAATGATTATCCTCTGTTGAAAATCTTGTATCAAATTTTGGTGACCCTACCCATTTCTGCTGCTACGGCTGAACGGAGCTTTTCAGATTTGAGAAGACTGAAAACTTGGCTCAGAACAAGGATGAATGAAGATCGATTGACTGGGTTGGCGTTGTTATATATTCACAGAAACATAAATATTAATACTGACAATGTAATCAATCGGTTTGCTAGTCAAAAGACTAGAAGATGTGAATTCTTATTATGATGCATAAAATTTTATCGTCATTTCAATCATCATCGGGGGGGGGGGGGAGGGGGGGGAGAGGTAAACAGCCCGTCGCGCCCCCCCCTCAAGGAAATCCTAGAGCCGCCCCTGACTACACCTTCCCTCCGCCATTACTCCCCGAGGAAGGTGGCGCGAAAAGGAACGTTTCATGACACTGGGCTGCCGTTGACGGTATTAAGCGGGTATTTCCAGTGTTGCCCTTCCTTTATGGTGGTTTGAGCCACGGTCGTATATACGACACGTATATACGTATAGCGACATAGTTCCCTAGTCATAATGGAGACCATATCCAAATTTTATTTTTTAATTTCAGCACCTGTAAGAAGTATGAAATAAATATTGTAATATTAATGGCGCAAAGACATAGTTATGTTTGACCAAAATTCACGGGAATTAAATAAATAAAGCTACATAAGTCTCTAACTTGACTCATTTTTTCCCGCCGTACGGCTGAAAACCCTTCAAAACAGCAGGTTTATTTTTGCGATTCTGTAAAAACTACTGTTATGAGAAAAAAAATATGAGAAAACGTTTCCGGCGTAACTTGGTGGAAATGTTTAATATGCATATTGAATAATCACTTAGTAAATTCCACACTTTATTTACGAATAAACCGACCCAGGTTTCGACAACTCAGTGCCATTTTCAAGGTCAATTAAATGGTCAACGCCTTGAAAAAGGCACTGAGTTGCCGAAACCTGGGTCGGTTTATTCGTAAATAAAGTGTGGAATTTACTAAGTGATTTTTCAATATGCAAAAATTACTGTGGTGAGTAATATATTAATTTTTATAAATAGTTGAGAAAACATGCAAACTATACACCGTTAGTTTTTTGACGAAATCTAGGTGTTATAAATTCCTATTTCCTTCAATGTTCTCCCTCTGGAGCGCACAGCTATAATCTATCCCATGTAAAACAGCTTATATTTACAGGCAAATTGCTCGAAGAGTAGCTCGGTAAAGGGTTGATATTTTGATATTATTGGAAAGATGAGAGTTTTTTCTTTAAAATGAGGCCAAATCCATCAAATTCTAGTTGAAGTGATTTTTCGCTCAAACTATCTTAAGAAATGCTTATTGACAGGCAGTTGTAGCTTGGTTTTGATGAAGTAGTGTTGTGCCTGTGCTCTCGTGAGTTTTGAAAACCCATAATATTCGGTTATTTGGCTCGTGAAATGCTGACATACTTCCTGTTCCAGTTCCCTGTGGTAACAACGGTATTGTTTATTTTCTTAACAGTATCTCTTTTTGAAGGTAAGCAATTTAAGCGATTTTCTGAAAATTTGGTCGTGTTTGAGCTTCTGTGTCTAAGTAACGGGCAAGAGCTATGTAAAATGACATACCATTTCATAATCACCAATAATTTATGTGTATATGTGCCAAGTTTCAATACGTTATATAAAAAAGGCAACTGTGGACTTTTGTCCGGCGATTTTCGATTGGAGCCCGCGGTGCGACGGCCTTCTATCCGTGAATTTCAAGTTATAATTAAAGCATCCATTTTCATATATATCGAGTTAATTTCCAGTCAAATGAAATGTTGACGCATAAAAATGAAAAAAGAGGGGATCAGCGGTTAACCAGGCATCTGGAACCTCAGACAAATATTAAAAAAAATGCAGCTAATTCGAGTAACATTAAGTTTTTTATACAAAATGTCTTCTTATTCTACATTTAAGGGAAAAAAGTCTAAAAACAACACAATTCTCTGCCTTTACCATAAATATTTCAACCTCTTACCTAGGTGAAAATAAATTAGCCATAATTCATCTAAAAATGAACGTTTTTTATACATTTACCACATGTAAAGAAAAACTACAGATTTTATAGCTCACATGGAAAAAACATAACTATCTCCGCACCTAAGCAAGCTTAATAGCAATCTAATTTTCCTAGGTTTTTTCAACGCTTAAAATGCCGAGTATCCCATGCGTATGAACTCAGGAGCAATATTGTTTTTTCTGTTCCATGTAAAGATTGCAACGGTGTTTATTATGGTCAAACTACACAATATTTCAAAGATAGGCTAAATCAGCACTAATATATAATATTCGATAAAAAACATTCAAGAACACCTGTGCATTAGCCGACCGTGCCATTTCTTGCTATTATTCTTTCAACTTCAATGAACCCAAAATTATTGAATCGGAGCCTGTATTTAAGAAAGACTTTTTAAAGAAATGGTAGAAATTTCCTGAAACCCAAATTCATGCAATAAGAGAAGTGACATATGTAATTTAAGTACAATAATTTACAGCTCATTAAAAATATAATCTGATCAAGATTTTGAAGAAAAGAGATAAAACATGGTTAAAACTGAAAAGGTAATTATTTTGAATTTTGTTTTTTGTTTCATCAGGCTTTTGTTCATTTTTTCTATTTTTATAATATTTTTTATTTATTTTTTTAATTGTAAAGTGAACTAACTACATCCGTCACTCATATAATCCATGGTGATTGTTTTATAAACAACACGTTTTATGTTACCAAGCAACAGGCATTTTTCATTATGTATGTCGATGGTGCTTGTCATTCTGGCTCTCTCTACACCATTCTGTTCATGACTCACACTTTTTAGTCCAAGCTTAAAGTATATATTGAGTGGCAACGAAATGTTAAAAACTGGATACCAATTTTTGAGAGCTTTTGGAAGAATTTCTCAGGTGGCATTACCCTCGAGGAGGAAGAATTTAGGCTTATGGAAGAGGACGCTTGGAGGCGCTGGTGGCACTCCGTGAGTTTGCATCAATACACAGAGGTGCATTCACTACGTTTACCAATCGATCTCAGATCGATCTGACTGGCTCAGCTCGATATGGTAAACGGAGTGGGCTGGGCAGATCGATCTGAGAAGCGAGCCGAGTCAGCCCGCTTTCCCTAACCGGTCTGAGATACCAGATCGATCCGAAGAGGCCGGAGCGTGGCACTCATCGTTCTTCTTTTGGTTGCCTATGGTCACGGTCGTATATACGCCTATGGTAAACAAAATATAATCAATATCATTTACGGCGTGACTTGTTGAAAGAAGGGAAAGTAGAGAAGTGTTCGGCTGAAATATGCAAGAAATCTCAAAATAATTCAAACTACTGAAATCGATAGTTCAATATTGATATTTTCAGACCGTGTTGGTAAACCAGGCGATCTGAGTCAGCTCCCTGCTGAACTTTCAGATCGGTCTGAACTCAGACCGATCTGAGATCGATTGGTAAACGTAGTGATTGACGATGCCTGTTGTGTGCTTTTTCACGAGTATCAACTGTTTTGTCGTTGCCACGATTCATCGGTAAACAGTTGACTCATAGAGTAATTTCTTTTAGTGTATTATTTCTTTGATTGCGAATACGAATCGTAAGTGAAAGAACGCAGAACTTGTGGCAACAGGTGGTGATGTAACAAAGGAACATCACAAATCGTGCAGAAAAAGTAAGCAATGTCTCATTATCGATAATATCATGATTTTTCTGGGTTATTTGAAAATATTTACGTGTGGATGCGAATGTTATTTGGGCACGCCTCGCACAACAATGGGATACCTGAATTTTCAATCCAACGTACTAATTTAATTGCAGTTTGGCTTAAAACGCGTTTTTGGTGTTTACTGCGGCTGCAAAATAACGAATATAAAAAAATAACAGCCTTTTCTGACGTTCTGGTTGGAGCATTGGAAACGAGATGGCTGGAAATGAATGTTTTCATTGTAATTGTACGTCTACGCGTCGTATGTCTGATAAATATGACGCTAATGTTGAACCAAATAGAAATAGCTGTATAATTATAACTTTAAAATTAACATAAAAAAACCACTCACTGTGGAACAATCAATGAGGCAAACTTACTCTCAGACTTAAACAGGGAACAGCAGCGATAGAGGAAGCAAGTATATAAGAACCACGTATGGCAAGCAAAGGACGAATTCTGCCAGAAGAGGCTACTAACAACTATCAAAACAACTTTGATAGAATGTAAGCACCACATGAATTTTGAGCATGCTCTTAGATTGAAAAGAGGCCAGGACAATTATAGAACTTACAAAAAAGAGAACATGGATTTTGTTTTAATTAATGAATGGTGAAGATCAAATTTAAGGAAAGAATTACCAACGACGAAGATAAAATAAACTAAAAATGTTTAATGAATACTCTGTTGAATAAAATAGGTACCTAATGTTATTGGACACCTTATACGGCACAACGTTGATTTAAAACAACCAAAAAATGGAAATTTAAAGAATTATTGAGTAAGTTATAGGACATTATAATGAAGATTTTATATTGTCTAATTCTACTCCCCATGCTGCCAACGGTACATGTAGCAGAGTTTGTTCCAATTAACTGGCGTGGAAAAGACGAGAAAAGAAAAAAAAGGAATTGGGAAAAACCAAATTACGGGATTTTGGTGAATTATTCATCTAGTTCAGTTTCCGTTTAATAGAATTCTGAAAGATGAAATTCATTGATCTTTCTGTTAAACAAGGTGTATCTTTCACTTTTTTATTTTTATTTCTTCTAAATGCCGTTTATGTGCACTAGTTCAAATGGCATTAATGTATATTTAAATAATTATTAAATATTTGGACTCTCATGCTGTTAAAGGGAATTCATTTGTTAAGTCACGATGAGTGTATCATGTGCAAACTTTAATTGCATAGACCTAAGAAATTCATCTTCATTACTTCCTATATACATTGAGCGATAGCAAATGTTATTCTTATAATTAATCTGGTCATATGATATACCTGAAGGTGTAAGTACTGATGGTCTGATTTATTCATGGATGAACTTTTCACTGAGAAATAACAGTTAAATATTAAGAAAATACTGTGAATAAAGTTGCTTCGGCTGTTTAACTAAAACAAGAAATAAACTGATAACCATCCAATATAATATGCATAATGGTAGCTAAATCTGCAAAATACTCTACGAGCCACCATAGGGGCGTATGGAAGTGGGTGTTACGTCACCAGTCATGAAATAGAGAGGAAATAAGGGGAAGGAGGAATGGGAGGAGGGTAAGGAATATTTGAACTGCATGTTAACGGATAGTCACTTTATCATGCTCTTTTTCTGTTGTAGTCGTTAGAGGTGCGCAGGAAAAAGGGGTTTTTACACCTATCAGTTCGGAAGTGTATCTCCATCATATTTTGTCACTACTTTCAGTTCTAGGGACATACTGCGGGGTTGAAATAATATCGTCCGTGTCATACTGAAACTCGCATCGTCTGACTTTTTCAATCAATCTTAGCGCGGCGTGTATAGCCTCCTCCGTGTCTCTAGCGCCTCCCAACATATAGTCCTTCCATCAGCAGTTTTCACCCTATCTGCTTGGTAGTCGCTGTTTTTTAGAAAAATTAAAATTCATGAATTTTGAAATACTAATACGTCAACTGCAAGTTAGGATGAGATAAGTATTCATGTACCCGTAATTACATAAGCAAGAAAAACTTATAGCAGTATGGATATCTAAATGATAATGGGGATTGAATATGAACTACTTAAGTCTTTAGACCTTTTGCCTGAGTTACACTTCTTAGATAAGAGATTTAGTTCACTGAATGGCAAAAATCATTGAGGAAAATGTCATTTAGGTTCAATTACAATGAATGTCTCATTATAAACGAATGTCACATTATGAACATGATAGCCTAAAAGCAGTGGCGAAGCGTGATGTTTTAGCCTAGTCATCGCAGAAGCAGGGTGGGACGACTGACGAGAAACATGGACATTCCCCCTCCGAAAACACATATCAAAGGCTATTTTTAGCCTTAAAAGTACAGACTTAGTATTCCTACTAGTGATACTTTTGCAAATTATTTGTTTTAATTATAATTAAATAAAAACTAATATTTAAATGTAATCCAGGTTAAATGTCGTGGCGGACACCGGTGTCCGCGGAGAAAAGTTCGCATCCGTTCGCACCGAGTGACCGCTGTTTTCGTACTTTGGCACCTTTAGCCTCATTTGGAGGACCGCTATGGATATCTCTTCAAAAATCAGAAATTGAACCAATGTGTTGAAATGATGATATGAAGATCCATACACTGCTTTACTTTGGTCGAAGGGAAGAGTCTTCTTTCGTACACAGAACAGCGCTGCGGCTAGTAAAAGGTGGGACTCGCGTTACAACAGGGACAATGTGACATTTATTACATTCGGCGAAAATGTAGTAATTGCAGTAAATGTGCAGAGGTTATACATTAAAACACTTCAATAAACTGGCGTAAAATTGAAATCATTATTAGCATAAAGAAATTAAAGTTTTTAAATCTGCTAATTTTTGACACTATTACTCATAATACTCAGAATTAAATATCAATTTGGCTGAAGGGGACATTTTTTAAATAACCCCTTGCAGTCAACCTGTCAAATTTACCGTATAAAATACTTAGCAATGAATAAAATATGCTAGTTTACAATAAAAAATGCCTAATACTTAGCTGAGACACAACGATGCTAAAGCATTAGGATTTGGTGCACTAGAAAGAAAGATTCCGCAGACAGAAGTTAACTACTTGAGCAAGCTGTTCCATAACCGTTCGTCCTCTCACTTCTGAGCAATAGTTACGTTTAAAAGTGTCAGAAAAATGTGCTAAGGGCATTATAGTTCGAGTTCAAAGTTTTAGGTATGGTTGATGACGGGTTTCGACAAACTGTGGCGAGCGAGCCATATGCAGCCCTTTTGATTATCGACATATGGCTTTAAGTGAATTTGAAAATGATAATGAAACTACCTAACTTTATTTAATTGAATTTTCTAATGAGTTTATTCATATAATTATTATTTTCTTTATTTTATGAACTCATGATAAATATTACATGTTACGATAATTTAATGCAAATTATCAAAATCATTTAAAATATGCGTACGGAATTTGAAATATTTTTATACTGTTGTTGGGTCTTCCATCTCCAAGTTTTTCGACCCCTGCTCTATGAGATGAATACAACGTAGGTATAGGTATAGCGATACATGATAGTACCTGGCAGCAGGGAGACTAAGGCCATTTAGGACCTCTTCTCTGATAATTCCCTAGTCATGATGAAGACCATATATTGGAATTTTATTTTTTTTCAGCGTCTGTAAGAAGTGTGAAGGAATATAGTAATACATAGTTAAATATTAAGGTAAATATAGAAGTATATATTGCAAAAAATATAGTTATACCTGACAAACATTCTCAGTAATTAAATAAATAAAGCTACATTAGTTTCTAACTTGATTCATTTCTTCACGCCGTAATGCTAAAAAGTCTTCAAAACAGCATGTTTTTTGGTGATTTGTGAAATATTACTGTGGTAAGTAAAAATTAATTTTTGTAAGTTGTTGATAAAATGTACAAACTGCACGCCATTAGTTTTTTTGACTAAATCCAGGTGTTAGAAATTCCTAACTTTTTCAACATCCTCCCTCTGGAGCGAACAGCCGTAATATATCCCGTTTAAAACAGCTTCTATTTTAAGGCAAATTGCTCGAAAAGTAGTTGTTCGGCAAAGGGTTAATATTATGTTATCATTGGAAAGATGGGGAGTTTTTTTTCTTTAAACTAGGTCAAATTCATCAAATTCTACAGGTGAAGTGATATTTCGCTCGAACAATAGGAGTTGGGTACCGGCTCGGATAAATAGGAACAAAAATGCCGGTTCCTGCACTTCCCTCGCCCCGCGATCCGTTCACCCGAGACGGTGAGCCCATTCACGAACGGGGCAAGTGAGCGGCTCAGTCGAGTCTGCCTGTTCGGAGGGGGAGTTCGCCCTCCCGCCTCACTTGACCAGTCAGTGGAGCGGCGTGTGCCGAGGAATGAGGGCTTGTGTGTGAGAGTGAGTGTCGGGGGAAGTTGAAGCCTGCCGACGATCTGCGGGTGTGCGTGTGTTAAGGTCCACGTTGGTCGAGAGTTATTGCGTGTTTTTCATTAAGTGCCCTTCGGTTGAGGAGAGGGTTGGAGGTTTTATTCTCAGTGAGAGGAGGCAAGACGATAATATGACCGCTTGAAAGAGCGCTGTCGATTTAAGTGTACGGAAGCTGGTCCTGTGAATATACAGTTTCATCCTTGTTCCCGTTTTCAAACTATAAAAGTGGTGCTTTGCGAAATCATCTGGTAGCAGTTTTTCTTCGACGTCGGTCCTGGGTTTATGAGTGTTTGTGGTGACATGAACGCGCTGCTCGGGCCGTTGCAGAAGCTGCTGTGAGGCAAGTACATTCATATTCATAAGATACTACAATGTGGGAATTGTGTGTACGGGCGAGCAATATTTATAGACCCAGGGTCACGGACGTAAATTCAACCCTGGGTCGACGATAGAACTCGAATTTTTGGCGACGACTTTTGGCGATGTTTTTGTTATTGTTGTCAAGCGCCGCTTCCGGTTCTGAAATGCCATTCGACTACCTAGATAAAAACTATCGACTATAATTTGTCAACTAGTGTACCGCAGGCTTCCGGATATTGTAGTGCACCAATGATTTAGTTTCCGATCCACTACCAAATATCGTGTGGATCCACACGATCCACACGATATTTGGTACTCCACTATTTATCTCATATATTTACCAACGTATAGTGCATGCAGTGCTGTTTACTTTTATGCTACTTTACCGTACTGCATTCGATACTGGAGATGAATCTCATCCTTCACAAAATCTGTTTAGACTTGATCCAGTGAGTATATAATAAAAGGGCTGGAGTAAATGTTATAGGGGTGTTCATGGACTAGGAATAGGTGGAATGGTGCATATATATTTTGGGAATGTGATTGAAATGAATGTGGGTATATTGGCTATTGGGATATCGAGCCAAAACATTCTCTCGTCAAGTAAGAAATTATGACACGATGAAAATGGAATAAATGACGGCGTTACCAATGACGTAAGATACAAACTGAATTTTTCATTTTCAAACCAGTAGCTACTTTTAATGTCAACACGCCTTGGATTGCATGCGTACGCGTGTAACGATGTATTGACAATGCTCGCAGAAGATGTATGTGAAATAAGTACCTAATAAATATTCCTCTTTTAATTTACTTTCGTAATATATCTCACAAGCAGGCACGTAGCCAGGGGGGGGCTTGAGGGGTTTCAGCCCCCCCTGAAATTTCAAATCATATTGTTAGTTTAGTTTTACCATGCATTCATTATTTTTGATGAAAAATACAAGGTTTCGAGAGGGGAAAAAGTAAGAACAAAGCAGTTTTCTATAAAAAATAGCCATAAATAAACTGCAACAACGAATAACAATAGTGCCAAGAGAGGACCTTCCGGGCTTCAGATTAAGCCCCCCCCGAAAACCAAAATCTTGGCTATGTCACTGCCCACAAGACGATTACGAAGGTGCCAAGTGACTGCGGTGGCATATTCCATCAACGTAAGTTCTATCATGTCGACGTATGTCTATCGTTCTTTTTTTATAAATAGAGCAAGTCTGTCGTAAGATTATTAATACGTTAATTAATTACGTTAAACACATATACGGAGGTTAAAAGAAAACTTTGGAAGTATTTGTTGGAGGACTGACATCTAGGGAGGCCGAGGGACTGATTGTGTGGCTACATATTTATACTGCTTGGTGATGTGAGCGTTTTATTGCATTATTTGTTTTATTTTATTATATTGACATTAGAGAGTGCCTTCTGAGAGCCTGTTGTGGCTCAGAGGGTCTCCTAAGGTTAAAAATATTAATGAAACTCTCTACTCTGATTGAGGTTTTTCTTTTTCCTTGTGTTTTAATATGCAAATGTGTATTTGTTATATAGAGTGAAGTGTATTACATATAGTGGATATTACATACAGTGGATAGTCAGTATGTATTTTCTGTGTTTTTATTTATTTTATTTTGTGACCAATGTACTCCAATATGAGACAAAGACTAAATAATTGTAATAAATAAAAAAGAATTGAGGACATTCAATTTGTTCGTCGTTCAGGTGATGCCAAAGTTTTTCTCAAGAAGATTTTTCACGGGAAACCATACCATATTTTCACTTTCATACGTGCATATACCTTTCCCTACGAGAGCACTTCGCTTTCCGAGTAATATATTATGTATTTAACAATAAGGGAACCAATAGGTATCCATAAAAGGTGGGTAAAGTGAATTTATTGATTTCTGAATAATTTTCAAACAATCTTCACAGAACGAGTTGTGAAGAATGATTTAATTACAATCCGGTACACAAGATGACAAGGAACGATGGCAAAACTAGCTGACACATTATGATCAACGAAATTACTCTCAAGATGGACCGTGATTACGTCGTGAATGTGATTCTGTTTGTACATATAACATGCGTTTCACAACCATTCATTAACACAACCTAGTTCTTTGCATCAATTTTATGTCTGGGAACATCGGTAGGAACCGATTCATTACCCTTACCCCGAAATCGTGGCGAATAATTTCTTTATTGTAGGTGTGACATGAATCGTTCTGAATTATACAGTTGAGTTTCTAAATGCTTAAATATCATGTAATTATTGACGTATAACAACAATAAACATTCTTAGAAAATCCCGCCGGCTGCTTCTCATCCATGATGGCATCACGAATACGTAATTTATGAAGATACAGGTCTTACAAGTTTTACTCAGCGTTGGTCTGCAGCTTATTCAAGTTCAACAAGTTTTTTATTCCACATTTGCAAACAAATTACAAGAAATAGAAGGATATAACAAAACAAAATAACGAATTCAGAGATGCTTTTGGCCACCTTATGTATCTTATCCGTCGAGACGGGACATGTATATCTTATCCGTAGAGTCAGGTCACTCGTGATTAGCTGTTGATGTTTGCCTTTTTCCCGCGCAAAACGCGTTTCCATGCATTGGCGAGGGAATAGCCATCGTCCCTATTGAAGTTGAAATTCATTCTTGCTTGTCTCTATGGCCTCCCGCATAGCAAGTGGGAAATATCTTTTTTCCTCGGATATTAGTTTGGCTTCTTCAAATTTGATATTGTTGGTAGGGCCCGTCCATGTGTGCTCTGCTATGGCAGAGAGACTCTTGTTCTTTTCCTGTTCTTTGTTGACCTTTTATGACCAATTATATCATGAAGTCTGCCCAGTGTAGCTACTCACACGGCTGCAAGATTGCTGCTGGATTGGGCGATATCCATCAAAATGTTTCCTTAAAAGGCACTTTTACTTTGATGTATGTACTTCAACTTGTACCTATAGTATTGACGGCGTTCACAGCAGTAACGGTGGACTGCAAGTTGATTGGAAGGAACCTTTCGATGTGTAAGCACGATTTCCATGGAAGTTTGGATCGATGAGGGTGGCTGCATTACATAGACCACGGATTGTTCTTGCACGATACCATTGTTATCTCTTTCCAAAAAAAAAGAGGAATCAGGCGAGATGTTGCGGAATATGAACATAATAAGAACTTAGAAGTAAAAAATTTCCACAGATAAATTATGTTATTTTCTATTGTATTATCTAATTATATGTGGAAAATTGTTAATTTAAGTTCTTATTATTGTGAACTCTTTAATTTTGAAAACATTTATAGGTACCAATTGACATTATATGCAACAATTAGTCGTCGTTCTTCTAATTTGTTCGTTTTGTTTAAATTTTAAATCCCCGTTTTCAAATTTTTTGCGGTCATGTTACCATGATTTCACTAGATGCGATTTCATTGAACCTCTTTCACAGAACCTCTGATATTTCCCTTGCAACTGCCTGCTTTGGTCAATTGCAACCGATGTCGACCCCTACTGCCACGGAAGTCCGTGCTTACACATCGAAGTACCACTTGCAAGCGACTTGCATAAATAATGCAGGGTTCCCGGTCGGCCCGTTTTACCCGGGGCCGTCCCGTTTTTTTATAGAATGTCCCGAAGTCCCGACTTTTTTATTTTTCAAATTTCCCGCTTTTTTCTTTTGAAAGTATTATTCCTGAAAGCAGTGCATTAGGCTTTCCGTTTTAAGTATGCAGCACTGCTGGTGTCAAATTCATGAAACTTTGATTAGGTAGTGTATTAAGAAGTTGGTAATTGTAATAACTATGCTCTTTTTTTCCCCATGCTTCTGTTGGCAGTGCTACATACACACGGTTCCCGGTTGCACATAACGCGACATCAGTTCAGTGCCGGCATTGTGCTATTAGATTGTAAATTGGTTGCTACTCACAGGTTGTTGTCAGTGTTGTAAATAGTTTGTATAGTGCCGAAACAAACGTGCTTATTTAGCAAAAGTATTAGAAGAGAATTTCCCTTCATCAAAAAGCACAAGCTTTAATCGTAGTAAAGACTTATTTTAAGGATTTGTCTTGTGTTCACTTCCATGCCCAAATATCTGGGGAAAAGAAACTTCTTCATCAGGTTAACAATTGTGATGAATATTCTAATGTATCGTGTAAACATGGAGTTTAATCTGTCATATCTTGAAATTCTATTCTCCTAATCGTTGTAAGTGCAATTGTGATTATTTACACAGGCAGGGTTAATTTCATTATATTATTTTCATTTCTAATAAGTCCCCCGCTTTTTTTTACGAAATGTCCCTTTTTTTAAAGTGAAGAATAAAAATGTCACATTTTTTTCAAAAATACATTATGGGAACTCTAAAATAATGTAATTGGAGAAGTAACTTTCTTGTGTAAAGAAAGCCGCCTCATACACCTACCTCTGGCCTCTTCTATCAGCGATGTCGCTTTCAATCACCCCTCCTTTACCTCTGGCCCAAAGATTACTAACTTCTGGCCTATGAGCGCCTTGTTCCCACTCCCCCTGCCCCGCGTCTCTGTTTCCACGTCCGCTTCTCGCCTGCAAGAGAACGAATTCCCTTTGAACGGAATTTCGACAGTCCTCCCCTTAACCCCTCCCCCCCCTGTCCACCCACCCCCCTTCCTTTATTAATGCACTCCTCATCTTCCCACCAGCTCCACTCCCTCCCACGCCCCTTGTCTGGTAAGATACGGGAAAGGCGCACACTCACTGCCAAGGCCTCCGCTTCTCGCAGCCAATTATTTCTCCATTAGGGAGGTCCATGTTCGCCACGGTGGCGGCGTGAGGCAAAATAAACGAGAAATCCCACACGTGTATTGATGCCGAGTAAAACAAAAATTACCACTTAACTAAATTATCTGCGTTATTTATTTTAAAAAACTATGAGTCGGGAAGTTGCAGATCGGTTGACGATTATATTTTCGAATGGCCAATCTATGCAGCTCGATGACCCAATCGAAGAATCACTTCTGTTGTAATAATGCATGTTGACTGCAATCGCCACAGTCAATGGATAAAAATTAAGACGAGTTGATATTAACAATGAATTTCATGGGAATATCCATACCTTCTTCCATTTTTCGCGAAAATGTCATTTGTGCACGGAAGGAAAGATAATATTTTTCTTCCTACTTCTCCAATTCTTGCCTTTACTCATCCCTTGTAACTTCAAGTGTAAATCGTGCAAAACATTGTGCCAAGGCACTTATTTTTCCATGGTGAAGGGTTCATATTTCTACAAGTAGTCGGAAATGAAGAGGAGTAGTATGTCAATTTCTTCATAATACGGTGGAACCACCACCTTTATCAAACTGACAGACGGAAACATGCGGGGATTCGAGACGACATGCTATTAAAGAAATGAATGTGTCAATTGCAAATTATCATAGAGTAATCATTACTCTGTGATATTACTTTGTTCCTCTACTCTCCTCCATCACCAACGACTCAACATTTTGACGTTAGAAACAAAAGAACGTCTGTATGTAATGCATTTAAAAAGCAGACAACAAAAGTAGCTAGAATGATGATAGTTGACAAATCTAATCTATGCAAGGTTACTCTGATCGTGGCAGCTTTTCGTTCAAGGTATTGGGATTCAGATCCTTGAAGCACCAGCGCAGGTCGAAGGTAACACAATTGAGAGCGCACTTACGGTAGTTCGAGCGATATATATCGATTCACCTTGAATTGGACTTCGTTATAGAGATAAAATTCCCATCTTTTTAATAATATCAAAATATTAAACCTTTTCCGAACTAAATTTCGAGTAATATGCCTGAAAATAGAAGCTGTTTTACACGGGATGGATTACGGCTCTGCGCTCCAGAGGGAGAATATAGAATGTGAGAAAACGTTTCCGGCGTAACTTGGTAGAAATGTTTAATGTGCATATCGAAAAGTCACTAAGTAAATTCCACACTTTGTTTACGAATAAACCGACCCAGGTTTCGGCAACTAGTACCTTGAAAATGGCACTGAGTTACCGAAACCTGGGTCGGTTTATTCGTAAATAAAGTGTGGAATTCACAAAGTGATTTTTCAATATGCATATGGAGAATATAGAAATAATAAGGAACTTCTAACACCTAGATTATGTAAAAAAAACTAACGGTGTGTAGTTTATATGTTTTCTCAGCTGTTTATAAAAATATAATCAATTACTCACCGCAGTACTTTTTACAGAATCGTAAGAAACACCAGCTGTTTTGAAGGCGATTTCACCGTGCGACGTGAAAAAATGAGTCAAGTTAGAGACTTATGTTGATATATTTATTTAATTCCTGAGAACTTTGGTAATATATAACTATATTTTTGCACCATTAATAAAACAACATTTTCTTCATACTTCTTAAAGACGCTGAAATAAAAAAGTGAAATTCGAATATGGTCTCCATGGTGACTATGGGAAATATCTCGCTCAAACTACCTTAAGCGCACACGAACGACGATGAATCGTCCCGATGTGCGCAGACGAAACGTTCTCGGCAACTAACTAGCCGGAGTGTACAAAACTGTATGCTCACAACAAATGCCATATGTTTGAAGTATATCTTACCTTATAAGACCTTCTTCATATTTTCGGGTAGCGCTGGTTGCTGTGGTGATGACCACAGTTTCGCTGGCACTACTGCCAGCGTCTTCAGGTCGAAGACCTTCTTCCTTCATATTTATCTTCGACCTGAAGACGCTGGCAGTAGTGCTAGCGAAACTGTTGTCATCACCACAGCAACCAACGCGGTAGAACCCGAAAATATGAAGAAGTTCATCGCAAACCACCGCGAAAATCTTCGTTCTTAGGTATTTCATACTAATTCGCTCATAGTAGATGGTGAAGAATGTAACATTTTTACCAACAAGTGTTCCAATGAATGCATGTCCCACAAATGAGTGCACATTTCTTTCGCGTATTCATTCGCTTTGAGGTGCGTGCGCCTCTTGTGGTTGGTTCCTCGTTGCGTGCCAACAGCACTCCCTCCCACGCCCGGTGACCTCATCCTCGTGTCGCCGGGCGAGAACTCCTCTTCGTGCAGAGGAGATGAGTGCCCTGTTATCCCCCGTGGGCGGCCGTGGCGGGAGGGGGGGGGGAACTTGTTGGCTGGTCGAAGAGCAGGCGACCGACACGTAGAGGTGATTGGCAGACCGGCGAGGAAAGGTGGGAAGGAGAAAGAGAGTGGGGCAGTAAATGGGAAGACGAGGAAGGGTGGAGCTATGGGCGTCTTGGCACACTGGTTTTAGCGCCAAGGAGTCCATTCGATCCATGCCGGACGGCATCCGCCTGCTGCCCTTGAAAAGTGACCTCCGCGTCGCACTCAACCAAGGCAAGTGTTGGAATTGAGTGAATTTTGAGCTGACTCACGGATTTGGATTCGGTCATGAGAGTCATCTCTTGATTCGCCACGGAAGGCCAGTAACAATAATATCACCGCGCACGAAAGAGCATGGAGGATTAAAAATGTAACTAACAGTCAAAGTGCATATAGTGTTAAGGTTTTACGTCAATGGGGAAGTTATTCTAAATCTACAAAATACCCTGGAAGCCACCTCAAGGGAGTGTGGCAGGGGTAGAGTAGTCACAACATGCATTACACTATACCCTATTAAAGTCATTGGTTGCTATTGTATTAAGTTATTATGAGGCCTATGGGGATAATGTCTGTGCTGACGGGTCGAAAATTTCGAAATGATTAAGGTTTGTTTGCGATTCATGCGTAAGCGAAGTTAATTACATTTCCCATTTGTGCCATCGGATGATAACCGTGATTACAAATAAATGCAGAATTTTATTCGTTGTCACGATCATTACGTTGTTAATCCCGCAAGGTAATGGTAACTTTAGGGAAAACTTTCTGGCATAGGAAAAATTACACCAGCAGTTTCTTAAGAGTGCAAGTGCTTAGAGTGAATGACTATTGAGGAAAAAAATAAATATTCATAAAACCATAAAAAAATATTCTGCATAGTTTCATTTATACAACCATAGTGTCTTCACAATTAATTATAATGAGATTGACAACATGTTTCTCAATAAAAAAGGTCTGCATTCATTATTTAAAAAAAAACCTCTCACAGTCAAATACATTTGGTGTAAAATAAATGTATTCTTTGCCACTGCAACCCACTTTCAAAAGCATTTCCCAGGGAAAATGCATTCTAGGGAAGTTATTCCCTATAGGTATGTTTTCTAGAGAAATCGGGGGTTCAATTTTCCAGGGAATTTTCTGAAGTACAATAACGAAGTTTTAACCGACGAAAATGGCGAAGAATGCGGACACATAGCATTAGATCATAGAGGAATTCATCAAGTGCCATTAATTTTCCAATCCTAATAGCTCCAAGGTGTTCGTTCAGACGGGAGGCGGGGGGTCCTGTTGTACCGCGGTGGTCTGGCCGCACCTTCCGTTTGCGAGAACCAGGTTACGTCGCGGTCTGCGGAAACCGCGACCTCCCGACTGTTGAACAGCTGACCGCGTCAGGCGGAAGTCAATTTTCACGCAGGAAACAATTTTGTTTTGCGCAATGTTTAAGGTAATATTTAAGTACGGCATGGAATCATCAGTGGTAGTTCAGAAAAATTGCTTCCATTAATAAAGATAGGTAAGTAATTTGGGGTATGAGGATCACCTATGATTATATATTCAACATATACTGCTAGAGCCAAAATTCTACGGTAGAAGGGATCACAGGAATAAAATAAAGGAAATTGACTGCCGAACCGATAGATTTAAAATGTCATTTTTCCCACGCACAATAAGGGATCATAATAGTTGCGATAAATCAATCATATGAAACTCCCACCCTCAATAGGTTGAGTAGAATTTTCTCTTGTGCTTAATAACACCACATCATTACTAACTCTTCACACCGGTGGATTTGTCCGGCATTATTTTATTTTGTTCTTTGCATGAAGTAGCATCTCGTAGTATTCATAAATTAACAGTATCAGTATTATTAGCCACTAGATGTGTCTAAAGCATTTCTCTGCATGTTTGTATGATCATTTACGTATCACTCTCCCAGTTTCTGGTTGGACTGCGCACTGTTCTCCTGACTGCTTTTGGCCTGTGCCTAGCGCCAGGGGGAGCGTGCGAGGTTCTGATTTGTTCTGGGACGAGTGCTGCATGCCTGGTGTGGAATCACCCCGTGCCACAGACCCTAGTGGTGGCTTGCACGGTACATCGTAGATGTAGATGTTTATTGGTACCATAGTTGTGGTTTTCTGTTGATAAATGTGGTGGATCGCTCAGAGTAGTTATAAAGTTAATGGGTTAATTTACATTAATCTTAGTCATATTTTTCGTCGTATTCCATGCTCAGCATTCTTTCCGAATCATTTCCCCGCTGAGAAATTGATTTTTCATCAGGAGCGCTCATTGTGAAAGCATGCTTGGGTATTTCTTCTCCGTACTCGATTATTCATGTTTTCAATTTTCCCTTATTTCATTTGTTGCCTTGTTATGAAAAAATTAACGAACATGAATGACAAAGCACATTCTTATCGTAGCATTGCTTCCTCCGCATTCATAGTGACAACTTAACACACTTGGGGGCCTGTAGACAGTACAAGCAACGGGACCCACGTAAATAAACATTTCGCAAGAGAAGAAAGGTGAAAATAATTCTCAGGGTCCCTCCGGGGCTCGGCAAAGCCTCGGTACCCATAGTCAACTACCTACTTTGCTTCATTAGTAATCCAGCACTGTCCGCATTGCAACCCCACCCCATTTTAGCTATTTTGTTGTAGATTTTCGCAGCTCATTGTTTATGGTATTCAGACTTTTGGTTCTGCGATTAATTATTTAGTATTAAGCAACAGTTTCGCCATGCTATGCTGCCGGCTTCACGAGAGGAGGGTCACGCCATTGACATCGAGACGGTAAGAGTACTACACAAATAACAGTAGAGTACTACACAAGCAGTTACTTTCCGCGGCTCTTAAGGGAGGCGATTGAAATAGAAAAAAGACCAAATAACATCAATAGAGAGGATAGCTATAAACTCCCTTATACCTGGAAGAGACATTCGAAATTAAGTTTTTTACTTCTCAAAATCATCAACTGCTGGAATTGTTTATTTACTTTTTGAAAAAAGACCATTGTTGTTCTTAATGGCCCGACGAAGCCGGCAGCATATAACGGCAAAACGGTTGCTTAATATTAAATAATTTATAACGCAGAACCAAATGCCCATTTAAGCTAGTTTTCACTTTTAATGCCCATGCCGTCAATCGGTCACGAACCGCTGTTTGTAGCAATCGGTGGAATACAGAAGAGGTACAACTATCAGAACGATCATATCGTCTCATATGTCAATCAAATGACAAATACAATATCGCGATTACATCCTAAAGGCAAGAGCAGTTGGCAGGTTATGGGAAAACTAGCCCTATGAAGAAATAACACGTGCAATTTTCCACAAAAATAACATTTACTTCCAACCCGAGATTCAGTGTTTATACATCTTCTTCAGGTGAAATTTTAATCGCATGAAGATGATGTACCTATCAAGAATGAAACTCGGATTGGAAGTAAATTTTATATTTTTGTGGAAAATTGCACGTGTGATATTTCTTCATTTTGCACAAATTCCACTCAATTTCGCAAGAATCTTCGGATTCTATAAAACTAACTTATTTAAATATCTGCCGAATATTCTACTTAAGAGCCCAGTATGTTAGCCTTCTGTCATTTGATGGCAGTCTTAAAGTCTATTGGATAGTCAGTATTCTTTTCCAACCCACTCAATAAAATCCTTTCCCGAAGTCAATGAATCCAATGCATCTCGACTGTTCTCATAGCGTCATCTTCTCTGCAAGAAGTCTCAAAGAGTTCAAATGGCTTCTCTCGTCCCATTATTTTTCCTGGAACACAATTGGTCTTTATCCAGGAATCCTTCCATCTTTTGTTCCAACTGGACTGCCAAGGGTGATCCAGTCAATTGAAGTCTGGATCAGGGCTTCTGCCACATCCTCATCCATCAGCACTCATCCATCTGAAGATTGGTTTGCTGAATCTCTCCTCCAACCGCTTTGCTCCTTCGTAAATCTTCATGATGAATCCCTTGAATGAATTCCTATCGGGTTTTAAACCGGGTTAAGGTCTGCATGATGTGCGCCGACGTTTCGTTGGGAGACTTTTCCAACATCTTCAGGGCTGATGATGCCGATGTCAGTAGTGTTCCGATATATGTATACACCTCCTCCTTCACCTAGGTGGTCCCTGATTGGTTCGTATTTTTATTGTATTTATTTATTTTCGTATTTTTGTTTGTCCAACAAAAATACGAACCAATCAGGGGCCACCTAGTTGAAGGAGGAGGTGTATATATATATCGGAACACTACTTCTCCAGTAACCCCCCTCCATACCAAGTGATTCCCCAGTGTTATCCCTGTGATCTTTTCCCCGGTGATTTATAGCCAAAGACAATCAGATACTATTTACTATTATCCTAAATTCATATATATATATATATATATATATATATATATATATATATATATATATATATATATATATATATATATATATATATCCATTGTTATCAGAGACTATTTAACTAAATTCATATATATATATATATATATAAAGTTACGAATTATTATTGTTAATTTTCAAAGAGTCTATAACTGTTATCCTTATTTATTTTGTTTGTTTTCATTGTTACTTGTTACGACCTGACGACGGTTTTTGTGGGTTTCCCGTCGTCCATAGGGAAAATGCCAGGTCAAGCTTTTCCCGCACAACCATCCAGTGATAAGAACTCCAGTGAAAGGTGTTACCTTCCCTGAAGAGGCGAAAGCCTACACCAGGGTCCACATTTGCGTTGTTATATCTGTTTTGTTATTTTGTTTTGTTATTTTCTTCTACTTCCTATGTATTTTTTGCAAATGTTGGAATAAAGCACTTTTTGAACTTGAACTTGACATCGGCATCATCAGCCCTGAAGGTGTTGGGAAAGTCTCCCAACGAAACGTCGGCGTACATCATGCAGACCTGAACCCGGTTGGAAACCCGAGAGGAATTCATTCAAGGGATTCACCGGGAAAAACTTAGATTCTTCATGAATCCCTTGGTTGGACGAATTCAAACTCGAAAACTGTCAGTGTAATTCTTTGGTCGATCTTCCGATTGGCGGCTGCGTTCTCTTTCCCACGCTTCAAAGTCAACAATGGGTGGTGCTTTTAATGGTCTCCTTTCGGTGGCGCCCTCGCTTGGGCGAGAGAGTAAATAGGTCTACGCCGGCTGAAGTTGATTAGACACGGCCTCGGGAGACGGCAGATGCGTGAGGGGCAGAAAGCGTGTGCTTTCCAGGGCCTCTTGATTCGTCGGGGTCTGCCTTGAATGACTCCGAAACACATCTGTTGGGTGCGGATTGATCATTTGCGTCTCTAAAAGGCATGCATAACGCATGGAATGAAAGTAGCACTTCGATGTTTGAGCAAGGATGAGGCAGCTAAATAGAGAGATGGATGAACGTCTTTATTGGGGTGAGATTGAGACTTTAAAAGTCCCTTCTTCCACCTAACCCCTCGTCAGTATATGAAAACAGTGAACATAAAAAACACTGCGAGGGTGTGTTGGGGGTAGCAATTGATACACGATCGACCACAGTTCACTCATGTACGGATAAGACACGGCCTCCAATTTTGTCTACAAGTGGCGTTTCGCATTACTCCTTCGATCATCTTCCTGTCTTCTTCACCATAGACTCTTCCCGTACGCTTCCTGCACCCTCATCCGCTATTATCTATAATTCGAATGCATTCTCCAATATCCTTTCCCAATCTGACCCCCTATCTCTATTTCATGTAGCCCATAATCCTTCCTTCATTAACACTACATATATATCTACAAAATACCCTGCAAGCCACCTCAGGGGTGTGTGGCAGGGGGTGGGTAGTCACCAAGATGCATTACACTTTACTCTACAGTTAGTGTAACTACGACTAATTATGCATTAGCATAAATCGCTAATGCTTATCACGAGACGAAGCCTCACAAGCATGCACTACACTACAGATATTATCGCAATGGAGAGGGGCCGTTAATATATATGTATTTTGCAACTACACAAATGGAAAGAGACACAAGGCTTATGTAGAGAACATGCACGGCGTGCACGTTTTCTACAATGGCTTCCCTTAAACACAGTGATTACAGATGCCCTTAACCTTCAATGCCCAACAATCCTCCGATAACCTCACCCTTATCTCCCCCACGCTTCCTCCTCTCACTCATACACGATAAAAACAGACTTCGCCGTAAACACAAAAAACATAAGTTCTCTCACCATCAAATCCCAAATTAACTCCCTAACCAAGAAAATCAAACAAGAAATGAGTAACTGCTCAATGATTGGGAGAAAAATTTCTTCTCTCTCCCGTTCCGGCAACTCCCCCTGGAAATACACACGAATACTCAGAAACACTACCAAAACAACACCATCCCTTGTCATCAACAAACCCAGACTGGACACCGACACGGAACGCGGTGAAGTATTGTACAAGGAAGTGCTCGGCCTTTGATCCACACTCTAGCTTTGCTAATGCTGAAAACGAATCCCTTGTCAACCAATCACTAATTTTACTGTTTATCTCTGCCCTACGCCCGAATCCATCTACTGTCAGCATACCGAAGTCAAAAACTCATCTCTCCCCGTCCCAACAAATGCTATTCAGGTCCTGATCACATCCCTCCACGAGCTGTGAAACTTCAACCACCCCCATTTATTCAGTACCTCACTTATATTTTCAACTCCGGTCTCCTTTGCTCATGCTTTACCGTTTCCTTGAAGTCTTCCACTATCATCATGATTCCTAAAAATGGCGAAGTCCTTATTGACGAAAACAACTACCACTCAATCTCCCTTACCTTTACTTTTGCCAAATTTCTCGAAAAAAATATCCTCTCCCGCATATCTCTCCATCCATGTATTCTGAAGTGAGCAGTTCGGCTTTGTCCGTAAAACCTCTACCCCCCACTATACTAACCGCCTCACCGAAATCGGGGTGAAGCAGTTCCCAGAAGCAATTCCCAAAAAGTCAAAACTGCTGTTTTCCTATACATTTCCCAGGCCTTTGAAAAAGTCTGGCATTCTGGCCATATCTTTAAACTACTTCGAATGAACATCCCCATCAATCTAATTTAAACCATCCAATACTTTCTTCTGTGCTTTGTGCTGAAATAATCGACCAATTATAACCATAATTGAATCGACGATGTAATGAATCGAATAATCGCACAGGCCTACATACATAGTTGTTATATCTAATAATCTTGGGATTTATTCTTACTGTTCCTGAAGTTGAAGCATTCCCTCTTGGGTCGTGACTTCTGTTCCCATTTGTCATCCTCGCCTTATTTCTATTCGAGTATGACGATTATTCATCTACATCTACAAAAAACCCTGAAAGCCACCTAAAGGGTGTGTGGCAGGGGGTGAGTAGTCACCAACATGCATTACACTGTACCCTATTAAAGTTAGTGTAACTACGACTAATTATGCATTAGCATAAATCGCAAATGCTTGTCACGAGGCGAAGACTCACTAGCATGCACTACACTATAGATATGCTACCAACGTTAGAGGGACCGTTAGTATTTATGTATATTGCAAATACATAAACGGACAGATATTCAAGAGTTATACTGAAAGCATGCAAGATGTGCTTTGAGTACTAGGTAGCAGATGAGCATACATGTATTAAGGAGTAGATAAACTAACTAGCTACACTACCCATTGACAAATCTAGTTAAATGCCTCATTGGTAGCCGTTATGGTCTTTTATGGTTCGCGGGAAAAATGGCATTTTAAATCTGTCCGTTCTGCAGTCTAGTTCCCTAATTTGATTTTCATGATCTGATATACTTGTAATCTGATTTGTAGTCAAAAATATTTAGAAAAATTTCATCGAGAGCGTGAGTGCTCTGCTCGCTGTTGAATAAGTTCAACTTGGCTCGTATTGCAAAATGCTTGAAAGGTATTTAGATAATAATTTAGAAGGTGATACGTTCGTAGGAGATGAATAAAAGAGATTTTCCTGTCATTCCCCAGCATGCATTGGCGCTGAAGCCGTCACTGAGGCATTAGTGGTATTGATTCGGGAAACGAGGAGAAGATTTTTCGCATAATCTTTATATATATAAAAGTCAATGTATGTATGTATGTATGTATGTATGTATGTTCCACTTCTCCTCCTACACCACCGGACCGATTTTGATGAAATTTGGAACACATGTTTGTTACTGGTAGACAACAAACACTGTAGGGTTCAATTAACCGAATCCCTATTTTTTCAGGGTTAAGGGTGTGATCCTTACTAATATGTATAAAAATGTAATGGTGTCTGTCTGTCTGTTGCTCCATCACGCAAAAACTACTGAACCGATTGAGCTGAAATTTGGCATGTAGATAGAATAAATATCTGGTTGTATCATATGCTATATTAAAAAGCCCTAAGGGCCCCCAAAGGCCCCCGAAGGTCCCCCGTGGTGGTCCATGCTAAGCATTGTGTTCGGTGCAGTGGTTTCATTTTTTGCTTTTTAAAAGTACATTCACTCAAGATATAGGGCTGGAATTTTTTTTATCGGATGGCTGAATAAAAGAAGTTTCTAATTTTATCAATCGATTTTCTTCTAACCTCCGAAGTTGTCTGAAATTCATCTTTTCAGCTGAAAAATCTCACATTTTTGTCTGAAATCAATAATAACATATTTCCTTGACAACCATAGATTTGATTTTCAAAGGATATACCCATTACCCGCCTCTAGCATTGAAATATCACGTTTTCCTGCAGGCCCATGATAGTACGTAGAAAGAAAATCCGTATAAGAAGGGCCCAGAGTCCCAAGGGCCCCATGATAGATTGCTTCAGGGGTTAATCGATAAATTCAATGCATATTTACAACAAGTATACTCTTCAACGTCTTTCTCAAAGTAGCTCTCAAAGGGGCATCGCATGTATATGAGAGAACACATACGTAGTAAACAATACACATAAAGGAAATTAATTGATTACACACACAATTATATGTGCAAGAATATTTACGTGCAGCGAATATCAATGGTAATAATGCGTCTGTTGCTACAACAAACACGGCGTTGTTTATTATCGTTTAATACTCAGATGTATTACACGTAGTGAAACCGTCTGCCTCTAATTACTATTGCGAACTGTTTTTTAGACCAATTCCAACATCATTAAGGTCACGAGTTATTTATATGTTTAAAATATTTATATGATGGTTCAAATACAGAACCATCTGTTTCGAACCTTCAATCTGTTTTAAGATGGCGGAAATAATAATGACGTCACTACATGCTTCTTACCCGAAAGAAGAACGGAAATTCTGCGCAATTAACGACATCCGTGCATGAAAATCGACAAGTGCACTAAGAATCACCATATATTTTTTTATTTAGCAACCGATACCAATGATTATGGCTATGCCGAAGGCGCAGTCCGGGTGATGGAGGATTCATTGGTCAAATAAACATGGTTTCTGCTGCCATTACACCTCTTGACGTTGTCAACCGCTGGATTGTACCCTTCTGTCCAATCCTGATTAAAATACTCAAAGCACATATCAACGTTGAATAGTGCAAATGAATTAAGTCATGTAATGCAAATATATGTATGCACACAAGGGAAGCGATCAAGCTGTTAATCACTCAGAAGACGGCTCAAGAGAACCGTAGGGACGAGGTGACCATCTATCAACCTTTGCTACTTAAGTAGTAATGAGTCTGTATGGCCGATTTTTCGGTTTCCCGTGCATGAAAGTGGACCAATAGTCACTCATCTCTCCGTGCACCTGGAAAACGGTCAGCGTGTCGACTACAACGAACACAACATACAAGATAGGTTACGAACTCCTCGAATGACCACGCATACAGTTTTTCTTCAGGCTTTGCGGTTTTCTTATAAAATAAGTTTAACGTTTTTCACACCCGTTGAATTTCAACGGGTACCTTCCGCTCGTTATTCTATAAAAAAAGCCTATTTTAGTCCAATTAGGTATTTAATTCATTGTAATTAAGCACATGCTAACTCATTGAACCTAATACAAAGAAAATAAAAGGCGCACTGACAGCAGATGGCTCTTCTTCCGCAATTTATTCCATCTCTGGTCAACATTTACTTAACTATGCTTAAAAAGAACAAGACAGTATGTACAGATTCAATTATACTCATTGGATATACTTAAACGGAATAACCAGTTTGAATAAAATATAATACAAAAAAATATCTAATTTTGGGCAATATTTCCATTATTTCACGGTAATATTCACTCTTCATCCCCTAATAATGAAATTAAATCTTCTAACAATAATTGATTTTTGTAAAAAATATATTTTTTCAATCCTTTTTTATAAAAAACAATAATTAAACTATTTTTATTGTGGTGAAACCTTTCACGTCTCATCTTTCGTTTTGACTTCCGAAGTGGAAAATGTACCTAGCAACTTATTGTTTTCCTCAATGAGTTAATTAATACGGAAAACAAATTTAATTTGGTTACCCTGCTATGTTGTTCATAATGAGTGTGTTCGTTATAAGAGCAGCAGTGGCATAAATTCTGTTTCGATATGGTTCCATGTCCTTCTCATGTGACGCGAGTTAGTTACTACCTCAGATTGAAATTCAGTATTATGAGAATTACTGAAGTAACAGTTACTTACAGGATAAGGAATTTGAAACTATCCTCACAGGTGCATTATATACTTCGTTTTAAATTGATACATTTTTAGTATTTGTGGCAATAGGTACGTCGATTTAGTCTCTAGTAAACTCTTCTACATCTAAATCTACAAAATACCCTGCAAGCCACCTCAGAGGTGTGTGGGAGGGGGTGAGTAATCACCAACATGCATTACACTATACCCTAGAGTTAGTGTAACTACGTCTAATTATGCATTAGTATAAATCGCTAATGCTTATCACGAGGCGAAGCCTCACAAGCATGCACTACTAAAATACTGATATTATCATAATGGAGACATTTACATAGATCCACATTATTTCTCTATTTGGACATGGCCAAACGGCTTCTTTCTCACTTCAGTCTCATCTATTCCGTATTCCCTCATGTTCTCTACGATTTCTGCGGCGATTATAATCGAGCCTAGCAACAATTGAGAGGGTGGGTTGTTGATAGGATAAGGTGGGCTTGGGTGTATGATGGGAGTAAGGTAAGGAGATCCAGGGCATTATTAGTCCAGGCTGTTAACTAAAAGCGCCTTAGGGTCCACAGTTTAACGGGTGGACTACACTGTACTTGAAGTGTTTTCCACATGGCACCCAAATAAGGATCCCAATTCCACTGAATAATCTCCAACTCTACCAGCTTTTGAATCTTGGAATGAGGTCCAATCACCACACCAACCCGATAACCTCCACCATTTATTTCTATGCCACCTTATCTCACCCTTACTGGTTACGGAAATAAAACTCAATAATCCATATTCTTTGATATTCATTTGTTTTGAATTTTATGGTCTTCATTGGTCATGGAAAGAGCATTGTGCATGCAATATATTTGGCCGATTGTAGTTTGCCCATACATATTTGGTTTTCACATTTGATTACATATTTGGCCTTAGCTGGTCGAAAAGCAGAACTTCCCAAAAAGTGCTCCGAGGAGTCCTTGATACTCCCCGAATGAATCTCAGAGGCTACCTATTTTTTTCCTTTATTAATACATATTATATGCACGTAATTCATAAATTGTATACATAAACGTATTATGCGTGATATGTCGCATAGAAAATAGACGGAACTAACCACCAACATTTTGCAACACAAATATTTATTGGGGCTACACGAGAACCATTTGTTACAGAAAGGGCTCCGTGGCTGAAAAAGTTTGGGAACCACTGCAGCTTGTCTCCAAACTTGAGACAAGCAAACCTTAAGACCAGCGTGTTGGTATAAAGGTTCCCTGCGCTTAAGGAGGTTCCGCCGCGACTGTGTGAACCAAAACAAATACTAAATTCCCTATTTTTTATATTTTGTCAAAAAACTCCTGCTTTCACTGATACAATGCGTTACCTATAGAAGCCCAAAAGTGAGGTACCACATATGCAGATTATTCCACGAATGTATTTTAAATTAGCAATTTTTTCCAGCCATAGGAGCCGACTGCAGCACCATTTCCTAAGAATTACCGCATTTTGACTTCAATTACGGCATTAACTCTTCAATAACTAGAAAAATAAGGTGGTAAGATGCCTGTATTGTATTTTTATTCAATTTCTCTGGATTATTTCCTTCTTAAGGACAGTTTACCACGAAAATGGCATTAGTATTTTATGGAAAAATACTATTTTTCCCCGTGTTTCTCTCATTCCCCCATTTAACACCATGTAATTTCAAGTTCAATTATATAATAAAATAGCGTGGAAAGGTATTATTTTGTTGTTCATATCAGATAGAGGACAAATTTTTCTACAAGTAGACATAATATGAATAAATTGACATTTGAGTCATTTTACGGTGGAACCACCTAAAATCTTCAGACCATGTTCGATTCACTGCCGAATTCGTATGCTTTCGTGATCTTATTGGTATTACCTTTTGGATTTTTTATGGTCGTCGTTGTTGTTTTACGTTTCATAGTTGGCATGATGGAATGATGAAGTTTAATGCTATGACTTTGAGAATTAATTGATGCTTCGAAGAATACTACGCGATGCGGAAAAAATGAGCTCAAGCCGACTTATTACTCCGAGTGCATGAGTCAGTTGTTTTTTATGGTCGCCATCTGCTCGTCTCCTTCGCACCTGAGTCGGTTGTTGCGTCACGCTCGTCCGATGGCGTTTTGGAATTTAACGAGCCGCCGTTAAACGCCTCTTCATAATCGTTCCATTTGTCGCTTTCCTCTCTCGCGGAAGACAAAGCTCGTGTTTTGGTATGTGCGCCGATGTTATGACGGTCTACGCCACAGCGAAGTGCGACAAGCGTGTAGAGGGGAGATGAATATATCACAAGCGTATGAAGTTATCGAATCAAAATATTTTGAAGCTACTACGTGGGGGAAGAATGTATGAAAATCGTTGTTAATGAATTTCTTTGCGAGGAAATATCCAATGAAGGCGTTTCCATCGTAAAAAGACTTAAACCTATATATTTGGCCGGCAGATCAGATCATGAGAATAAAATTAGGGAACTAGACTGCAGAACGGACAGATTTAAAATGTCATTTTTCCCACGAACGATAAGGAACCATAATAGCTGCCAATGAGACTTTTATCTAGGTTTGTCGTTAGGTAGTGTAGCTCTTAGTAGTAATAGTACTCCCTTATACTTGAATCCTTATATGTTACCTAGTACTAACAGCACGCCGTGCATGTTTTATACATAAGTCTCTGTCCATTTGTGTAGTTGCAAAATACATATATATTAATGGTCCCTCTCCATTGTGATGATATCTGTAGTGTAGTAGTGCATGCTTGTGAGGCTTCGTCTCGTGACAAGAATTAGCGATTTATGCTAATGCATAATAAGTCGTAGTTACACTAACTTTAGGGTATAGTGTAATGCATGTTGGTGATTACTCACCCCCTGCTACACACCCCTGAGGTGGCTTTCAGGGTATTTTGTAGATGTAGATGTAGAAACGTAATTTTATTCGCTTTCTTGATACTTGTAGAAAACCGTGTTCTCTGCTTTATGTGAACTACATTATCCTGCATTAACTTCCTATTTATTTCGTAACTTTAAATTACGTCGTGTTAAATGCGAGAATGGAATTCCACGTGGGGTAAATGTTATTTGATATTAATAACATTTCCGAGAAACACGATTTACAGAAAGCGTATTTTTACTGGGAATCGAATAATAATAATGAAAAGTTGGCACCTTACCGTCATATGTTTTTTGTTATTACTAACCCACCGCAATGATTGAAGTGAAAAAGCGTCACTATAGTCGTATTCTATGGCCGGAAAAGTTGGGTTGGGTCCATTATGTTGATTAACCTCGCCATTTTTTTTGTTGGCCATAATTATGTTTTCTGATGAGAGAGCTTCGAAATTTCATATCAGTGAAAGCAGTGAAATTTGGACAATACAAGCAAAAAGGTGGAATTCGATGTGCATTTGTTTCGACCCACACTGTCGCTACTGACCCACCTTGAATGAAGGCTTGTCGCCCGGCCTTGACCGCGGTTGGCGACACGCCGCTACCTGGCAGCTGAAACGTCGTGAATTATTGGTTCGAATCCCACCTTGGGAATCTATATCATGCCCAAGAAAAAATTGATGGAATCAGAGCTGACTTAGAGGGAACGGTGAATATCCAATGTTTATAAAAAGAACAAAACTTGTTCTTTCCACGGAGTTGATACCACTTAGGCAAGACTAGCGTTTCGCCATACTGCTGCTTAGTCTTGTGCTTAGGATTTATGTCTTAAGATTTGAGACCTTAGCTTAGACTGTACGATATGATCTTAGCAGTTAGGGAACCCATTATCATAATTCAACCTTCATTGAAAGCACGTGTACATGGCTTTTTATATCTGTTATGTTATTTTCAGAACGTTCACCTGCTTACGCATGCTCACATAACTTGAAAACTCGTGTGCTTTGATGGCATTGCTAATTACGTCAAACTTGAGTTCATTCAATCCCTTGCTTTCTTCCCGAATATTCATTTTTTTCGTTGGCACACCAATGTTTCTATGTACTGAAAGGTATTATGGGCTTAACAATATTTCAGTGTTCCACCGTTAAATGTGTGAGTATACTTAAATACTGAATTCTACCTTTTATTAGTCTAGTTAAAATTTTATTTAGTATTCTATTTCTACCTTTCCCTTGTTCATTACCATGGGGAACATCCATAAAATATATTCTACACATTTGAGTAGTGTAGGTACATGTTAGAGAAATTTCCTACGAACTGAAATCTACATCTACGAAGTACCGTCCAATCCACCACTAAGGGTGTGTGGCACGGGGTGATTCCACACCAGACATGCAGAACTTGTCTCAGTTCAAATCGGGACCTCGCACGTTCCCCCGGCCGCTAGGCGAGAACCAAACAGCAGTCAGGAGAACAGTGCGAAGTCAAACCAGAAACTGGGAGAGTGTTTCGTAAATGAACATGCAAACAAGAAGTACACACCTAAAGTGGCAACTAGTGGTTAATGTTACTAATTATATTAATTTACGAATGCTACGAGATACTAATTTATGCAGAGTACAAAATAATGCTTGACATTTCAAGTGGGGTGAAGTGTTAGTAATTATGTTATGCTATTAAGCACAAGTGAAAATTCTACTCCACTTAGTGAGGATGGGAGTTTCATATGATTAGTTTATCGCAACTATTATGATCCCTTATTGTACGCGGAAAAAATGACATTTATAATCTATCGGTTCTGCAGTCAATTTCCTTGATTTTATTCCTGTGATCGCTTCTACCGTAATACGTTGGCTCTAGCAATATATGTTGAACGTCCGGCAAAAAAACTGCCTGCTACGAACTTGTGCAAAATATTTAACCTGTGTTTTTCCCTTCGATCAGTTAGAGATTCCCACCCCAATTTCTTTAACAATCCGGTAACTGATAAGTTTATCGTAACAACTTTTCACAAATCTTGCTGCTCTCCGCTGTATTCGATCTATTTCTGACACTAGTCCTACATCCACATCTACATTATCTTCGATACAGACACCTCATGATATTCTTAATATATTCCATCCTTGTTCTACATCTATAGTACTTCCCATTCATTTCTTCTTCCATCAATGTTTTCAATAGGGTATCTTGTGTCGCAAAATATGTCCAAAAAGTTTGCCTTTTCTTCTTCTACTTTTGAGTTTTCGTTTAACTTCTTCTTATCTCCAGATCTTCGTAAGATTTATTCATTGATGATCCTCTCTGTCATTTCAATCTTCATTCCTCTTCAACAACGCGTGCATTTGTGTAAGTGTGAGAGGAGTGGAGGAAAAAAGTAATGAATTGTATGAATTCTTGCGGTGGAAGAAAATTGTTTAGAGGTGCATGAAGCAAGGGCGAAAGCAAATAAGTATGAAATCAGTTAAGGAGAACCAATTTTTACATTGAAGAAAATATGTGCTTACTGGGGGAGGCATTCAATTTTTGTTGTACAGCTAAATGCTTTTCCGAACATTAACGATAATCGATACAACATATAAGGTGCCTAGGTACTCCCATCCATTTAAAATTGATATTCACCAAGTCTTCATCAATGCCACAGTGTATTGGTCTTTAAATCACTCGCGACGAGGCATACACATAGTTAGATCTAGGGACATGTACTTGGATCAGACAGGTATAACTTGTTTCAGGGCCAGAGGTGCTTTTTAGCAAGATGATGGTCGGATGAAGACCTTCGAAGTAAGTGGCTTCTAATTTTTAAGCGCTATAAATATCAATCTAGTCTTTTTCTAATTGATGATTATCAAAAGGTTGGAATTGCTTAGCGGAGAAATTACGAAAAAATGCGACTAAAATGGGTGACTTTTGGGGGAGTTATTGAGGACAACGCAGTAATCCGTTCTTCTTACTAATCAGCAAAAGAGTACGTGTTTAGCTTAGATACTGAAGATCTCAGTATCGTGGCTTTATTTATTTTTTTCTCAATCTGATCCACTGAAGTTGATGCGTCACCTAACTAATATGTCTGCATCTACCACATTAATTGAATACATTGGATGTTTCCTCAAAGCCTGCTTTAAATTAATACCACGCCCAATCAATGAGTTTCTTATTCCAACCCTCTATTCCATTGTGAGGTTTCCCTTGCGTGATTTCTCCCGCAATTGGGAACCCGCTGGTAAGGAGGTAAAGGTGTGGCGTACACCGCTGGTTCGTCGCCTGCTCCCGCCAAGGCGCCGCTCCACGGGGAGCAGAGCGGGTGCGGGACCTCGGGGGACGTGCGTGCCGCATCCGCCTCTCCCGCGACCCAAATGTCTTATCTCTGGGGAGACCTCGTTTTCTTTTCTGACGCGAATATCTTAGGCTTGCGCAAAGATTTCTGCATAGCGCTGAGTCACACACGAGTGCCGTCTGATGAATGCTAATGAAATTAGTTCGCGGAATACGTAACGAAGAGCCTGAATTTCGCCGCGAGATGTTATGCATACATGTGTTTTCCCCTTGGAAGTTGATGAAATGAGGTCTCGGTACTTTATTTTTTTGACGTGCGACGCCTTTATAAATCGGCACGGATCGCTCGGGTACACCTGGCTGGCGGACATCCAACAAAATTATGTCGAACAAACATGTCATTAGAACTCGGAAAGTATAAGTGATATCCTATCGGGACACATGCCATTCGAAAGAAAAAGGTCCGTATGCCAAACTAGATGAAGAAATGGGAATTGATGTTGCTTTCTTGAAGAAGAAGATGACCACCGAATGTTGACGTAAACTCACCGCCATGGTTTTCCTCACCACCTTCGCTAAGTTAGCGAAAAATTCACTATTGGGTTTATTTGGATGAGTTGAGATCGTTCTAAAGGAAAAATACGCGAAACTAACTGAATTCATTGAGGTGAAAATTTTGTTGTCACTTAATCTGCGAATTATTGAAAAATTAGGGCATTTCAGGGAAAAATGTGTGAATAACTCCAAAATGAGGCGATTTCCTAAAGAAATGGAGTACACAATGCTTCGGACTTCGGCTTCGGGCATAGAAATCTGAATCTTAGAGCCCAGAACATTTCCGGAAAATTTCAGGAGCAGTGTAAATCTTTTTGTCGATACCGAGACTAGCTACGGTATAACCTTATACGGAGTCACCCGCAAGTACTCATTAGAGCGATATTCCACAGAGGAAAAATCATTCCCCTTGACCGGAATCCCCGGTCAAGGTGAATGATTTTTCCTCTGTGTTATATCGCAGCAGTGTAAACGTTGCCAGGGGGGGAAAAGCGAGGAAAAAGGGGGTGTTCAAGGGTTAACAAATCAAAATCAAACAAACAAAAAAACTGGGCTAAATAATAGCCCTCGCTCGCTAATCTAGAAGGACTCGCCCCATGAGGTTACCGGGAACGTTCGCGGACCACTATTAGAAGCCGCATTCCGGGTTCCGGTTGGGGTGAAGATAAGAGGAAGAAATGCATGCCATCATCATTACATTTTGCCCGTTTTTATGCTATTGGCTGCCTTCCCTTTGGAAAAGTAGTGCGCCAATCACTTCGCTTAACACAACAGCGCACTTGCCTTCCATTCGTGATTCTGACCATGCGCACTAGGTAGCGCACTTCAAAACAGATCGGGAGCAAAGTTAATGTGCGCTAAACAATAAAAGAACATCGATAATGGCATCCGCGATTGTTGATTATCAGTAAAGGCGTAAAAAATGCTTATTGTGAGGTTTTATTACTCAGTGATTAAAAGCTAATATTTTTAATACTTTGAATGAATTCAACAAATTTAATCTAAACATTCGGCCTTAACTGTTGTTTACCCACTAAACGCTACCTGTCAGGTTACAAAACATTTCGCCAGAGCGCACTTCGTTCCATTAATTGTCGTTCGTGTGCACCAAAGTGCGCTTAGATGTGTTCCGATGTGCGCAGTACTTCAACACCTTGAATGGAAAGCACTCTTATTTTGAGCGTTTTTGTTTTATGTTGGTTTGAGTTTGTTTTGTCAACACTTGTACTAACCCCTTCCCCTTATAACCCCTCCATTCTCGCTTTCCACCCTCCCCCCCTTCCTCCTGTCACCTCTTCCTTCGGTTTTTCCACTCCCCCCTTAAGCCCTGTACACACGGTGACATTTTTTGCGCCTAAGTTGGCGCAGGTATGGTTGCTCGGCGTAAATTTCTCCGTGTGTACAGTCGCATACGACAGACTTACTTCCGATTGCCTTGCTCTGGCAAGGATTAGAACACGTTCAATTTTTCAAGCGTACAGACTACGGACGTGGACCAGCCATTTTGAATGCTGAGTATTAATACCTATGGGGAACACCTTTTTCGCAAGTAGTAAGTTGGGACGATTGGTAGCGTGCAGTATTTCGACGCCGAATGTTGCGAGTTCGTTCCTCTTACAGGGGGGTTATTTTGCAATCTCACTTAAGTGAGAATACGTCATAAAATGTGGAAAATTACGTCATATTTCGTAGTTCAACTCCTCCACCAAGGCGGCGTGACCATCTTCGGCTCTGCCGGTCTATGTATTTGGTCCATCTGCTCTTTAGACTCTTGATCCGTTTCATTTACTTGCGCATTTCAGTATTTCCATCTCACCTATCGTAAGGAACGTGAAATGGAGCCACCATAGGACCTTGGTTGATCGTGAGCCGAGGTCTGAGTCACTATCAGCCATAAACTTAAGCAAGTTGCCGAATATGGGAACCTTTGATGGAAGAAACCAACAACCAGAACCCCAGTCTTTAAAATTAGGAAGCACTTCATTGGAACATAAATTTGGAACATACGATTGTATCGGATTGGTGTCTTGACATTATAAGCTGCAGAGAAAAAGAGATTTGAATCGATGGAGGATTGGTGCAATTGACGAATGATGAAAATGAAATGGACAGAGGAATCACCGATTTCGAAGTCCTACGAAGAGCTGTGGGGAGGAAAGAAGTTTAATCAAAACTTTAGGAAGTAGAAGAGGAATTTTGGGTGCATTTTGCCACACGAAAACTTCTTTAAAACAATAATGAAAGAAATAAAAATCTATAAATACTGAGGGAGACAAGAAATGGAATATATTTAGCAAATTTACGACGTCGACGTGACGTTGTTCTACACAACCGGAGGGTCTCGGGTTCATCTACATCTACATCTACAACATACCCTGCAAGCCACCTCAGGGGTGTGTGGCAGGGGGTGAGTATTCACCAACATGCATTACACTATACCCTAAAGTTAGTGTAACTACGACTAATTATGCATTAGCATAAATCGCTAATGCTTGTCATGAGGCGAAGCCTCACAAGCATGCAGCACTACACTACAGATGTCATCAAAATGGAGTGACCTCAATATACATGCATTCTACAACTACACAGATGGACAGGGACTCAAGACCCATGTAGAAAACATGCTAGGCGTGCTGTTAGTATGTACTAAGAAACAGATAAGGATTCAAGTATTAGGAGTACTACCACTACTAAGAGCTACACTACCTAACGACAAACCTAGATAAAAGTCTCATGGCAGCTATTATGGTCCCTTATAGTTCGTGGGAAAAATGACATCTTAAATCTATCCGTTCTGCAGTCTAGTTCCCTAATTTTACTCTCATGATCTGATCTACCGTAGTATGTCGGATTTCGTAAAATATTATCAACGTCGTCAGAGAATAGACCGGTTTGGAACTTACATAATAGATTTAGTCTAAATTTTAATCGACGGTCTGAAAGCTTTTCCCATCCCAGTTGCTGCAAAAGGTCAGTAACACTAACGAGATTATCATAACGGCCTTTAACATATCTTGCCGATCTTCGCTGCACGCGTTCTAACTCAGTTTCCAAGCCTATCTCATAAGGATCCCAAATACTGGCGGCATATTCTAAGTGGGGTCTAACGAGGGAGAAGTAGCTGATTTCCCTAACTTTATCGTCGCACTTGCCAAGTACTCTTTTAACAAATCCCAATTTACGATTAGCTTGACCGGTAATTTCTCGAATATGTTTACTCCACGATAGATCATTAGTCAGTTTAACTCCGAGGTACTTAACCGATTCTACGGTGTCTAGTTTTATGTTGTTAATGCAATAGCTGTTACAAAGAGCGTTTTTCCGTTTCCAAAAATTTACAACAACGCATTTTTTCAGGTTTAATTCTAGCTGCCACGCATCGCACCACTCCTGTATTGCCTCGAGGTCCTTAGTTAGCGCTTCCTTGTCATTAAAGCTACGAATTTCTCTATACATCACTGCGTCGTCAGCAAATAATCTAAGCTTACTGTCAACTTTGTCACCGATGTCGTTTATGTACAAAAGGAACAGAAGCGGGCCTATGACACTTCCCTGTGGGACACCCGATGTGACTTTTACTTCATTAGAGATAGCGCCATCTAATACAACCCTTTGCACGCGATTACTTAAGAATTCTCTAATCCAGGAAACTACGTCGTCGTCTAAACCGTAGGATTTTAATTTCATGAGTAGCTTAATGTGGGAAACTTTATCAAATGCCTTTTTAAAGTCAAGAAAAATTGCATCAACTGGAGCGTTATGTTCACCCGAGACTAAAATATCGTGAGCAAAAAGTGCTAATTGAGTTTCGCAAGATCTTCCCTTTCTGAATCCGTGTTGTGTTTTTGTTAACAAGTTTTCTATATCGAGGTGTCTCATAACTGAACTAACAATTATATGTTCAAGGACTTTGCAAGAGATAGATGTGAGAGATATCGGTCTGTAGTTCGATGGCTGTTCCTTATCACCGCTTTTGAATATGGGAGTGACATTTGCAATTTTCCAGTCCATGGGTACTTCGTGTTCGTTGATGGATTTACTAAATATATTCTGCAAGTAGGGTGCTATTTCACATGCTAATTCACTATACACGCGGGCAGGAATTTCTTCAGGACCTGGGGATTTATTTGGACTTATAGATTTTAGCAAGTTTTCTATTCCGTGAGTGCAGATGTCGATAGTTCGGATAGGGTTCGAATCCGGGTGGAACCTCTCTCGACACCCCCTACAAAAATCCTAGCGGTGCGACTGTCGAATCGTTAGAACTTCGTGGAAAATCGCCCAGGTGGCCCAGAGAAAGGAACACTGGCCCCCCTAACCTGAATGGAGGAAATAAGTTCAATTCTGACGACGTTGATTATATTTTACGAAATCCGACATAGTGCGGTAGATCAGTTCATGAGAATAAAATTAGGGAACTAGACTGCAGAACGGACAGATTTAAAATGTCATTTTTCCCACGAACTATAAGGGACCATAACAGCGGCCAATGAGACTTTTATCTAGGTTTGTCATCAGGTAGTGTAGCTCTTAGTAGTAGTAGTACTCCCTAAATACTTGAATCCTTATCTGTTACCTAGTACTAACAGCACGCCGTGCATGTTTACTACATTAGTCTTGAGTATCTGTCCATTTGTGTAGTTGCAAAATACATATATATTAATGATCCCTCTCCATTGTGATAATATCTGTAGTGTAGTAGTGCATGCTTGTGAGGCTTCGTCTCGTGACAAGCATTAGCGATTTATGCTAATGCATAATTAGTCGTAGTTACACTAACTGTAGGGTATAGTGTGATGCATGTTGGTGAATACTCACCCCCATCCACACACCCCTGAGGTGGCTTGCAGGGTATTGTGGAGATGTAGATGAATGTGTGAATTTCACACGAAAATGGCCAAGCACGGGGTGAGCTGTACTCTCACTCATCAGAAACCAACCTTTGGATTGATACAACTGAGACTGATTGTGAGAGAGTCACAGTGAATGATGATTACGCGGGCAAGAAGCGGCTGGCTGAGAGGAGAGTGGAAAGAAGAGCTGTTGCATTGAACCAATCTTTCAGATTCCAGCTTCTGATGGTGACATCACTACTTCTAGATGCACTCGGTTGCCGCTGCCTACCGGTGGGAAGTGTTGTGGTCGGGTGGGGGAGGAGAGAGGGAAAGGAGGGTAATCCCCTTTTCCCCTCTCCTCCCCCACCTCCCGTCAGAGGCGTGGGATATTCCCATTCGTGACTGGAATTGTGACACACTCTTCAAATCGTCGTCACTTCCGCCAAGCGATAGATGTACGGGAGGGGAGGGGAAGGGGGTGGGAGGGGCAGGGGCGGGAGGCTGTTTCTTTACCCTCAGTCCATATCCCACGGTAAAAAAGTTTATTTCTGCGAGTTTTTCGGCAACCATGCATCACACGCAGTTCCTCGCACAATGGGAGCTTTATAGAGTTTTCAGGCCTAATGTTTTGCCAATTTTTTTACGAATTCATTCAAACTACCTACTTACAAACATGAGATATTTACCCAGCCGTAATTGAAAACGTATCCATTATCCACTCTTTTTTTTTGATATTATTCGTGTTTGCAAAGCGTCATGATGCCCGTACTGAAAATCGAGACCAATACAACTTTGACGGATACGGTTATTGAAGTTCTTTTGTTTTAAAAGCGCGTATATACTCGATTCCCTCTTTCTGTTTTTTAGTTTTGCAGGGTCTGAAACGAATGGAAAGCATATGCGCCATTGTGTTGCGAAATGAGCTGTGCACTTCAGGTAGTTTCAGAGAGAGTGTACCTACCCTAGTCATAATGGAAACCATATTCGAATTTTATTTCTTAATTTAAGCGTCCGTAAGAAATGTGAAGTAAATATTGTAACATTAATGGCGCAAAAATATAGTTATGTGTGACAAATTTTCTCAGTAATTAAATAAATACAACTACAAAATTAAGTAAAGTAAACAAGTCAACAATTTATTATTTGCTCTGGATTGAGAGACTCTTACTTGACTCATTTTTTTCACGCCGTACGGTGGAAACGCCTTCTCAACAGGTTCTTTTTGTGATTCCTTAAAATTTATTGCGGTGATTAATTCATAAATTTTGCTAACAATTGATAAAACATACAAACTACACTCATTTAGGTTTTAGTTTTAGTTTTTTGGAGTTATAAATTCCTAAGTTGCTTAATATTCTCCCTCTGGAGTGCACAGCCGTAATCAGTCTCATGTAATACAGCTTATATTTTCAGGCAAATTGCTCGAAAAGTAGTTCGGAAAGGGATGAATATTTTGAAATTATTGGAAAGATGGGAGTTTTCCCTTTAAAATTAAGTCAAATTCATCAAATTCTAGGTGAAGTGATAATTCGCTCAAACTACCTTGGTGAAAGAAAAGCTTACGATTACTCTATGCGTGCGTTGTCACGATGCCTAGACTCTGGGAGGAGTTTGTAGCGATCTTCAAAATGGTTTTTGTTGACCTCCCACACATGGTTACTTTCATGACCCACAGTGTTTGTATACTGTTTGTTTTCATATTCGCTAAAATAGCACTCTCCCAGTTTCACGTTCTAGTACAGCATTGTTGATAATATTTTACGAAATCCGACATACTACAGTAAATCAGATCATGAGAATTAAATTAGGGAACTAGACTGCAGAACGGACAGATTTAAAATGTCATTTTTCCCACGAACGATAAGGGACCATAAAAGCGGCCAATGAGACTTTTATCTAGGTTTGTCGTTAGGTAGTGTAGCTCTTAGTAGTAGTACTCCCTAATACTTGAATCCTTATCAGTTACCTGGCACTAACAGCACGCCGTGCATGTTTTCTACATAAGTCTTGAGTCTCTGTCCATTTGTGTAGTTGTAAAATATATACATATTATTGGCCCCTCTCCATTGTGATAATATCTGGTGTGTAGTAATGCATGCTTGTGAGGCTTCGCCTCGTGACAAGCATTAGTGATTTATGCTAATGCATCAATAGTCGTAATTACACTAACTTTAGGGTATAATGTAATGCATGTTGGTGAATACACACACCCAGCCACACATCCATGAGGTGGCTTGCAGGGTATTTTGTAGATGTTCTTCTGACTCCTTTTCGGTCTGTGCCTATAGCGGCCGGTAGGGGGAGTGTGTGCGGTGTTCGACCTTGAATTGGTACTGTTATTTCATGCCTGGTGTGGAATCACCCCGTGCCACACACCCTGAAGGTGGCTTAAACGGTACTTCGTAGATGCATCTAGCCACCTACAGCTACATGTAGCTGTAGGTAGCTACAGTCGACGGAACCGCAAAGTACTGCTGCTTGGCACGTACGCGAGAGTAAAGAGAGAACTTGTGCGTTCCAGTGCTGAGTCACGAGGAATATTTTTGAAAGAGATTAAACAGACACTGTTAATAGTTGCTAACTAAATTATCACAAAATTGTTTTTAACCCCATTTATTCCAAAGTGGGTTGTTGGGATTCCTTAATCTACCTATACAAATACCCTACAAGCCAACTCAAGGGTGTGTAGCAGGGGTGAGTTATCACCAACATGCATTACACTATACCCTAGAGTTAGTGTAACTACGACTATTGATGCTGTAGTTTAAATCAATAATGCTTGTCACGAGGCGAAGCCTCACAAGCATGCAATACACTATAGGTATTCTACCAACTTTAGAAGAATCGTTAGAATTTTTAGATACATATTCGGACAGAGATACAAGAATTATGCTGTTAGTACTAGGGAGCATATAAGCATTACAAGTATTAGGGAGTAAATCACCTAACTAGCTACACTAACTATTGACAAACCTAGTTAAAAGTCTCAATGGAAACCGTTATGGTCCTTTATCGTTCGGGGAAAAATGACATTTTAAATCTGTCCGTTTTGCAGTCTAGTTCCATAATTGGTTTGGAACTTACACAAAATATTAAGTCTAAATTTTAATCGACGGTCTGAAAGCGATTCCCATCCCAGCTTCTGCAAGAGGTCAGTAACGCTAATGATATGTAGTATAATTAAAAACTCTTTAAAAAAACTAGGTCCCATTGTGAAATTGGATTTGCAGACAAAAATGTACGAGAATTCGTGCAATTCCTCGGTCCCGCGATACATTATTTCCATCGAAACTGTCGTTTGAGCTCCAATAGAAGCTAACGCCGGCGCGGCGTGGGGAACGGTGTCAGCAGAGAAGGGAGGAGTAAGAGTGGTTCTGCTTCCCCTTTCTCCATTCATAAGCGGTCGCCCGTACAACGTCCGCCGCGCCGTCCCCTTGTAGGCCGCTTACCGGTGGCACTTCTTATAGTTCGCCTCATCCTGGGCCACGCCCCCCCCCTCCCGGGTGGTAGGGAAATCCCGCGCTAATGCCTCAGCCGACCGCGCGCCCGCTAGTCCAAGTGTCGCCGATGAGCAATAGGCAGTGTTGGAGAGGAGGAGAACCACAGGGGTGCAGCCGTTTCGAGTTCCCGCGCCGCATATTCGCTGCTCCTTCGCTCATTGGAGGCTCCACCGAGACTGCGTGAGTCAAGCCAAGTTAAAAATTCCGCCTTTTTGTCAATGCCAAGTAGAAAACAAACGAACGGGTAGTGTCCGCCGTTGTTTATTGCGTGATACGCCTTCGTATGAGACGAAGGAATTTTGCGAGTTGAATTTCTATTGCTATCAATCTTTACTGAAACTTTGGACCCATGGTTGACAATCTATGTTGCGTAGATTCAGAGTGTGATACACTTCCTCCCTGTATCCTCTATTAGTAGGAATTTATTTTCATTTTTTTTGGAGATATTTTGACATTTTTCCTGAAATTCAAACAGTTTTCTATAGCTCACTACCTAAATCCTACAAAAAATTTGTACCGTTATTGATCTCAGTTTTTTTCCTGCGGGTATCCCTTAGAACGATCTAAACGCTTAAAAAAACCCAATCTCGAGCCCCTAACATACGTCGAACTAAACTGATTTTAAGCTTCCAGCGACATGTGACTCAGCGGTCTATTTCTTTTGCATAGTGGCGTCATCAATTCCATGAAGGGCAGTTATTTTACTCTTCCAGCCTCGGTTCGGTCATCTCATGTATTTTCCGAATTCCAAAGAAACGTCTGATATTCTTAATTTTGTTGCATTTTCATCAGGCTAAATTCAAACTACTTCCCATCCATACCGATTTTAAAAGACGTTTTGCTTAAAAAACCCGAGCGGAGAATGCGAGTAAAAAAGTAAGAGTTATTTCCCAAGGAGGACGTGCAACCAGAATTGTCATTGTTATTAGTTTTACATAGGTTGCTTTACACAATTACTTATGATTGCCCTTGTCTTAAATAATAAGAAATAAAATTTTTCTCACACTTAAAACGCTTATATGTGTATTTATATATGTAATTTCATGCATTGAAATTTATAAATTCCACCAATGCTTTTGGAATGCTAAGAGTGCGATAGACAAACACTTTGAATGACGAGATTCGGCCGTTTTCCAAATTGCCCAATTCATTGTTTACTTCCGTAACTCTTTTTTTTACGGATAAACCGGAAGTGACGTGTAGCCAGACCGATGCTTTCCAAGTTGCGATACAACTGGAGATACCGCCGCCAATCTCTCTCCACTTCCAGAGAGGTCAGCCAGCTTCTGTGGGTGAAGCCCCTTTTTATCAGTGCGGATGTCATCGACATCGTTGAACAGATTCTGGTGGTGGACGCACGGATAATGAGCCTGTCCCTCCCTTTGATTCTTGGCCGCTTGTATGTATATATTTATCGGAGGGTTTTAATTACCCTGCTTCCCGAAAAAAACATTTGCCCTCATTTACGACTACTCTACTCCTGTGGCCATTGGAAACCTAAATGGTCCTTGGCCTCGCCAACCACTCGCCTCCATGCCCTTCTGTCCTCTGCTGTGTCGAGTTGAGCTTCCATTTTTTCCAGGTCCTTCTTCACTTCGTCGCTCCAGTGCATTCTTGGTCTTCCTGGTGGCCTGGTGCCTTTCGCTTTTCCTTTCCATATCATTTTTAACATTTTGCTGTCACTTCTTCTGTGGACATGGCCTAGCCATCTTAGTCGCCTGCTTCTGACTTGCCCTCATTTACTGACTGTAAATAGTCACTTACTGACAGTATAAAAACTGACCAGCTGAAAGGGGGTCGTGAACACCATTGAAATCGTCGTGAAAAACAAAAAATTAATTTCACGTGCGTTGGAACCACGGATTCTGAACTCCTAGTTTCAATGAAGGATGCGTTCCTTCGTGAAAATATCCGGTATTTAAAAGTTTCAGACATTATTAACAGCAAGGTATACATCAGCAAATGTGTGCAATGGTCGTTCATTAATAAGTATTTTTACAGTATCCGGTCCGAAATGGCATGGTGTACCATTCAGCAACCAATCCGAAAAAAGTAAGATGTATATTCCCTGTAATAAATCTCGGTAACATTCTGAGCTCAACTTCACTACGTTCACGCTGGCTGTGAGACAACCCTCCACGAGTTAAACAAGGGTCCCTGGTGTTTAGCGTACTAGAGTACGAAATTTCTCTGTTATTAAATGCTAACATTTTTAAATACTGACATTAAACGTATTCAACAATTGTACACAAAACATTCGATCGTGACTGCTGTACAACCAGAGAATACTACCTTATGGTAGGTTGCAAAACATTCCGATAGCGCTCTGAAAATTTTATCCTTTGAAAAAAGCTTTTAACTTAAGAACATTATTATACAGGGTGATTACAAAAGAATGCCTCGGTTTCAAAGATCTGTATTTTTCAAATGGTACTAGCTACAGAGCTGCGCAACCTATTAAAATGTGCCGATACATTCTCTAATTTTGTTGAAAAAAATAACATCACAAATGTTCAATATGTCCTCCTTGAGTAACCCGAACAATATCAAGTCAATATTTTAAATTCCTCTCGCCCTCTGTGAAGCATGTCAGCAATTACTGTGTTCACAGCCAAAGTTATACGTCCTTTCAATTCCTTGCTGTTAGTAGACAATGACCGCACAAAGACTTGACCTTTGACATATCTACACAAAAAAATCACATGGTGTGAGATCAGGTGACCTCGGAGGAAACAGATGAAGGGCGAAGTCTTGTCTTGTAGATCGACCAATCCATCTTTGTGGGTAGGTGTCATTAAGATGATCACGAACTGAGAGGTGCCAATGTAGGGGGGGAGCCCCGTCTTGCTGAAACACACAATCATTGGAGCATGCTTCCAGTAGAGGAAAAAGCCAATCTTAATCAATGCCTACTAGCAGCGAGGAATTGAAAGCACGCATAACTTTGGCTGTGAAGACAGTAACTGCTGACATGCTTCATAGAGTGAGGGAGGAATTTGAATATCGACTTGATATTGTTCAGGTTACTCAAGGAGGACATATTGAACATTTGTAATGTTATTTTTTCAACAAAACTATAGGATGTATCGGTCATTTAAAGAGGTCGTGCAGATCTGTGGCTCGTACCATTTGAAAAATACAGATCTTTGAAACCGACGCATTCTTTTGTAATCACTCTGTATTTGAAATTCCACGCCATCTCGACTGAATATTCGGAATTCATGATTGCTACATGGCTTGCTGCACGCCATGCCCATCTACCTCAATAGGCTCGGAAGTTTTGGGAAGACTGTTTCGGTTCCCTCCCCTCTCTTCCCCCTCCCAATTCCACCCCTCCTCCTTACTTCCCCCCCTCCTCCCTGCTTCTTCCTCCGGAAAATGCGGTGTCGACCTCACTCCGTGCAATTGGCACACGTAGCGAGGAAGTCATCCGGTATACACTGCCGTGACACATTTAAAGGAGGGATAGAAAAACTTGCTCCCCCTTTTCTCAGAGTCTTGGGGTAGGTTGCGTATCACTTGACGAGACAAATAATATACCTTAAAAACACTTTTTTTAAACTGGTCTTATTTCAAAATGCACCTTTTAGACGGCAATTTTTTAAAATTTTACAATCATCGAAATTTTATTTTGCTTTTTTTAAATTACGTTACTACTCCTGTCTTTATGATCGTAATCTTTGTTTCTCAATGTTTTGCAATGCTTCCAATGTTTTACAATTCAATGCGTAATGCTTTATTAATGTTTTCTCCATGTACTTAAATAAAAAATAATAATTAAATTAAATCTGACAACGTGAAAAATTCGAAAATTTACCAAAGTTCTGTCTAAATGAAAAACTTTGTGGTTACACAATGATAATTTTATTGCACGACCCGGGTTTTATACGTGCTATAACTTCATCGTTATGGTCATCGATGACGTTATAGTACGTCGAAACCCGGGTCGTGCAAATAAAATCATCATTGTGGAACCACAAAGTTTAAGTTTTTCATTTATACAATGAATAAGTTCCACCTAGTAACCCCTGAAACTACCAGTTATATCAAAATTCTGTCATCAAAATTAAACATGTATGCAAAATTTGGGAAAGATTAAACAACGGGAAGGGGTTAAAAAATTGTGTAATATATATGCGATTAAACTCACGAAGCAAGTGAAAATAAGACCAGTAGTAACAGGTAACGTCCTTGACTCCACCGTTCGTGTTTACTGCGTGGAACGTCTCCTTGTTATTCGCGCGGATGTGCTCGAATTGATGTGAATAATAAACCGTCTGACTGCCATTTCGTGTGCAAAGTGTGCAGTAGGCGTTCACTTGGCTTTCCCTTTGAGTTAAATCTCGCTCCCTAAGTTTTCTGAAATGTTCCGTGGTTGACATACTTGGACTATTTTTTTAGAATCGAAATTCTGTGCTCATTCATCCTATAAATTCTTTTTGTAGGCTTCCACCATCTCATTTTGGATAAATTTGCAAATATTCCCTTAAATATACAAACTTTTCAATGTTTTACAATTTACGTAACTTAAAATATTTCATGAGGGTTGGTTATTGACCACTTAGTTACACCAGGATGTTTTCTTTTGGAGTGTTAATCATCAATAAATTATATTATATTATTACTCTTGCCAATGTTTCGAAAATTTATCTTTTCATCATCAGGGCTCATCATCATTGGTGCATCTGTCCGTAGACAGGATTCAACGGTAGCGTTGTCTCCACAGCACTCTGTCCTGGGCCTCTCTCTTCATCTCCGCATAACTCCTTCCTTCTTTTATATCCCTCAGCATTCCGTGCCTCCTCCTTCCTCTTCCTCTCTTCCCTTCTATTTTCCCTTCTATTATTATTTTCTGTAGGCAGTTATTCCTTAAAATATGTCCAATCCATTTTGCCTTACTCTTTTTAATTTCTCCAAGTATACTTCTTTCTTCTCCAATCCTCCTTAGCACTTCTTCATCCGTGATCTTATCTTTCCATCCAATCTTCTCCATTCTTCGCCATAGCCACATTTCAAAGCTTTCTAAGTACTTTTCTTCTCTCTTCTTCAACGCCCACGTTTCGCATCCATACAACACAATGCTCCATATAAAGCATTTTGCAAATCTTTTCATAATATCCATCTTGATGTTCCTTGCTGTCACCAGTTCCTTAATCTTGCTAAATGCTACTTTTCCTTCAGGGCATCAGGGCTACAGCAATAATATAAAATACATGTATTAACAACTGTTTTTATATAAAATTATTGAAAAAAATGTCCATTGCCTAACCATGAGGTGGAATAATTAGATTAATAATTCAAAATATGCAGTCAGTTTTTATGTATATATACATTTGTTATGGTAACAGTATTTTAAATTTCTTAGTAACTAAAACATGGTGATCAACAAAAATACATGGAATCGTAAAAATTTTTCCACATTCATGAATTGAGTTCTCGTTTCGTGGTTTGATCCCTCTGAACTAATTTAGCTGCATTCGAATGAACCCACTCGAACACTCCTCGCCCAATTTGGCGTCGAGTTCCACTAAATTGACATTGGCGGCGACACTAGATTTTATACCCTAACTGGTTGGCCACCTTGTTTTGTACGATAACGTATCGATTGAGAAGATGGCAAATCATTTTATACCTAAAGCCTTTCTATTTTAGATGACATCCAATACTTTCTGAGTTATGAGGACAGGAGTTAAGGGTTAGAATTTTATTGCACTGCCGCCGGCCGTAGGTAGCGATTTGCTAGAAGTTTCATGACAAAAATCTACACAATCTCTCATAATTATTGCGTATCTCTTTCGGCAGCGGTAACGATTTTGGTTTAATAGTAATTATTTTGGAAGTCTCCGACAGGTCGTCAGTGCCATTAAAGATAGGTGGAAAGGTTAGATAAGTTTGATGCTTTATCCGACGAACAGAGTGGTACTGCACTTTTCCGCGTGGAAGTCAAATAAGGCTCAGGATTCCACTTGAAAATCACATCTGCCTCTGCCGGAATGCGAGCCTGGCTGTACCCTGGACATGCAAATACAATCCTCCAGCCACTGTCATCTCTATATATTGCTATTATTGTCGTCGCCACTCACCTTCGCACACCTTAATTATAATCTTTTCGTTCTGTATATGAACCAGAATGGGGAATCGCTCGGCGATTAATTATCATCTTCCCGGAGAGGCGAGGTCACTCACTTGTAATTAAAGAAGAGAGCAATTGACAAGTACATAATATCAAAGATCAATCCAAACTGTCAATCAAAGCAGAGGAGATAGACCCCTTACGGATTCATTTCGGTCATCCCAAGTGACCATCAGCTGGGACAAGTTCCCAATCTCGTGATCGCTGGTGTGTGATCTACATATACAAAATACCCTGCAAGCCACCTCTGGGGTGTGTGGCAGGGGGTGAGTATTCACCAACATGCATTACACTCTACCCTAAAGTTAGTGTAACTACGACTAATTATGCATTAGCATAAATCGCTAATGCTTGTTACGAGACGAAGCCTCACAAGCATGCACTACTGCACTACAGATATTATCTTAATGGAGAGGGACCACCAATATATATGTATTTTGCAACTACACAAATGGACAGAGACTCAAGACTTATGTAGAAAACATGCACGGTGTGCTTCTAGTACTAGGTAACAGATAAGGATTCAAGTATTACGAAGTACTACTACTTCTACCAAGAGCTACACTACTTATCTACAAACCTAGATAAAAGTCTCATTGGCAGCTGTTAAAGTCCCTTATTGTTCGTGGGAAAAATGACATTTTAAATCTATCTGTTCTGCAGTCTAGTTCCCTAATTTTTTTCTCATAATCTGATCTACCGTAGTATGTCGGATTTCGTAAAATATTATCAACGTCGTAAGAGAATTGTCCGGTTTGGAACTTACATAATAGATTGGGTCTAAATTTTAATCGACGGTCTGAAAGCGTTTCCCATCCCAGTTGCTGCAAAAGGTCTGTAACACTAACGAGATTATCATAACGGCCTTTAACGTATCTTGCCGATCTTCGCTGCATGCGTTCTAACTCAGTTTCCAAGCCTATCTCATAAGGATCCCAAATACTGGCAGCATATTCCAAGTGGGGACTAATGAGGGAGAAGTAGCTGATTGCTCTAACTTTATCGTCGCACTTTCCTGGTACTCTTTTAACAAGTGATGCCCGAGTCTACTAATCCTACTGTGGCCTCTTCCAAAATTCGTGAAACTGGTACGGCTCACTTAAGAAGAAGAATGTTTTCTGTAAAATGCTTCGGCAGAAATAATGCATTTCAGTCACTTTCTTCTGTGTACTCTGCACTAATTCCAAAATCCGGTTGGGTCTTCTGAGTTGTGTCGCAGAATGATTGCGATTGGGAGAGGCAAGTACGATCGCTTGCACCGCTCCGGGTTATGAGGTCAGCGCGAGGAAATAAAGATGAACGGGTCTGGAGATAAATAGGCGGGGAAAGGCTTGGCTGGCTGACAGCGGAATCAGAATGGCCAAAACTCCAGGGGTCGCATTTTTCCTCCCTTGTGGGGAGTGGGGACGTCCCACTGGTCGGCCCCGACTGGAATGTTTGCCACCCCTGCTCACGAAAAAAATCATCTCTCTCACATCGCACAGTGGTCGGAATAGGCGATTTGAGACCTTATTCAGGAAAGCCTTGGGGATTTTCAAGCCTCGACCACGTCGGAATTTTAATGCCACAACCATTAAAAATAAAAAAAATATCGTTTAAAAGACGAGAAATGTTGAAAACAAGACGAGACGTTGACGTCACAACCACGACATTGTACCTATAGGTTGAACACTCCCTGAATGAGGTCCTTGGCTGGATGATTGCCAAGTATGGAAGTAAGAATTTAGCGATCGAAAGTGGAGCGGTTGGAGAGAGTTAACTTCTGGGTATTTTATATTTCCGTCAGAGCCGCTGTGATCTGCTTTCGTTCTTAGCTAATGTTTCTTCAATTCCAATATCTTCTTTTCTTGCCAATATTCTCTTTTCTCTCCTCTTTCCTACAGTTCACTTTGCAACGCTCTTCATCTTTGGTCTCCGACGGCAACCCGTTAACGGAGTCGTTACTTTTTCTTTAGTGTCGAAAGTTTTCGGATGTGTTCGGCAGTCATTTCGGATTTTTTCTTCTTCCTGAGAAGTCTTCCTCTGGGATTCATTATTTACATGTGTCAATAAAATGCAATTCTCATTTTTTTTAGTTCTAATTTTCTCAAAACTTGTATGCCTTCCACTGTCATGGTGACATTGTATTTTTGGCCTTTTATCGATCCCAATATATTCCTTAATATCATTATATCAACAATTTCCATTTCTTCCTTCATCATTTTCTTGTTAAGGGTCAGGCCTTTCGCTGATGGGGCTGATTATGGGTGAATCATTGTTGATAAATGCTTAAGTTGTGCATTAATGAATATTGATTTGTTAATGTAGGTGTACCAGGTACATTTCATCTTGTTAACTATGGATTTAATAACTTCTTTTTGCTCTGCATTATGCTATTTTTTTTCTTTTAAGTGTTTAACTCCATGCCTTATTAATTCACAAAATTGTAAGCGATTTGAATCTCTGCTTCATTATCGGGAGGAATTCGCGAAGATCTTGAATGTAACGATTCAATCTGGTCCATGTTTTCATATGTTAACAAACTGAAAAGCGTTTATGGAAATTTGGCTATCCTTGATGGAAATTATTATTATTTTGCACTCACATATTTGGGAAATGCATCAGGGCTTTTAACTTTTTTTGGGTGACAAAGACATCACAAATGTCTCGCTAACTAAGTTTTAAAGAAGAGCAATTCGAATAATAATTTGTAATGGTATATATCGAGGCATACAAATAGTGTCCCGCGAGTCTTAGGCACGTTTTTTCCGCTAGTGCGTAGCACGGGGAGGTATGAAAAACGTTTGGGTGAACAGCGCTCCTCCGGATGCCTTTGCCCACGTGAGGGGGGGTCGCTGGAGAGTCGCTGTGGTTACGATAGGTCGAGGGATTGCTTGCTACAATTATCAGGAATGGATTCTCTTTCTAAATTACTCTCCTCACCTTTGACCCATTACTCCTAATCGCTCCACGACTGAGGTTTAGATGTGGTCGGAGTCATTGTGTGGAATCACCCCGTGCCTCACACCCTAGTGGTGGCTTGCACGGTACTTCGTAGGTGTAGATTCATCACAAAATACAGCAAAGCCTCTTCCAAAACGAACCTCATGCGGGAAAAACGTGAACAATGGTACCAATTAGATTATTCAACTCATCCTCCTCTTCCTCATTCTCTCATCTGCGTAAAACCAAGTTAGTTGCAAGGCATAATGTAAATAATAAAAATCCTTGACCATCACGTGACAAAATGTAGTTCATTTCCCAAACACAGACAGTGAAAACACATGACTACTCACCCATAAACCCTTTTTATAAGTGCTTTTTCAATGTCCCTTGTTCCGGACAATTTGCTAGATTTTTTACTACTATCTGCATTCTGACTTGTGCTGGGACGAGTGCTGCATGCCTGGTGTGGAATCACCCCGTGCCACACACCCTTAGTGGTGACTTGCACGGTACTTCGTAGATGTAGATTGTACGATACTTTGTTGACTTAAGGTTTGAGCTTGAGAAATACATTCTACACTTGCATGATCTACATCTACATGGTAATCTGCAAGACACACCTCATGGGTGTTTGGCACGGGGCGAATTTTCAACATAATGCACCGCACTATATCCTATAAATGTTGTAGAAACTATGAGAATTAATGTGGATTTTACAAGTGCTCAGAGATACAAGATTAAATACAGGCACGCTGAGATAGGCCTGGGCGATATATCGATATATCGTAAAATATCGCGATATTTTAATATATCGCCAATCCGATTTTGAGTTTTTAAAATTGACGATATATCGTTGCTCGATTAATATCGTCTTATCGTGCCCCGATATTTTATCGGGGCACGATAAGATATCGGGGCACGATAAATATCGTGATCACGATAAATATCGCGATAAAATATCATGATATCGCCTCCCGATAAAATTTAACGTTATCGCGCCCTGATAAAATATCACGATAAATAACACGATAAAAGATCGTGATATTGTTCTCCTTGCTGAGTTTGTTTCGGTATATTTAGATCAGTGGACAATATATACACTAATGTTCAAACAGTTGTTTTCAGTTCCTTTCAAAATTTGAACAAGACGTCATCTATGTACTATCAGACCACTGAAATTGAAAGAGAGAGAGAACTGCTGAGAATTTGAATTAGCAGATAGCAGAATAGTAGGTTTTCAAACGTGCTTGCTCCGAAGCCCAACCCAACGGCTGTCTTTTTCCGACACGATTAACCGGCACAATATCACGATAATAGGGTCCGTGCATGAATTTTTTATTTCAATGTAAATACTCAATTTTCGTTCATAAATGATCATAGATTTCGGATTCGATGTTTATTCCATTGAAAAATGAGCACAAAGTCATTACTTTAAACTTTAAAAATGAGATTCCACGCTCTCTTCCGAAAATCATGAACAATCGATATATATCGAATCGGTAACTGCGTGACGTCAGAGTTCTTATACTTGCTTGCTGTGAGTCTAATCTGAGTAAGTCTGTGGCCTCACGGTGTAATTATAGTTTAATCATTGCGATTTTTTTACATTAACCATCCCTGGACTCTTATTTCAGTCTTAAGACGTGTTATTTTATTTGCTTTCCTCGAGTTTATTTGTTCCTTGGCTTTGGCGTGTTTTTCGCATTGATTTTGATCCTTGAGATCGACTCTTCGAAATTTGGACGTGTGGTTTTGGTGTGTTATTTGCATTTTTAAAATTGGAATTCCTGGACTCTTCTTTTAGACTGTTTCATAATACTGTGACTCTGCGTGGATTTTGAATTCCCTTCTTGAGATCTTTTCATTACTCCGGGATTGGAAATATTATTTTCTTTTAATGACTTTTATTTGTTTATATGTTTGTTATCTCGCCACATCACTTGTCTGGAAACAGCCATGTTCCGTCATACGTTATTAAAAATCATTAGATGAATAGAAACCGCTCAGGTGTAGTACATTTGAGTAATATAAACTTACCTTGGATTATACTCGCAACAGGGGGGCCTATTCTCTAGCTCTAAGCATCGGAGCTTTCTGGTGAAAAGATGCTTCAATAAGCTACTTGCTTCAATCGGTGTTCTCTATAAGGAAAGCTACCGGAGAAAGAGCAAGCAGAAGCTACCGGTAGCTTATTAGGCTCTCACCCTTATTCTGTAAATATCACGGAGCTACTTCCGTAGCCCCAATAAGCTCCCACGGTAGCCTCACGAAGCGCGACCTACGAATACCGCGCTTAAATATTGGTCATTTTATTACGCTTATCTATCTATAATTATCCAACGCACGGGTATGTTTTTTAAATTTATTAAATGCGCATTCCTTGCACTTTTACTGGGTTAGTTTGTCATTTTTGCCATTTGCGGGAACTTTCACCAAGAAGATATTAACTGGAGTGACGAAAAGCCATATTTACCTTCGGAAAGTAACGTGATTCCAGACCATAGTGGGATACTTAGTGGGCCGTGGTAACGTGTATCACCTTCGCATTTCTTTTGAAAGCTTCATCTTCTTATATTATCTAAATGATTTGAAGCAAGGATTAATTGACGAAAGCAAATAGCACGAATCATATTGAATCATATAATTGACATGAACCCTAATTCCCGAATATATTAACGAACAATCTTATTTCAATTGACCAAAACAGCTAAGATGGGCGTCGTGCATTCGTGTTCACAAGATTGTTCACGAGATTATGTTAGCAAAAATAAAACGTATTACAATTTTGCTCGCAAGGTTTTTAATGCGCGGAATTTTTCGCTAAACGCGATGCACTGTCTAAAACGGCCTAAAAACAGGTTTCACCAGTTTTATCCACGGATAAACATTGAGACAAAGCTTTCCTATTGGTTCTAAAATTGACGTCACCAGAAATGAAGTTTCCGTGGATTTGGTTTAAAAATATTCTCATATCCGCCTTTCCTCAAACTTCTCTCCACTTCCTATTACGTTCTTGTGAAGGCTCCATCGAGTTAGAGAATACGGTTGGTTGCCAATTCTGGTAGCCTATTCGATGCTACCGCATCGGTAGCTTCTAGATAGAGAATACCCCCCAGAAGCTCACAGATTTACCGGAGAGTGGCTTCTCTCTTCTGGCTGCTAAGCACCATTTCTATCTCATTCCTGCATGTTTGGGTACATAAAAAAAACTTTTCTTTTGTTCTAAATGCAGTATTAGTGCATCTCGGCACTAAGCCTACTTTATACCGTTTACCCTTTCTAGGCTTACCTCCTTCCATCTTTCCGATTTTCCTGGCGTCCCAACACAAGAGTTCTATGCATCCCAGGCGAAGTATCAGAACATAGACGTCACAGCTCGCTGTCTATCGATATGGCGGCAAATGTTAGGAATTTAAAACGTGCTATTTTTCGGCCGGAATATTACATAACTAATCGTTACCGGAGAATTATGAGCGTATAATTTTTATTAATAGTTTTAATCGTGTATTCAGGCAAACCAATAAAAAATTCTCATGCACGGACCCTATTCATCGGGCGCGTTTACGCGATATTTGAACGAGCGCAATATCACCATCTTTTATTGTGATATTTATCGTGATATTTTATCGGGGCGCGATGTCGTGATATTTTATCGGGACGCGATATCATGATATTTTATCGCGCGATTTTATCGTGATATTTATCGCGATATTTATCGTGATCGCGATGTTTATCGTGATATTTATCGCGATATTTACTGTGCCCCGATATCTTATCGTGCCCGTATACAATATCGGGGCACGATAAGACGATATTTATCGTCACGATATGAGTTATCGATATCGCCACCTTTCGATATGCTAAAATTATCGTATCCCGATATTGAATTATCAATATCGCCCAGCCCTACGCTGAGAGTCGTGCTGTTAGTACCAATTACCAAATTAATGCAAAAGAATTGGAGCAAATAAATACTATGCTGCACTGCCAGTCCTTATTAAGTCTTTAATGACAGTTTTTATGGCAATTATTAATGTCTTGATGGCTGGTATTACGGTCTCTTATCATTCGCGGAAAAAGTGACATTTTCAATCTTGCTGTTCTGCGGTAGATATCCCTCTTTTTATCTCCAGGATCTGGACTATCATTGTATTTCGGGTTTCGTGAAATGTTTCAGATATCATCGGAAAATAAATCGGTTTGGAACTTACTTATAAGATTAAGGTAGTTTGAGCGAGATAGTTCCCTAGTCATAATGGAGACCATATTCAAATTTTATTTTTTTATTTCAGCGTCTGTAAGAAGTATGAAATAAATATTGTAATATTAATGGTGCAAATATATAGTTATATACGACCAAAATACTCAGTAATTAAATAAATAAAGCTACATATGTTTCTAACTTGACTCGTTTTTTCTCGCCGTACGGCTGAAAACCCTTCAAAACAGCAGCTTTTTGTGCGATTCTGTAAAAATTACTGTAGTGAGCAATAGGTTATTTTTTAGAAATAGTTGAGAAAGCGTGAAATCTACACACCGTTAGTTTTTTGACGAATTCCAGGAGCTAGATGTTCCTAATTTTTTAATTATTCTCCCTCTGGAGCGCATAGCCGTATCTATTCCATGTAAAACGGCTTACATTTTCAGGCAAATTGCTTGAAAAGTAGTTCGGCAAGGGGTTGACATTTTAATATAATTGTAAAGATGAGTTTTTTCTTTAAAATGAGGCCAAATGCATCAAATTCTAGGTGAAGTGATTTTTCGCTCAAACTACCTTAAGTCTAAATTATTACAGACGGTTTGTTAGCGATCCACGTCCTAGTTTTTAAACGTTTGTAACGCTCATAAAATGATGACCGTTTATGTATCTCCCCGGTCTTCGCTGCACGTGTTCCAACTCGTCATTGAAGCCTATCTCATAAAGATCCCAAATACTGGCAGCGTATTCCAAATGAAATCTAACAAAAGAGAAGAGTAGTTAAGTTTAATCTCTTTATCGTCACATTTGTCTTCTACCCATTTGACGTAGATCGTATACACCTTTGAAGTCGTAAAAAATACTTTTTGAAAATGGGTCGTAGTTATTGGGAAATTAGCGAATTTTACAGTCAGTGGGTTGTCAATTGATCAAGAAGTTATTTGCGAGGAATAATCTTATTTTTCTGGCCACGAAAAGTGCAACTTCGATGGAGAAAGTGCGAATTTACAGATGACAACGATTAGACCTGAGGGCACTCCCAACGGTTGGCTCGAACCGCGGCCACATATCTCTGACGCGTATCCCACCCGGACCTGGAATGTTAGCAAAGCAACAACAAGACTGATAAACAACCGCTTAAGAGGCCCGGAAATACGGAATAGTTTTTTCTTAGAACTCTCAAGTCCGGATGCTTGGATACGAAGCTTTGAATACATTTTGTATGCCTCATATCCGCTTGAAAAAAAATTACAAGGGAAAACTACTGAAAAAAGAACTGTAGAAGACAGGGAAAAATCTGTCATCAGCAGGTCCAGGGTAGAATCAAGATTAGTCGTGGACACATCAGGTACTGCGAATCACGGCAATTGACCGAATTTTTCCGAAGGCAACGCCCATGCTTCAGGTATTTTATTCTTTTTCATTGCGCTAAACTGATTGACCCAGACATTTTCTTCCTTCCATAGAAAGATTTAGATTTGAGCAGCATAAAAATATGACCTGCATCTAGGATTCTTTGCCAAACATTGGTTCTTTTACTGCCGCCAAATTTACAAAGTCTTCACCTCGTTGTTTTTCTGTACGATTTATTTAAAAAAACTTTTACAAACCACAGATAAATATGCACTCTCTCACACAGACCCGGGTTTCGGCGCTGAGCACCAACATCACCTGATGATGGTGCTCAGCACCGAAACCCGGGTCTGTGTGAGAGAGTGCATATTTTTCTGTGGTTTTTAATTTTTTTAATAAATCGTTTAAAAAAATGGAATACCAAAAAGTTAGCAGTGAACTCATTTTATTTGTGGTTTTTCTGATCTATAGTGCCGTGGTTGTGCTCCGTAAAAAATAAAAGTTGTTTTTATTGAAAGAGCCCTGCTTCATAACTGCTCCCCAAAATGAAGTGAAGGGTGCCAAACCATAACGTTTTAAGAGCCAGAAAATTAAGTTTTCAGGAGAGACCTAAAACGGTATTAATAAGTTAATAATTGGTAAATTCGCTATTGCAATATTTAATATTAAACTTTTAATCTTCTGTGAGGTATTATAATAACTCAGTGAGCAATCAACCAATCTTAGATGGTGGAAATATTTATTTAAAGAAAACAAAAAGGACAAAACGTTTTAAGTCACTAGTGCTAGTCAAAACGTTGTATGTATCACTTTACTTGCACAACAGTAAGGTGAGTGGAATGTTTCGTAAAAATAAATTAAGGTATGCATCTGTGTCATAAAATGTCCAATAAAGTAAAAAAATTGTTGTTGTAATTCAATGTAATAATATTATACAAACGAGAACAAAACAAAAAGCATACCATACAAAATTACTAAATAAGATTTTCATAAAATATCTGGTTCTCCCCGGATAAATACGGCAGCTATATCCTTCTTTTTTCCTCAGATAGGGGTATCGGTGCTTGCTTCATTGAAATATCAAAGTTCTGGAAACTTAACTTGCTGATTCCCGACATAAACACTGTTACTGTATTTCGCTGAAAGCCTTTTTTTGTTTGAATTGTACCAAAACTCTCGAATGTTACACTGATCATGGTGGCTGAAGATATCATCAGCTTATTGGTGCTAATCATCTCTCTAGCAATATCCTTCCAGTTAAAGAATGTTTTAGATGTTTTTCTGCTAGAACAAATGATGCAAAATTTACATAATTGTAATTTATTTTCATTTTATTTCATCAGTTAATTATACTTGAAGATTCTTAAAAAGTATTTTCATATTAACTGTCACAGATTTTCAGCTCAAATAAAAGTTAATCCGCCTGGAAATTTAAGTGGGGCTCAACGGTAAATTTCTCTGCAAACATCTATTTAACAGAACAAACAACAATTATAGTCAACATTTATAGTTTATAATATATTTTTATCTCATATACTCACGACCTTGAGCAATTAGGAAAATTTTAGGCCTGCATCGCGTGTCTGCTGCATGTATTCCAAATTCGAGAGCCGACGCACAGTGGTCCGGATCGCGAAAAAGAGGGACAAAAATCAGATTTATGTCGGATTACTTTGAAAATTGTCATTTATATGTTTTAAGACGCGCTTAGTTCATTTCTGCTGTTATTTTTAACAAAAAATAATTATTTAAGAAGATATTGAGAATTTTAATGATAAATTAACCGATAATGAGGATACTTCATAGAAAACGCCTGTTATTATTAAATATGCAAATATATATATAAAGTATTTGTATAATATGACTTCTAGACCTTTAAATTAATAAATATTTTTTTTATCGGTGAATGTAAGGCAGTTGGGGGAAATGTTTCTAACGTTAAACTGATTGCGATTATCAGCTAGCAGAGGTGCCGCTGAAACTAAAAACTAAGTAATTATTAAATAAATATGAAAACAGTTTTAAGTACAAATTAACTCATTTATTTTAATGAAAAATACTTAGTATCTTATTAAATTTACAATGTATATAATTCCAAATCTGATTCTCCTGAATTCCACTCCTCTTCCTCGTATTCACTCGCTGAGTCAGGATATACTTGCAAGAGCTCACGGACCTCTTTAGGCAGATCTTTTAGGCCACGGTATTTATTTAATTCAGCACCTAATGTACCTACTGAGGAATGGATCAGAGGTCAGGATCAGTCTACGGAAAACGTCCTCATTCGTGTGGAATCTTGAAATTTTTCTTGCGTGATGCTCACGATAATTTCTTATATCCCTATTCCGCGATTCCTGGGCCTCCTCCGAAAGCTCTCCAATTGGAAGAAGAGCTGACTCAATGACATCTGCACCATGCAGCAGAACTTTATGTACTGTGGGTGGCATGTAGAACCACTCATAATTCACATTCCACTCACAAATTTTAAAAATTATATATTTATATAAATTAACACACATTTAAATAACTACCTGAAAATATCGGCAAAAATAGTAGTAGCCTCGAGCAAGTGTGGTGCAACAAGGATTGCAGTTTAACTTCACATTTCTTCTCTGCGTTTTCAATACCATCCGGATAAGTAGTCTTTTTGGCATTCAAAATAGAATGATATAATGGATACAAATCATGGCCATGATATCTTGCTGCGTTTCTTATCTGCAAATACTGTTTTTTTGTCAGATTTGAATTGACGACTAATGCTAAACCGTCATCAGAGGACATAGTAGAGACTTTTTCAATATTCGTTTGGCCCGTGTAGGGGTGGTCGTCGTAGCCTCTTTAACTAGAGACGCTTCTGCGCCATGTCCTTTCTCTCTAAGCTTCATGGCTGTAGCAAAAGACAGTTCTGCAGGGGAAGTACTTTCTCTAAGGAATGTAGTTTTCCTTCTTTTTGACCGGATAGTGACATCCGAAAATTGTTTCTTTGGCCTACCCTTTCTTTTCTGAGATATACCTGATAAAAAAGGCTTATTACTTAGACAATAGCTCAAGAGATGTCATATCACAATGAAAACACAGGGAAAATACGAACCTGAGGTGCTTGGAAGGTTACGATACACAACATCAGGAAAATCAACGATTTGATCCAACCAAGTCGCACACCTCTGTACAAAAAAAGAGTTCGTTCGAGAGCAAGCTCGCCATCTTTTCTCGTAACCAACAAAAAAATTTTCTTTCAAAAAATTTTTGAGGTCATTTTTTGCGTGCTCATCTCCGTGTAAATGTAGGCAATCCTCAAGAAATCCCGTCAAATTACTTTTCCGGTCGTCCATTGACTTTCCTTTTTTCTCCTGCATTTTATCGTGCAGTTGCTTCCGTGTAAATGTTAACGACATAGCTGTGAGTTAAAAATTAGAACCATTGGTTCGTTAAATACTGAAAAGTATTCTCTATTCTAGAAAGTTAGGAGTTTGAGCGGTAGCAAAAACAATGTAAACTTTAGTGTGGTACCTCGTATTAGATCAACTTCAAAAACGGAAATAAAAGAGAAATAACGTACCTGATTAATTATCCTTATCGCTGTGGCGGCCAAGAACAAAAAAATCATTGAATCACAACACTATTCCGAATTATCACAACACTAACATTTACTTCAGAGATCACTTCACATCACGATAACTATTGCCAGCCGAGGACCCAACGACTAAGAACTGGCATGTGTACACATCGATAGAAAAGGAGCAACTGAAGAGCAACAAAATGTTTCGACTGAAGCATTGAGGAGGTTAAGAAGAGGAGTTACCGCCACCCCCAAGAACCTGGGTCTACCCCCGAGGATAACCAGGAGGGTTTTTGGATCGCATAAAGAGAAATATGCAATGCCTTCATTGTGTGCGAAAATGCATACCAGCGGCAGCCCTCCAATAAAACCCATCTGGAAAGATGCACCTGGAGGGTAAATACCACAAGTGTTAACACGTGCAACTTCACTTGCAGGTCAAAGAAACCGCCTTGTGGCAATAAACACAAGTTGGGTGGTGCGCTAATTAGGGATAGTAAAATATCCCGACTAAGGACCTTACCCACTACCCTTGGGTCCGGCACGTGTGCGGGTAACGGGTCTCCTGTCACTTAGGCTTTGAGGAAAGGGACAGCCAGAGGTGGGTTATCCCAGCAGCAGTGCATACAACCAGTCTTATATACTTCCAACGATTAACAAAATTCCATAGGAATCATACTGAGAAGCGATCGAAGAAAATATTTTCCTCCTCTTCCAGCGTCACAATTTCGCTTAGTATCGCAATCTGAAATTCATTCTCTCGCTCTTTCTATAGTAAATTCGGCCAAGAACAGAATATAATAGATAAAAACATAGTAAACTTCTTCGTTTTTAAAATCTTTATCAATAAAACATAGGAAAAGACGTATTTCACAATGTGTCTCCTCTGTGACGAAGCTCGCGAGTCTAGTTCCGACGTTTACGTCCGCGGCAGAGTCTCATATAAGTCGTTGTCATTCACTTATTTGCAAATATTTGCAGCTAAATCCTTTACTAATATCTTTCTAATATAACCCACTCTTGCCACTATAAGAATCTCCGTGTCACTCGGTGTCACTCTTTTTATAATCCAACGTTTATGCGAAATTTGCGAGAAAAAATGGTTTTTCTTGAATAACTACTTCAGTGATCATCACAATGACTACAAGATTGAAACCTAGTTTTTATCAGTGTAAAGTGTCCATATAAGTATAGTCCACAGTTATTTTACCAATTTTTAATACGAAATAAAGCAAAAAAAATGTTAAAAATGTGTATTTTTCGAAAAAATTAAAGAGCGCGGTTTAACTAAAATTAGCTCTACTTTGAAGCAATTTATTGAACTAAACAAAGCGTTATATGCAAAACTAAGTGTGCGGTATGATACCCCGGACAGTTTACTACAAGAACTGCATATTTAAAGTGAGTTTCAAGAAAGTCGAAAAAATGACTTTTGTCCGCCTTTTTTCGGATCCGGACCACTGTGCGACGGCCCGCGCGAGAGAAAATTGTAAAATGTTTAAATATTTATAAAAAATGTATTTATGAATTTCCACTAAATTTTATTTTTGAAATAGTGATCCGATTATGTTTAGACGGAAAAAAATGTTTCTACCGATTCTGAGATGGGGTTTTTGAGAAAAGTTCATTAACAATATTTTAAACATTAGTAATTTACAACAAGAAGATATAGAAGAAAATCATTTTTTATTGTTATATTTGCGTTCAGTAAAAATGTAGCTTTAATAACAGCTATTAATCATTGCTGTAGGACAATTACAGGCGGAGATATAAGTGATAATATGATTTAAGGCTCGGATTTTTGCTAAAAATGCGAAAAAATTAAAATATGTATAATTCACTCAAAACTTTTTTTTTTACAAAACGGTTTGAGGGTATTCAGTTTGAGTTGATATTGTACCCATAAACCAATTTTCATAAAAATATGAGACCCTAAGGGACAAGCGTTTGTTGAATTGAGGTGTAATGACCCATATATTCATAATATTGTTTCTCAAAACATACCTGTTTTGGTTCATTTTTTTCTGATACCACCATATTTTTTGTATTTGCATAACATAGTCCAATGTTTTCATTCACTTTTCTTATAGTTTTTTCCATTGCAATTTGATTGAAACACGTTTTTTGAAGAACTCGGCGTTGACACAGCCACTTCGTCAGCCATCTTTAAACGTTATGACTTGCTACTGCTAATTTATACTGCTAGGAAGTGGAATTTCATAATTATTTTAACGGTGCATGTAAAGACCGGCACATGCACCACAAATCACTAATAAAACGTATTTGACCCTGTATCTGACACGTACAACGTTATGGTTTGGCACCCCTCAAGTGTACTCCTTTCCAAATACATATTGCTATTCCCTCATTAGGCCCTATAAATGGGTAATATGAAACTGCTAAAAGTTGCTAACAGATGCTTACATGACCATAAGTTGCTCAAGCAGCCTGAATACGATCGTTGCATCGATACTTGAAGGCTTGAATGAATTTGCACCTTTTATTTTTGTTCTGACTCCAAGAATTCATTGCGCTTAATTGATGTTATTCATAAATATTAATAGAAAATATTCAAAAGACCCTCTAGTAGTTTTACATAAGTCTCCCTTTATGATGAATATACGTAATGAGATATCAGGCTCTAGAGCATGGAAATTTGGTTGAATTTGCGTCACCCTAAAATAGGGATAAGCAAAGGATACGTGACTTAATCTAGTAAGCATCAACTTTTGTGAAAGACTTAAACATTAAGAGGTAAGCTATTTAAATACTAATGAAAAGAGAAGATGCTTTATCTCGGTGAAATATTTTATATCCTGTGTCATATAGAATTTTTTGAGAGGGCCATTGATACGTGGAAAACTCCAACCCCTATTCCCTGGCTTATCGTATTAAAGTAATGTCGAATGGTGAAGATTTTCGCTCACATTTTCTTTGAAAGTTTAGTTTCTCTTCAAGTGGCGTGATCCACCAGGTATGTCCAGCCAGTTCGGCATTTGTGACCACTCTGAGGCAGGGATGTGACCCGAAAAGGCACGTTACGTTTCGTGCCGTACCTGGGAGGTACCCGAACTCGGGAGTCCAAGCCTCGGCTTTGAAGGAGACTCAACCCTTCACCACTGGTGGTTTATAGCACCAACTGACTAGTCACACTATAGTTTATAACTTCTTAAATACAAACATAAATCGCAAAATTATGTTCATCTTTGTGTTGTACTATTCATGTTGATGAAAATTGTTTTTTAATCACAGTTATACGATGGATATTAGCCATTTTACGTGCATTAGTAAACCAAGCCAGTTTAATGTACATTAAATTACTAAAGCACGTAAATTGGTTAATATCTATCGTATTACTGCGATGAAAAAAACATTTTCATCAGCTTGACTAGTGCAACACAAAGACGAACATAATTGTGTGATTTATGTTTCACTTTAAAAAGTTATAAACTATAGTGCGACTGGTCAGTTGGTGCCATAAACCACCAGTGGTGAAGGGATCGGTCTCCTTCAACGCCGAGGCTCGGACTCGGAGTTCGGGTGCCTCCCAGGTACGGCACGAAACGTGAAGTGCCTTTTCGGGTCACATCCCTGCTCTGAGGCTGCCGTCTGTCACTGGTCGAGAGATTAGTAGTTTCAAGAAGTCTCTCGAGTGGTGGATAAGGAGTAGAGACAGTCCCTTTGAAAGGAAAACACGGGAACTCCTTCCTTACCCTCTCCACATTCCTCAGAGTAGGGTCCCTTCTGCTAGAGAGAGAGAGGAGCGTGGCTTGGAAGAGGAAGAGTGCCTTCTTGATGCCAATGGTGCCTAAAAGTCCTAGTGAAAAGTTACTTTAAGGTGGCAATGTAGGTGTCAGCAGCTCACTTTAAGTGACTCTCCACTTAAGGTGACCGAGGCCATATAATTAAGGTGAGCGTAGTCAGTTTTTCCCGTGAAATATAATAATAATAATAATAATAATAATAATAAAACGTCTTTATTGGGCGAGATTGGGAATAGAAAGTCCCATCTTCCACCATGTCCTTAAGCGCAATGTCATCTACTTTTCTACTTACTTTTTATGTAGAAATCATTGTCACAAAAACACGGTACAAAATTCCACTAATTATTATATTGCTGTCGACCGGTTTCGACGACTAAAGCGTCATTTACAAGTTGTATTGTAAATAATAATAATAATAAGTTTATTACTCCAAATTCTTAAATGCACAACTTTTGTAACAACAGTGAAGGAGCTTTAGGTAGCTTCAGTGGTAAAAAACACCAGTGTGGAAGCTACCATCTTTGAATTTAATGCAATGCCAGTCACGCCAAAAATCAATTTTAAATCATTATAAGTATATATCAATAAACATAACACGTGGCAAAAACATATCTTGTGAAGAAATGTAGATACAAAAAGAGATAAATAGAGCATACAAGAACATTTTTTTTGTTACATGTTCGTCTCAGAAACTGACAGATAAACTAAAATATAAACTTTTAGACCAGAAATATAACTTTATTTTCTTTAGACAAAATAGAAAAAAAATGCAATAGTAAATATATTTATATATTCACACACACACATAAAAAAGTGACGCTTTAGTCGTCGAAACCGGTCGGCAGCAATAAAATAACTATTGGAATTTTTTACCGTGTTTTCGTGACAATGATTTATATCTTCAATTTCCACAAAGTATCGCCACAGTCGATTAATTTGATACTTTTTATGTGTTCATTCGTAGGAAACTAATTATCCGTTCACGGTACCGGTATGCATTCATAGGCTATGTTCGAAAATAGGCCGAAATGATGCCGTATATTTTCGTGAATAAAGAAACTTTTCCATATTAACAACATTTTTTTTTAACTCAGACGTAATTTTCAGCTTCACTGGGGGTATGAAGGACAAAATCATCTAGATGTCTCTTATTCTGTGAACACGCATTCAAAAAAAGTCTAGTAACCTTCGATTTGTTACATATATATTTCATAAGTAGGCCTCTTGTAATTCGTGTTGGCGGAAAACTGCTCACACTGTTACCCATTGATCATTTGTCATAGCCTAATTGGGGTACTTAAATATAATTTTCCATTGGTAATGTACGTATAAACCCAGCAATAACCACCTTCCATTGTGGTTAAACACCAGTCTAACTCAGAAATTCCAGCCATTTTTTGTCTAATACAATTATTAAAAATGCAAATCACAATTTCCGTGAAGGCAATTTATTGCATAAGCGTTTTATTTATTTAGGTTATTGCATAAGTGAAGGTAATTTATTGCGAAGTTCAATTCACCCTTAAAAGTTAAGATTATATGCATTTATGTTAGATCGATGTACAGTCTGCACAGACGAGTACCTCAAAAAATCTTCCTGCCTTTTAGAATAAATAACACTTGAAGAGTTTCCAACGAAGCTCGTCTTCTGAAGCTCACTTCCTCAAAGCCTTCACTTTTTATTAATTATATGCTGACTGAAGAGCCAAGGAAACGTTAACCTACTCCATTATCATATTATTCTAACAGAGAATTCGACGATTGTAAATACTTATACCTCGGAAAATGGGTAATACATGCATTTTTACATTTCCAAAGTTGTACACAGTTACACATTAGTTCCATGGAGCTTAAATACCTTATTTATAAGTTCCTTGATAACTTACTTTACAGACTTCTCCTCAACCTCATCCTCAGTCGTTTAGTTTTATTGTTTTTAGTTATTATTTCTAAGCAATTGTGATGCTGCAGTCGATTTCAGGCTTGCTTAAAGTGCATGCATTGAGCACATACCACATTTAAAGTGAACCTAAGGTGAAGGAACTTTAAAGTAAGCCTGTAGTGTAGATGCGGCATATTATTATGAGGTTATCTACCGGTTAAAGGTAGGTTTAAATGGAAGTAAGTAAGTAAGTAAAAATCCTCTAGAATTTTACATGTGCAGAGCACTGTCAACCAATATTTTTTTTTAATCTCAACATGTCTGTTTTAATTTCTTGAAACGAAATGACGGGAATGTACAAGGAGACCTCGTTTGCTCAGCTTCCGAATATTCATCGTGAAACTATTTTCGCTTTCATGTCCGGTCACTGCGAATCCAAAAAAAATAATCTTAATCTGCTCTCCAATTGCTACATTGAGTTGATAGTTAAACTTCCTCGTACCTATTTTACTTTGTTATTTACTATATTTAGTTTGTATTAAAGTCCAGGAATCAATTTTTGTGAGGAGGGGCAATGCACATCAGAAACGACAAAGGCAACAGCTTTGTCTTTTAAGAAGAATCGAAGAATGTGACTCGGATATTATTTATTCATTGCTCAGTAGAATCCCATTAAATAAAAATCAACCTCAACAAACTTACTGAATTTTTCCCGAAGAATGAATTTCGACATTTTAATCTAAAATTAAAACAAGTAATTAATAATTTTTATGCTTAGTTATGCATTAAGTTTTGTATTAATATTGCATTGCATATTGTATAATTAAATTAATTTTTCATTCATCAAATGTCATGTATTTTACTAGGGTGTGGAATATGCCATTATTATTGCTTGACTTTATTATATTGTCCGTCAGGGTTCGGACTCTGGAGTGATCCCATTGAGCCCCTTACTAGGGAGTTTTAAATGAGGCAAGGCTTGAAACAAAGACGCGTCGTGTCAACTTGAATGTCTAATTTTTCTGGTGATCACAGATTTTTACTGAACTTGTTCGCGTCAGAGATAGATTTAGGTACTCCTGATATGTACTGTAGGTACGTTGGGAATGTAACGCGTGAATCCATCTATGAATTTTAACAAAATGGGCTCTTTTCTGCGTGTATTCTTCGAGAGTGCAGCTGAGGAAATTGAATTGGGCAATGGATGCGTTGAAATGAATTGAGCAGTGTCTTGAAACGACAAAAATCGAATCGGTGAGTGAGTAATGAAAGGAAGTGGAGAAGTCATTGAACAAGCGAAAGCTTTGTAAGTCTCGCCCCAACGCTTGCGTATGGCTTGGCCTCGTTGAATAAAAGAGATTGAAAAGATTGCGAATGGAGAGATGATGGTCATTAGCTGGGCGAGAAGCACATGAACAGTCAAGTGTGTTAGTCTCTTAGTTAGGCTCTGATGAAATAATACTTTTCCCCACGTCATTGCATGGAGGTGAAATTAGGATTTGCCGAGGATGGGCGTGTGTTTTGGCGGAATACAGTTAGCGTGGAGTACATACTTGGGAAAACCATATTTCACGATGGAGGTGGATATTGCGCAACACGGAGCGACATCAGGGGAGTAATTATCCATCTCACTTCAGTGAGAATGCGTCATAAAATACGGAAAATTGTCATTTTTCAAAGTTCCACTCCGCCACACAGGCGGCGCGGCGTGACCATTTTCAGCTCTGAAGTGATGATCTGCTGGTCTTTTCTTTGACTCACCCGCTCTTTTGACTCTAGATCCGTATCTTTCGACTATTGATCCGTATCTTTCGACTCTTGATCCGTTTCATTTGCCTCCGCATTTCATTAGTTCCATCACACCTGTCGTAAGGAACGTGAAATGGAGCCACCATCGGACCTTAGCCGATCGTGAGCCGATCATTAAAAGAGTGAAGCTGGTCTCCCGCCTTCCCGCAATGAGTAGTCATTAAAAAGAGGTGAGATTACAAAATTACCAGTACAAGAGTGAAAAAATGCGCAGCGAGATCGAACGGTTCCCGCTCTAAACGCGAGAGCGCACGGCTATCCGCGCAGCGGCGTCGTTTACGAAGCGATCGTTAAGGCCGTTTTACACGGTACATTTTTTTGTACAATCTATCGTGCGAACGCATGTATCAGGAAATTGTACCGTGTAAAGCGGCAAATTGTGCGAACGCTTGTGCGAATGTATGAATGACTGAACGGAAAATAGAACCTGTTCTAATTCCATTCAGACAATCATACAATTTCGATCAGTTAGTATCGTTAATATTCAACAGATGACGCAGATGTGGCGAAAACTGTGGTGCCTGTCGTGCCTGTGTTACGATTGAAAATAAAGTTGTTTATAAAAAGGATTAACACTTTCCCGTAGAATATTAAGACTAAATATTATCCTGTGTATATAATCTTTAATGAGTAAACTCTTCTCGGGCTCTCCACCGGTTTTCACTATTCATAATTGTTGACGTTTCGAGAGACGACTCGTCACTCATTCTCAAGGTAATAATTATTACGTCGACAATTATGAATAGTTTGAAGCAGTTTAGAACCCGGGAAGAGTTAACTCAAAGTTGCTCAAATGTTTACATCGTCATTTCATCGTGTTATTTATGGTGTTCTGGTTTTTCAGTGTAATCGCGATCTTTGGGTTTGTGTCCTTTTCCCCCAGAATTATGACTGGTCCTCAAGTAGAGTTCCTGATATCCCGCGTGATATAATTATAATCATTTTATTTCTATTGGTTAGCAAGTAACATAGAAATCGTAAAAAAAAGACATTAAAACACTGGTACAAATACAAGGGAGGGAAATTAGGAGGGACTAAAAAAAAGGGTCCCGTGTTCCGCTATACCACTTGATAATAACACTTTGTCACACACACACGTAATAAACCCACGAAATTTGTCTAACAAGAGTGGAGATCCGGCGAGAAACGTCAATGACTTGTCGCCCTAAAATCCAGATGAGAAAAAACGAAACGATGCAAAGGTCGAATATAAAGCCAGAGAGAAGAGTCCACGAGAGCTTTTTCTGAACCGGGAGAATTATCAGTAGGCAGATGGTCGAGGCGAGGTTCCGAATTTCAGGTGATCAGCTTTTCAAGGTGTCAAATACGTGAGTGAAACATATGTTCACGAGTGAAACATATACATGATAAACAAAAGACTCCCGAATTCCGATCGATTTCTACCGCTAAATTGCACGTAAAATTGTGCGTTTGCACTCATCGTGTAAAACGACATTTAGTCTGATTCAGTCGTTCATACAATATTTTCTTGCACACTTGACTGTACATGCGTTCGCACTATAGATTGTACAAACAAATGTACCGTGTAAAACGGCCTTTAGGCACTCTTCCCTCCTCGCTAACCATTCAGCGCGGCCGGCCATATGTGATCCGAAGTGAAGCGAAATTCGGGAAAAGGGATTGTTGTTTTGGGGCTTCCTTGCGAAAGTACTTTAAATGTTACGCAAACGAAATTCCGCTAATGTTTTAGGGTCCAAACTCGAGCGATATGCAAACCGCTAAGCGTGTATCCTCGAGAAAAGCATGCATATAACCCTCAGTATGTTAAGAAGCTCTACTCGGTGAAGTCCACCGGGTGAGAGACTCCTTAGGTGGCGACGTTTCGATGGCCGAGTCGTCCATAGTCTTCAGGGCAGAATTGAAGATGATGGATGACTCGGCCATCGAAACGTCGCCACCTGTGGAGTCTCCCACCCGGTGGACTTCCCGAGTAGAGCTTTTTTTTAACATCACGCACCAGGAAACCCTCAGATCATACCTCAGTGTCTTGGTTATAGCTTATTTCTTGAAATTTACTTAACCGATTACAGTTTCATCCCCTTGAAATCTATTCAATCAAGCAAATAATAATAACAATTGTATTCCACCTTAAATAATACACAAGTACAGTTAATACGCATATATACAATTTTAAGGGGAATATAGGTACCCCAGAAGATAACCTGTGTTGGGGTTTACCATCTTCAATGTTCGAAGGCAGCGGCTGGTGCTAATACATACTCACTTTTTACCTAGTAGTTGAGCAATTTAAATATTAAATTTTCATCATAGTGTGTTTAGTTGACAAGTAAAAATATAACAGTAGTAACATGTAACAAAGATAAAAGAAAGTACAGATTCAAAATCAGGAAGATCACGGAATAACTTTTAATATTTTTTCCACTTCATCACTCTCCTAGGATAGAAGCCATTGTTTTAATTTGCGCAGAAATAGAGCCGTGTAGTTTTGTTTCCACTGTTCAACAGGGAGGGAGCAGAACAACTTTGGCGCAAGGTATGCGTATGTTTTATTAAAGGCTTCGTTGCTGGGCTTAGGTATTTCAATGCCTGAGCCTAACAAAGAAATATCTTGTTTTGATCTTAACTTACTTGAGTATTCAATTGGCTTTGTTCTGTTTCCACCACGAATATAAAACATCTTGAGTATCTTAAAGACAAATAAATACCTTAGTGGTAGTACATCAAGATTTTTGAATAAAGGTAATGAGTGCTAAGTACTTGGCTGTTTGAATATTACTCTTATAAGTTTCTTTTGGGCAATCTGTAGAGGATTAATATTGGTAACATAGGCTACTCCCCAACAAGGAATGCCATACTGCAATCTGGAATCAACCAGAGCACAATAGACGGAACGAACAACTGTTAATGGACATACATATCGTAACAGAAAGAATTTCCTAAACATGGATAACATTTCCAATTTCAGTTTGTTGACATGTAATCTCCAGGTGATGTTTTCATCTGTTATTATTCCAAGATATTTTATAAAAATAACTTGCTCAATTTGAAAACATATGGAGCAGTTTCTTTCATTATTACACCTAAAACATCTATAATAAACATTCTGTTTTTCGAAAAATTTCCTTTTTAAATTAAATATAGCATATTTAGTTTTTTCACTTAATACCAATTTGTTCATACTCATTTATTTATACTTAAATAATAATTTCATTTTGGTTTTTTATTTCTATCGATAATCGGGGAAATGTTGGGGTAGCCAATATATAGTCACATATTCCGCTTTCTGTAACTGTAGTTACTACATGCTCGGATCTATTCTCTAGTTAACCAAGAACATTGTTTCCTCTGTTTGGGGCTGTAGCTAATTGATGCAATGGGGGATATGTAAATGTGTGGCTACAAGAACTATTAATCCAAAAATATTAAAAAAGTTATAAACCATTGTGAATTACTAAAACAACCATCATCGTTTGGACGGGTCTAATATACCCAGCGCGAGTACTCATGGAAGAAAAAAGGCGCGAGTAGATACTGCAGGGTTAAAGTCTTCCATTGTAGTTGTGTTCACCGATTGGGACGAATATACAGCGGTGCGGCTATAACATTGCCACCACATTATATTATACTGTGATGTTTATTCCTGTGGTTGGTCGCTAATCTCTGATGATCACGGGTATTCGGGAAATTTGTGAACATTTAAGCGTCTCTCAAATTACTTATTACGGAGGGAGATCAACTACTGGGAACAGCCCTGCTTATGTCGAATTAGGCATTGCAAAGCGGTGACCAATCGGCATCGTCGGCATTCCATGCGTCATATTATCGCTTTGTTTTGTATCGGTCAATGCTCATCACTTTCGGTGAGCTGAAGTATGTGTATGGTTGGGTTTATGGGAATGTTCAGCACATGTGTTTTCACAATGGATTCGGTTCCTCCAGCACCGAAATAACGGACTGATGCGTTTGGAAGGTTTTATGTTCTGAGTGGTGGAAATAATCTTCTTCCGCAAGTTCGGTTGCACAAAAGGGTCCACCTATTTTCTCGGCCAAAATACCCAGCTGGACATATTCCGGTGGTATGGATAAGGCAACGTGTTTTGTGTGTGCTGGGAAACGCCAAGTAAACTGATGAGTTTCCTGTCCGCAAGTAGCTCACAGAATTCATAAAAAATCAATCTGCTATGGAAACAGAAATAGAATAGATGCTGAATATCCTGGACCTGACAACTATTTGCATTCAAATTATTGAATTTTCCTTCATCAGGAAGAAACACTATAATACTTGGACTGAATTATTTGCCAGCAGTCAAGATACCACTTCCAAATCAAAACAGCGGCCTCTACTCTGTGCAGCATACCTATGCTCAACGCCAATAAATCGAGGGAACTAAAGGTAATAAAGCAGATAAATACAAAGAAACGGCCTCTCCGAAGAGCTAGTGGATGCTATCTGTTGAAAAAAGCGGACTAAGATAGCATGGAATGAGATATACAGTGCACAGAGCCATTAAGAGAAGGCACCAAAATGGCGCTCAGTTCCCTTCCTTATGAATAAATCCCTTGAAATACGGGGGCAACAAAGATAAGGTGAGGGTAGCCTTTCGTCACCAAGTTCACCTTGGGCAATCTACTGGGCTCCTCCAAGAATAAAAAAGACAAGACTCTTTAACAGATCGGCGTATATTCTCTGTAATGCAGCGACTGTGATTCCATCTATATCGGCCGAACTGGGGGGAAATTTTCTTCCTGCGTGGATGGCGTGCCTCACCATCAAATCACATTTCGTAAATCATTTGCTAAAAATGGACAGGAGAGTGATTTTTAGCCCACGTGATTTTTCTTAGAAAAGAAGGAACCGAGAATTGACGCACTAGAGGAGCTAGAGATAATAGGCCGAAAGAATTTAACTGATTTTTTTTTAAATTTCAGAGGAGTGAATATTTTGAGTGGAAAGGGTAAACAGGGAAAGTCATTGAACGTGGATGTGGTGAAAGAGACACTTTGATTAGGGGGAATGTGGCCTTATGAACAAAAGAGCGTGTATGAAGCAGCGCATGTACGTAGGAGAGGTATGAAGGGAGTATGGAGGAAAAGAAGGCCAGTTTCATCGGCCTATCGCAAGTATTAAACTCTTTTAAGGTAGTTTGAGCGAGATAGGTCCCTAGTCATAATAGAGCCCATATTCAAATTTTATTTTTTTATTTCAGCGTCTGTAAGAAGTATTAAATATATATTGTAATATTATTGGCGCAAAGATATAGTTATATATACCCAAAAATCTCAGTAATTAAATAAATAAAGCAAGATAAGTCTCTAACTTGACTCATTTTTTCCCTCCATACGGCTGAAAACCCTTCAAAACGGCAGGTTTTTTTGCGATTATGTAAAAATTACTGTGGTGAGTAATAGATTATTTTTTATAAATATGTAGTTGAGATAACATTGAATCTACACACCGTTAGTTTTTTCACGAAATCTAGGTGCTAGAAGTTCCTAATTTTTTAAATATTCTCCCTCTGGAGCGTACAGCCATAATCTATCCCATGTAAAACAGCTTATATATTTAGGCGAATTGCTCGAAAAGTAGTTCGTAAAGGGATTGCTATTTTGATATCATTGAAAAGAAGAGAGTTTTTTATTTAAAATTATCCCAAATTCATTCAATTCTAGGTGAATTCATATTTCGCTTAAACTACCTTAAGTGTGCCCACTCCGAAAGCAATGTTGCATGTATGTATGTCACGGTGTCAGTAAAAACACCGTGAAAATATGCAGAGTAAGTCGATGCTGCGAAAATGTTGACATCTAAATTAGCAAAGTGCCGTGCAAGTCACCGTCTTTGTGTGTGGCACGGGGTGCGTCTACACCAGGCCATGACTCGTCTCGGGTCTAGATCGAACCCCGCATTCTCCCCCTTCGGTCGCTTAAACACAGACCAAAAAGCAGCCAGGAAAATGCACAGCTAAACCAGAAACTGGAAGTGTTTTACGTTGGCGAACGTGTTTGTATGCAGTACACGGGTTAAGACACCAAAATTAATAGTGTTGCTAATACCAGTAATTGATGTATGCAATTAGATACCAATGCATGCAGAAAACAAAATCATTCGAGGAATTTCAAGCATGGTGAGGTGTTAATAAAGATGATAAGTCATTAAACACTAGAACACTACCTAGTGAAGGTGGGAGCTTCATTGAAAATATCAAACGCAACTATCATGGCCCCTAATTGACCACTGAAAGAATGGCACTTTCATCTCTGGTCTCTTCATTTTTTCTGGGTTTTTTTCTCCTCGTTCGAACTATGTTGATGATGACGGCAGTTTCACTGGCATTCCAATCAGCGTCTTCAGGTCGAGGATTTTTTTCAATCCATATTTAACCCTTTTACTGCCCCAGTCCATTTCGGGTGGGATTATTTTTTTTTAATTAAAAGGATGTGCCAAGACTGCCAAGGCTCTTTTCAGGTTTTTCAAGTTGGGCCGACAAATCGGCCCGTGGCAGTTGACGCACATCCAACGTGGGCCGATTAAAGTACCGAGGTTCATCTTTAAAGGCCCAATTTATAGGCTTGTAGGTTGATACGTACACGTAAAGGTAGTTAGTGATGGCAGGTTCCCGTTGGTAGGCAAGAAAATATTGAAAATAATCTCGACCTGAGGATGACAGGAAGTGTGATAGGAAGTGATAGGAAGCAGCAATGTCCGCCTTTGTTGTAATAATAGTTGCGATAAATCAATCATATGAAACTCCCACCCTCAACAAGTATAGTAGAATTTTCACATGTGCTTAATAACACAACGTCATTACTAACACTTCACACCGGTAGATTTCTCCGGCATTATTTTATTTTGTTCTCTGCATGAAGTAGCATTTCTTAGCACTCATAATTAACAGTATTAGTAATATGAACCACTAGATGCGTATAAAGCATTGTACTGCATGTTTATTTACGTATGACTCTCCCAGTTTCCGGTTGGACTGCGCACTGTTCTCCTGACTGCTTTTTGGCTTGCCCCTAGCGGCCGGGGGAGCGTGCGAGGTTCTGATTAGTGCTGGGACGAGTGTTGCATGCCTGGTGTGGAATCACCCCGTGCCACACACCATAGTGGTGACTTACACGGCACTTCGTAGATGTAGATGACTGGTTGGAATATCAGCGAAACTGTCGTCGTCAACAACAAGTTCGAACGCGGTGAAAAACCCAAAAACAATTGAAAGACCAGCCGATATAAGACAACGATTAGTCTATCTCTGTTCTGCAATCTATTTGTTATTAAACTATTTCTCTTGTGCTTGTGGTCGCTTCTCCCGTAGCACGTTGGCTCTAGCAAAATATGTTGCCTTTTGGAGGGGCTAAACAAAAAACGAGTATTTCCGCTGAAACTCTTCGAAATCGAATGCACGATCACGAATCAATTCCCTCCCGCGGTGGTCGTCGTGATAAATCGGAATTTGTGGAGAGAGGTGGCGTGATGCTTGGCCATTTGCTCTCTAAAGGGCGTTGCAAGGGAAGTCGCCCACGGGTGCGCGAGAGAGGTGCTCGGGAACCAGATAAAGGATTCGAACCAGACCCGGAAAGTTAACTGAAAAGGGAATCCTCAAAAGAATGGGAAAGTCTTTACTATTTTTAGGTGGTTTCAGCGAGATAGATCCCGAGTCATAATGGAGACCATATCCAAATTTTATTTTTTGATTTCAGCGTCTGTAAGAAGTATGAAATAAATATTGTAGTATTAATGGCACAAAAATATAGTTATATATGCCCAAAAATCTCAGTAATTTAATAAATAAAGCTACATAAGTCTCTAACTGGACTCATTTTTTCCCGCTGAACGGCTGAAAACCATTCAAAACAGCAGGTTTTTTGTGCGATTCTGTCAAAATTACTGAGGTGAGTAATAGATTATTTTTTTATAAATAGATGAGAAAATATGCATTATATACACTGTTAGTTTTTTGACGAAATCTAGGTGTTATAAATTCCTATTTCCTTCAACATTCTCCCTCTGGAGCGCAAAGCCATAATCTATCCCATGTAAAACAGCTTATATTTACAGGCAAATTGCTCGAAAAATAGTTCGGCAAGGGGTTATATATTTTGATATCATTGGAAAGATGAGAGTTGTTTCTTTAAAATGAGGCAAAATTCATCATATTCTAGGTGAAGTGATGTTTCGCTCAAACTACCTAAAAAGAAAATAAGTTTGCCGTAATTAGTTCAAAAACTTAAAAAATAAAGCCAGTTGGTCCCGAATCTGTACGGTGCATAGTTTCATTACTATACGCGACGGAAGATGATGAATTTTGAATGGTACCAAAATGTAGATACAATGGGATTATAAAGTATTCCAACAAGTGGAGCAAGATCCCCTGTTATCACTCTATGGGGAAATTTTGCTTCTTTCCTCGCAACATATTATTCTTAGAGGTCTCGCCGCGACGTGGAAAATTCAAACGCATAGCCGGTGGGCTCTTAAATTCTCGTCGGGGAAGGCCGGCCGCGAGCGTTTTTCCGTGGGTACCTAATGAGAACTTGAGAGCACATTAGATGACCTTGTATTAATGGAAACATTCCTTTGAGCTCTGTCGTTTGCGTCGACAGAAACCAAGTAAAAATAAATCCTCATCCCCAAGTCAAACTCTGGAGTGAATACTTTGTGACTTCCACAGTTTATCGCTCGCTCTCAAATATTCACTAGCATCTACTCTGGAGTGAAGACCACAGACAGATTATTGCCGCCTTTTGATATTTACACGACCGGTGGTTGACCATTGAGTAATATAGGATGAGGTTTTAAATGACTTAGTTTTTGCGGAAGCACTTTCGAGTTTTTTTGTCAGTTTACCCTGTCAGAAAATACCCTAGAAAATTGAACCCCCGTTTTCCCTAGAAAATATATGGTAACTCCGGGAGAGATGGCCCCTCGGGAGATATGGACTGATTGCATAATTCGGAATGTAGCCGCTCTAGTGCGCCACTGTTCTCGTGCTGGTGTCATGCCCGACTACGTAGACACGTATTGTTGTTTATAGCCGCTTCGAGCTGCTTATTTGATAGTTATTCAAAGAAAAAGATATCAGGCGAGTAAAATATTTTTTCATAGTTAACGCTTTTTAGTTGTAGTGTGCTTAATTGTCCATATCATTGAGTTTCATGTCTATACTTGATGAAAACAATATGTAACGGTTCACTATACACCACTGCGGCGCCCCTGGCATTGGGGAAAGCAGAAAAATGGCCTGGTCCATCTCTCCCATACAATCGGGAGAGATGGACCAGTTCGAGTTGGGATAGATGGACCACACTTTTTACACTGTAAGTAAAATCTGTCAATTTATATTTGATTTATCAAAGGGCTGAAATGTTAAAAAACAAATACAGTCGAACCAATAATTAAGGAAATTGTAGTTAGTAGTAATTCCAATATTAAAACTTGGCCTTTTCATTACATTTTAATTTTTTGTGGGTCGTTTAATCCTTTTGGTGAGATTCTCGTGTCTCGTATGCTCTAATTTGCAAATTTATAGTTTGGTAACCATAGAGTGACGTTCCTAGTTCTTGACGGAATTAGCTCTGATGCAGTTAAAGTGACATCAGGTGTCCCACAAGGAAGCGTAATCGGCCCCCTTTTGTTCATTATATACATAAATGATCTATGCTCTCGAATTAGCAGTAAAATACGTTTATTTGCTGACGACGCTGTCATCTATCGCGAAATTAATGATCACTCTGACTTTGAAATTCTATCATCGGATTTAAACAACGTTCATGTGTGGAGCCAAGAGTGGGGACTCGAACTTAATCTGAGCAAATGTTCGGCGGTACATTTCTTGCGGAGGTCGTCCAACTATCCCCGTGTATATGCTGTGGATGGCGTTAAGATAAAGGCCGCAGATGAAGTTAAGTATCTGGGAGTTACGATAACCTCAAACCTATCGTGGGGAACACATATAAGAAATATTTGTGGCAGAGCTCTGAAGAAGCTAGGATTCGTCAAGCGTATTGTGGGAAGATTCTCAGATGAAAAAGTAAAAGAGAGGTGCTATTTCGTACTCGTCCGGCCACACCTTGAATATGCAGCAAGCATATGGGATTCGGTGCAGAAATACTTAATTCGGGAACTTAATAAAATACAAAGGAAAGCTGCGCGATTCGTCAAAAACTGCTACGGGCGTACAGACAGCGTTACGCAGATGTTAAACGAATTAGGCTGGGAGCCGCTAGAGACTCGGAGGCTGCGCGCTAGGCTTAGATTACTTGAACAATTGAGAATAGATATCTTTCAGAGCGACACGGAGAACATCATATTAGAACCCCACTATTTTTCCAGGTCCGACAGAAACGATAAATTAAGAGAGATATTTTGCCGAACGGATAGGTATGGGAATTCGTTTTTCCCCCGAACAATAAGGGACTTCAATAAATGCTGGGTGTAATTTCATTAGAGCGTTTCCTTTTTATATGTAAACGGCTGGTGTCCTAACACCCCCCGCCACACGCCTATTGAGGCGGCTTGCGGGGTAGTATGTAGATGTAGATGTAGATGATAGATATTAAAATATTCTTTTGTACAGAGAAATTGTTTTTCAAGTTTATTTAATGCCTTTTAGTTATGGTCCATCTCTCCCAATATCCTTGGTCCATCTCAGCCATAGCATATGGGTGAGATGGAGCAATGACAAAAAAAATATATTGATTTTTTAAAGGTATTTTCCATTTAAATTACACTTATTTCTTATGAAATACTAATAACGTTATCTATGATATTATAGGACAACAAAGGATTGAACCGATTATACCATAATTAACAAATATATGAACACTCTCCTGGACTTACCATACCTCTAGGGGATGCCTAGAATGCATTTTCCGTGGGAAATGCTTTTGAAAGTGAGTTGTAGTGGCTTGGAATATGTTTATTTTGCACCAAATGTAGTTGGCTGTGAGAGGTGATTTTTTTTTATAAAGGTCGAACATCTCTTTTTGCTGAGAAATATTTTGTCAGTCTCATCATAATTAATCGTGATAAGACTATGGCTGTATAAATGTAATTATGCGGAATATCGTTTTTTGTTTTTACGAATACATACTCATTACCTTTATAGTCATTCAATTTACGCACTGCGCACTGCTCTCTATGCAGTTGCTGGTTAGATGTTTCCTATGTCTGAAGGTTTTCCTTAAAGTAGCATTTTGTTCTAGGGAAATTACTGACCGAAGTCCTGTCACTTCAAAGGAAAAAAGTTCAAGAAAAAAAATCCCTAGAGTTTTAGGGCATTTCTTTAGAAAAAGATTTTTTCTAAGGTTTTTCAAATTTTCTCTATGTTCTAGGGAATTCTTTTAGGGTGATTTCCATCAGTTAACTTTCATTCTTGGAGGTTGATAGATATTCCCAAAATGGCTTTGAGTCCAGGCGAGAGGGGAAGAATTGTCGGAATGGTAAACGCAGGCTCAACCGTCGAGGGATTATCATGGGAAATGGGCTTGAATAGAAGTACTACTGTTTGTCACTGTCTGAAGTGATACAGGGAGTGAGATGAGACGATAGAATCACGTCCAAGAAGCGGGAGACCCCACGATGCACGTCTCAATTAAAATTATGTGAACATTTGCCAAAATGCCACTGACCATCCCCTTAGTGTTGGTGGTACGTCTGCAACGAAGGGAGGGGAATACACTTAAATTGTAGCGATCACACAGTGTGAAACCGCCTTCACTAAGTGGGTATAAGAAACTTGCAGGCCGGCTAGAAAGCTGGCGATCAGAGAAGCAAATAAAGAGACGAGGTAAGATTTCTTTCATTCGCTCTTAGAGATGGACAAGTCATACTGGGATATCGTAATTTTCAGTGATGAAAATTTTCAAAAGTACTGAGAATGAGCATGTTCAGTTATGGAGGACCAACAATTGTTGGTAAATATAACTGGAGAAATAATCCTACATTACAGAACGTTTTCCGATTTAGATACAAAAGTAATGATTTTTGAAGTTATACTTCTTTGCGCCCGTTGGAGACTTTTGGGATGGGATGTTGGTCGAGAAACCGCGTCACGCTCTTTTCCGCGTCACGCTCTTTTTTGGGTGAGAAAAATCCACAATTGTACTCATTGATACGAATTCCTGGGTATTTCTAATCGAGCTAAAAGGATGAAATTTTCAGGGAAGGGTTCAAATTTGGTGTCAAGTCAGGAAAAAATTGAAAATTGCAATATTTTTCATTGGTTTCGAGTCCAGATAGGATTTTGTTTTTTAATGGGTTTAAATGGGAAAAACGAATAATTTACGTGTAGAGTAATTTTCATTCATTCATTAAAATATGAAATAATTTAGATACAAGTTTCATTCTTTGACTGAAATTAGGCCAATACATCAAAGAATTTAATTCTTGCAACCGATGTTTCTCTATCGATCGATAAATTGAAATATTTGAAGTTTAAACGCAAAATTAATGCAAATTTCGATCTTTTTTCATTTTCGTTGCTAAGCAATTTTTTCATTGTTCCCGAGACTTCCAGTACCTTATACGCGTGCTATAAAGATTAAACTTAAAGGAATATAACATTATCCGTGCGTATTTCAATCGCTTTTAACGATATTATGCCTTAGAAATATACTTTTTACAATGTTTTATAATTATATACATAAACTGTTTCGTAGCTTTGACACTCCTCCATTTGCTCATGCCTACGAAATCCGTTGGGAACGCTCCAGATTCCTCCATTTTGCTTCTGAATCACTCTTTACACCTTATTCCGGGTTTCCCTCTCTCTGTTTTTCCAGGAAACATTAATCATTGCACCTACGTTCTGAAATGTACCTCGAAACTTCATTCTACAAGTCAAAACCATGTAAAATGATAATGTTCTATGATGCATTATCACTTGGATTTTGAAATTATGAATTCAAGTACTACGCCATGTGTTTAATATGTAAATTATAATAATTGAGATCAGCAAAAATAAAATGAAATGTGAAAATCCATAGCATTTACTTAGCTCATATTGATTGAATTTCATACTGCCAAATAACTGTAATCATGTTTAATTACAAATATTTACTTCAAAATTGCTCAATGGCATGAAAATAAAAGGAAAAATATAGCAATTACTAAGAAGAACAAAGTACATATGTCATGGGACCATTCATTTTATGCTATTATCTCATTATTATATTCTTAGGTCAAAAATTGACCCAGCTAAAATAATTTCCAAAAGAAGTAAGACCTTATTGCATTCGTTTTTAATGATTTACAATGTACTATCATACACTTTTCCCCTTTTGCTTGCAAACTGCAAGCACCCATTTACTCGTTTTGTACGTTCGAACTTTGAAAAGAAGTTTTGTTTAAAATAACAATATATCGAAGAGAAATATATTGAATAATAGAGAAAAAATGTCTTTTATTTCATTTATATATCCTGTCTGCCTGTGTGTGTGAGCGGGTGTGTGCGACCGGCCAAAGAAGTATAACTTCCACCGTCTGGTCCGACGCAGACCACGTTTTTTTTATTGAATATCACCCAAAAATATTTTACGCAATTATACACGAGGCTGTGTAAGTATGAGTTTTTGGGGAGAAATTTCTGTTGCTCCTTTGGAACCTCCGGTAAGAACATCTTCTCGGATGAAATATGAAGATTACGTTCTAATTCTTTGGAGTCCATTGCTACCATACGTAAATGAAGTGGTGCCTGCCTATGGTGTATATTTTACTAAAATTTTGCCGTCATGCATTTTTGTGTTTAGTTCCAACTGTCATTTTTCACACCAGGCTTGAATTTTAACTAGAGCCTTTGTTTACGAATCGCCTACCGCCGGCGGAAGGTGATAAAGAAACGCACTATGCGTGGTATTTCCACGTGAGCAGGTCCTAATCTCAAACATCTAATAATTGATAGCCTCGACATGAAAATTAATACAATGAAATGGCGGTATCGAGGTTTGATAATCAGTGGTTTGACTTATTATGAGTGACATGCTCTAGTCTTCTCCTTTGTTACTGACGTGCTAGTAGATTAGTGTTGTTATACCCTTAGGGAAGGCTATTTTTGTTGAACACTAGAGGAAAGTTTCTTAGTTCATCTCAAATGAAACGTGAATCAACTAAAATATTCAGTAAAGTTAATGAGTACCGATAAAAAGAAGCCATGACTCATATTAATGGAAACTTAATTACTCGCTTGGTAGTAACCGAGGGCGGATTCACTTTTTTAAAGGCAGCAAAGGGATTTCCCCCTTCTTGGTCGTTGTTTCCGCAGGGAATTTCAGCCGGGACAAATATTTTGCGGCAAACCAGCGGTCTGGCGTCATCACTTCTAAAGACGTGTTCTCATTGGCTGATTTCTGCCGCTCTGCCTCCTCCGCCGAGCTGTGAAGCCGGCCATAGTGTATTACGTGTTAATTAACCCTTTCGCGCCGAATGCCGCACATATGCGGCGAGGATTTTCTTCCCAAACGAACGAAAGCCTCATATATGCGGCGTCAATTTTCCGACGCAAATGAACGAATGCCGCGTATATGCGGCGCGGGGTGGAGGAAAGTGACCGCCGCGGAAACAATAGACCCAGGTAAGTGGTCGCCCCTCGGGTCCCAACTTAGCTCGAGCCCAGGGCCTTCCTCGGCCGCTCGGATCGACCCTTTCCTATCCTCTCACGCGGTCAACTATAGCTTTTTGCAGTGTTTTTTCTAAAAAATTATGTGTTGCTTACTTTCGAAATCTAAAGTTATAAATGACTTTTTTTTTTTGCTTACCACATGGAAATTTTAAACGAAATTCTAGCGTTAATATCAACGGAGTTACAGAACGGCAATCGACCGTCGGCAATCCGTCAATATGAACATTAGAACTCCGTTTAAAATTTCTGCACGCTCAGAAAAAAACAAGGAATTTATTTTTAATCTAAAAAAATCGATGCAAGCAACAAATATATATTTATATAAAACACTGCATTTTCAGTCGGATGACCGTGGAATCGCGCTGTGAAGGTGTCTTTAATCCTCCTTGGGTCTGGGACAGCGGCCGAGAAAAGGGATGGGCGTCCCGCTGAGTTGGGTCACAAAACGGTAAGGGATCGGACCCCTGCCTTCCATCGACGCGAGAGAGCTTCGTACAGGGGAGTGCAGAAACTTTTCAAGAGACTCGTAACGTGGAAGAATTTCCCTCCACGAGGCTTCGGCGCGAAAGGGTTAAGGTAGTTTGAGCGAAAAATCACTTCACCAAGAATTTGATAAATTTGACTTTATTTTAAAGATAAAGATCATATCTTTCCAATGATATCAAAATGTCAATCCCTTTGCCGAACTACTTTTCGAGCAATTTGCCTTAGAATATGAACTGTTTTACATGGGATAGATTACGGCTGTGCGCTCCAGAAGGAGAATATTGGAAAAACATTAGGAATATATAACACCTATATTTTGAAAAAAAAACTAACGGTATCTATTGTGTATGTTTTCTCAAATATTTACATAAAATAATTGATTACTCACGGCGCAGTAATTTTTACAGAATCGCGAAAAAAACCTTATATTATGAAGGCGTTTTCACCGCAAGACGTGAAAAAATGAGTCAAGTTAGAGACGTATGTGAAAATATATTTCTGTAAATACTGAGAATTTTTTCATATATAAATTTATTTTGGCGCCATTGATATTACAATGTTTACTTCATGCTTCTTATAGACGATGAATTAAAAAATAATAAAATCCGAATATGGTGTCCATTATGACTAAATGGGAACTATATCTCGCTCAATATAACGTGTGCAATTCCTTCTTTTTCCTCATCCAGGGATCCTCTCTGTGATTGGCGCCCTTTGGTTGCCATGGCGTCAACGCATCGGAGCGCCAGGGGCCGCCAGCTGTGGTCAAAGGTCAAGGAACGAGCTGCAGACGGATCCTTCGAGGACCACGTCGCCACCAACGGACACAAGGACAGCGACGCCTCCAGTGAGTCTAAATGTTAATGAAATGCTATCTATTGTGGTTGCCATTTGTTTATTGTGCGATACCGCCTCAGATATCGTACGTTATTAAAGTATTTATCGATATTACTTGTGCGTCGTCATGAGAATAAATCCATCCGAGATGATCGTCTCCATTAACTGCTGTGCACCCATTGTGTGAGAGGCTCATGCCCCAAGAGAGAAAGAGAGTATATAGATAAACAAAAGAGAGATAGTAGATAAATAAACAAATAAATCATATTGAATAACGGAAATAGTCTCTAGAAATTTCAACAAACAAATTAAATCAATAATGAAACAATGGAACAGCAATAGCACGTCCGAGAAAACAACGGGATAAGTACACGACGACAGAGGATGTCAACAACTCACTGTTTCAATATGAGAGAGGGAAAACAATGTAAAACCCGAATTCGAGTTCGGTGCCAACAGAAAATATTGGAAAGCGTAGTCAAGAGTCAGACCATTCTTAAACCACTTTAAAAATAATTATTGAAGAGAAACAAAAGAATTATCTCCATAAAAACGCCATATTGGTAAGTATTTAAGCATGAAAAAACAGTCATTTCCTGATAATGTTATAATGTAACGTGTAATTAACATGAGACATTTTAAGCTCCGTAATTCATTGTAAACTTTTTGATTTCCCAACAAGGAAAAACTAGTCAAAATAATGATGGAAATATCATCTAATTTATATAATTCGGGAATTTAACGCATTTTTTATCAATTAAAATTACTTTTATTGAAATTTTAACAGGTCATAAAAAGATAAGCTAGATTTATGTTAAGTCACGACGATATTTCTGGACTTGACACTTCAAAAGCTCTCTTCCACTCTAGTAAAAAAGTTCTCCCCCCCCCTAGGGAAGGAAGCCATCTCGGATGGTGTCCCTCATTCGTTGATAACCAGTTTAATGATCACCAATAGTATTCACATGAATTGATCTATTCTACAGGGTTCATTGTTTTACCATATTATTATATTTGAGTTATCAATATCCAATTTTGCCTATTTTATTTAATAATTACGATCTATTAGGTTTTTTCTTCACAACGATACTTGTTCAGTCAGAACTTCCAGTCATTGTCTTTATGACGTATTTTCCCTTGAACAGACTGCTGTGACTTGTGTTTTCAAGCGTTTTTCGGGTGTAAAAGTGGAAATATATTAATTCTTACTACTACACTAACCAAAAATCGCCATTGATTACGAGTATATTGATAACTGGGTTAATCGAGGCTATCCTACTATACCAATCCAACTATATACCATTGGTTGTCGGATTAATGATAGGGATCTTGTCGGAATACGGATTGTAATGTAAGTAATGAGAGACAATGTCACGTAGTATTTCTTCAGAATATTCTGCTAGCATGTTAGAGCTTAGGAAAAATTACCAAAGCTTTTTTGGACTTAACAGTTAGTATAAGTATATCGTTCCTTATGCTCTAACTAAATTAATCGACGGCATATTTATACTACCGTTCGATTCTTCGAACCCTATCCCACGTACAAATCTTCCCATGGTATTATTTGGCATCGTCTTGGACGTATTTTGGCACTATTTAGCCTATTGTGCTGAATATTCACAGCTTAAGGCAGAAAATAGAACCCAGGACGATTGTAAACAAATAGTATGCAGCGGTTGCAGAGTACAGGGTATGGCGGGGTTCTTTGCGAGGAAGTGGTAAGTAAAATATGCTAGAAATGCGATGCCACCAAATAGGAAATTAAATGCATTGAGTCAAAAACAGCAAATCCTTGGAATTGGTCTTGCTCTAATCTACTTTACGGCGTACTAGCCAGGTTTAATTTTCCTCAAATTCAGGGAAAAGACGTCACAAACTATGCCTTTGGACCAAACTCACGGCCGCTAAAGGGCTCGTTTGAAAACAAGACTCACTAACCGGATGGCCTGACCAGTGACACTGATTATGCAGCATGGCAAAGGTCGTTAACACCGTGAGTGAGGCAAAGTTGAATGCATATGTTAAATACTCTACCATTTTTACCATCATCATTTGACGCCTCCTTCGACTGTAGAAGCGCTAGTCGTCCGTTCAGCTTCGCAACATTGGCCCAACCTTAGATTAAATTTATAGCGTGTGGTTGTTACCTATATATGAGCTAGGGCCTGATTCTGATGCTTTCCCGATGTTCAACTTTTCCACCAAAACGTCATTAGTTTCCACCAAAACGTCATGACTTTCCGACACTACGTCATCATGTTCCACCTTCCACCATAAAATCGTTCACTACATCGTTCATCGTTCAATGACTGGTGGAAAGTCAAGCTTCCCTTCCACCCGTCATCCACTTGGTGGAACAACGCTAGTGTCGTGGTGGAAACTTTCCGACGGAAGTAAGCGTGCGGAAGGTAGAATTGTTTTGTTCGCGTTTTCTAGGAAAGTTGGACATCGGCATAAGTTTGTGACGTTCGGCTCTCCAGAGGGGGTCATTGAGCCGTTCATTGAACGGATCAAGAGTCGTTCAATGAACGAATGGTGGAACTTTACACCAGTCATTGACTGGTGGAAGATAGGAATCGGGCCCCTTGTATCAATAAATTGAGATTCGGTCTCGGTTAAGACACAGCTCAACTCGTTAGACCACTTGGATCGGCGGTCAAATGAGGCATATCTTGGTTTATAACATCTAAAGCCGTGTGCACCGCGCAAGGAATTGATTATTTTTGCGAAACTAAGGCATATTCGGTGAAACCCTTAACAGCGCTAAGACCAGCTGAACTTTCTGCACCAAGCAGAACAAATCCTTAATTCACCCTGGCGGAGCAAGATACGTGATCTACCCTAAGGGGCTTATTCTGTATGGCCTCGGAATTTCCGAGTCTCGACAGTGACGACATTTTTACGTCACAGTCACAAAAATGTCAAATAGGGCCATTCCAAAGTTGAGATTTGTCTCGGGGGCTTTGACGCCAAACGCACGGTGTTTCCGAGGTTCGACCGCGTCAAGTCCTTACTGAATAAGGCACCTAATGTGCCACTTTATATGGCGTGCGCACGATAAAAAATATGTGCTTTCGTGCGACGGAAGTGGGAAATCCCTCGACCCGTGGAGACGGAAATGCACCTTGCGAGAGTAAATGCTCTTCAATCGAGAATTTTTTGGAACAAGTGATGATGGCTGATTTTCTCAATTCCAGAGTAATTTAGGACAACGTTTTGTGCATGAATATACATATGAATCCTAAACTAGCCCATGGTGGATGTTGCCAAACATTCCTCAAGCACCGAAAAATCAGGACCAAGCAGATTGTGGCGCTACCACTCTAGAGAAGGTGGTACTAATAAGGAAAGGCCGTGATTCAAATGGAGATATTGGAAATAAAGGTACCGGAATTGGCCTCCCTATTAACACCGGCCATTTTTGACACATACAGAAGCGAACCATGCCGAAGGAAAGTCCGTGATTCAAATGGAGATATTGGAAATAAAGGTACCGGAATTGGCCTCCCAATTAAGCCGGCCAATTTTGACACAAAGAATCGGAACCATGCCGACTGCAGCGCGACCTATCTTATGCGGAAAGATAGACGATAGGCAACACTGCCTTCCGTACAGTGGTGCCGAAGATTTAGATCCTAATGTATATTCATGGTTTTGTGTTTGGTTCCATTACCGGTGGTTCACTGATTCATTTGAATCCTGGAAATTATTTTCTTCACGAAAAAAGGGCCGCACCTCATGTCCATGTTCACGTTACCGACCATGTACTCGTTTTTATACGCATCCGGGGAAGAATTTATCATTTTTTAAATTGATTCTTTCAGGAGATGGAGGCCCATTATTTTGAAATCAGTTTATTTCTCTTTAACGACGTTTCATATTTTTATACATTCTTCTTCAAGGCTCAGAGAGAGGTCCTCCTGATTTTACTGTATAATGATACCTTCGATGATCTTTATTGTTTTCAACAATAGGTTTGTTTTTTCGTAGATTTTCGCAGTTCATTTTAATTTTGGTAAGTTTCTTTTGGTTTTCTGCGATTAAACTATACTTTTTAGCAACAGTTTCGCCGTGCTATTCTGCCGGCTTCGTCAGGCATTCTAAATCAACAATGAAAAATAAATAAACAAACTTAAGCGGTTATTATTTACAGCATGATTAATTAATGCTTTAGTTTTTCTAAAGTCTTTTCCACGTATTAGGAAGTTTGTAGCCATCTTCTCTGTTTAGGTTGTTAGGTAATTTTTCTATTTCAATGGCTTCCCTGATGATAGAAAAAAGACCTAACAACCTAAACGGAGAAGATGGCTACAAACTTCCTTATACGTGGAAAAGATTTTTGAAAAACTCAAGTATTAATTAATCATGCTGTACATAAAAACCGCTTAAGTTTGTTTATTTATTTTCATTGTTGATTTAGTATGCCTGACCAAGCCGGCAGAATAGCACGGCTAAACTGTTGCTAAAAAACTTTAGTTTAATCGCAGAAATCCAAAAAGAAAGTTTCCAAAATAGGTTTATTTGAATTTTGGTTATTGTTCGAAACAATAAATAGCGAAGAAGGTATCATTAAACAATAAATTCAGAGGGACCTCTCTCTGAGCCTTGAAGAAGCATATCTACGTATAAAAATGTGAAACGTCGATAAAGTGACTACCGAAATACGTGAATGCAGCTCGGGGGCTATACTTCCTGTGGAAGAGTTGTTCCCGAAACATGACGCGTGACGGAATAGTCATTCCGATCCATCGAGTTGCAAATCGATGGATCGAATTTAAAAATGCGATTTCGCCTTCCGGGTAAACACATTTCCCATCGATTATTTCGTTACAAGTACATGAATTGGGAACGGTCGTGGGATTAATGGTAGAGAGTACGTAGAGGGCGTTTTATCAAAAAGGGAAACTGCTAACATCCACAAATATCGGCCTAGACCTAAGAAAACGACTTCTTCAAACTTATGTGTGGAGCACATTTTTATATGGCAGTGAGACCTGGACGTTGGGCAAGGCAGAAGAGAGGAGGGTGGAGGGATTCCAGATGTGGTGTTGTTTCAGGAGGATGTTAAAGATTCCCTGGGTGGACAAAATCAGTAACGAGGAGGTTCTCAAACGTGTGGGGGAGACTCCTTGTCTGCTGAAATTACTGAAAAAGAGAAGAAATATCTGGATCGGGCACCAACTAAGCCACGAAACATTGCTGGCCACCATTTTTTAAGGCACTGCGGAGAGAACCAACTGCTCCACTTATGTGCAATTGAAAAGAATGGTAAAAGACCGTAGCGTATGGAGAACTACCGCCAACCAACCTTTGGGTTAATGTCTTAAGAAGAAGAACGTAGAAAGCTTATTTTCTAATGGGGGTTTATCACGATTTTTGCTTTTTTATTTAACCGTGCAGGGGACCATGACGGATGATTATTTACAAATCATCTATTTAAGATTGTAAAGATTGCCAGAGATATTAGGAGTCTAATATTGAATGGAAGGGCAACCATCCCATGACGACCGTGACGTCAATTCATCCATCGCTTCTTCCCGATCCATTCTAAAAGGTGCCTTAAGGCCTGGTTACACGGTACATGAGAATGTACAAGTTTCTGTACATTTTTCTGAATGGTTTCATGTACAGATTCTTGTACATTCTCATGTACAAGATCAAGGAATAGGTGGATACACGGTACATTTTTTCGGACAGATTTTCGTACATTTTCTGATGCGCATTATGCGTTTTCGTTTGTTTTTCCTAATTTTAAACCGTAGGTGCGTTATTAAAACCAATTTTTTTGCCATGGATACGGTACATTTACTTGTCAATTGGCTTGTGAAAATGTGAATGTGTCATTTGCGTCGTCTGCCACCAGGTGTCTCTGTAATGAGGTCAACTTGTACGATTGTCTGAATGGAATTAGAACCGGTTCTATTTTCTGTTCAGACATTCATACAATCGTACATTTTCGCGTGGTTACACGGTGCATTTTCGCGTTCATTCTGACATTCAGACATTTTTACATTTTCTTGTACATTCTAATGTACCGTGTATCCAGGCCTTTAAAAAGGCTTTTTGTGAAGATGTCCAGTTCTGTCGGAAATACGACAGTGTAAAGGTTTAGACAATACTCTGAAAAAATATCCGTTTTCACCGGGAATCGAACCACGGGCCTTTTATCGATGGATGAAATGATGTCAGAGGTCGTTTTTTAGCGGATACAGAAAAAAATGCAACTTTGTACGATTAGTTGTTTGGTTACTAGGCCTTAACGTTTGGAAGCAACTCCGTAAATTTATATGAAAACCTTTGCAAATTTAGATTTGAACGGTAATATCGAAAAATAATTCGAATGATATTCCCCCATTGCGGCTAAAGTTCGATATTTTTGCGTTACTTTTGAATCCGACTGTGCAACTATATCGATTTATTTTTGACTCCGATCCTTAAGGGTGATTCAGGCGCGTCCTCTGTGACTTCAGCAGTGAGGGAATGCCTGGCACGGTGGAATGCTGGGAACGCACGCAATCTCTGCACGGGTTGATATTCCGATGAGTCACGGTGGAACGCTGGAAAAAAACTGAGCGATAAATGTAGTACAGGAAACGAAGGACTCGTCGACTGAACGCCTTGCGAAAACATTCCACCGGTGTCCCACCAAGACAAACGACATGCGTCAATGCGATATCAACACTTTATACCTTTGCGGTGATTTACGAAATTTGGATTTTGGTGCTTGTTTATGTGTTGGTCATTGAAGTGTACTGAGGTTTCATACAAATAACCGGATTTAAGCCTTTCAGATTTTGCATAGATTCCAGAAATTTGTCTATTTGTGGAAAAAATCAAAGTAGTAATTAATTTTTCTAAAATGATTTGATATAGTTGTCTCATATAACCTCATTGAATGTTAACAAAGAAAAATTAAACAATATTTATTTATATTATTAGCATTATCAGGGAAAAAAAACACGACAGAGAAATCAGGAATCTACATAAACATCCAGACATAACAAGTGAAATAAAGGCAAGAAGAATCAGGTGGGCTGGACATATTCTAAGGAAAGAGGAGGGATGTTTGCTGAAGGAGGTACTAATTTGGATTCCTGAAGGAAGAAGACCCAGGGGAAGACCACGGCTAAGATGGTGGGACCAAGTGAGAACGGATATGCAAAAAATTGGAGCAACAGAAAGAGAGGCAGAAGATCGATCCAGGTGGAGGGGATTTGTCGATGCGGCTAAATATCGTCTAAGATATAAGATATGGCCCTGGGAGTAAGAGTAAGTAATAGCATTATATTTTATAATCGACTGCGATTGCCAGAATCGCATAACCGACTAATCGAACGGACATGGGATATCCCCGCATGTCGCGCATCTAATGACCATGATGTTTTTTTTTTGCGGGTATATAGGCGCGTCCTCTGTGAGTATATATAAATGTCGAGTCGCTTCTCGCAGCGAAAGGTAAATCATCAGTGCAGTTCATACATATTCAGTCGCTCGCATTCCGTCTGACGTAATCCGCAAGCGACTGCAGTGTATTTCTCTCCTCACGGAATACATCACAACCAAGGATCTGACAATCACATTACCCCAATGGTTATACATTTCACCCAGAGCACTCTAGCGGTCAGGCGCTAACAAGAAGCGCAACAGCACGGCAGGCATACGCTTTAATTGAATATCTTGCAGATTTAAGTTGGAAATTACCTCTTTATTTCTCAGGGGAAACTTAAAAACTTAATTGTATAATCAATTCTGCATCCTGAAAAATTCTGGAACCAGATTGCAGCGCAATAATGCCGTCCATACCTTCTCTTGGCGTTTTCGCAGTTTACTTTCCCGGCCATCTTCTTTGTTTACTTACGGTTGCGATGGCGATGCCTCGTGTGGTCCCAGGCGTATTTTAAATGTAAGCTGATAAATGTCTTACAACAAAAGGAATAATTAATGCATTTTTTCACAAAAAAAAAGATTTATGGCAAAAACATACAATCTTTATCTTTTTCACGCATACGTATTTTTCCATTTGCGCCTGAAACAAATGGCGCTAGTAGTAATCCATACGAGATATCGCAGTTCCGTCAGACCCATGATCACAGCCATACATGTTCGTAGAAAAAGGGCGTGGTGAATAAAAAGGGGTGTGCCAGATGCAGTCACCAAATCCTAGGGGATCATCACCAACACTTCAGGCACTAAAACACGAAACGTTTTTGGCGTCGCGTAGAAGAAACAAGAATTAATCGAGCGAACAGCAGTATCCCACTGCTGTTCGTTGTCGTAGGAAGAAAAATTGAAGGATAGATGTCACTTTATCGCTAGGTAGGCCATATGTCGAGTACGCCACGATCATTTGTGGCCCTTCACGCGGCCACTTAAGGTGGTTTGAGCGAGATAGTTCCCTAGTCATAATGGAGACCATATTCAAATTTTATTTTTTAATTTCAGCGTCTGTAAGAAGTATGAAATAAATATTGTAGCATTAATGACGCAGAGATATAGTTATATATGATAAAAATTCTCAGTAATTCAATAAATAAAGCTAAATAAGTCTCTAACTTGACTAATTTTTTCCCGCCGTGCGGCTGAAAACCCTTCAAAACGGCAGGTTTTTTTTGCGATTCTGTAAAAATTACCGTGGTGACTAATAGATTATTTTTTATAAATAGTTGAGAAAACGTGCAATCTACACACCGTTAGTTTCTTAACGAAATCTAGGTGCTAGAAGTTTCTAATATGTTTGATATTCTCCCTCTGGAGCGCAGAGTCGTAATCTATCCCATGTAAAACAGCTTGTATTTTTAGGCAAATAGCTCGAAAAGTAGTTTGGCAAGGGGTTGATATTTTGATATCATTGGAAAGATCAGAGTTTTTTTTTCTTTTAAATGAGGCTAAATTCATAAAATTCTAGGTGAAGTGATTTTTCGCTCAAACTACCTTAATGGCACAAAAAATTAACAAAATACACAGGAAATCCGCTCGCATTGTTGAAAAATGCTACGAGTGAACGGGGATGTGTAACACAGCTGATGGGAAGATAAGTGAAACATTCTGATCATGCTAGTTTCAGGATGACAGTAAGTATGTTGTTTTGACCATGTACTGGATCTCTGGCTCTGATCGTAGTGACAGAATAAGAGATATACACTGCCGAATTGATATTCTACTTCACCTTCCACAGCGCTACAGCCCGGTGTGGGCCTTGGCTTCCTCCTATGTTAAATGTGCCCCCATTCTGCTCTCCTTCTTGCTATCTCTCTGCATCTTCCAATCCCCATTGTCTTCAGGTCCTCTTCAACATCTTGCAGCCATCTTTTGCGTGGTCTACCTCTCCTCCTACTCCCTTCCATCTTGCTATTTATTAACAATTTGGGCATTCTATACTCTTCCATCACTTCAAAATGGCCCAACCATGACAGTCGCAATGACTTCGAGAACCTAACTATATCCTTCTCTTCCTATATATTTCATTTATTTCATAGTTCATTCTTATTCTATATGTTTCTCCTTCTTTTACTGGGCCATAGATTCTCCTTATTATTTTCCTTTCAAATATTCTTAATGTTTCTTCATCTTGTTTGGATAGGACCCATGTCTCAGCTCCATATTTAATTACTGGTCTTATCATTTATAAATTTTCAATTTAGTTTTCCTGGACAGAAGAGTTGATTTGAGGTGGAGTAAATTTGCAAAATAGGCATTGTTGCCCTCAAAATCGCAACTCCCAATAATTAGGTTTTGTAGCTCGCGTTTGTCCTGCGAAGAAGACATTTTCAAGTAATTGGTCTTATCTTCATTTACGTTGAGGCCCATTCTATTCCCAATATCTTCAATGATAACAAACATTTCTTAAAGATCCTTCAAACTTCTTGCTATCAGAGCTATGTCATCAGCATATGCAAAACCTTCTTTGGATTTAAAAACATTAGTTCCCCTTAATTTCAATTCTTTCATTGCTTTGTGAAAAACCAAGTTATATAGCACAGCTGAGAGAGCATCTCCTTGTCTTACCCCTGAGGTCACTTCAAAAGCGCTGCTTGTTCTACCCAAAACAAGGGCTTTACATTAGGATTCCTTTAATGTTACCTCAAACAAATTGACCAGCTTTTGTGGAATACCACAACCTTTCAAAGCATGGATCATTTCTCTCCTATTCACACTGTCAAAAGCTTGACGAAAGTCAATGAATTGTATATGCAAATCATCGTTGTATTCGTAGATTTTCTCCATTGCCGAATATTGATATAAGTGCAAAAAATTCCAAGAATATTTGTGCATGTAGAATTGTACTATATGGGGAATAACGATAGTTTACCACTGGAAACCCGAAGAGATAGAAATGAGTGAATAATAATTGATATTTCGAGATTGCTTGGTTGTGGTTCCTTACGACCACGAGGAAAGGTTCCGCCGTTTGCTGAACAACTTCTGGGGCTTTTCGTTCAAGGTGTTGAACTTAGCACACACCGGAATACATCTAAGCGATCTAAGCGCACTTTAGCGCACACGAACGACGTTCAATGGAACGATGTGCGCTATGGCGAAATGTTTCGCAGCGTACTAGTATTGGTAGCATTCTGTGGGTGAACAACAGTCACGGCTGAATCTTTTGTTTAGAATTGTTGAATTCGTTCAAAATGAGCATGTACAAACGTTATCTTTTTGTCGCTTAGAAATTAAAAGCCTCACAATATGCATTTTTCCGCCTTTCCGGAAAATCAACAAACAATAATCACGGGTGCCATAATCGGCCTTCCTTTGTTGTTTAGTGCGCATCAACTTTGCTCCCGATCTGTTATGAAGTGCGCTACCTAGTGCGCAGAGCCTGAATCACGAATGGATGGTAAGTGTGCTGTCGTATTACGAAGTGATTAGTGTACTATTATGCGAATGGAAGACACCCTTTATTACGACATAGGTTTCGATGTTTTACGCATAATCTTGAGGTGCCTGATGGTTTTCAGGTCTTCTGGTTTTCTGAACCTGAAGATGTGTAAAACAAAATAAATAAATCTGTGGAAGATTACCAAGTGTCTTTATTCATTATGAATTTCAAAACATAGGTCGTAATTAAGTCTTTTAAATATTTATTTAACAGTGGAAAATTGCTTTTAACTCTTCAACCTTAGTAAGTAGCCATCACATTGGTAATCCTCATTTCTTATAGGTATATTAGCTTCTAAAACGAATGGAAGGCACTCTTCGTTTCTGGAAAGTTAAATCGTGGGTCAAGAGTGACTAAAGCCTCGGTCACCACATGAGCGACAGGCGGCGGGTAGCAGAACAGGATCGCGGCGGAGCGGTTATGCGGTAGTGGCCACGATGCGAGCGGTGATTCGACCTAAGATTTGTTCAGAAGCAGAAATGGCAGTACATACTGTCATAAGACGAAACGTTCTCGTCCGACATTTTGCCGCAGACTGAGCAGAGCGGCACAAGAAAAATTTAATGTCTGGGATTGGCGGCGAGCGGCAGTAGAGGGGCACCTATCCGTGCCGCGTTGCCGCTCACGTCTATCATGACTGTGTTCGAGCGTTTTCCATGTTAAACGTAGAAACATAAAACTCAGTGTTGCCGCTCTGTCGCTCGCCTCCCGCCGCCCGCCGCCCATACCGTGGCCGAGGCCTAACAAGTCTTTTAGCGTGGAGCATCAGGTATGAGACGAAACATCGACTTATCAAAATCAATTATTACGAATGCACTCATACTCGTTCACCTCAGTATATTTACAGTTTGCGAGTAAGAGCGCCGCTGGCCCATGTAGCGTGGGTGGGCGATATAAAGAACGGCCGTATAAACAGCGCCATTAACTTCGGACGAGTCAAAATTTTGAGTGCCGATTTTTTTTATCTTGCCATCAGACGGCACTTCAGAAGTCGCCGCTTCCACGTCGGGCGCGGCGCCTGTGTTCACGAGCGGCCGCGACGCCCGAAATCAAAGCGAAGTGTGTGTGATTAAGAGGGGTTGTTAAGATGAACACAAGCGGCTATAACTTTCCGTCAACAAATAGAGAGAGGAGATAACGCTCTGCAAAAGGACACCCGCTCACGCACGAAATCACGGATATATTCATTCACGGCACTCAAAAATCGTGCGACCGAGTGGTCCAGATTCTTTTGAGAGCGCAAAATGAGATGCTGGGTGCTTTCCAATTCGCATAATAGTGCTCTAATCACTTCCCTTGGCACAACAGCGCACTTTTCTTCCATTAGTGATTCAGACCCTGCGCACTAGATAGCGCACTTCAAAACAAATCGAGATCAAAGTTGATGTGCGCTAAACAACAAAAGAACGTCGATTATGGCATTCGTCATTGTTGTCGAGTTTGTTGATTTTCAGTGAAGGCGGCAAACACGCATATTGCGAGGCTTATAATTACTCATAAACGAAAATTCAACGATTTTAAATAATCAATTTGAACGAATATTAAATATTTACACAAAAAACTCGGCCGTAACTGCCAAGGAGGTTAGAAAAGAAATCAAGCGGCATGTCGCATACCACTTGATTCTTGAAGCCAATTCCGCCATTGCAGTCGGCACAGTTCAGACCTTCCTCTGGCTTACGTGTCCGGTGGTTGCGTTCGATTTTCGTCAAATCTAAGTTAAAAACCACCGACAAGGCGATGTTTTGTGACTGGCAACACCTACTCTGCACAATGCCTTCCCAAGCACCCCTATTCTTGCTTCACTTTCGTTCATGAGCGTTCACGGTCATGCCTCCTCCATTTTATTTTAACCTCCTTGGTAACTGCTGTTCAACGACAGAATGCTACATACCGGCAGGTTACAAAACATTTCGCCAGCCAGTTCCAAACAACGTCGTTCGTTTGCGCTAAAGTGCGCTGATGATGATTGCACGGGCTTTTAATATTCATTTATTTTAAAATATGTACAGCTTTACCAACAGTGTATCTCCACTTAATTTCGGCCCCAACCGTCGTCGTTCACAATCTCGCTGAAGGAACGTAAATTTCATTCTTTGGTGGTCAAACGAGCGGCCATTTCACGATGGTCTGACTCACAATATACCAATTTATACTTTCGAGGGAGAACTAGCCAAGTAACTCATAATGTAGGCCAGGGAATAAGAATTATAACACATGTATCAGTTCCTCGCAGCACCTTTGCCTTTTGTAAAAATTGCACGATTGATATGACATAGTGGAGAGATATCGCAGTACTCAGTCGACAAAGGGCGCCACCAGGATTTTCGTGGAGAATTTCGTCATTTATATCGTGACGTCAGTTTTCCATCCATGGCTTTGCTTGCCTGTCAGATATTTGTGCATTCTAATGCATGAGGACACCTCTTTCATGGCAGGAACAGCGGCAAACATGTGCCAAGCAGGCGTGGACTCTGCCGGTGACAGTGGACGGCCCGTCGGTGACAGAGTTAGATACATATATGCTAGAGGCGAGTTCCGGGAACGTTTACTCAACGCAAATCTGAGGGTGACATTACTGATTTGAGATATTGAATGTGTCAATCCATGGGATTTTCTGCCACGGCGTATAATTATCTCATGTGTGTGAGTGTAAAATGGACGCACGACGTTTTAAATCGATTATCTACTCTCTCGTGAACACCCCATTTCAATGGAGATAACGTTTAAAATCGACTCTTTTGTCGGTTGATTGATTCCACCCAATGAATTATACTTCAAATGAAAATTGGGTCGCCTCAGACAGCGTTGCCATTCCATTGAAGTTGAAAAAATTGAAATTTTCCTTTTTCAGCCTCTGCCAATTAAATATTGTCACGGGATGAAAATATGCTGCTTAGAGGCACCTAAACATTTTTAGTACAATTTTACTGACTGTTAGTGGTCTCGTATCAAATTGAAAGATGAGGAATGTGTTTTTATCTATTTATTTTCGTAGGGTTTGATTTAAAGGCAAAAAACAGCCAATATTATTCACCTCTATAAAGTTTGTTGACGTGGAATGCTCTAGACAAGCCGAGAGAACGCGGACAGAAAGACCTGTACACTCCTTCTCACCTCATTACTACGCCTACAATCGTCCAAAATATGTATCGCTAAAGAGTGATACCAATCTTTCACTAATCATTATTGCATTTTTCTCTATTAGGGCCGTATTTATAGTCGTTACCTAGCAGTCCCCTTATCCATCCCCTACCCATCAGGCCTCTTGAATTGTGCGTCCTATAGTAAAAATTAAGGGAGCTGCTAGGTAGGGGATGGTTGGGGGTTAGATCTGGTAACTAAGGACTACAAACGGCGGGAAATGGAATTCATGGGTCAAATGCTTCAGTGGTGACGCTCGTGATCAACATGGATACGGATAAATAAAGAGCCAGACGCAGCATTAAAACTGTTAAGATGGCCGATCGACGTGCAAATAGCTTCAACGGTGTGGAGAAGATTTTGTGTGACCTGGAGTAGAAACATGAAGATATAGTGGAAAGTAAGAAAACGGACGCAGTTTTCTGCCACAAGAAGAAGAAATTGTTGGAAAAAATATGCTGCGAGTGTATATGAACATCCTTGGAATGAGTCTGGCGTCACATAAGATATTTATCGATTAAGAGAAAATCTTACCGTTGTTTTATTAACACCAAATCTTCGAAATTATTAGTTTAAGGCTATGCACGTTCATTAGAGTCAGTTCAGTTATATCTGTTGTGTTATTTTTTCGATAAGGGGGCCCCTGGTGGAGCATGCATCTCCTGCCAGAATTAGGAGAGGCTAAGGGGGCTGCTGGGGGTGGAAATTTGACTATAATTACCGTTTTATACGAAGGGGCCTGCTAGGGGCTGTGGGACTGCTGGGTAACGACTATAAATTCGGCCCTTAATCTCCTCATTCCTCATGAATCTCGTGAATTAGATTTCATGAGGCGTAAATAATATGTTTTCGCTGCGTTAACAAACTTATTGTTAGATTTTGTTTAGTTTTTAGAAATTGCAGGTTGCATCTTAAGAAACAGTTTAATTCTTTTCAGAATCCTTTCAGAATGATTTTTCCTCTGTGGAATGTCGCAGTTTAATTTTTGATGGAAATTCAACGATTTCAGCGTGCACTAGCATCGAGTAGATACTCGATCGGCTAAAAACAAGTGAAACGCAGCAGCGCGCCGACGTGTATCCACTGGAATTCGTTTCATATAGAATTCCCTATTCGGCGAGGTGTTCAACGATGGTCGCACTCACTTTAATAAAAAACGAAAGAGTGGAATTGCCAAAATTGTGTCGTAATTATCTGGCACCCACCTGTAGGGTACGTTCCTCGTCAATAATCAGCCGCTTCGATGCGCTTACCCTATGATTGGCTGTCCGTTTCACTTTTAGAGCATTGAAGCAATTGGTGCGATACGTAATTCGGAACGGCTTATTGATGCGAGTGGATTGATAAGAGGAAGTTTTATCGAGACTCTGTTGTCAAAAGAAATACGTAATTACACCATTTTGATTAAAATATTCTGCTTTCATTGTATCATAATTGGCACATTAAAAAAAACAAAATTAAGATGTAAAATATGCTGTTTATTCGAAGATAATATGGGTCATTCCACCTCAATTCAACGAACTATTGTCCCTTAGGTCCTCAGATTTTGATAAAAATTGGTGTATGGGTACAATATCAACTCAAACCGAATACCCGCAAACTATTTTGTGAAAAAAAAATATTTTTGAGCGAATTATGCATATTTTTATTTTTTCGCATATTTAGCATAAATCCGAGTCTTAAATCATATCATCACTTATATCTCCGCTTGTAACTGTCATACAGCAATGGTTAATAGCTCTTATTAAAGCTATATCTTTAATGAATGCAAATATATCAATAAAGTTATTTTATTCTATGCCCTATTGTTGTAAATTACTAATGTTTAAAAAATTGTTAGTAAACTTTTCTCAAATGCTCCATCTCAGAATCGGCCGAAACTTTTTTTCCGTAATCTAAACATACCCAGCTAACTATTCCAAAAATAAAATTTAGTGGTAATTCATAAATGCATATATATATATTTAATGAATACATTGTTACATATATAGGAGCCAACTGCAGCGCCATTTCCTTAAACTACCGCATTTGGCTTCAATTATTGCGGTAATTTGCTAATAGCAACAAAATAAGGAGTATAGGGTGCTGACATTTTACTCATATTCCATTCCGTGGGTGTTTTCACTTTTTATATTCAGTTTTTCGCGAAAATATAATTCACATTAGAAATAAAAATACAATTTTTCTTATTTTATCCATTCTGAGATTTAGAAATATGTTATTTCAAATTCAGAAGATTCAGGAGATGTTGCTTTGAATTTGAATATAAAGGATGGATAAAAAGATGCGTTATTTTCTACAAAAATGATTCTTTGATTATTACCTAGGTTTCGATGCATTACATCATATTTAGATGAGATAGAGAAAGATTAAATTTTTAATAATTTAGTACAAAATCACGCATTAATTATCCTTATAAGTAACTTCAAGTTCAATGAGAGAATACTGTAAAATAACATGATACGGTTACTCAGCTTGCTCATATCAAATAGAGGACAAGAATTCATATAACCTGTCAGAATACGAATTACATGACGTTTAATTGACGAAAGTGCATTAAATGACGCAGTCATTTTACGGTAGAACAAGCTAATAATAGCAATGGCAAACGGTTGCCATGGTTTGTTGATAAATAATGAAAATAAGAATAACAGAATTTTGTATTTAATGATAATTAATCAATTTTTTCTGAAATGAATACGCGGATTAGTCGATGGATATATTTTTGATCGACTTTTTTCCTTCCAAAGTAATCGAATCAGCGCATTTTTCACGTTAATCGATGTAAGCAACCCACTAATAACTATGAAAATTAAATGTTAACGTTCCCAAATTTTATCACCACGCAATTAAACAGTTTTATTATAACTTATTTTTTAACAGTTTTGATCAAAAATGATATTCATATTATATAGAAAAGTACAATTTCCCCCGAAATCACTGCGAAGAGTGTACTACAGATGACACTCGATACGCAGTCATGCGCGTCAACGAGTGTTATGACGTACATCGAAGGGTCGAACTTCGCCGAGCAAAATATCAAAACCTCAATTATCGAATTTTACAAAATGAAATTAAAATATGCAAAAAAGAGCGAGTCAAGATTTGATTTTGTTGCTCGCATGAAACGGAGGAGACGTTTTTTGTATTCGCAGACAGGATCTGAATAAAATGACCTCAGGCATTTTACGATTCAACCTCCGTAAGAGAACAAGAGGTTTTGGGGGAGGAGTTGGATTTCCAGAAGTCATTGAAGAAGTTTAATTACATATATTACATAATCCTTCAGTGATTGAGGAAATCGATACTTTACACTGAACGACTCAATTTGGAATTGCTAAGGGGAAAACTGATGGGTTTTCTAAACGTCCATCAAAAATGATTATCTTCGAAAAATAATCTCCTTGAGGACAAACTATTGAACCGGGAAAATCGATCTAGACTAATTTAGCTGGGATGACAATTATTAGTGAACGCTGAACATGGTTGTTTAAAATTTATGTGGTTATTTTTTTAGCTTTGCTAATTGGTTACCAGCCATGACTTAGCTCTCGGTACTTTGTAAGGTTCTCGTATCTTATTTTGCGTTATAATTGTGTTATTTTGGAAGAGATAATCGGGCCTAATCGATCAGAGTAATTGGCTTAAATAGTCGATTTTGAAAATAATTTTTCGAGTGACAATAGTGAGACGCCTCAAGATGAAAGATGGAAACGTTTTCCTGTTCTGTGCTTGCAAAGCGAGTCACACGCCCCTAAGTGTGTAAGTACTTATATAATAATAATTAGGGGTGAGCCGATAATTAATTCCGATATAAATACTGGCCGATATTCGGATATCGGCATATCGGTATCGGAGCATCAAAATCCGATAATTTTTCCACTAGCATAACGTTTTCAACAAATTGCTGTATATCTCCAAATTGAATATTTTGCTTCGTCCGCTTGGTTGTTGTTTGCAACCTTCTGAAATAATCTACTAGTTGGCGCTGTATTTTGAAAACAGTACAAAAGCGTAGCCTAATTTTTCATGAGCGCAAGCACGAATATACATATGTCACATATGTATTGCAAAATTAAGCCTCACAATCACGTGTGTGTAACTGATACAAGTGTTGGTCAGAATGTCAGATGTGTGGAAGTATTTTGTTGTGAAACATGATGACCCCAATAAGGCATCTTGTAAACTTTGTAATATACGTGTGTCTCGTGGTGGAAAAAATTCTCGATCGTATACTACGACTAATTTGAGAGTTCATTTGAAAATCAACCATTTGATCCAATTCCGAGAACTGGAAAAGAAGAGACTAAAAACTGCAAAGAAAAACATCGTGACTTCGAAAATAAGTCTTGAAGATATACCTGAAGGAATATCTGAACTCCTGAGTGATGATGAAAAAATGGATAATTCTCGTCCATCTTCGAGTGCTTCAGATTGCTCGTCCTTTGCGTCAGCCGAATTAAATTCGTCAACGCCAAAAAAGATGAAATTTCAACCTTCACTCAGTGAAATTTGGAGGAAACCATACACGGAAGATGATCCTCGCAGAAAGAAAATTACTAACCTAATAGGTCGGATGTTGGCCGAGAACTTTCTTTCGTTCAAATTAGTTCAAAGTAACTGTAAGTATTTCGTAAATTGTGATGACATTTTGTTCATTGATTAGTTCTCTATTGCTTTCATATGTAATATTATTTCAGCTTTCATTAATTTGATGAAATATTTGGAGCCTCGATATGCTGTACCCTGCCGCCAGACCTTCTCCCGAAGGATAATCCCATTTTTATACAGCCAAGCATGCGACTTTGTCAAGCACGAGTTGGAGGAGGCTGAAACAGTCGCCTGTACCACGGACTTATGGTCATCGAATTCTGGTGATGATTATTTATCATTGAAAGAATTTGTGAAGAAAAATATTTTTTTGGAAGTTGTTCCATTTAGTCCTGTTTATCATACGAGTGAAAATATTTTAGATTTTTTAGTTGAAACACTAGAATCATGGAAAATTAAGAGGGAAAACATACATTTATTTCTTAGAGATAATGCATTTAACATGGTTTCGGCATTCAGAATGTGTGGAATCCCGAGTGAAGGTTGTGCTGCGCACACACTGCAATTAGTTGTACGGGAGGCTCTGCTCAATGAAACTTCTATTTCCAATGTTTGTTCCAAAGTGAGGAAGATTGTAGGGCATTTCAGGCATTCCTTGAGTGCAAACAAATTGCGTATTGCCTATCAACAAAACAATAATTTGCCGGTGCATAAACTTGTACAGGACCAAAACACAAGGTGGGATAGTACCTTTCTGATGCTTGAGAGGTTCGTTGAACAAAAGAAAATGATCAATGGGCTTGCCCCTACATTAAACATCAGTGATATACCATCAAGTCAAGAATGGCAACTCATAGAAAATGTTGTTCCTTGCTTGAAATTCTTTAGATGTGCTACTCTTGAAATGAGTGAGGAAGGGCCTAGATCATCCATAGCCAATGTCATTCCGCTGATAGGAGGTCTGATTGCAAAATTAAATGCTATGTTTGACAAAGATACAAATCATTCCAAGTCATTTGGTCAATCATTAATAGTAAACTTGAGAAAGAGATTAAAAAACATAGAGAATAGCCATTTTTATTCAGTGGCTACCCTGATGGACCCAAGGTTTAAATGTTTTGTCTTTTCTTCCCCAGAGTTACTAATAAAAGCTAAAAGAGACGTTATAAGTTTTATGAAAGACTCGTTAAAAAAAGATGCCAGTTTGGAAATTTCAAAAACAAAAGAAAGTAGAGTGGGTTGCCCTTCACAGAGTTTGTACAGTATGATTCTTCCTCAGACAAAAATATCCCTAGACAATCCAGAGGATGAATTAGAGGATTATCTGAAGGAATCATTATTGCCCATTGAATCTGATCCTCTTCATTATTGGAAAAATTGTAAAAAATATGTGCATCTGTCAGAAGTAGCCAAAATAGTTTTAGCTGCACCATCAGGATCTGTTGCATCTGAAAGGTTTTTCAGCATAGCAAATTTAGTATCTTCTAAGACAAGGGGAGCGTTGAACCCAAACAAGGTTAAACAACTTGTTTTTTTGGCTAAAAATAAGTACTGACATGTAGTATCTCTGAAGTCTTGTTAATGTTTATATTTTGTAAACTTTTAAATAAATGTTTTAAACTTTAACACAATTTTTACAGCCCTAAATAGCACTTTTCTACCTTTGAGGTATTAAATAAATATACAGGTACCTACATATATATATGATAAAAATATCGGTCCAAATCAGGTTATCGGGACAAAATATCGGGTATCGGTTATCGGGAAAAAAAGGCTATCGGCTCACCCCTAATAATAATATATACATTTTTATTGCTCCATCAAGTTTTGTACATAATATGTAACAATAAACACAGACTAGAGCTTTAGATGATCCCTAAGGCATTTGCCTGTTGGTGGGGTCACATTCAAAATATTATAGTAATAGTAGCACAACTTTTTATTACAACAAAATGTCTCCAGTTGGAAAGAGAAACTCTTTATAACATAAAAATAATATGCGTAAGTAAAAAAAACGAAGTATTATAAATAAATACACAATAGTACAGACAAAGGATATTGATAGCAAACAATCTCTAAAATATATCCCTAATCATATTTCCACTTGTAAATAGCCAGACTTTCACCTGCTTTAGGAAAGTTTTGATGCTAGAACTAACTTGGATACTCTGTGGCAAGCTATTGAAAATTTTTGGCCCCAAATAAAGAATGCATATTTTGAAAAGGGTTATATTTGGTTTGGGCAAGACGTACGAAACATTTCGTATGTTTATACGAAACATACGGCAGGTATGGAGTGCTGGTCGACAAGCCTCGGGAATATGAGGTTCGCTCATCCCCATTCCCACACGCTGGGCCGATCGGAGTCTTTTCTTTCGGGCTCCGTCGCGAGGTTTTTCCTCTCCCTAGATTCAGATTTGGACTCACCGTTGAGTGTCTCCCTAGGAAGCGCCTCCATTTGTTTTTTTTTATTTTCTTTCTCGTCTTAATTATATAAACTCACATGAAAACATAAAAAACTGTATTTGAGAATTCTTGGAAAATAAATATATTTCGACCGTAGCCGAGTTGGTTAATTCCATGCGAGGAATTTGAGGTGCGGTTCTGGCAGGGTTCGAATCCGAAGTCAGGCTATTTTTTTCATCTAGTAGATAAAAGATGCATTCTTAATATATCGACACAATTTATACAGTTGACAAAAGAAAGAGTTAAAACGGATTTTTTTAATTACGTCTTAATTTATAAAAATGATGACGTTACCACATTTATTTCTAAACAGATTTCATTCACTGAGAGAAAAATAGCATTGGAAGTGGCAGTGGTTGCATATTTGTGTCCTTGCAGGGAATTACCATCAAATCTTCGGTAAGTTTAATACCTACTCATATTATCTAAAATCCTCTCTAAATAACCAAATGCATTCGTAGTTGCGATCTTTTTGATAAACACTAGAGTTTGAAAAATGATTGGGTGAGCTAATGGGTGGATTCACTTGAAAGGGTTTAACTAGTCATAAGGGATATAACTTAATTACCAAGGTTAAAAAAAAATTAGAGAGAATTTTTGAAATATCGAAAAGTACCTATGTGGATTTTAGGAAAAGTGTCCAAACATCTTTCTCCAAAAGAAGAACAATAGTACCAGCTGTAAGTGGTCACAAATTGGAAAGAGTATCGAATTTATAATTTTAAAAGCCCAGGATGTCATCCACAGAGCGATCCAGAAAACTTCGGCAGCGACAGGAGCTCAAAAGTGACAGGAGTAGAGGGAAAGGAATCGAATGAGCGCAGTTGCTATTTTTCTTTATTTGCGGCCTTATTAACAACAATATTCGACTGTAGTTTGGTGTATATATCCCACCCGCCCCCTTCCCCCCACCCACCTCAAAAAATGTAACAAAATATGGATGGTTCCTATGAAATTTGGCTTTTTACCAAACAATAGCATATATTTCGCGCTATTTTTATTAATTACGGCCTTGTTAATAACAATATTCGACTGTTGTTTGGTGTATATGTCTCACCCGCCCCCCTCCCCCCATCCACCTAAAAATATTTCCCAAAATATGCTTGGTTCCTATGAAATTTGGCTTTTTACCAAAATAATAGCTTTTTTTTCGCTTAATAACAATGCCTGCGATAAATAATTAACAGCGATGGATAGAGGAGTAGATTTACGTAAAACGATGCCTATAACATTATTTCCATCCCGATAGAAACGCTTAGTTTTTCGTTTCTTTTTCGTTGTACCATACGAATTCTTCAGCTTATTCTCGCGAGAGAGGTATTCATAGAGTCATGCGACTGACCTTCAAGTACTTGCTCTCACTTCCTGGTTTCAACCCCCCTCTCTCTCTCCGCTTCTCTCTATCAGCTTCTCTCTCCCACGCGTACGAAGGAAGGTGGGGAGGGAGTAGGAGGGAGTATTTCCTCGCTCTTTGACTTCGAAGTAGACCTCTGGTTATTGCTAAATATCTTAATTGAACGGTTGGTTGGAGATTTGATTACTTTTATGTGTAGAGAATTAAATTGTCCACAAGATACAAACTTCATTAGGGGGTGGTCCGTAAACAATACCAAGAATGTCAATTTTATGTTTAATGTCAATCCCGCAACGTTGATGCAGAGAGATGTTTAATTAAGAGTATGTGGCTCGCATGGTTTAAGCACTCTTCAGAGAGAGACGAAACTAGTTTTTTATTATATTAACGATGAAACAAATGAAGATCGAACGGTGTGGACATCATAAAATCCTTCAAAATAAGGCTGTATCCTAAAAATTAGTCATGAACTTCTCTTTATTTATTAACAACAATATTCGACTTGTTTTTGGCAAACATAACCCTCTCAACCCCACCAACCACCTTCATAAAAGTTGTAAATTACACGCGAGTTTCATTATTTTCTACTTTATTTAAGGCATTATGGATTATACCTCGCTTAATAATAATCAAATAATTAGTATCAATGTAAAGGACAGTTATGTATGCCATGATTTGTTAGCAGCCCTAATCAATCATGTCTCACATTACTGTGTATTTGAGGTTTAGATTTATAATAATACCACGCCCATCTTAGTCGTTCTTTTTGCCCGGCAACCGATATATAGGTAATATTTCCACTCCCTCGACCAGGATGTTTTTGGCAATTTTGCCCCAGCGTACTGCCAGCGAACAAATCTGAACTCATAGTATTATAGGCGTCCGTCAGGACTAAACTATACATTAGAGTTCCTTATAACATTCGTCCCATCCCGATAGAAACGCTTAGTTTTTCGTTTCTTTTCGTTCTCCCATATGACTACATTTCACTGCAAGCGTCCTTGAAGGTCACAGCATCAAGCTTACGCATATATCCCATCAAACATATACCGTTCACCCTCTATCACGTGGTAAGCTTCAAGGTTTCATGCCCCACTCATAGACGCCACATAAGTGCAGTCACTTGTTTTCATACACATATTTAGATCGTAGACTTTAACACCACACTTCTCCAATCGTGTGCATAAAGATGGCTCCTAAAATCGCCAGTTTGCTGAAGCTCCCCACAGCACTCGTTAAATAATAATCTCAGACGCACACATCAAAGAGGAGAGGGTTTTTGTCCCTAAGCACCACTTATTTCCTTGCCAATAACCCCTCCCCCATGCGTACATACCTCAGCAAACGTTTAATAATAATCTCAGGCGAACGCATCAACGAGGAGAGGGTTTTTAAAATGAAAAAATCACATGGAATAGTTTTGAAAATTTATTTATTTATTTATTTTGGTAAATCAAGCAGGATAATTTTTGACAAATTTACTTTTGATACTTCAAACTGTGGTTATATATTTTTAAACCAAGAGGGAACTCTCATGTGTAATAGCTCGCAAAGATACGACACCTCTATTCACAGAAAACTAGCACTAGGTCAAACGCCTTGAAATAGGTGAGGTACAGAGAACGAAGGGAGAGCGCTTACCTCCCCTCACGTGACCAGCTCCCCTCCTCGCCTCTTACGAACCTCCCCTCCGCGCATTCTTCCCTCCCTCCCCCACTCACAACCAGTTACGAAGAGCTACGTCAATAGCTTACGTTAAATGATGGCATCAGTGCAATCATTTGGCACCTCCGTAATCGTATTGTGGGAATACCAAATTACGAAGGAAAAGAAAAAGGCGAATCATTATTACATATTTACTATACATCTTCTGCAAGAATTACCAATACATGACGATATATTGACTTAGGATGAGGCAATCGCAGTTATTATATATGTATACATACAGTCAGAAGTGAGTTACACCGGTGAAACAAAGGAGCTCCTTATGCTATTACCAAATTCCTTTGACAGCTATTGATATTTGAAAATATAATAACCGAAGTCGGCCATCACCCCCAATTCCGAGGATATTTCGATTTCAGGCAACTTTTTCCAGCTACTACCGCATAAATGCAACACTTGGCAGGATGTTCCGTCCATTCCTAACAATTTGGAATGTTAACTCAACATACAAAAAGCTACCTGAAGTTGCGCATTCACCAACATTTCTTCGACGATTAAAAACGTAGTGTCTCATCTCTTTGCTGAGTTATTTCTTTTCTTAAGCACACAAAATATTACCAAGTTTTTATTTTCATGCACCATGAAATCAAATCGCCGTAGTCAAGCCATGTCTAATCTACTCATATATATTTTATTTTGACAATGTCGATAGTATACGCTATTAACAAGCCTGTTAAATATGTTATGAAATATATGTCATGAAAAGAATTGCTGCTAATAATTAAGAAACAAAAACATATTTACGTTACGGCCCATGAAATTCGCTTGAAATTTGTCGGTAAGTGATCACAGAGTAGAGCAAGTTAGTGAAAAACACACGAAATCAATAGACTATTTAAAATCCCAGTTCAACCGTTATGTACTCTACATCAAAAAATCGTCATCATGGTTGAAAAAAATACACCTTATCACTCATGGCAACACTAAATAATACCTAAAATACTATATTCCGATGAAATATACTGCTCTGGTCCAGAAAGTTATGAAAAGCAACCAATGTTTCCACGATGTAAACATATGTCAACGTCTTGCACTCTTCGGGTACACTATTCGCTTCTCCAGCCGGCATTGTTCACGTTTACTGACGGTTACCTGCGCTATTATCTCTATTTTCTATTTTCATTACATAGGTGATGACTGATTTTCTGCACTAATGACTAAAATCTTGGGCAACCTTGTTGTATGACTCTTTTGAGATCATTTTAGTGAGAAAGATCTGCATGTCTCAAGTTGATTGATGGCTCTATTTTTTCTGATGTTATCTAGTATCACGTTCAGACTCTGAAATGGAATGGTTTGATGATCGTAGTTTGGATATGTTGTTTCCCCCTAGGTTCATACTGTAGGTTTATTTTTTTTTTAGCAAGTAAGTTGATTAAAGGTGGATGTGATCTCCTGGTTAAGGTAGTTTTTTAATGAAAGAACGAATACCTATACTACTACTCTTTTACAGCCGCCAGCCCTTAATTCCTTACCCCTCCCCTTCCACGATGACCCAAATTCCTCCCCTCTATCACGACCTTAAGCATTCTCTCATACATACTTGTTCCAACCACCTATTCTACCTCTTTCGAGCAGTTCCCTCTCCTCATCCATCACACCGATAACTTACTCCCTCATCTTACTCCCCGTCCATCGAACTCTCCATTTCTATCCACACCCAATTCTTTTGCTAATATCGTTATAACAATGCTCATTCTCTTCCAACGTATTACCAGACCGTTAAATTGTTCTATTTTTTTTACAGTTTTGCTCTCCTACTTTTAAGGTCGGTCTCGCTTTCCTCGTTCTGGAAAAAGCGCATGGCGTTACACAAAGGAAACGGTTGATGACTTTAATTTTCTTATGATTAGTCCTCATTCCATATTTGCCGAACTGATTTTCTAATGCATCTAATGTTGCATGTGCAATCCTCTGGATGAATGGTCAACTAAGGTCTAATCCTCGGCGATTGTAACCGACTTTATCATCTTTCCAGCTGTACCCCATCAGTAAATACTTGAATATTGCTAATACAAGTATTTTAATATCTTGAGTAGAACACCGCATTCCTCTAAAACTCTGTCACTGTTATAACTTAATTCCAATATTAATGTTTTTCGCTAGTTTTCTTATGCCTGTATTGGTTTTCCCTCAATATCCATTCTCAATCCCTGCTCTGGAGTGAGCTATCAAGCCATTTACCACGAGGAAAAAATATCCACAGATGCTGAGTGGACTATCTTGCCCTAGTTCCTGCTCTTCGTCCCATCTAGCATGTATGACCCAAACATGAGCTTTAATTGCCCTTGCTAATTTCCACTACAGCTAAACAAGGCGTGGCATATTCATTAATATTAACAGTTGATTAATATTCATAAATTGACTAAATGATTATTAGAAAATAAATGAATCTATCAATGGTTGCCAATCCCTTAGGCTCCTATTATCAGTGAAATAAATAATAATTATATGTAACAGCATGCAGCATTAAAGACCAAATCCGTTGTGCACAAGATGCTGGAAAGAATAGTGAAAAATGTTTGATTTCCATTTCGTTTATTACACATCCATTATCTCATTCATGCTATAAAAAGGGTGATGTCAAGATTACGTGTGCATCCTCGAATTAAATTATGGTTCTACAGTGTAATATAGTGTATCAATTTACCTAAATACAGTATTCACTGTTTGTTACATGCTATATTAAAGCAAATTACTACTAGTAACAATCAAAGAGTCAGAGAAACTCAATGAAGCTCTCACATTTCATTACTTTGCATTGGGGCTAGCAGCAATATCATCTAGAAGAAGAACGAATGTAGTGGGTTTGAAATTAGCGCTATCGATGTCAAACCATTTAAAAAAGATTCATCACATCATGCAATCAGTGTTTTAAATCACTACACATACACATCTTTTTTTTTATGAATTAGGCATTTCCTATATATTAGAAACAATATACGCTAACATTTGCAAGACCTTCCGCGAAGAGGATACGAACAATTTAACAGCGGAAACCCATCCCACACTTAAGGAATAGTCTCTGTCACAAGTGCCTACGATAACATGCACAGATTTTGTTTCATACATTGCAGATAAATTATTCCCATTAACGGCTCTTCAGCTCCGATAACAGGATTTGAAAATCATTATTTTTCAGTCTCAAATTACAATGTCCTTATGGCGGAATGGTGACACGCTTCGGTTTTATATTTTATTTCTTGATATTTACCACAAAAAGGCTTTCTCACAAACTAATATGTTTCAACTAAACCATTGCAGTATATTATTTTTTCAAGGTGCCTTATCAATCACACTAGACTGACATAATTATGATTGAAAAGGGATGAGCAGACGCAACAAATGTCTATCTTTGGTAAATTTTACTTAATTGTTTATTCAATCATTGTGCAGTTTTGTTTTTATTCCATGGAAAATTTCGATGATTATCAGAGACATACGTCAATGTAAACCCCATTAGTCCTCATAATCAAACCGCTGAATAAGAACATTTGGAAGGAAAACCTTGTATCGTCAAGGCATGTTCAATAATAGGTAATAGGCATGTTCTTAATTAATATCATAATCATTTTCAGTTATACATTCTCATTACGGCCGACTTTATTGGCTCCATGAATCTGGTGTTTCGAAGCGCAGGTTCTATCTTAAAAGATCCCGAAGAGATATGAAATCAAAAGCATTCGTAATATGAATTGACGGCGGTAAATTCAATGGACTATAGTATGAGCCTAGACTGCTCCACGAACAAAATCCTACCTAGATTTATAAACTTATTGACTCAACATACGCGATGGAATCTTGGCAGACTGATTTGAAACCTAAGTATTTCGGATCTGTTGACGAGCTATTTACTCTTTTGAACTTAAGTAGAAATTATTAATTAAGTAGCACTAGACGCCCGAAAAAGTGATAGTTGGACGATGGAAACAGTCTCCAAGGGAATTAGGCTAGCCATCACAACTAAAATTCAAATAAATGAGCTAAAATTCACGGCGGGGATGGATTTATATCAATTAGTTATCTTTATTTGAACTAAATTTAGCTTTTAGCGACGCTGTAGCTCAGATTAATAAAGATATATCATGGCACGTTTCTAAAATCTGATATTTTACCACGTTCACCACCGAGTAGTCATTTTTCCCATTTGAGAAGTAAACATGAAGAGCAGCCATTCACAAATATATCTTGAGGCGTACTAAAATCCTCTGATCGAATGAGTTGTAGCTATGAATTAATTTTAGCTATAATTTAATCTAAGGAGTTATCGTTATGAGTAAGCAAGAATGTGAAGAGAGAGCATGAACTTTCACAGGGTAGAGGTGTGGTGAAGGAATTTCTCCATTCATTTGATTGATTTTTGAAAGAAACGAGTGCTAACCTCACCGGAACGAGCATTTACCATTTGGCTAGTGTGACAGGGAGATATTCTTCTGTCTAATCACTTAGGCTATATAACCAGTAAAAATTCAGAACCTATTGGAGCTCATCCTAGACATTTCCAAAAAACGCTGTCAAAATTTAAGGATATTTAACTATTAAAAATTTTCTGAATCACTCCAGCCAATAGAAATGCAAACTGAAAAAGTTTCTTAAACGTTTTTTTTTTTTTTACCTGTAGCAACACCTTTCTTGGCCTTGTGACCTGAGTACATTCAAAGTTCTCAAAGAGAAAGGAAAATGACCGGCGTTTAACACCCCAACGATCTGAAAACACAAATTCCGGTGTAGCACCCACCCCCTTTGTGACGCATGAAATCCATATTTCGAGTGAGTCCTTCTCGTGTATGCGTCGCACTGGTCATGAATATAAATTCGTGCAGTCTTTATTCAATAAAAAAAGATTTGGACTCTTGGACTAGGTATATTTGTATTACTCTGACTATATTTGACAGTTGGGAGACGGGACAAGGATAGAAAGGTGTCATTTAATATGCTTGAGACTCAAACATTTTTGAAGACTTACTTTGAAAAATGCATTCGTAGTGTTTAGAATATTTTAATGTCAGCATCATCATGCAAGTCTATTGTTCACCTTAAAGAGATGACCTCCAATGTCAATGCCCATGGAAGGAAACTGGTTTTCTTCCAAAATAGCTCTCTATCTATTGGGGATCAGGTCAGTCTGGCTGCCAAGAGCACTGGCTTCCCATCCTGAGGGCATGGGTTCAAACTCCAGCAGGGTTGGAGAGTTCACAATTAAATCTCAACCTCTAATTGGGTGTCCTGTGGAGAGCACATCCAAATGTAGTACCTTCACTGTCCATCGAATGGGACGTTAAACTGTGGACCCTTTGGTGCCTTTCGTTAAAAGCAGGCCCACGCTGGGTTTCGCTCCACCCTCACCCTCCTCCCTACTTATCCTTTAAATTCCATTAACTTGTATTAATTTAAAAATCGCATTCTAAACCCAACCTCCAACAAAGTCAAACTCTATAGACAAGTTCAAACTCGTTTAAACCGTCGAATTATACCAGGCGCACATGCTCGCATAGGAGGTGGCAGCATTTTTTGTATTACAAAAATACTACCACCTCGCCTGGCCGTCAAATATTGCCGTCAAGTAATATTTGACGATTTTTGGTATTGCAAAAAATACTACCACCTCGCCTGGCCGTCAAATATTGCCGTCAAGTAATATTTGACGATTTTTGGTATTGCAAAAAATGCTGCCACCTCCTATGCGAGCATGTGCGCCTGGTATAATTCGACGGTTTAAACGAGTGTGAACTTGTCTATAGAGTTTGACTTTGTTGGAGGTTGGGTTTAGAATGCGATTTTTAAATTAATACAAGTTAATGGAATTTAAAGGATAAGTAGGGAGGAGGGTGAGGGTGGAGCGAAACCCAGCGTGGGCCTGCTTTTAACGAAAGGCACCAAAGGGTCCACAGTTTAACGTCCCATTCGATGGACAGTGAAGGTACTACATTTGGATGTGCTCTCCACAGGACACCCAATTAGAGGTTGAGATTTAATTGTGAACTCTCCAACCCTGCTGGAGTTTGAACCCATGCCCTCAGGATGGGAAGCCAGTGCTCTTGGCAGCCAGACTGACCTGATCCCCAATAGATAGAGAGCTATTTTGGAAGAAAACCAGTTTCCTTCCATGGGCATTGACATTGGAGGTCATCTCTTTATGCCTGTCTACTAAAACACCCCAATTTAAGGTCCTATTGAACTGGAGCTCTTCTGTGGGCAGAGGTGAACAATAGACTTGCATGATGATGCTGACATTAAAATATTCTAAACACTACGAATGCATTTTTCAAAGTAAGTCTTCAAAAATGTTTGAGTCTCAAGCATATTAAATGACACCTTTCTATCCTTGTCCCGTCTCCCAACTGTCAAATATAGTCAGAGTAATACAAATATACCTAGTCCAAGAGTCCAAATCTTTTTTTATTGAATAAAGACTGCACGAATTTATATTCATGACCAGTGCGACGCATACACGAGAAGGACTCACTCGAAATATGGATTTCATGCGTCACAAAGGGGGTGGGTGCTACACCGGAATTTGTGTTTTCAGATCGTTGGGGTGTTAAACGCCGGTCATTTTCCTTTCTCTTTGAGAACTTTGAATTTACTCAGGTCACAAGGCCAAGAAAGGTGTTGCTACAGGTAAAAAAAAAAAAACGTTTAAGAAACTTTTTCAGTTTGCATTTCTATTGGCTGGAGTGATTCAGAAAATTTTTAATAGTTAAATATCCTTAAATTTTGACAGCGTTTTTTGGAAATGTCTAGGATGAGCTCCAATAGGTTCTGAATTTTTACTGGTTATATAGCCTAAGTGATTAGACAGAAGAATATCTCCCTGTCACACTAGCCAAATGGTAAATGCTCGTTCCGGTGAGGTTAGCACTCGTTTCTTTCAAAAATCAATCAAATGAATGGAGAAATTCCTTCACCACACCTCTACCCTGTGAAAGTTCATGCTCTCTCTTCACATTCTTGCTTACTCATAACGATAACTCCTTAGATTAAATTATAGCTAAAATTAATTCATAGCTACAACTCATTCGATCAGAGGATTTTAGTACGCCTCAAGATATATTTGTGAATGGCTGCTCTTCATGTTTACTTCTCAAATGGGAAAAATGACTACTCGGTGGTGAACGTGGTAAAATATCAGATTTTAGAAACGTGCCATGATATATCTTTATTAATCTGAGCTACAGCGTCGCTAAAAGCTAAATTTAGTTCAAATAAAGATAACTAATTGATATAAATCCATCCCCGCCGTGAATTTTAGCTCATTTATTTGAATTTTAGTTGTGATGGCTAGCCTAATTCCCTTGGAGACTGTTTCCATCGTCCAACTATCACTTTTTCGGGCGTCTAGTGCTACTTAATTAATAATTTCTACTTAAGTTCAAAAGAGTAAATAGCTCGTCAACAGATCCGAAATACTTAGGTTTCAAATCAGTCTGCCAAGATTCCATCGCGTATGTTGAGTCAATAAGTTTATAAATCTAGGTAGGATTTTGTTCGTGGAGCAGTCTAGGCTCATACTATAGTCCATTGAATTTACCGCCGTCAATTCATATTACGAATGCTTTTGATTTCATATCTCTTCGGGATCTTTTAAGATAGAACCTGCGCTTCGAAACACCAGATTCATGGAGCCAATAAAGTCGGCCGTAATGAGAATGTATAACTGAAAATGATTATGATATTAATTAAGAACATGCCTATTACCTATTATTGAACATGCCTTGACGATACAAGGTTTTCCTTCCAAATGTTCTTATTCAGCGGTTTGATTATGAGGACTAATGGGGTTTACATTGACGTATGTCTCTGATAATCATCGAAATTTTCCATGGAATAAAAACAAAACTGCACAATGATTGAATAAACAATTAAGTAAAATTTACCAAAGATAGACATTTGTTGCGTCTGCTCATCCCTTTTCAATCATAATTATGTCAGTCTAGTGTGATTGATAAGGCACCTTGAAAAAATAATATACTGCAATGGTTTAGTTGAAACATATTAGTTTGTGAGAAAGCCTTTTTGTGGTAAATATCAAGAAATAAAATATAAAACCGAAGCGTGTCACCATTCCGCCATAAGGACATTGTAATTTGAGACTGAAAAATAATGATTTTCAAATCCTGTTATCGGAGCTGAAGAGCCGTTAATGGGAATAATTTATCTGCAATGTATGAAACAAAATCTGTGCATGTTATCGTAGGCACTTGTGACAGAGACTATTCCTTAAGTGTGGGATGGGTTTCCGCTGTTAAATTGTTCGTATCCTCTTCGCGGAAGGTCTTGCAAATGTTAGCGTATATTGTTTCTAATATATAGGAAATGCCTAATTCATAAAAAAAAAGATGTGTATGTGTAGTGATTTAAAACACTGATTGCATGATGTGATGAATCTTTTTTAAATGGTTTGACATCGATAGCGCTAATTTCAAACCCACTACATTCGTTCTTCTTCTAGATGATATTGCTGCTAGCCCCAATGCAAAGTAATGAAATGTGAGAGCTTCATTGAGTTTCTCTGACTCTTTGATTGTTACTAGTAGTAATTTGCTTTAATATAGCATGTAACAAACAGTGAATACTGTATTTAGGTAAATTGATACACTATATTACACTGTAGAACCATAATTTAATTCGAGGATGCACACGTAATCTTGACATCACCCTTTTTATAGCATGAATGAGATAATGGATGTGTAATAAACGAAATGGAAATCAAACATTTTTCACTATTCTTTCCAGCATCTTGTGCACAACGGATTTGGTCTTTAATGCTGCATGCTGTTACATATAATTATTATTTATTTCACTGATAATAGGAGCCTAAGGGATTGGCAACCATTGATAGATTCATTTATTTTCTAATAATCATTTAGTCAATTTATGAATATTAATCAACTGTTAATATTAATGAATATGCCACGCCTTGTTTAGCTGTAGTGGAAATTAGCAAGGGCAATTAAAGCTCATGTTTGGGTCATACATGCTAGATGGGACGAAGAGCAGGAACTAGGGCAAGATAGTCCACTCAGCATCTGTGGATATTTTTTCCTCGTGGTAAATGGCTTGATAGCTCACTCCAGAGCAGGGATTGAGAATGGATATTGAGGGAAAACCAATACAGGCATAAGAAAACTAGCGAAAAACATTAATATTGGAATTAAGTTATAACAGTGACAGAGTTTTAGAGGAATGCGGTGTTCTACTCAAGATATTAAAATACTTGTATTAGCAATATTCAAGTATTTACTGATGGGGTACAGCTGGAAAGATGATAAAGTCGGTTACAATCGCCGAGGATTAGACCTTAGTTGACCATTCATCCAGAGGATTGCACATGCAACATTAGATGCATTAGAAAATCAGTTCGGCAAATATGGAATGAGGACTAATCATAAGAAAATTAAAGTCATCAACCGTTTCCTTTGTGTAACGCCATGCGCTTTTTCCAGAACGAGGAAAGCGAGACCGACCTTAAAAGTAGGAGAGCAAAACTGTAAAAAAAATAGAACAATTTAACGGTCTGGTAATACGTTGGAAGAGAATGAGCATTGTTATAACGATATTAGCAAAAGAATTGGGTGTGGATAGAAATGGAGAGTTCGATGGACGGGGAGTAAGATGAGGGAGTAAGTTATCGGTGTGATGGATGAGGAGAGGGAACTGCTCGAAAGAGGTAGAATAGGTGGTTGGAACAAGTATGTATGAGAGAATGCTTAAGGTCGTGATAGAGGGGAGGAATTTGGGTCATCGTGGAAGGGGAGGGGTAGGGAATTAAGGGCTGGCGGCTGTAAAAGAGTAGTAGTATAGGTATTCGTTCTTTCATTAAAAAACTACCTTAACCAGGAGATCACATCCACCTTTAATCAACTTACTTGCTAAAAAAAAAATAAACCTACAGTATGAACCTAGGGGGAAACAACATATCCAAACTACGATCATCAAACCATTCCATTTCAGAGTCTGAACGTGATACTAGATAACATCAGAAAAAATAGAGCCATCAATCAACTTGAGACATGCAGATCTTTCTCACTAAAATGATCTCAAAAGAGTCATACAACAAGGTTGCCCAAGATTTTAGTCATTAGTGCAGAAAATCAGTCATCACCTATGTAATGAAAATAGAAAATAGAGATAATAGCGCAGGTAACCGTCAGTAAACGTGAACAATGCCGGCTGGAGAAGCGAATAGTGTACCCGAAGAGTGCAAGACGTTGACATATGTTTACATCGTGGAAACATTGGTTGCTTTTCATAACTTTCTGGACCAGAGCAGTATATTTCATCGGAATATAGTATTTTAGGTATTATTTAGTGTTGCCATGAGTGATAAGGTGTATTTTTTTCAACCATGATGACGATTTTTTGATGTAGAGTACATAACGGTTGAACTGGGATTTTAAATAGTCTCTATTGATTTCGTGTGTTTTTCACTAACTTGCTCTACTCTGTGATCACTTACCGACAAATTTCAAGCGAATTTCATGGGCCGTAACGTAAATATGTTTTTGTTTCTTAATTATTAGCAGCAATTCTTTTCATGACATATATTTCATAACATATTTAACAGGCTTGTTAATAGCGTATACTATCGACATTGTCAAAATAAAATATATATGAGTAGATTAGACATGGCTTGACTACGGCGATTTGATTTCATGGTGCATGAAAATAAAAACTTGGTAATATTTTGTGTGCTTAAGAAAAGAAATAACTCAGCAAAGAGATGAGACACTACGTTTTTAATCGTCGAAGAAATGTTGGTGAATGCGCAACTTCAGGTAGCTTTTTGTATGTTGAGTTAACATTCCAAATTGTTAGGAATGGACGGAACATCCTGCCAAGTGTTGCATTTATGCGGTAGTAGCTGGAAAAAGTTGCCTGAAATCGAAATATCCTCGGAATTGGGGGTGATGGCCGACTTCGGTTATTATATTTTCAAATATCAATAGCTGTCAAAGGAATTTGGTAATAGCATAAGGAGCTCCTTTGTTTCACCGGTGTAACTCACTTCTGACTGTATGTATACATATATAATAACTGCGATTGCCTCATCCTAAGTCAATATATCGTCATGTATTGGTAATTCTTGCAGAAGATGTATAGTAAATATGTAATAATGATTCGCCTTTTTCTTTTCCTTCGTAATTTGGTATTCCCACAATACGATTACGGAGGTGCCAAATGATTGCACTGATGCCATCATTTAACGTAAGCTATTGACGTAGCTCTTCGTAACTGGTTGTGAGTGGGGGAGGGAGGGAAGAATGCGCGGAGGGGAGGTTCGTAAGAGGCGAGGAGGGGAGCTGGTCACGTGAGGGGAGGTAAGCGCTCTCCCTTCGTTCTCTGTACCTCACCTATTTCAAGGCGTTTGACCTAGTGCTAGTTTTCTGTGAATAGAGGTGTCGTATCTTTGCGAGCTATTACACATGAGAGTTCCCTCTTGGTTTAAAAATATATAACCACAGTTTGAAGTATCAAAAGTAAATTTGTCAAAAATTATCCTGCTTGATTTACCAAAATAAATAAATAAATAAATTTTCAAAACTATTCCATGTGATTTTTTCATTTTAAAAACCCTCTCCTCGTTGATGCGTTCGCCTGAGATTATTATTAAACGTTTGCTGAGGTATGTACGCATGGGGGAGGGGTTATTGGCAAGGAAATAAGTGGTGCTTAGGGACAAAAACCCTCTCCTCTTTGATGTGTGCGTCTGAGATTATTATTTAACGAGTGCTGTGGGGAGCTTCAGCAAACTGGCGATTTTAGGAGCCATCTTTATGCACACGATTGGAGAAGTGTGGTGTTAAAGTCTACGATCTAAATATGTGTATGAAAACAAGTGACTGCACTTATGTGGCGTCTATGAGTGGGGCATGAAACCTTGAAGCTTACCACGTGATAGAGGGTGAACGGTATATGTTTGATGGGATATATGCGTAAGCTTGATGCTGTGACCTTCAAGGACGCTTGCAGTGAAATGTAGTCATATGGGAGAACGAAAAGAAACGAAAAACTAAGCGTTTCTATCGGGATGGGACGAATGTTATAAGGAACTCTAATGTATAGTTTAGTCCTGACGGACGCCTATAATACTATGAGTTCAGATTTGTTCGCTGGCAGTACGCTGGGGCAAAATTGCCAAAAACATCCTGGTCGAGGGAGTGGAAATATTACCTATATATCGGTTGCCGGGCAAAAAGAACGACTAAGATGGGCGTGGTATTATTATAAATCTAAACCTCAAATACACAGTAATGTGAGACATGATTGATTAGGGCTGCTAACAAATCATGGCATACATAACTGTCCTTTACATTGATACTAATTATTTGATTATTATTAAGCGAGGTATAATCCATAATGCCTTAAATAAAGTAGAAAATAATGAAACTCGCGTGTAATTTACAACTTTTATGAAGGTGGTTGGTGGGGTTGAGAGGGTTATGTTTGCCAAAAACAAGTCGAATATTGTTGTTAATAAATAAAGAGAAGTTCATGACTAATTTTTAGGATACAGCCTTATTTTGAAGGATTTTATGATGTCCACACCGTTCGATCTTCATTTGTTTCATCGTTAATATAATAAAAAACTAGTTTCGTCTCTCTCTGAAGAGTGCTTAAACCATGCGAGCCACATACTCTTAATTAAACATCTCTCTGCATCAACGTTGCGGGATTGACATTAAACATAAAATTGACATTCTTGGTATTGTTTACGGACCACCCCCTAATGAAGTTTGTATCTTGTGGACAATTTAATTCTCTACACATAAAAGTAATCAAATCTCCAACCAACCGTTCAATTAAGATATTTAGCAATAACCAGAGGTCTACTTCGAAGTCAAAGAGCGAGGAAATACTCCCTCCTACTCCCTCCCCACCTTCCTTCGTACGCGTGGGAGAGAGAAGCTGATAGAGAGAAGCGGAGAGAGAGAGGGGGGTTGAAACCAGGAAGTGAGAGCAAGTACTTGAAGGTCAGTCGCATGACTCTATGAATACCTCTCTCGCGAGAATAAGCTGAAGAATTCGTATGGTACAACGAAAAAGAAACGAAAAACTAAGCGTTTCTATCGGGATGGAAATAATGTTATAGGCATCGTTTTACGTAAATCTACTCCTCTATCCATCGCTGTTAATTATTTATCGCAGGCATTGTTATTAAGCGAAAAAAAAGCTATTATTTTGGTAAAAAGCCAAATTTCATAGGAACCAAGCATATTTTGGGAAATATTTTTAGGTGGATGGGGGGAGGGGGGCGGGTGAGACATATACACCAAACAACAGTCGAATATTGTTATTAACAAGGCCGTAATTAATAAAAATAGCGCGAAATATATGCTATTGTTTGGTAAAAAGCCAAATTTCATAGGAACCATCCATATTTTGTTACATTTTTTGAGGTGGGTGGGGGGAAGGGGGCGGGTGGGATATATACACCAAACTACAGTCGAATATTGTTGTTAATAAGGCCGCAAATAAAGAAAAATAGCAACTGCGCTCATTCGATTCCTTTCCCTCTACTGACAGGCGAGTCAGCAGCGACCATTGCGAGTAGGCAACCATTGGAAGATGACGACGGCGATTGTTTTATTTATATGACTTCAATTATTAATTACGACTCAAACATAACTGCACATATTTTACGCGCACTAAGGCGTTTCACGTAATAAACTCCTTTAGTATTGCTGCGGATATATGCCAGAATATGAATTGAGTTTTTTTTCCCTGAGTGGCCAGAACATAAATCGGATAAACATAAATTATGCGGATGGACCACCACCCAGCGTTGCGTTGTATAAATATTCTGGTTGAGGCAGCCATTTTAGCGGGGGGCCGTATCCAACTGGAGTGCATTGAATTACGAGGAAATAAAACAAAGTATAGTGGTAGCGAAATATGGTGGCAGAGCCGCAGTTGGTCCTTTTCAGTGGAAGACTCCATTTCCGACGCACTGACTCCCCACGGGGAAGTATACGAAATCTCCTAATTTGACTTCCAAGATTTCCTAAGTCGCAAACTTTAATTTCCAACTTCAAAAGGCTCAATTTCTGTTATTTGTATGATATAAGGTGCTTTATATAATTCTTAATTTTTTTTATAGCTTCCCCGATGGCTTTCGAACAATATCAGCGTATTCTGACACATATTTGTTTGGATCATTCTCACTGTCGTGAATGTTTCTACAGACCCTTTTTTCGCCCCCTCGAGTTAAATGCAGTTATGTTGGCTACGTTTCCTCAAACCCTCCGCTCCTTCGCCGACCCCTTTTACGCGAGCATTCCACTCTTTGTGTTGTCACACTTAGTGCATGCGACAAATACCAAGTTTCGCTACCACTGTAGATGCCGGAAATGCAGGTAATCGCGAAAAAATTCAACCGCCACCAGCCGCGATACTTTGACCTTGAGTACAGTTGCTAAGCATATGCCTACTCTACTACGTTCACCACTGCTCCTTTTATGGTAATGCAAAATTTTCAGGACTTAACAATTTGAGGAAGCAAAGTTATTTGCATTTGGTAGATTTGTAGAAGAAAGTAACTTCGATTGTTGCTAATATCTCTGCAATATAATACAATATATTTTGTCAGAACTGCTGTCATTTTTCTGCTAAGCCATAAAAAACTGGTGGTTCAAATGATTTGAAAAAGTTCAACGAGCTAAAAAAATATGAACATCTTATGCGGGTCTTCAAACTAAATACTTAAACGAAGTCATTTTTTTGTCTTTAATTTCTTAATAATTCAACTGCCGCATTTTTTGGATGCCCATGCACTCGAGCATGCGTAACCATTTTTTTATATACGAAAACTTTCAATGGAATGGCAAAGAAATAGTAGATAAGACTCATTTCGGTCTTCTTTCCCGAGGCTCCCATGCTTATTTTTGTTCTTGTTAGATTCAAACACCTCGTTGCGAGGCAACGGGGCTCCGGTCAGCGGGGTTTGTCAGTCTCGGAAAAGGTAAGAAAAGGTAAGCTTTTCCGTTAGAGATTGCGGCGTTCCTCGATCCTATTGGGTTATGTCAACGATATTTATAGCTCTCATCATCGGTAGCTATTAACTGCGCGACCAGGGCGAAAGGAATCCCCGGCCCCGGCCCAGCCCCGGCCCGGCATTCCACGCGTCTAATGATGCGATTGCTTTCCCCCGTTGACCTTCGTGCATTGACCTTGCGGCTTCTCTCTCTTTCCAGGCACACCTCTGCTGAGACGAGCGTCTGGACGGCTCCTCCTGGAGGATGCCCGCAAAGGTCGCGACCTCAGCCGGTGGGAACCCGAACTATGCATCCAGATGATAAGGATCCCTGCCGTCCAGAATTACACCGCCCTGTTGACGCTCCTGAAAACAGCCTCCAGGTGAGGAGGGAAACATACATGTAATGCGCGAAGCACTCGAAAAGTCGTAATGCCTGTTATTTCCCCACTCCCTATGATCTTACTAAATTCGCCGTATACAATCGAGGGTGTTCTTTCGTATCGCCTAGCGGCTATTAGAAATGATTAAGGGGGTAGTGAGGGGCGGCCTAAGTGATGACTCACGAAGACTTAACGCTCGTACATCTGCATCAGGCGGAGGAATGAATGTGTTAAAATCGTTGTAGTCTGTTCTCTACGTTTTAAGAAATACCGTTCAGCAACGTCTGATGGCGCCATTAGTTTGTTGAGATAATTGACAGATTGAAGGCATTAATAAGACGTTATGTTTAGAGACCAGTAACTCACATGGACCGCTAAAGTAAAAACTTAGTATATCAAAGAAGAAATCCCAGGAGACAGTGAAGTCTTTACATATGAAATTTTAAAATAGGTAGTCAAATAATGTGGTAGGTCCTGTATATAAACTAAACTCTTAACGTAACAAGCTTGACAGTGTAGAATAAAAGATTATCATAAAATACTTTAAACTATGCACTACACTCTAGGTACGCTACCAATGTTAGAGGGATCGTTACTATTTTGAAGCTACATAAATAGACAGAGATACAAGATGTATACTGAAAACATGCACGGCGTGCTGTGAGCATTAGATAGGTCTCTTGCCGTTCGCGGGAAAAATGACATTTTAAATCTGACCGCTCTGCAGTCTAGTTCCCTAATGTTATTCTCATGATCTGATCTACTGTAGTACGTCAGATTTCGTAAAAAGTTATTAACATCGTCAGTACACAAATTGATTTCCCCGATGTACATCGCGATAGAGAGGTTGCATCGTACGAGCTGAACTTTTACGAGGAGTGTCCCTAAGGCTTCTACATACTTGCAACATTTCCAATTCCAAAATTGATCCAAAAATGCATTTGGTACTGACGCCATTTCACCAGCCAAACTGTGGTTGATATTGGAACATCTCATCTCATCCCTGCAGGTACAACACTGCGTCATCTGCGAAGAGTCAGGTTGTTGTTATACAGGGATCTAAGTTGAGTTGTACAGGGATCTATGCAACGAGTCTGACAGGATTGCGTTACAAAAAGGCCTAGATGCTGTAAATGAATGGTGCAATACGTGTCATTTAGAATTGAATTTTAAAAAGTGATTTGTTATGAATTTTTGGAAAAAGAATAACTCAGTCAACGAAACGTACACAATCCATCCAACTTATAAAATGCAGAGTCAGTTAAATACTTAGGTGTGGCCCTTACTCTGGACCTGTATTGGGGGAAACACGTTCGGGAAATCTGCAGACAGGCTAGTCGCAAATTGGGATTTATTAAAAGAATATTAGGAAAATGTGACAAGAAGATCAAAGAACGATGTTCCTTTTCACTCTTGAAAACTCACTTGGAGTTTTCCACTTGCATATGGGGCCCTTACGAAGTAGGAATACTCTCAGAAATAGATCGAATACAACGGAGAGCAGAAAGATTTGTAAAAAGTTGTTACGTTATACTTAGCAGTGTTACCGAATTGTTGAAGGAATTAGGGTGGGAATCTCTAACTGTTCGAAGGGAGAAGTACAGGTTAAATCTTTTGCGCAAGTTCGAAGCAGACATTTTTTTCTGGACGTTCAACGTATTTTGGTAGAGCCAACGTACAACGGTAGAAGCGATCACAGGAATAAGATAAGGGAAATAGACTTCTGAACCGATAGATTTTAAATTACATTTATCCCACGTACAATAAGGGATCATAATAGTTGAGATAGATCAATCATATTATACTCCTACCCTCACTAGATAGAGTAGAATTTTCACTTGTGTTTAATAACAGAGCATCATTACTAACACTTCACACTGCTTGATTTGTCCGGAATTATTTTATTTGGTTCTCTGTATGAAGTAGCATCTCGTAGCATTCATAAATTAATAGTGTTAGTAATATTAACCTCTAGATTTGTCTTTACCAGTGTAGTGCATGTTTGCATGTTCATTTACGTATCACTCTCCCAGTTTCTGGTTGGACTTCGCACTGTTCTCCTCACTACTTTTTGGCCTGCGCCTAGCGGCCGGAGGAACGTTTGAGGTCCCGATTTGTGCTGGGACGAGTGCTGCATGCCTGGTGTGGAATCACCCCGTGCCACACACCCTAGTGGTGGCTTGCACGGTACTTCGTAGATGTGGATCGTCACGAATCGCGATTCATAACGCCTAGTTTCCGCTACTGACTTACCAACACCGGCCAACTAAAAACGCCATTCGGCCAAAATAGGGAAGGGAATGCACGTCCGTGTGAATGTACCATGTAGTTTCTAAAGCCCGTTTTACACGGGGCACGTAATTGCACAATCTGTTGTACTTACGTACGAACGTGCATTTTAAATTGAATCGTGTAAAGCCGTGAATTGCAAGAACGCATGCACGAATGCATGAATGCGAGATGGCAAAATAGCCCCAGCTCTAAATCGAAAATGATTCCACACCCGATTGAGAAAAACATGCAGTTTGAAGTCGTGCAATTTCGTGCCCCATGTAAGACGGCCTTTAAGCTACCAACTTACAATGGTTGGCGCCGGCATGTCAGGGGATACCGGCAATATAAGTGAATCCAAATGGAAAAGATCATATTGTTATTCTGTTTTTGTGGCATTTCGTATGCATTCTCCGCCTTTTTTCCTCCATTTTTCTCTTTGGACCAGTTTCCCCTCTGTAATGCTATTCTGTAACTCCTCGTTGAAATCGTCGTTAGCTCATCCGTTACTAAAATTTTCGGATATAGCGAATCTGTCCTGGCGAAAATACCATTCTGTTACATGGCATAACGACAGGTAATCCTTACATTTTCAGTTGCGAAATTTCGGTTCTTACCGACGGAGCATATTTTTGAAGCACCTCGCGTTGAGGCAACGATTTTCCACCAATCAGATGAAGTTAAACATAGGTATTAAGCCTGTAACCACCTTACTCTGACATACATAGTATGGCCAGGATATTATTATGGTATTTGCTAATAAAGTGAATCTTCATAATGCCTCACGCATTTTTTAAAAAATAATTGCAGAGTGCAAAAAATGTCAGTGTGCTTGGGGCTGCAAAGTGTATTGGTTAAGATATACTGTCCCCCCTTAATAATAATTGCAGCCAGCTTTTTGCCTTTCCTATACTTAACTATTTCTTGCAATGCCGTGTATTTCCTGATGCTTTCAAAGCCAGTGGTGGTACCTACACAATTGAGGTTAAACTAGAATACTAAGCCTGGGCACATTCAGTTGACAGGTTAGAATTTGAATATTTATACTTGGTCAAAAATTCTATCCAAAAACAATGTTTATACTATATCTATATGACCAGTAATTTGGTAATTTGAAAGGAATCAGTCCATATTACGTCGTTCTTATTGCCGGAAAAATTTCTGCCAGTCCTCTGCATTTCCTTTGTGTCTGGAATTAAATGAACCCCTGCAATGTCGTGATTTTTCCTGATTTTTTCTAAGCCAGTATTGCTGTACCAAAACAACCGGGGTTAAACTTTAACCCTAAGCCATTTCCTCACAATCGCCAACATAGCCCTGTAGTATTTTTTCTAAGAATCTTTTCTTTCTAAGGAGGTATAAGGGGTGGGTATATAATAGTGTCTGCGTGAGTGGAGAATTGACTTTTCATATAGCCTATTCCTCATAGTAAATTGTGTTGTCATAAGCGTAATTCAGGGAGCGTGGTGGCCTAGTGGGTAGAGCGCTTGGCTACTGATCGAAGGGTCCCGGGTTCAAATCCGGGGTTCATTTAAGCCTTTGGACGCCCCCGAACAAGAAATCCTCGGAGTGCCAGGTGGCCCAGGGAAAGGAACTGGCCCCCATACCCTGAAGGTGTGAAATTCACACGCCTGTGGCATAGACTGGGGTGAGCTCTACCCTCAACTATCCAAACCAACCTCCGGGTTGAATCACTGAGTGAGTGAAGCGTAATTCGGGTGCTAAAATGTAAATGTGTTAATTCTTACGACTTTAATAATCCAAAATTGGGAATAATTACGTGTAGAGAGGTAAATGGGTAAAAAATATGCTTGATCCTACTACATACCATTGGTTGTCACATAAATTATTGGGTAATGACCTCGGAAATTCACTTGTAGGTTGCTCAAAATGATTTTGAGCATTTATTATAAGTCGTTTCTCCAAACGTATTTCTAGGATTCTCACTCGTAGTTCTTCGTTCTATGAACAGCAAATTCCACGTATTTTTGTTCAACTATGTTGTGCCGAAATCCATTTTTTATTGATAACTATCAGAAATGCCCGTCGATTCTCAATGGGAGATGTAAAAGTTAGAAATAATATAGTAGTTACTTTAAAACAGAAGAGAATCTGACTTCTCATTTCTCATCTTAGTTTTTCTTTCTGATTGTGAGTGGAAATTGTCCATTCGGCCACTTAATAATGTATAGTATTCCTCTATTTTCCTGAAATGTTTATTACAACTTACTTTTTTAATTTTTTTACAAGTACTTTTTTATTTTTAAAACGAAAAACTAAAAAAAGCATTCAAGTTTCGCGAGGGAGGCGTTGGGGAAGATCGCCATAAACTTCAAGCATATTTTTCTTTTAGTTAGTTTGCGCGAAATTTTTTTTGCATCGCCAATAGAGACCATATTTGAATTTTGATTTGAAATAATTATCATGTACATACCTACGCTCAAAATTTCAAAATAAAGTCAAAACTTCACTTTTTCTCGTTAAAAAGTTTTAAAGTTACTTTTTTCACTTTAACTTTAATCTGTTACTTTTTCAGAAAAGTAACTTTTAACTTTAACTAGTTTATTTTTACAGAGATTAACTTTAACTTTAATTAATAAATTTGTTTTGGTAACTTTCCCAACTATGCCAATTCGCCGATCAATCTCCAAAATGACCCGGATTACGTGATTTGATCTTTCATGACTGACCCGTCACTACCACCCTATGCTAGATAGTTGAATCTAATTGGTACTTGGATAGATTCCTTATGGACATCCGTGACGCTGGTAACCCAGCCCCTAAATAGAGTGTTTCATCTAATTGGCACTTGGTAAGCTTACCATTTGACCACCAAGATGCTTATAGCACTACCTACCCCCTTCTAATCACTAATTTCTACTAGAAGTAGTTAAGAATGGCGTATGAAACTCAACAATCATGTTCCATCACCTCGTTTCAGTGAATGGCTGCAGGAGTTTCTGGAGCGCGGGGGTCTGGAGGCTCTGCTGGAGTCCCTGGAGGAGCTCTCCCCGAAGAGGAAGCCTGCCAAGGAGTTTCCGGATGGTGGGGGGAGACGGAGGCGCCGTAGGAGGGGAGGGGCGCGCAAGAGGGTGATTGTTGTGGAGGGGGAGGAGGATGGGGTGGGGGGAGGAGGAGCAGGGGGAGGAGGAAGTGGCAAGGGGGGTTATGGTATGGCCGAGGCACTTTCGCAGGTCAAGTGCGTCGCTTGCCTCCGGCACATAATCAATTCCCGCGCTGGTCTCAGGACCATAATCGACCATCCGGAGCATGTGCAGCAATTAGCCATTGGTGAGACACAATGCCTTCATGAATGGACATGGTTTATAATTTCTAACCATCTCTGTGTAAAGTGTAATATTCCAAAAAAATGTTTGAGCGAAAAATCACTTCACCTGGAATTTGATGAATTTGGCCTCATTTTAAAGAAAAAACTTTCATCTTTCCAATGATATCAAAATATCAACCTCTTACCGAACTACTTTTCGAGCAATTTGCCTGAAAAGGTAAACTGTTTTACATGAGATAGATTACGGCTATGCGCTCTAGAGGGAGAATAATTTAAAAATTAGGAACTTCTAGCACCAAGATTTCGTCAAAATACTAACGGTGTATAGATTGCATGTTTTCTCAACTATTTATAAAAAATAATCTATTACTCACCACAGTAATTTTTACAGAATCGCAAAAAAATCTGCTGTTTTGAAAGGTTTTCAGCAAATGGCGGGAAAAAATGAGTCAAGTTAGAGACTTATGTAGCTTTATTTATTTAATTACTGAGAATTTTGGTCAAACATAACTAGGTCCTTGCGCCATTAATACTACAATATTTATTTCATACTTCTTAGGGACGTTGAAATTTAAAAAAATAAAATTTGAATATGGTCTCCATTATGACTAGGGAACTATGTTGCTCAAACCACCTTAAGTCCCAAATACGTATAAATAAATATGTATAACACTCTGTCAAGTGTCGTATTTTGTACAAACCCATCCGCCTATTGCATCACCTAAATTTGGTAAGGTTAGTAAACTGGTAAATTTATGAGTCGGCGCCCCCTAAACATTTTCTGCCCCCCTCCTAGACACAAAACCTGGCTATGCCACTGGGTTCAAGTCCCATCTGGTTCGGCTTTCGCATACCCAGGGCATGAGTGCTTCTGTCAAGCTCTGGTGGTTCGGGCCCTGAGAAACCTGAAACGCAAGCCAATGGCTTTATTGGGATCGCAGGAGCATAAGGACCACCAGAATCGTACGATAGAGAAAAGAAATTGGTTTCACTTGATCAATGATTAATGAATAGAATTTGACGTAAAAGTTGATGGTGAGAAACTGGCTAAATAGGTAAATATTCAATAACTTGATATTCTCCCATTTCCTTCCAGAGTTAGCTTTCCCTCCTGAACACTCTTGCCTCTATATTTCATCTACATCTACAAAATACCCTGCAAGCCACCTCATGGGTGTGTGGCAGGGGGTGAGTAGTCACCAACATGCATTACACTATACCCTAGAGTTAGTGTAACTACGACTAATTATGCATTAGCATAAATCGCTAATACTTGTCACGAGGCGAAGCCTCACAAGCATGCACTACTACACTACATATGTCATCACAATGGAGAGGGACCTTCAATATACATGCATTCTACAACTACACAGATGTACAGAGACTCAAGACCCATGTAGAAAACATGCTAGGCGTGCTGTTAGTATATTTCCTCTTTACTCCTTCTATCTTTGGCAAACACTTGGTCACACTTGTTCAATTATTTCACCCTTCGCCCATTCAATATTCATACAATCGTTCTACCCATTATTCTCATCAAAAACCATGTTGGCCTTTGACTCAATCACCCTCAATTCCATTCTCTCTGTTGCTTCACGTAAGTTACCGCTAGAGCCTTTGTAATACCTTTGTATTCTTAGACAGCAGCACAAAATCACCAACGCACAGTAAAACTTAAACTTATAAATCTCCAAATGTTTCTCTGACATACATGCAGTTCTCACACATTTATATATTAAAACACTGGACAACTGTTGTGTATATGTTTTGTTTGGAAAGGGAAGATGTTGTATATGTAAAACAAAATAAAGGCAGTTGCGCCAGTTGCGTCGTGACTCTTGAATATCTGGGTGCTCCTGCCGTCATCTCTCTTGAATCAGCTGTCCGTCTGGATGGCGACTGGAGTTCTCTGCCGCCTCCTCTACGCGTTGAGCGTTGGCTCCAAACTCGCTGCCTGGCACCCAGCAAGTCCACTTCAATGGGAACGGTTGACCCTTGCTTGGATTGACTGAGATTGTCGTCACGCCATCTCTTTGGCTCTACAGATACAGGGTGTTTCAAAAAGGACTTTACAACTTTGAAAATTCATATAAAATTATTCCAAAAAGGTACAGAGCTCGTTTTAGTGTTGTTTTAAAGGGAAACACATAAAGTTTTGACTCGCGTAGTCCGCTAGTGCCTAATCACGCCGCATAAGCCGCACAAGCGCTGGCGGCAGTTACGTTAAAGATGGCTGCCTTCACTGGACCCGAGCGTCTGAAGCGAGCGAGCTTCTGGGAAGAAATTGACTACCAATGAGATGTCTGCAGGATAACCAACGGAAGCCACATAAAACAGTAAAAAACTTGAAGTGTTTTCCTTTAAAACAACACCAATACCAGCTCTGTACCTTGTTTTATCAAATTTTTATGAATTTTCAAAGTTGTAAAGTCCTTTTTGAAACACCCTGAACTTAAAGCCATAGTAGAGTCTAAATTTTCAGTTTTTTACAGAAGTTCCCTCGCATTGGCGTCTCTGATTCCGCTCACAAATACGTCTTTTACTAGGCTGTCTCTAATGTTTCCAAGATCACACGACTGGCTGAGATTTTTTAGCATCGCCATGTATTGTTCGTATGCCTCACTGTCAGCTTGCTTTCGATTCAAAAAGACGTATCGTTCGCAAGTTACATTAACTGTCGGAACAAAGTAATCATCAAATCTTTTGATGACTACGGAAAGTTTCTTACTTTCACCTTTCGAGAGATTAAAAGAGTTAAAAAACTCTAATCCCTCGTCTTTCAAGGTGACGTTACGAATTGTTACGAATAAATTGTTTTACGTCCAGTTTTATTTCAAAGCAGTCACTCCAAGCCCCATTCACTCTCACACAATTGCCTTACTGTTATCATTCATTGTCTTTGTAACATTCAATGACTGCCTATTCACTCCATAATCCATCAAAATCCATCCACTACTTATTTCTATTTACCCTCATATATGACTTCTCTGGATCCAGAAATTCACTACGTACATATATACTTTCTTTCCTTCCGTGTATACCTGTATATTTTTCTAGTACATGCTGAAGTGTCAAGTCAAAAAGTATCTGTGATATTAATTTAAAGATATAGTTATGTTATTTTTCATTTACTTATTTTGAATGCATAGCATTAAGTAGGTACCTAAATTTTTATGAAAATTGAATGTATAGATTTCAGGTTTTTTTAACTACATTATGCTATTTTTTGCAATTTTTCGTCTAGGCTTGACCTCAAACAACACCACCGTGAAAATGAATGTCTTGGAGGTTCTTTGTGCCGTGTGTTTATACTCATCCAAAGGACTGTCTCTAGTTCTAGATGCATTGAGCTATTTGAGGGTAGGTATGCCATGGAAATTGAATTTGCAATAAAGATTGTCTTAGAATATAATTTCAAGCCATATGTGGTGTATAGCTTGAGGCAATAATTTATTTTCACAGAATTTAATTCTATTTTAAACAGGCTTCTACAGAAAGCAGAAACCGATTTGGAATCGTGGTTGATGCATGTGATAACAGCGAAACTGTGGCTTGTACTGTTCTAGCCTTCATTAATTGCTTACTGGCTGTTACTGAAGTACTGCATAGAAGAGTTGCACTGCGAAATGAAATCCTATGTAAGGTTGATTGCTTGATTTTGTTGCTGATTTTCATTGTTTTTTTTTCTATCTTCAATATCCCTTTCTGCTGTTGCAACAATTGATTCTACCCAAGTTAATATTTCTCTAAAACTGTGTTTACAAAATAACTTCCGTTTGGTTTTGAAAGTCAGCTTCATTTGAAACTAGAATGGTGGCCGTGTCATCGTTGACTCATCTTGTAATATTTCCTCTCCTCTTGTCAATTAAATTTCTCATTTGTAGCGCTATAATTTCATGACTTAATGCCATTTATTCCCTCATTTCATCTATATATTGAAAAATAATGACATTTGAAGCAAGTGAATATTTCATGAAAAATCCATTGTAATCTATTTTGCAGCCGCTGGACTTCCAAGTATCCTATCAAGGATGCGTGAAAACTCCTCATCTAATATTTTGGTACAGCTGGAAGCATTTGACAACAGCTGGCATGCGGATGCAGAACTGCTTCCAACTGCTGCAGCGTTTCGGGAGGTGATCAACAATGAAAGCAAACTCCGCCCTCCCCATGAACTCTTTCAGCTGATTTTTGAAAAGGTTAGTCGGCCTCGGTGGTGGTGCTGCCGTTTCGAAGGTCATGGGTTCGAATCCTGCCTGGGTGGAAATTTCACCACTCAGGGCATGTTATGTAAAGCGAGTTAATTGTAAGAGAGGTCTGAGAAGACAGTATTCCCTGGCCCATAGAACTCACCAGCCCGTAAAGATGCTCTGTGATTTTTCCAGTTAGATTTTGGAAGAGAAAATTAATAATCAACATATTTTGGCATTGGCAGTACATAAAAGGATTAAAATTGGATTCTTAATTTCAAAAAATGAATGAATGAATGGTTTATTGATGCTCTGGGAAACTCATATTAGCAAAAAAGAAAATATAAGTACAGAAAACATTCTGCTCAAAATACAATAATTATGAAACAAGCATAGCATAAACACAAGAGCAATTGAAAACAAAGGTTCTAACAGAAATCAAATTAATCAACGCAAAGATTCTTACATTTCAAAACAACAGTGCTACTGTATTAAGTATTCGTACAATTTCCTCTTAAAAGATTCCGGAGTGGAGGAGCATTTTATTGAGGGGGGCAATGAATTCCAAAACTTGGATGCTATAATCGGGAAGGAATTTAGGTATTGGTTGGTACGGGCTTGGGGTATGTGGAGAAGGTTTAGGTTTGCCTGAGTTCTTCTGACGGAAACAGCAGTTCTGAGGGTGAATAGGTTGTAGAGGTATTCAGGCATATGGGTATGAAAGAGGGAGAACAGAAAACACCCCAGGAAGTAGTTCCTTCGGGAGCCAAGAGGCAGCCACTTCAAGGCAGCGAAGTAATCAGAAACATGGTCATCTCTGCGAAGATCGAATATAAATATAATGCAGCTGTTAATTAATCGCTGGATACGTATATCGAGAACATTTGTTAAATCGATATACACTAGTATACAATAATCTATAATTGGAAAAATCAATGAGGTTACAAGTGAAATTCTTGTGTGAACAGGTAAATTTTTCTTTTGAAGCTTTAGTAAATAGAGAATTTCATTTCAAATGTCATCTGTTGTCTGCTGCTGAAAAAAATTTCATCTGCTGAAAAAAATGTCATTTGTTGGAAAGCTACTTTTTTGTAGAATCTCAGAAACAAATGAATGATGGAGAGGACAACTTAAGCTCACTGTCGCAACATGTAGCGCTACCCTCGACCCATAAATTGCTGACCAGTTTTAGAATGTACTTTTGAGTTTAAAAAAAGTGCATCTTAGGGGTTGGAAAATACAGTACTTTACTCATCATAGATATCATTTCATTTTTTGCTCAATATTCTCTCCCTGTTGTTAAATCTCCTTGCATTCACCGAGGGGAATGTTTGAGTCTCAACTTGAATAATAACTCCTGCCAATGTCCATCAAAATATTTTTATATTTATTCAAGTGTGATAGATATTTAAATTGAAAGATTAGTGACCCTCCTGCTTTGTCGTATTCTAGGTTCAAGATACCCATCAGTGGTTTCTATTTCACATGGCATTGGAAAACCTTTGCAAGGTTGACTTTTGCAGTGAAATTGGGGATCGAATGTGGGAGATTGTTGAGGAGGTCACTGCACAAGCAACGGAGGGGAAATTCTCTCCCATCGTGGCTCGCATCGTGGGAAATAACTTAACAGCATTAAATGGTAAGTTGTGAAAGTATGCACTGCTGGATAAGTAATGCGCATGAAGAATTATTCTGCAATAATTATCATTCTGATTCATTATTGTTTAAAAATTTATAAGTACACATGTACATGTAAGAATGTAAGCTGGTGGCGTTGCTCTATGACCCTTTGAATAGGGATTGGAATATCAATTTCGATTTTAATCGAAAATCGATTATCACACTCCGATTTTCGATTTAATCGAAGTCGACTTTTTGTTTTGAAAAACCGATCTAAATCGATTCTATCCGATCGATTTTCGATTTTTAGCTTGCTACAGCGTTTGAATTTTGCCAATCGAGCTGCGCCAGTTCGTAAACCGCCCTCCAGTCGACCGCAAGTCCAACTCAAATCCACTACAAGCTTGGAAGGAGATTAAGGGAGAATATCCCCACGTATACAAACTAGCCAGCAGGATTTTATATATAGTTGCCTCTACCGTGCCGTGTGAGCGACTATTTTCTCACGCCGGGTTAATTGCAACTCAGGTACAAAATCGATTATCCGGAGAACATTTAAATATGTTAGTTTTCTTAAGGTCCATCCCTGAGGAACACTGGTTCCACGGCTTTGCAAACAAGAAATAAATAAAATTCTGTTTTTCATTTTGTGGTATGCCCATTTTTTCAATATACAATTCTTATTGCTACTAAACTATACCTATAGTAATTTGCTTTTTATATTACCTATATGTTTATAAGTATCTGTTATGGGTTAGTACTTTCCTGCATATCTTATTAATATCTTTAAAATAGTATATTGTATTAATAAATTTAACTGTATTCGGTTCTTATCCCTAGTGCTTCCATAAACCCATATTTTGCATTTTGTTACAACAGCACATCCGTATTTCAGCAGACAATTATTTACTATTTATAAATATCGATTTCGATTTTTCAATTATTTTGGGCAAAAATTCGAATTTATAGAAAATCGATTTTAAAAACCAAAATCGAAAGTCGATTAATCGAAAATCGATTCTGGATTTAAATTTCCAATCCCTACCTTGGAAATTCACCTTCTTTTTATTATCTATGGCTTCCGATTATCTGTTTTTCTCCTCCCTATTGTCTCTTCGGTTGGATTAATAATTCCTTCCTTGGTCTCTTGCCATCTCTCTTTGATTAATCCTGAATCGTTTCCATCCTCGACAGCTAGGTCTAGCATACTTTGATAGGCTTTATGGTGTTCTGTTCCCCTCAGTCTTTCAACCTGCCAGTGATTCTTCTTTGGACTCTTCAGTTTTTTCACCCTTTTGCGCTGGAGTCTTACGTTGGAAAAATCTTCTCCTCTCATAAGGGGTGCTAAAGTTTCTTCGCACTCCATGTTACAGGGCGGTGACGAATAGCTCTGGTATGTGTTTCCTCAACTTGGGACCTCACTTAAGGTGGTTCCACCGTAAGATGACTTAATTGTCATTTTATTCATATTCTGTCTACTTGTAGAAAAAGTTGTCCTCTGTCTGATATGAACAACAAAATAATACCTTTCCACGCTATTGTATTCTATAATTGAACTTGAAATTACATGGTGTCCAATGGGGGAATGAGAGAAACACGGGGAAAAATAGTATTTTTCCATAAAATACAAATGCCATTTTCGTGGAAAACTGTCTTTAAGAAGGAAATAATCCAGAGAAATGGAAGAAAAATAAAATACAGGAATCTTACCACCTTTTTTTTCTAGTTATTGAAGAATTAATGCCGTAATTGAAGTCAAAATGCGGTAATTCGTAGGAAATGGCGCTGCAGTCGGCTCCTATGGCTGGAAAAAAGCGCATATTTAAAATACATTCGTGGAATAATCTGTATGTGTTGTACCTTACTTTTGGGTTTCTATAAGTAACGCATTGCAAATCATAGAGTGATTCAATAATCACATTTCAACTACAAAGTCATAACATGAGATTCTGTATTTTTGCCATGGAGTCTACGTCATAGACTCCCTTGGTTTAAGCTTACCGAAGTCTGTAAATAAAGATGTCATCAGATGAAATGGTGTTCAACTTATCTCCCAACACTCACGACGCGAAATGACGGCGAAAAGATTACGTATTATAGAAAGATAAAAAATAATAATTTTATTTCGTCCTCGAGTGATTTTTTGCGGATCAAAACTCAAAAGCACAAATCATCAAAGTGAAAAGAGACTTAGGAATGAGTTGGTGATTCGTTCACGTACTTCAATGAGCGATGAATCATCGCTGAGACCTGGATAGGCGAATTGCCGTCATTGAAAGCAAAGGCATTTCCTGGCGGGGGAGGAGGTTAATCGTCGTCCTCGCAAACTAAAGGATTGATATATGTAGATAACCGTTAACGGCGGGCATATTTTCTTCGGTATCATTCTTCACGACCTCCACATTATTACTCCACCTGAAAACAAAATCTTGCTCTTTAGAATTGAAAGCTTAGTAAATCGCGAACTGACGGCGATATGGAAACTATGCCGAATCACGACCCATTCGTCGTCAATCAATTACCCTGAGCCCCCTGAATCACTGCTATGTGTTCGCGCGACTTGGGCTTCCGCGGGTGTTTTATATTTGCTTTGCTTTCTTTAGTAATATAACTGTTTGAAAATGTCAAATTCTTCAAAAAATAGAAAGCACGTCGTGTTAGACATTTCGTAGAAGCTGAAGATTATTGAAAGGGCATCCAAGAGAGACCCAGTGGCTAATATAGCAGCGGGCTCTGGTGTTGGCATCTACACAGTGCGCGATATAATGTCAAACCAAGCCAAGTTATTAGACTATGCTTCAAAATCGGAAGAATTCATTGGTAAGCAGTCGCCACTGCAAGCATAGAGGAGGTAAGCATCATCTTCTGTTCGGGCATTGGGGTGGTCGGTGACCTTGCTTCGTTTTCTTCGAGACAGGGATGAGTGAGCAGGGAGATAGGGGACTCAGGAACTCCCGAGGGGCGGCCATAAATCGCTTCAGACCAGACACGTGATGAGTTGGCTTGGGGTGGAGGGATCAGAGACAAGCAGGCGGTCGGAAAACCTTGGTGACTCCAGCCCATTGTGTGTTTATTGCCCATGCCCGTGTTCGCGCCCGCCCGAGAGTGGCGTAGACCCCCGTGCGTGCCTGTTGGCGTGGTCAGGTCACCCGTCCTCCAGCCGGGCGGCGCCCGCCTCGCGCGCTGAACTTGCGAGAGATGGGAAGGGGTATCCTTCGGAAAAAGGTCCGCGTAGTTGGTCTCAGGAAAACAATGATTTCTGCTAGAAGACCGTCGCTCGTCCACCCACTGAAGGATCGGCTTCAGAAGAGCGGTGCGCGCCCCATCCCCTTTTGCCCTTTCCACCGCTTGGAAGGGGGAGAGGGAATTATCGAAGTATGTACGTACAGTCCTGTTCATTAAAAAATTACCACCTCGGAGCCCTGTTCAAAAAAAAGTTACCACCTCGGAGCCGAAAAAGTTCTAAGTCCGCACTTTAGGGAAATGTCTCAACACTGCGCCCCACCCCTCACCCTGAGGGGGGGGGGGGGGGGCGTGAACGAGAACCCCTCCTCCCCGTAGTCGGGCAAGTAGAAAGGCCGACGGAAGGAAGATTTTGGCCCGCGAAAGGATATTTTGTGAGGGGCGGGGTAGGGTTCGGGCTTCCGTTTGCTTTATGAGAGGGCGAACCGACCGCACAAAGACCTCTCGCAGTCGACGACTGATACATGACGGAAAGCCCAACATATCCCCACGGCTCGTTTCGTTCTTTTTAAATACTTTTTTCTTACGCGAATTTATCAGCGTTAAAAATGACTGACGTTTTGACGTATTTTCGTTGTAAGTCATTCATTGTGGTGCCGACATTCCTATTATTATTATTTGTTGAGTTTGTGCTTCTTCAAACCTCTCAATTATTGTGTTTAGCCTTCACCCTATTATTCAGGATCTTTGCATAGAGGCAACACCCTGACGACTCCATCCATTTTTTCTGGGCGGGCAATAAACTGTACAGCTGTTGAGGATGGTTGAGTTAAATCAGTCTAAGCAAGTATAAGCGAGAGAGAGGAAATATAATTCTAAGTATATGCAAGAGGGAGGAAAATTTAGGTTGTCGTTACACTCACATATGTATGAAATATCGATTAGAATGTCGAAGTAGAATGTTTTCTTTGGAAAACGATGAAGGCACGACAGTCTTTATGCAACGAAAATGGTATTATGAATACCACAGAAGACTATTTAAGGAAGTGGAATAGCATATTTTCCCTTCTTTAATCAGGTAGACCGAGGAGTAAACTGTGGGATGTGGGGGAACCCCCGCCCTCACGAAACTCGGGTGAAAAGACCTACCGACCACGGGACCTCTCCTTCTCTCCCACTCCCAGCAGTATACAATGTCGCCGCCTCATTCCATCCAAATTCCTTCGCAGGTCTCGCTGGGAAGTCCACCCTTTCCGACAAGCTGAGGAGGTGGAAGGGGCTTTCTTTCACTTCTGAGCATTTATTGCCCACCCGGTGTTTAAGTTGGCGAGTGTGCGAATCCAGCACAGCCAGTTGTTAGTCCACGATAGATTTACGCTCGAAATTGATCAAAACAAGCATTGAAAAACAAATTGGTCGATTTCACCAAACGCATAGGAAGAGTGCGAAAATTCATTTTTAAATCCGCACGTCCCTCCTCTTCCTTGCTTTTATATGAAAAGATTCGCAAAATAAATGTGGAAGTCCAACGACCTACCCGCGAAACTGGGACACGTATGATCATTTCGTATCTGCCACAGCTCTTCCCATTGCGGAGTTGGAGGAACGATGATAATTCCACATGCCATTTTGCCATCAATCGGTATTGCCATATCGAGTTACAGGGGGCATAATGAACTTAGTGAGGCTAGGTAGTAACATAGTGAAAATGTGAATACCTTTTCCCTACCTTTCCCTCGTTTCACCTTTTTTAATTCTTTACGTTTCCAAACTATACTACGCCAGGTTTATTTCCTTACCATTCTAAACTATTTCAAACCTTTGGAAACATAGTATTTCTATAATACGTTTCGTGATAGTTTCAATTTTTTATTTACAGAGAAAGTATGTATTATATGAAATGCAATTGACCGTATTCGTAATGGTTCCGCTGCGATGATTCGGCGTGTTTGAATGCGCTTTTGTTTCATTGCGGTTAATTAAGAAGAGTCACTTGTATAGTCATTGTAAAAAAAATAATAAAGACTATTTGCTACTTTTTTCAAATGCGATGTAAATAACACATAGTCCGACTGAGAAAAGCGCAAGAGTTGATATTTGAAGGGTGTCCTGGGAAATCATTTTGATAAAATAGTCTCTGCCTCTCGACACAAGTTCAATAAAAATTATGGAGAATTAGGTTGCAGTGTAATATACGCCGGTGAGTCGTAGTGGTGCCAAGCTGTTGTGAACGAGGGATATTTACCCCACTGAAATTCGCAGATATTTCCCTCTTTCTTCCTCACTCATAAGCAAACTGAAGCCTAAAACGACCAGATTGAATGGAAGGGGCGATCAGCATAAACACCACTTCTTCCTTCCTTCGGCCTCCAGCCGAAAAAGAAGCCGCAGGCCCCTTTCAGGTCACTTTTTAGAGGGGTACAGCTTTCCTCAAGCCAGGATGGAGGGGAGGGTTGTTTCGTTTGGAATATTTATTGCCCGCCCAGAAAAGAATGGATGGGGTCGTCAGGGTCTTGCCTCTTTGCAAAGATCCTGGATAATTGAGTGAAAGCTGAACTCACTAATTGAGAGGAATGAAGAAGCATTAGAGATTTTAAGGTGAATTCATAAGAGTCACTTGCAGATTCAAGTTAAAAAAACAAAAACGAGAGAAAACATGCGATGCAAACTCCAGTAGCTAATGCCACGTTTTTCAAATGCGATGTAAGCAACACATAGTCCGACTGTCAAAAGCGCAAGGGTCGATAATTGAAGGGTGTCCTGGGTAATCATTTTGATAAGTCTCTGCCTCTCGATACAAGATCATTAGGAATTATGGAGCATTCGGTCATTAGGTCGCAGTGTAATAAAAGCCGGTGAGACGTAGTGGTGCCAAGTTTCGACATTGCATGGCAATAAGATGTGTCTGTCCGGCAACCAGTAAATTTATTCCCCAGTAATTTCTACCTCAATACAAAAACTGAGCGCAGGCATAATTCAAAGATTTAGTTGTTCGAAATTGGTGTCCAAAGCATTCGATAAGCATTAAGCTATTTTAATCATTATTTGAAGTAAATAAATCTCCTAAGTGAAAGTTTCATTACTATTCGCAGGGAAAAATATCTAATTAAATATCGAAGACGCGTAGTCGCATTATTCCAAACGCGACAAAGGAATAAGAACTGGATATGAAAGAAAAATTCATTGCTTTTTATTGAGACCATTAAGAGGATATTCCTAGCGCATTTATACATCGCCGCTAGAAACATTTTGCCCGTAATTTTCGCGAGAATGGGATGTATTACAATTCGAGCCTGACATCGTCAGCTACAGTACTGCAGAATCAAGGGATCTGGTTTCGAATCCTAGTCCAGACAATTGATTATTCTCATTAGAAATTTGACATATTCGTGAAGTAAATTGCGTCATCAAATGCCACTGATGCCGCATATATACATGCACCAGGCGAGATTGAAGAAGCACTTAAATGCACTATCTAAAATGTTAAACAAACTCAACAAATAATAATAATAGGAATGTAGGCACCACAATGAAATACATATAACGAAAATACATCAACACTTCAATCATTTTTGACGCTAATAATTTCGCGTAAGAAAAAAGTATGTTAAAAAACGAAACGAGCCGTAGCTTGCTGGGCCGTGTTAGGATTTCCTTCATGTAGCAGTTGTCAACTGCGAGAGATCTTTGAGCGACCGAACCAAGCCATTGCCCTTTCATTCTCGCCCAGTCATAAAGCAAACGGAAGCCCGGACCCTACCCCTCCCCTCACAAAATATCCTTTCGCGGGCCAAAATCTTCCTTCCGTCGGCCTTTCTACTTGCCCGACTACGGGGAGGAGGGGTTCTCGTTCTCGCCCCCCCCCCTCACGGAGGGGGGGGGGGCGCAGTGTTGACACATATCCCCAAAGTGCGGACTTAGAACTTTTTCGGCTCCGAGGTGGTAACTTTTTTTTGAACAGGGCTCCGAGGTGGTAATTTTTTAATGAACAGGACTGTACATAACGTATGAAGTATGTATGTACAGTTCTGTTAAAAAAAATCTTACCACCGAAAATTTCTAAGTCCCCAGTTTTTGATGATTTGGCATCGTGGCTGAACCACGCCCCCCTGTGACGGAGAATAACAAACTTTCCAAGCGGAACAAGAGCCCTCCCTCCTCGTAGCTGGGGGAGTTGAACCATCCACGGAAGGAAAATTTTGACCTGGGAAAAGGATTATTTCCGAGGGGAGGGGTAAGGTTTCTTTTCTTGTGATGTGTGAGTAAGAAGAAAAGGGAGATGTGCGGGGGAGCAATAAACTCTCCGAGTGAACGGCGCACAGTGGGCTGAAATCAAAAAAAGCTGGCCAAAAATGATTTTTTTCACTTTTTATTTCGAATAAGGAAATAAAATATAATGATTGTATACAATTCAAACTACAACACCTTAAAACCATTTCAGCTTTAAGTGCTTTATAATGTTTTCAGACATCTTTGAAGTTTAGGAAAAATGGCCACAAATTTCAGATCCCTTTTTTTCCCAAATATTCTAAAATACTTCTTGCTCTTTATGCGTTTTGTAGTCACATATAAATTTTTTAAACACATTATATGAAAGTATGCAGTTTATATAAGAGGATGATGGATACATTTGTAAAATTGTATATTGTTTGTATAACTTTTTATTTAACATAAAAATGCACTGTTTTTCACGTGTTTTTCGCATAAAGTGGAGAAAAACATTATGTTATCCCCATTTATCCCCGGAAATGTTTATACCAAAATAAAGAGTGAAGTCTCTTCTACCGTCTGAGAAAAAAAAATCCTGCCCCAACTTGCCTCCCGTCCAATACAGGCCACTTGAGTGTTTAACCAAGAGGCCGCCGTCCGGCGCGGAGTTGAGATGCGGAAATTTCGGATTTGGTTGTACGTAATGTGAACTAGAATAAAACTTAACAACAAACTGATTTTTTTCATATTCAGCCGCAGTGAAGTCTATTTAATATTCTACATTCAACTTTTTTCTTATAAGCACTTTACAACCATTGCCTAGAATGATTTAAGGTTCATCGCCCCGTCGCGGCGCGCCGGATCATCGGTTGCAGGCTGAACCGCGAGTTAACGACTGCTGAGGAATATTTTCACTCTCTCGGGAAACCCAAATTGCCAACTACATATTCACAAATGCATATTTTGGTTTGCGAACATTCAACAGATCTCTGACCTTCAGCCCATTGAAAATAGGAAAGGTTGAGTGGTGGACGCGGACGCGGTCACAACCCGACCGACCGTCATAATCCTTTTTGTGCCCGCAAACCCCCAACCTTTTGTCAAAGGTATATCTCACCAGTATTGTTCAATGTCTCCTTAACGACTGAGTGCCGGTTACTGAGATGTTTTACACTTTGTTGTGCATTTATATAAATGCCGTTTATTGCTTTACTACACCGTCGCGTATGAAGCTGTTAATACGCCAAGAATGGCCGCTTCTCTTGGACACGTGCATGTTCGAGTTCCATGAAATAGCTATAGTGGGTTTTTCAGAAAATACAGTCCCCATTGGCTCAAAACATATCTATCTTTCGCGATCTTCCGGAGCGGTTCAGTCATATATCGCTTGTGATTGTAGAAGGATCTTCGCGCTTGTTTCCAAAGTAACAAGAAAACGGAGTTTTCTGAAGTTCAACCACCAGCAGTGTGAAAGTAGACGCGCATACGCGCAGACCAAAGGGAGGACATCAGGGATTGATAATAAATATTCTCTCCAGGACAAGATACGCACGTTATAAGACAGTGTCGATTAATCAACATTACATTCTATTCTAATTACATTTGCTGTTGCCGTTTTTTAGATTCATTCCGTCCGGGAAACTATAAATGGACCCCACGAAAGTGACACGAAAAAAAAATTCATCGAGTGATTCTCAATGGAATGGGAAAGTCATTAGAGTAAAAAAAAAACTATTTGCCTTGCAATATCTACGTGATAAATTTAACATAGAAGAAAATTCAGATGTAGAGGAAATGTTGGCAGAGGTGATGGTCAGAATTTATTTTAATAACTACTTCCTTAAATGGGAAGAATGTAAGAGGACTAACGAGAGGTTTGAAACAAAATTTCGGAATTGGCTAGAGGATATTATATTTCCAATGGATAGAAATAATATCTTCCTGGAACATCCGTCACAGGTTAGTACCAGTTATTAGATACCACGTTTCGATTGAATTAATTTTTATAGGTCTATTTTAATACAACTGCCAACTAGTTTTAGGTTCCTCTAAGTATAGAAGTAAGGGAAGACCGAAAAAAGATTTTGAGAGATCTAGTACTAGATCTAAAAGAAGGAAAGTTTTGGATTTAAGAGAGAAAGCGTCAGCATCGGAGCTATTGCTTGCAACATCAATGACATTGCGCACCGAAGGGGATAGTGCGGCAGCAAAGATCATTTTGGAAGTGACTAAAACCACCCCCAAAAGAGGAAAGCGGATGCTGACAAAGTGGAGGTCAACAGCGAAGTTCGATGTAGGTACTTATTGTTAGTATAATCTATTCTTATAATGCCCCATTTATTATTTCTCTATATCTATAATTAGCCACATTTTCACCTGAATTCTGTGATATCTCTTAGACCAAAGCTACCAATGGGAACAAAGATGCATTAGAAAAGAGGAAAATAGAAATCCAAGAGGCATTCAGGAAAATAATGGGACTTTTAATAGACATACCAAAGCCTGGTCAAGGAACAACTAATGATGGAAACACTGCTCGACGCTTTTTTTCCAGTCCTAAGCTTTTGTCGGAGATTTGCGGTATGTTAAAAATCTATTGCTTTAAGAATATTTCCAAAATTGAATTTCTATGATCAGGATATTACTTATAGATTACCAAATAATTAAAACGTATTTCTGTTCCAATTCTAGGTATTGATTAAGAATTTATTGTAAGATTTTCCACAATTTTGAAAGCCTTATCATCTGGGCTTCAAATAAATCATACCGCGTTCTCTGACTACTGCTCTAGCACTGCTTCTCATTATGTAAAGTTGTACCCATGGTATCGTATGCCTCCTACTGTCCACAAAGTGCTCCTTTATGGAGCGTCTATTGCAAAGGCGGCAGTGCTCCCGATAGGCCAGCTATCAGTGGAAGCCCTAGAATCGAGGCACAAGGACCAGCAAAGATACCTGGTGCATCAGACGCAAAAAATTTCGCGATCTGCTGAATTCGATGATCTTTTTCGAAGGCTTCTTCTTATTTCCGATTCGCTGATTTCAGCATATGATGTTCCAAAAAAAATAAAAAAGAAATACCAAAAGAAGCTCGGGACCTCCTTCTGAATGAAATGCCCACCAGTTCCGATGAGGATAGTGACGAGTCGGATAACTAATATTTTTTGTGCATTCATACCCATCATTTATAATTATTTTTTGTTATTAACTTTAAATTTTACGTATTCAACAATTAAATTTATTGTTTTTAAACTCATCCTGCTTTTGAATCACTACCCTTTAAGTTAAATTAGCTTTTGATACCCTAACGGTTGAAAGAATCGATTTTCAGATTTTGCCGTCTCCGCCATTTTGTTTAAAACTAGGTTTTCGTATGATCAATTGGCTCAATATTTCGGAGTCTATATTAGGAGCCTATAAATATTCAACTGTGAAGAAATCATAGTTCTAGTTTTAAAAATGTGGAAGATATGATTTTTGGCCAGCTTTTTCTGATTTCAGCCCACTGTGCGGCGGCCCTCCTTCCGAACTCGCTTGCCGAGAGGGAACCTCCACCCGAATGACGATTTTGACCTGCTAAGGGATTTCTGAGGAGATGGGTTGGATTTCGGACTCCCGTTTGGTTAGGCGTGAGCGAAAATGAGTAGATGAACGATCGGTGTGTCGGCCAAAGTCACCAGATATCTCTCGTAATAGAAAGCTACCATGTAGAAGCCAGGACTCAAATATCCATTGAAAGTCTTTATCAGAGTACGGGGAATAATTCCGCTGCAAATGACATATCTTCCATTATTTTTCCTCCAGAAAAGGCTATTACCGCGAATCGTCGCTCGAAGAGATCGAATCGTGTCCCCGGAGCTCCTTTAGTTTTCAATAAGTATTTTTCATTTATACGCGTATTCATTGACGTAGAAACTTGTCAAAAGTTTGACGTATTTTCGCAATCGCTGTCTGGAATTATATGGCTGCGCTTCTTTGGTTTGAATTTTTTCCATCGATAATAAATAAGAATCAGTATGCATGTCAATTTTCTTAGGATGCAAATAGACCAATGCCATTTAATTATAATGCTGGAATGCCGTGGAAACCAGCTAGGAAATAAGCTCAAAGCCTGCCTTCATTCAACTATTACTAACTGAATAAAAATGGATGGTTGCTACGCACTGACGAATCGTCATACGGATTCAGCATTTACTTGATTGGTCTGCGGCAGTTTTACCCACCTTTTTATATCAACTAACCACTTTCTGCAGTAAAAAGGTCACGACTTAAAAAAATAAATAAAGGAAACGTCCTAAACGTTAAAGTCGCCCGAACCGCCGTCCCATATCCAACCGCCGTCAACCAGCATCAGCTGAAAAGACATAGGAAGATGCGTACGCGCGCAGTGAAATGTGCCAGCCTGCCTTCACAATACCCCATTTCCTTATAGCATACGTAATTTTTATAGAACAATACATTGAATAATCACAACTAACAGCATGAAATAAGTTAAAAAAGGATGGCAAAAAATGCGTCAAATAATGAATACTAACACTGCCTGAGTAAATTTCCCCAAACTTAATTCCAGAAACAGTAAATGATTGCAAGGAAAAAACTGAACCTATATCGGGTAAAATGACAAGAATTAATTATGGCATCTTGGAAATGATATGGTTTCGTTTTTATTGTTTAAATTTATTTAAATTTGCGAGCGTATTCATTAACGTTAATAATTATCGCAATTTCGACTTAATTGTGTTATCTCATATATTTGTGGCAGTGCAATCCCTTTTGTATTTGAACTTTCGTAAATTGTTTTTAGTCATTTACTTCTTTTCGGAATTTTGTTTAATTTTTCCTTATGGCTGCTAATTCTTTCCGAAAGTAAGCCAGGAAACGCATGCGTCTTTCAGAAGAGCGCTTACAACTTTTTCTTTGATTTAATTAGGTGCGTAGATAAATTTGCTGTGGGTGGAATTACAATACACAACTAGCTACAAGAATGTGCGATATTAACAATAAAAGAATAATAGTTTGGATAAGGGATTTTAAACTGGATCACTCAAATTCGCTCTGTAGTAACCCATAATGTCAGGCTCAAATTTTAGCGCACACCTATCTTCGCAAAGTATTCTGGGAAAGAGAATTTCAGGGGTGATGTATTTATGCGCAAACTATTACTAATTAATGTTATAATTTTAAAGTAGTGAGCTTTCTAAAGTATCCAATATCATATCAAGTTCTTTCGCTATGCTTGGAACTATATGTCTGCGCTTTTTTGATTTTCCATGTTTTTCTCGAGAGGCAAGGGAAGCCGTATCCACTTCAAATATCTTCGGATGTAAGAAGCTCGATACTATTTTATTCCAATATTGGAATGCCTAGGAAAAAAAAACTTTTCAATCCACTCAATCGTGAACTTCAGCCAGTACTCAATTATTGTTTCGCGTTGGATATGGATTAAATTTCCTTGTTACCATTAAAGTAACATGACGCAAATAATTTCTTCTTTCATCCCTCTCAAATGCCTCTTTCGATATACTCCGTTCTGTGTGTATAATCTTTGCTACTCAGTTAGTGAGTTAACTGTATTAGCGAAGATCTTTGCATAGAGGCACCACCCCTTTGGTCCTTCTAATCTTTCCTGAGAGAGCAATAAACATTCCTTACCAAAGGAAGCCCCTTCCATCACCCTCGCTTGAAGAAAGGGCCGAAACTGCCAAAAAGTGACAATGGAAGGGAGCAGCGGCTTCTTATTCTACTATGAGCGAAGAAGCAACGTTGTGGTCGGTCAAGCTGTATCCGCACATTATGTGGATGCGTGGAAGCGGCCCATGCATGTGAAAACTTACATGATCTCTCGTTCACAGCAGCTGGGAAGTGCGGAAACGAAACGCCCACTTCATTGGCTAATATCCCCCTTACTCGTTTCATTTTTTATTAGTTTCCTACTCGTATTAATTATCGTTATTAGCTTACAACAGGTTGATCAAAATATATAGCATTTATATTTTCTTTGTCTGGGAGTCCTTGCGGTATCAAAACTCCTATTACTTTCAAAACGTCGTAATTAATTCTGCACGTTTTACAGGACATTGGTTCAATTTTCTATACTTCGCCATAAAATATGTGCTGCTTAGGTAATAAGGTTAGGAAAAAAGCCACAAAACGCATAGTATAAAGTGCTATTTCGAATGTTTTTCTACGAATCTCGCATGAGAAAAATCTGACCTATGGCGAATAGAAAACGCAGTAATGGCGGTGAAGCAAGAGGGTGACGAATTGAACCTGATACAACCACTAAGATCAGCCAGCTCAAGTCATTCATATGCGGTATAATGTCATTAGTGAACACATAATATACGCGTATTTGAAGTTCTGCATTGGATAATAAAACGACTGAATTCACAAGAAGGATGACATGAGTGCGAAAGGTGCATTTTTCAATCTGCACGTCCTTCTTTCTGAGCCGCGATTTATCACGTAATTATTTGCTAAAAGAATTTGAAATTAAAAGCTCATCGTTTTAAAATTAAACAATTGTTTGCGCAGAAATACATCGTCCATAGAAAATGTTTTCCCTTAATGCTTTGCAAGGACAGTTGTGCGCTCAAATTCGAGCCTGACATTATCGGTTACTTCAGAGCAAAATTGAGTGATCAAGTTTCGATCCACAATATATATCACCATTTCAAATATAATATAGATTGCGATATCACAAGGACTTCCAGGTAACGAAAATGCGTCAAAAATTTGAATTTTTTTACATTAATGAATACGCGTATAAATTAAAATGCTCATAAGAAACGGAAGGAACTCCGGTGATTGAGACCTAAGATTGGCTTTTGTTTTCCGTGGCTGCTTGCATCTGTCGTGTGCGAGGGATCTTGGCGCGCCTGAACTTCGCAGATCTCCGTCTTCCTTCTTACTCACACATCACAGCAAAAGAAACCCTAGCCCTTCCCTCGAAAATAATCCTTTTCACTGGTCAAAATTTTCCTTCTGGGGGTGGTTCAACCCGCCCAGTTACGGACAGGAAGGGCCGCTTGGAGAGGTTAATGCTCTATGAGGGGGGCGTGGTTCTGCCATGTTGCCACTTAGTCATAAAAATCGGACTTAGAAATATTCAGCGGTAAGATTTTTTTGAACAGAACTGTACATAACCTTTGAACCAAGTCATTTATAATATATTAATAGCAGTTAACTTGCAATCGATGCTCGGAAGTTCACACAACAGCAAGAGCAGCACAGCAAAAAATTAACCGTCTTCGTGTCTTCCCTCGGTGAAGTATCTACGAGAATGGAATGAGCTCACCAAGGGTAGTTGCCCATCCAAGCCAAAGGTTTATTGTTCATTTATTCAACTCCTTCCGTCGCTTCTTTCCGGGGAAAGGATAAACTAAAGAGCATGGTCTATGAGGAAAATTTTCCATCCTTTTTGGAAATAAGAAATATTCTATACGATGATAGCGCGGATTAACACATCTGCAATTGAGCTTACTAATCATAGGAAGGTGATTTCGAGCTTTGTTAAACCACTATGAGTCCTTTCCATCAATTATCTCCGATAAGAAATCTGCGGACGGAGAGAGACTACGATTCAAAAGTTCCACCGTAGCGCTCAGTCTTTTTTTCCATTCAGGGGAGCTGAGCACAGGCTAGGTAGCGGTCCGCTCCACGGCTCCCGGAGCGCTACGTCCCCTGAATGCGCCCTCTGTCTCTCGCACACAGCCAGGCGAGGGTAGTTCGTATTTGCCAACCGCCTGCAGGTCTCTACGGACTCCCAGGGACATTCGTTGTAAAAGTGTGCGTCAGCAACCTTGACGAGATTCTCAGAAGTTCAATTAAGGTGATTTGGCCGATCTCAGATTCTTCACAATGAGAGTAACATGTTGCAATCATGAATTTTTAATTCTTAATCGCCGACTTCAAATATTTGCATAGAGAAAATACGAGGTGATAGTTATTTTATAATCCTTTATGAGTTAAAGTTTATGAAAAAAAGGCATTGTTTTTAGAATGCTTTGACTAATAAGGACCAAATGTAGTTTTAAAACGTTGCCAAATGCTACAAAAGTTAGGGGGGGGGGGGAGGGGAGAAATAACTATTTTTTCGTGATTTCTTTTAAAGGTTCGATGTTATGAAAGTTGATAATACGAAGTGCCGATTTTTCGGCCCCGCTGACTTCGTATTATCGATTTTCTACCGTAATATGAATCACATACCTAATATAATATCAAGGGCATAACCAGGGAAAGCTCTTGGGGGGATGGGCGATTAGTATTTGTGCACCTATGGGTATGTAAAATTACAGAAAAAATTGACAGAGTTTATAACCATTTTATTTCAAAACAAGCCTATAATTACTACTATTACACTTAATTATAGTTAATGCAATTAAAATTTGAAAACCTATGGTAATTAACCTGTCAATTCCTGTAACAATAATGCCTGATTGTTGGTGTTTGTTCGGTAGGCTGTTGATTCCCTGTTCCTTGTCCGAGAGACAACAGGCAGGCGATGGTTGGTAGAATGTAAATTGGAACACCTAGTCAGTTTCATGTCCGTGCAAAGAGGGTTACTTGTCTGTTCTCTCCCTGTTGTGGGTAGAGGCATACTCTGTTCCTTATTTGTTGGACCACAGCCAGTGAACAGTTAGGGGACTGTGCACTGCCAGTTTGCTGTCACTGCCCTTTCGACCACAGTCAGTAAGAGGTAGGAGCCTGTGCACTGCCTGTTCGCTGTTGCTAATTTGTCATCAGATGGTTCTTTCTTGGTTATATTCTGTTGACACTTTGTTAGCTGTTGGTGTATATTGTTTGCAGCTATATACAGTTCCCCGCCCTATCAAAATAAAAACTTACATATAAATACTATATTATGGAAGTACTTGAACGTGCTAGCATGCTTTATTATACCCTTCCTTGTATTTACCTAATGGCATTGTATCTATCTCGTATGTTCTACCTCTCCTACGTCTTAACGCGCATGTGCTTGCACCCAAAATCAAAGAACCTACGTCGAAAAAGTCTTATATATGTGGCCACTTCCGAGGATTAATGTAACTTCAAGAACTAATTTTTAAATGACAATTCCATCCAATACCATCATGGAGGAAATACCATCCAATCACAATAACAGTTATCAGGTATTAATTAATTGAAACCTATACTGCCACATAGTATGAATGTAAATGCAATATTACTGAGAATAAACAAGATAATTTCCAATTCCCTCACGTTTGTTCACATTTCAATCAAGAGGTAACTAACTTGTGGAAATGTTGAAAGGAGAAAATTGCTGAATGTACCAGTACACCAATAAACACACAGAAATAATATAATGTATAGCGGAAATTAATGAACACTGATACATAAATAAAAATAAGTAATATAAAAACCCTGATACATTGGGCCGCCATGTACGGGTCGGATAACCTACCAGTTCATCCCTGTTGAGAGTCTGTTCACTGTTGTCTGTTTGTTCCCGGTTGGGAGAAGTGGACTGCCAACCAGCCCCTAGCTGTTGAGAGTCTGTTCACTGTTGTCTGTTTCCTGTTGTGTGAAACAGACAACCAACTGACCCCTGCTTGTTAAGAGTCTGTTCACTATCGTCAGCAAAATGCTTGTTGTCTGCCAGTTAAGGAACAAACTGCAAACAGAGTACAAACTGTTGGAAGGCTGTTTCCAAGTTGTTTCCATTTATGTGTGGCGCAAGATTGTTCTTAGGCTGTTCATATTCTGTTCACTGAATCTTCAACATGCACTCAACAGGCTTCAAACTGACAGTGAACAGGAATTATTGTTACAGAAATCGACAGGGTACACTTGCATTGATCAAAATTTAAATGTAGGATATTAAAATTGAGCTTTTACTCCATCATTGGGGGGTGGGAGGTGATCACCCCTATCACCCCCTGGTTATGCCCTTGCAATATTTATGTACTCATGCTTTGCTTTTAGATAGATTAGCTGGCGAAATAAATATGCTTCCTCTTATTTGTAATAAAAAATAGTGGAGGAGGTTTAAAATGTTGACATGAGATGTACTGGGACACAGCAGGTTGGTAGAATTATGGAAAACAAACTACCCTGCATCCCAATGTATAACATTCCCCATCATTGGCGTAGCCACGGGTGTGGCACCTGTGGCACGTGCCACACCTATTGTCCTGAAACCCAAATTTTTTTTTCTCAAAATTTCCCTCCCGCAGTAAAATGATGTTTCCGTTATTCCCAATAGCCCTTTAAATAACCCGAATTGACAGGTTTATGAAGGCGTGAGTCTCTTGACGTGTCTAGTGTGAAGACAAAGATTATCGGGGAAACTTTTTTTTTCAAAACTTACATTGTTCATCAAAAGTCCCATAAATAATTTGGATTGACAGGTTTACAAAGGCGATAATTTCATGACATGTCTATTGTCTAGACGACGATTATCGGGTAAACTTTTTTTGAAGTTTTGAAAGTATAGAACTGAAGTGGGCGTATACAAAATTTGTCAATTAAATCCAAAAATAAAACCCCTCTCTCTCATTTTTTCAAAATTAAACCCTAATCATGATTGGTCAAAATTGTACAAAAGCCTCCACCTCTTTTCTGAAAATACGGAAACCGATTTTCTTCCTGTCTTTAATCGAATTAGTCTCAATTTTGACCTCACTGTGAACATTTCGTGAAAGTTTGCGTCCATTACCATACTGATGATGCCACAACTATTGCCTCAGTGCCACACCTATTGCTGGTGGCTGGCTACGCCTATGTTCCCCATGGCATGAGAACAACAGGAAGACCAGCGAAAAGATGGAATGACAGCTGGCAATCCGCCTCCCAAGATCAGGAATGATTTCCAGTTTAAAACAGGTGACTTACCTATTTAAAGAAGACGAAATGTATGATGTGGATTTCAGGATTGTTGTAGTACCTATCTATAGATTTAAAAGGGATAGAAGAGGAATTTAGAAATACAGATTGGATGTGGTATTACATAATCTGGACAAAATCTAATTTCATTTCTTTCTTGGTTTGTAGAGGTGATTCTCCATTAGGCAAGTTGGGAGATTATTTTGTATTCAGAATTCCTTATTAGGAATGTAGGTGGAAAAACATAATGATCCTTGGAATGAGCCAGTAAAGTCTGGCATGAAATTTGGAAATACCTTTACTGTTATCTCAAAAATTTCTCTTGTTATTTAAACGTCCTTCTGTCAACAGCAGCTTGAAATGATATCCTTTGGCATCCCTTCTGTTATTTTTGGAACTTGTGCAATAATAAATTCCAGATCTTCTTCACTGACTTCTAATACTCAGCTTATATTTGTTCCAATGTTACCTTGAGAGACTATAGTGAAATATCAATAAAATTTTACTATTTTCTTGAAATTATGCTTTTTATATGATTGCTCATCGATACTTGTCATCTGGGAGTTTATGTGCCAACTTTACTGTTTAAATTTATTTTTAGTAAATTAAAATTATAGGGAATATGCTCTTTAAATATTATGCTGGATAATGAAAGGTGTAGTATCAAGTTCCATGTTTTTTACATTGCTGGAGAGCTGCTAATGAATGAGATGGAATATTGGAGGATTAGTTCTTAATTTAGTTACTATTTCCATTTGCTCAAATTTCTTGTACTGAAGTCTGCAGTTATTTATGCTACTATTATGGTCTCATTAACTCCTGAAATGGATTGAATTCAGCCTTTTATTCTATCTTGTTCTCTGCTAACTCCTTCGTGACTTTGTTTCTCTGCTGTTTCATATCCTGTTTCACCTGGCCCATGTATGACTATGTCCATCAGTCTTCCTCATGATACCTTTTCTTCTATTTTACCTTATAATTTGGTCCTTATCAATTTGTTGTATCTCAGTTTTGCCTGTTCATCTGGACTTTGTCTTTCTGACAGTTCTCCATTTAGTTTTCTCCTGTTATATTCTACTGTGAACTTCCTTGTTTCCATCCCTTTGATATTCAGCATTTGCCTCCAACACCAAATTTTGAAAGCCTCTATTTCATTCTCTTCCAGCTTTCCAATGGTCCACGTCTTTGAGCCATATGAGTAGTGTAACCCTCATCGCCAATGTTTCCTTACTGGTACTACTTTTTTATTTTAATGCAACAGTTGTTTTTTCATGGCAAGTGCTTCAAGTCTTGATTCTGTTACCGATTCTATGTCCTTGTGAATTAATTACATCTTTGAAATGAATATGTTTAAATTTTAAGTACCTATAAAATATTCTTTTGCAGAGTCTAGTTTACTCCAAGGTAGTTCAAAAGAAACTCAGACTACAACAGAAAATGAAGGAGGAAGGAAGGAATTTCTGCCTTTGGCGCCACTAACATCCCAACCACAAACAATATCGTCATCCACGCAGACGGATGAAGGGGCGATCCTGACCCAATCTTCTGCCACTACTGACGCCCCGTCAATGAATCCAGGAGCACCACAGGCTCCCCCACCACCTCCACCCCCACCCCCTCCTCCCCCACCACCTCCCCTCCCACAAGGGGTGGGGGGTCCCCCACTACCCCCTCCTCCACCCCCACCGCCCCCTCCTCCACCCCCCACACCAGGCGGTGGCCCTCCCCCACCGCCCCCTCCTCCACCCCCTACACCAGGCGGTGGCCCTCCTCCGCCGCCCCCTCCGCCCCCCGGAATGGAAATGCCAATCACCCAAACTCGAGCTGCTCTGTCCTTTGAGGAAGCTCCGTCGGCTTCTTCGTTTGCAGACCGCAGAAGTCAGACATTCCCTCGACCAAGCAGGAAGATGAAAACACTGAATTGGCTCAAGATTCCAGCTCAGGCGATTGGTGAGTGAATTTGAGTGCTTTTGAAGCACTTACATAAGGATAGAACAACTACTGGGGCTATGGCCTGCCACAATCTAAACACTGTTTTCCAATCAGTCACTAAAAGTTAAGCATCGTTGGGCTAGGCTTGATGTTGGAGGGGCGATCCTCTGATTTATCTGAGTGCTGTTGCCTCTGTCTGCAAGTGGCAGACAGTATGTGTGAAATGACCTTAGCCCCCGAAGCACATTAACCGGAAATACTACAACTATAAAAAACCCACCTATGACTTAATGGGTCAAAATCAAATAAATATCTGCATGAAATAGTGAGAATAAAAATTAGCAACCTCTCAATTTTCAAAAATCAGATAAACTGAGGGTTTTCCAGCAGTGGGTTTCCCACTGCACCGAAGGTTGCATTGTGCCACCCAACATTTAGAAACAGGACTCGAGCATTGTCCCCTGGGTTGATGATGCTGTGTATTGGCCATTTGTATACATGAAGCCAGTGTTCAAGGGACTCATGAAATGATGAAATTAGTGGATAGAATGATTAAAAACCTTGGCTCTCTGAATTGTCTTGCCAAAAATGACCTATGACGAGTCACTTGAACTGTGGCTAAGAGTGGCAGTGGAATGAAACATAGCCCATTTGTAATCACAGCATCATCTACACTAAGGATCAGTTGATGCTTTGCAGCCTTTGACCAGGTGGAAAACGTGAGAGGACTTTTTACAACTGATATGCCTGGAAAGTACCAGATCTTACAATAAAAAAATAATTGGGAACAATGAGGCTGTTGTAATCAGAATACCTAGTTGTAAAAGGTCAAGTGAGTGAAAGACTGCAGCACAGAAGGAATTTCTTTTTTGATGAAATAATCGTGCAGGCATATGCTCTAAAATTCTAATTTGTATCATCGTTCATTCATAAGTGCAGCTGTATTTTTAATTTTATCCTGGTTTCATTCATGCAGGAGGACATCGCAACTCTGTGTGGAAGGATGTTGGGTCAGTGAGAGTGAAAATTGACTTTTCGAAGCTGGAAGAATTGTTCAGCCGAGCGCCAGAATCTCTTAGAGGAGTCACATCTACTCCTGGAGGCAACCAAGAGAAATCTCCCAAAGACAGTAAAACTGAAGTGAACTTGCTAGACTCAAAGCGCAGTCTACAAGTTAATATTTTTCTCCGGCAGTTCAAGAAGAAATCTAGTGAGATAGTCGAGTATATCCAACTAGGGAAAGCTAGTGAACTGGGTGGTGCTGACCGGCTCAGGAGGCTCCAAAGAATTCTACCAGAACAAAATGAGGTGAGCTGTAAATGCTCTTAAAATATTCTGGAAAATTATGTGTTTGTTAAGTAGATAGCTATGCATGTATTAATTTGCAAGGTGTGTGTATATATGTATGTTTGAGGTGTGGCAGAAAAGTAATGAGACTGATATTTTTAAGCACCAGTTTTCGATTTGTTTATACATATATCAATGTTATCCTCTTGAAAGAAGTTCCCTTGGGTAGCTATAAACTGGTGGAGTCACTATTCCTAGTCTTGTTAGCAGTGCTGGAAGACTTCAATGGGGATTGCCTGTAGCTCCTTGTAGTTTCTTAGGATGTTATTCAAAGTCCCAAAATAATGTCTTTTGGAAGCATTTTGGAGCTTGGGGATTAAAGAAAGTCACAAGGACTGAGGTCTAAGTGAATAGTGGGAATAGGGAATCACTGCAATCCCTTTTTTTTGGCCTAAAACTTGTTAATGGAAATTGCCATGTGACAGGGGGCATTACCATGGTGGAGCATTCTAGTGTTGGCAATGTTCGGCACCATCTTGGTATGCACCTATCTCATGCCCAAATCTTGAATTAAAATCTGATGAAGTTTGAATTGGTTAAAAGTCAACTTCCTACTCACCATCCCTTGTGTTAGGCGATGGTCGGACCTCACAAAAGTCCCCACTTAGTCGATATCATCATAAAATCTTGAAGTTGAAGGCCGTCCTGAGCAAGACTCATCTTCCACTGCTTCTCAGAACTCCAAAAAGACTTTTTGCCACCAAAAAAATTTCTTGATCAAGAATGTTCCTCATAGGTCTGTTTCAAGTTTCAACTTTTCATGGGTCATACATGCAGATTCACCAAGCGTAACACTAAATTCATTGGCGCAATGTTGCTCCAAATTTCCATTGGAGGAACATCACAAATGAAAGAGGAAACTTTGCTTTATTCCACCAATTTATTTTACAGTATGACTAGTTTTGATGCATCGGCATCATCTTCAAGTAGGTACTTGAAGTTGTATCTGAACCTAAAGATGATGCCACTGCGTCGAAACTAGTCGTACCATAAAATAAATTTGTGGAATAAATCAGTTTTCTTTTTTTTAATTTATGAAAATGAACTTCCACAAATTTGAGCCTGAAGCCATTGAAATTGGAGTGACGTTGTCAAGAATTTGGAGCAATGGGACAGCTGTCCCATTTTTTGTGACGCACCACAAAATATGTACTATCTTACAACACTGCCAATTATATCGTAGCATCTGCAGGACTTCTACATGAGAGATGCAACTTCTACACAGACTCTGGAAGGGACTAACCAACATGCCATGTGAAGGGGAGCCTTGAAGTTTTCTCCAGATCACCCGTGGCGTTGCCAGTCACATTAATTTTCTGCCACACCTTGCATATGTGTTCACTGGTGTCCCCTGCTTAATATGAGAGATGTGTTCTATTAAACCACAATGCTAAATGAGATGTTGAATATTGAAGGCTTAATGAATGAAAGTCATAAAAAATGGTGTACTTGATTAGTGATATGAACGAGAAATTATAGATTTGAATCTTGCCAATCATTGCTATGTACATAGTTTAATTATAATTTTATGCATACAAGGTTTGTCCGGTAAGTAAGGCAAATGTTTTTTCCCTGCCTTTTTCTGGTTGTATCACGAACAGATTGGTTGGGTTAGATGGGGGAAGGCATTCAGCTATCCAATGCTGCCAATTGCAGTGTGCTCAGAGCTATGAAAGTGTCAACATTGTTGTTTTAGTGTACCCCATTTTACTGCATGTGTCACAACGTGTGATGGAGGACTTGCACGAACAACGGTACACCACCAAATTTTGTGCAAAACTCAACAAAAATCTTCCCAACACCTATGCATTGATTAAGGAAGCTTACGTGTACTCAGCTCTTTTGTATTCTCGAGTTTCGAGATGGTTGAAGATGTTTAATGGTGGCCAGGAAGAGGTAGCTGATGAACCCTGCTCTGGACGTCCTTGGTCAACCAAAAGTGAGGAAAATGTGGCCCGTGTGCAAAATTTGTTGAATATGGATTGTTGATTGAGTGTCCGGATGATAGCGGGTACTTTAGACCTCACAAAAACAATTGTGCACGAGATCATTTTGGAAAATATGCAAATGCGGAAAGTGTGCGCCAAACTTGTGCACAAGAGGGGAGATCCCAACCACCTGGGAGCTCCACCAAGGCAACGCTCCCAGCCACACCGCTCTGCGCGTTACGAGGTTCCTGATCAAGAACAACTTGGCAACACTGCCGCAGCACCTGTACAGTCTGGACCTTGCCCCGGCTGACTTTTTCTCGTCCTCCAGAGTGAAAAGCACCCTGAAAGCAACCCGTTTTTGGACGATAAAAGCGATCCAAACTGCCGTGACGAAGGCCCTTAAAGAGGTTTCCGAAGAAGCCTTCTAGGATGCGTACCGTGCATGGCAGAGTCGCTGGAAAATGTGTGTAGATGCCCAAGGGGACTACTTTGAAGAGTTTAAAAAGTTAGTACCTTTATCTTGAATAAATCTTTATAAAAAATATATTTGCCTTACATACCAGACAGATCCTGTGGAGTTACAAAATGCACTATTGAGCAAGGGCCTATCCATGTTGAAACACTGGTTCCTGTCAGATCACCGAAGTTAAGCAACATTGGGTCCGGACGGGGGTTGGAGGGGTGGCCCTCCTCCATACCTCTACCAGGAGGCCGGAGAGTTGACCCAGACCAGGAAGGTTGGAGGGAGGTGACCCTCTTCCATACCTGTACTGGGAAAGTTGGTGGTGGCACCTACTTCATACCTTTACCACGATGCTCTTGTCCCCTGTCTGCAAGTGGTAGGCAGGTTAAATGTGGGATGGTACAATGGACCAAAAGGTCTGATTGTGAGTGCCAGGTGTGCTCCAGAAGGCCCTTGCCCACCCTTATAATCTATAAAATGCGTGAAAAATTAGAAAAAAATTAATATTTTCTCAAATACAATGCAATCAATGAGTTCCTACTTAAGTGATTAGTTCAAAACAGTGACATTGCCCTTGCTTTATGTTCAAATAAATCATCTGAGTCTTAAAACCAGAAGCATCAAATCAACTATGATGGGATATAAACATGAAATATAGTGCAGACATATTAGATTCAGATTGCTTAAGATGCTTACAAGGATGACGAAAGACATACTATAAGCGTAAATCTTTCTGCTCGCCAATGTTAATATGAAACATAGAGTTAACCAGAGTCTCCTATACCTCCTAGTGACAGTATGTGAACCCAAGTGGGTGGAGCAATCTTGTATATCAGGCCATTTTTTTGTGCTCAGGTACATCATTGCTGCCTATGCTAAAAGGTACCACTAAAATTTCCTCTTTTTTGAAATAATATATGGATGATGGCATTGTAGAATATCAATTAAGGATATAGCCACTAGAGGAAAGAATGAATTATAGGCCTATTTTATTTGGCAGTCTATGGTGAAGACAAATAAATATATATAATCTCTTTACAGCTTCATGGCATCATATGGTTTAAGTGATAATACTTACATAATGTGGTTTTCGCATCGAGGATATCAGTTCATTTTCATTTTGGTTCCGGTTTCGGCTCCAAGCTCAAGAAGGGGAGGAACCAAGTACCGAAGACCTGAACAGACCGATCCGTATTAAGTGAACAGACTCCCAAAATTTTCTGGCTTCACCTTAGGAAGCTTATGCCCCCTCCAGTCAGCTCCATGGTAGAAAGGGAAAATATGAAAAAGTTTTCTTTAATTAAGAACCAACAGTGAATAACCAAAGATACAATGATTCATGTACATACAATAGGACTACATCTTTTTTGTAACCCCATGTTCCTGTATCATAAATCGGTTTACTTTTGTTCATAGGTAATAATAAAGAAATTAATTGATTTAATTTTGGAAAAGGTCACCTACAAACCGAAAAATTGATTTTACCATGTACGTATTGTCCCCGCTCGGGGCTGATACAATATAGCCTCCAGTGACTCACAGGGATTTGGGTTGGCTGACCCACGGCTTTTATTTTGTTATTTTGTTGTTAAATATTGTGCTATATTGGTCCCATGTGTGATTTGAGGTGATCTTGAGAAAAGATGTTTGAGTTTAATGGTGATTGTAAGTGGTTTTTATAAATTCCGTGCGTTATGAACCATTGTGGGGTGGGGAATTAGAAAGGGATTGGGAGATAAGAGATGGGACAAGGGAATGGTTGGGGTGGAGGAGGGGGTGGACCCAAAGCCAGGCCAGGAAGTTGAATGGGAAGGAAGTATTATCCGGGTAGAGGGCGCAGGAACACCCCCACGGGGTTAAAGAGAAGCATGAGAGGTTGGGGGGAAGGGTGAAAGGGGAAAAAGACCTCACCTTTCGTTTCTTCCCTTGCACCCCTTCTCGACCTCTCATGCTTCCATAGTGTCCCTCCGTAGTTCACTAACCCAATGGGAGTCCTGTACCCTCAACCCAGTTTAATAGTTCATGCGAAGCATCCATTGTTTACATGGTACATATTTCTCAAGTTCCTGGGCACAGTACCTGTGGTAAAGTTCATGATTTATTATTCATTGTTGTGGATGCCTGCATGAATGCCATTGTTTATGCATGAAAATTAGTAATAAAGTGTTTTTGTTTCTATTTGGACTGGGGCTAAGGTTTCTGATTTCATGATATCGGAAATTTTGTAACATTGTTTCTTGTATGTACAATAAGTTTCGATACCCCTTGGATCAGGACAAATGATTATGCTTTGTAAAAGCATAAGTTCCTAAGAATGTGGTTTGTAATAATGAGATTATACTGTAATTGGATAATCTAAACCCTGTGACAAAGCCAGCTGTCGCAATCATAAAAGTATTCATATTTCATGATAATTTATCACATTTACAGAATGTTTAGATGCTTGAATCATAAAAATAAATAAAAACAACATTAAAAAATTTACAATATTTTTATTCACAGATGGCACTGGTGAAGACTTACACAGGTGATCCTCAATTATTGGGAGCCGGGGAAAAATTCTACCTCCAGCTTTCCAGTGTTTCAGAGTATGGCCTCAGGATTGAAGCAATGGCTCTGGTAAACTTCTCTCCTCAATTGACAAAGCTAGCCAATACCAATTGTTAACATGATAAGTTTGGCTAGGACATTGCTGATTTTTTGGGTGTTTGTCCCTGTGACAAAACATCATTATTAATCTACTGTTACTATTAAAACTGCTTCATCATGAATGCTGACAATCGTATCGAAGGATGCTGTAGGCATCTACAAGGCCGATTTTTTTAGCAGTTAAAGATATCGATTGATATTTGAAAGTATTTTTTTTTTCAATGTTTGTCACTCTTGACTTTTATATTCATCCAAGCACATTAAATGGTTCACTTTTTAATCACGAAACAGAAAATTAAGCAATGTTTTTCACCTCGACTTACACTTGAGTCAGGGATTTTAGTCAATATTTTTGGCCCAAAAATAAGACTGACTTATATTAGAATCGACCTTGACTCAAAGATATACTTACAGTAGTTGGGTTAATATGTAGTGTTAAAAATATTTTAAAATTCCGGCCATGTATAACTCTGGTGTTTCTTTTGCAGAGGGAAGAATTTGAACCAGCCATTTCTGAAATTCAACCTCAGCTGACTAAAATTCAATGCACCTGTGATTCCCTGATGACAAATGAATCTCTGAAAAAATTTTTGGCTTTGATTCTTCAATCAGGGAATTATTTAAATTCTGTGAGTACCTACTGCCCCTTTGCAGGTAACAATTAACTACTATTTAGGTTGTAATCCAGCCCAAAAAGATTTGTGATGAATATCTGATAAATATGTACTTACATGTTCTCTCAATTCAGTTGATTGTCCCTAAACTACCTATGTAACACTCCCATTACATTAGTTGGAGTCAAACCAGATGTTTTTCTTGCCCACAACCTCTAACCTTCAGTTCAGTTTGCCTCATGGCTGCTATTGGTACAAAAGGGTTATACAATCCAAAATGAAATCACATTATATATTTATTTGCATTAATTTAGAATAGGCATTAACACGTTCCCTGCCACCAATTTTTTGACGAATTCACCCACTTCGCCAAAGTGTTTTTCTTTTTCCTTTCGCTGAAAAATGAATTAAAAAATCCGAAAGTTTTCATGTGCATTCGGCTACGCACGTCATATAAGCGGCACCGAAGTAGCTGTGACCAACGGCGTGCTATAAGAGGCCAAATAACTGACTCATTCTTCAGTCATAATGGACGAAGCGGCGTGATGATAAAGTACACGTTTCGGTCATTATGACCGAAGCGGCAGTGAACGTGTTAAATGATTTTTTTGTTGCTTTTTTGAGACAACATTAATTTTTTAGTTTGAGCACAAGTAAACCACAGTGTTTTTTTTGCTCTTGGATGATTCTGGTGGTCCTTATTTTGCCAGCCATTTGCATGTCATCAGGCGAAGTAATTCATCATTTACCAAATAAGTGATTCACTCCCACATTAAAGCGTAAAGGAATATCCTTGGGCTTAACATTCATTCAGTCTTACACCTAAGCTACAAATTCACCCAGTTCCTACAGCTGTGTCTACAGCCTACACTAGTGTCTATCCCCCAGTCTATCCTTATTTTTCATATCCAAACCAAAACTTCTGTCCTAAAAGAATTATTAGTGACCTCCACTCATCCCAACTGCTCCACAAATTGCAGCAAATCTGCCGAAAAACATCTCTGCTTCGAGCTGTGCACAGTCTATCCGGGTATCCCACATGGTTCAGTCACTTCTAGAGATGGGGATATTAGCGTAATTTTCTACTGGGGTAAATTACGGTAATTTTAAAAAATACCAGTAATTTTCCAGTATTTTTTAGTAGCATTTAACAGAAAATGTCTGGTTAAATAAGAAAGCCAATTGCATTAGGAAGGGAATAACGATGTTTAAACCATACCTAATACATACAACATTAACCTGCTAGAAATTTTTAAAATTTTAAAAAGAACTACGGCAGCAACACGCAATCTGGCTTTCTTTTATCAACGTATGAGAAATTTTCAAGAAGAATATTCTACAAATAATTACTCAATAATGTTATAATTTAAGTAAAATATGCCAAAAATGAGTTGTAAATGCCTCAATTTTTTATTAAACACGTCGGAAATGTGGACTTGGCTTAAAGGAACATGTTGGGAATTTATCTGTATGAAAAATTATCTCAAACATGGGTGAATTATCTAGAAAATTACGGTAATTTTCAAGGGGTGACGTAAATTACGAAAAATACCATGGTAATTTACGAAAATGACCGCGGTAATTTTCAAAGTGGCCCATCTCTAGTCACTTCACTTCTCCTTCTTGGGAAGCACCTAAGAGAAAATATATTATCATCATTGTGGCAATGAAGGGGTTACCATCAGGCAATGCCAAAATTGCTCTTATTCTCAGAAAAACTGAATGCAGGGTCCGATAAGGAGGGAAAGACAGACCCTGAATCTTTGCTCCCTGGTGTTGAGGAAATTTCTCTTGAATGTAGTGATAAAGATCTATAATCTTTAATAATCTATAATGTAGTGATATAGACTTTATGTGCCTTTGGAGATTTTTGACAATAAATGTTTTGGACTCTTAGATACTAGTGCCTCTAACTCTGTGATCAGTCAAAATGCCTATGGGTTGTTGAAGTCTTATGGTGTTGAAATATGTTATTCTAGTGTGACAATTATGCTAAATCAGTGGATGGAAGAAAATTAAGAATTCGTGGTTTTATCCATTTCCCTCTTCATGTAGAAAATGATGTGAAGAATGTTGAATTATTGGTAGTGCCTAACTTATGTCAAGATTTAATACTAGGGGTTGATTTTTGCAAACGATTGAAAATTGTCCCAATTTTCATGAGGGAGGTACAGTGGTTAAAGAGATTGACATCAGTGAAGTAATCGTGAGAAGAGAACATCTCAATTAAGAAAAAAAGTAGATGTTAAATTCTTTGATTGAAAGGTTTAAACCAACCTTAGGGGGATTGACGCTAGCCACAAATGCATCCGTGATTCCGTAAGATTTCCAGATCCTCCCCTATTAGGATTCTAGTTCTTCAGATGTCCTATCCTCTATTTTAATTGCTCAGCCCATGGCTTTTTTCATTGGCGTTTGCTTCATATCCTTATTGCTCAGCTTATCCTGTTTACATCTCTGCTACCCGTACTTATTTCTGCAATATTTCCCCCTTCTACTCTACTTTCTGGCATTGTTGGTCCAATATACAATTCCAAGTATTATTGTCAATACTAGTCCAACCTCGTGTATAGTTTGGCCCATAATTTTTCTTTGAAACATTTGTTTTTTTTTTCATGTATCTCTGGCCAGGATTTCATTAAGGTGGGAGGAAGAGGGCCCCTATTTAGAGATGGGAAAATTACCGTTAAATACATCTGAGGTAAATTACCACGTGGTAAATTACAGTAATTTTTGAAAATTACCATAATTTTCCAGTATTTTTTAGTTTTAAGCATTTGACAGCAAACACATGGTTGAATAAGAAAGCCAATAGCAATAGGAAGGGAATATCGATGTCTAAACCATACCTATTACAACATAAATCTATTTGAAAATTTTAAAATTGTAAAAAGAACTACGGCATCGATACGCAATTTGAGAAATTTTCAAGAAGAATATTTTAATACATTATTCTATAATGTTATAATTTAATTAAAATATTTCAAAAACGAGTCTGACATGCCTCAATTTATTATTAAACACGTAGGAAATGTGAACTTGGCTTTCAAAGAACATGTTTGGAATTTATCTGTATGGAAAATTATCTCAAAAATAGGTGAATAATCTGGAAAATTACGGCAATTTTCCAAAGGCGCAGTAAATTACGAAAAATAACGTGGTAATTTACGAAAATTACCGAGGTAATTTTCAAAGTAACCCATCTCTACCCATATTGAGTATAAGCAGGAGGATGAATGAAGATTTTTGAAAATCTGGAGCAAAATTGTGTGTTTAGGCAATTAAGAGTGGAATTGGAATGTCAGTCAGAATTGCACTTTAAAATGTCAATTTAAAAAGCCTCACAATGTCACAAATGTTACTCATGCACAAGGTCTGTCCCAAAATCATTCATTGAACTTAAACTTACAATCTCATTAGAACATTTCAAAGTACTCTCCTCCTGACTCGATGCACATTTTCCATCGCTCAACCCATGCCTCGCAGACTCCCTTTAATGCCTCAAAGGGGACTTCTCTTAGAGTCAGTTTTTGGCCTTGACGGGCGCCCTGAGTGCTCGTTGTCATCGACGGTCTCCTGACCCTCCTGGAACCTCTTGTGCCACTCAAAAGCTCGGCTCTGTGACATTGCGTCCTCTCCGAAGGCTTGCCTAAGCATTTTTAGCATATTCGTGCCATTTTTACCCAGTGTAACGCTGAATTTAATGACGCAATGCTGCTCCAAATTCTGCGCCATTGATTTTTCGACAGGCCACAGGTGACTGTGCACGGTGACATTCTCTAGCCAAGACCTTTTATATTACCTTGGTAATTTTCAAAAATTTCCGCAGCATTTTTCGTAATTTACTACGCTCCTTGAAAATTACCGTAATTTTCTACATAATTCACCTATGTTTGAGATAATTTTTCATACAGACATATTCCCAACATGTTCTTTTAAGCCAAGTTCACATTTCATAAATGTTAAATAGTAAATTGAGGCATGTACAACTCATTTTTGGAATATTTTACTTAAATTATAACATTATAAGAGTAATGCATTACAAAGAACATTCTTCTTGAAAATTTCTCTTACTTTGCCAAAAAAAAGCCAGATTGCCTGTTGCTAACATAGTTCTTTTTACAATTTAAAAAATGTATAATAGAATAATGTTGCATTAAATATGGTTAAACATCGTTATTCCCTTCCTTTTGCTATTGGCTTTCTTATTTAACCATACATTTGCTGTTAAATGCTTAAAACTAAAAAATACTGGAAAATTACAGTAATATTCGAAAATTACCTTAATTTACCAGGGTAATTTACCTCAGATGAAAATTACGATAATTTTCCCATCCCTAGCCAAGGCCCCCACCACTGTTTCTACCTTGAGCCACGAAGCTCAAGCCTACGTGGCCTGCTCTGGAAATAAATTATGGCAACTTTGGGACAAACCCTGTATATATAGTACGGTCCCTAATTTTTGCTCATAAATTTGGTTGAAAAAGTCGGAATATACTCATTACATAATCATAACTTGAAAATCACACTCCAGTCATTTTTGAGCCATACATGAAAACATCGCTCTATGCTGTTGTGCTTTTAGCTCCTGGAATGTCACACCTGAGCCAATCTAATTCACATCATCTGACAATGTGTCCCGATTTATATTATGTACCATAGCTTTTTTTGCTAATCTTGTGGACTATATTCATGCATTTATAAGCAAAAATGATCTTTGAGCTTTGGCTTTTTATGTTGTATTTAATGAGTGATGTATGCATTATGTGGATGTTATGTACTATAATCACTGCTTTAAATAATGTATGTACACTAAATGAGGGTGGCTTAAGTAACGGGCTCTTGAATCAAGCTTTTATAAAAGGTTGTCTTTGGTTCATTATACTGATGCCTCTTTAAGTCCAGGGCGTCAATTCTGGTTCTAACATTGCTAGGAGGTAGGTACTGCTAATTTAAGCAAATACTAAAAAGGAACACTATTCCCATACTCATGAAGTTAGCGGTCGCTAAGGTTTGGACAACTTCAGGAAGTTAGCAAATGATATCACCATATAATGACATAATACCAAAAAATCAACTAAACGAGGAAGAGAAAAAAACAAAGATGAAATTATTTAGGTTAGCAATGGTGAAGTAAACAAGCAGTATTAATTCAATAATATTCAGTTTCAAGTGGTATGAATAAATGAACGTTGTTATTTTATCCATTTTCAAGTTAATGTTGATTGCGCACAGGATCTGCATTACTTTATTTTCATTTCTTTTATTTCCCTTGATATACATACAGGTAGCTATTTTTATACGTGTGAAGGCAAAAGTCAGCAATTAGTATAGTGGAAAATGAAACGTAAATTTAAGGGTGCCAATTGAAGTTATTTTGTGAATATTTAGAAATCATTCAGATGAATGATTAAAGCCAATGCATGTCACTCCAAAACAAGAAGGTGCATGTTAAAGCGCTGTAGAAACATTCTTATTATAAATAAAGTGTTTTGATATTGACATTCCCTTGGTTTGGCATAATTGCTCAAGATATAGGATTAGCCAGTAGAAATTAAATGAACCTCAAGAATGTTACATGCATCAAAGTGTTTTAATACCTATGTTGTCAACATTTAAATACATTTACATATGCAGCTGTCTCAACATTGGTAAAACATTCACGTCAAACGTTTAGAAGTATTACTTATTCAATTATGAATGTTGTATGCATGTGCGGGCCAAAGAAACTGACCTCTGGTATTATTCAGTACCAGTATTTATCGATACATGCTAAATATTGCTCCAGTGCTTGTAGGTGTAGAATTTTTATTACTGGTGTTATTTGTATGTAGCTCAATATGGGCCACTCTGAAAAATTACCTCGGTAATTTTTGTTGATTACCACGGTATTTCTCGTAATTTAACGTGCCCCTTGAAAATTACCATAATTTTCTAGATAATTCACCTACCTATGTTAGAGATAATTTTTCATAAAGATAAATTACCAACATGTTCTTTTTAGCCAATTTCACATTTCCTATGGGTTTAATTATAAATTGAGGCATCTACTATTCATTTTTGGAATATTTTACTTAAATTATAACATTATAAGAGTATAGCATTAGAGTATTCTTCTTGAAAAGTTCTAATACTTTGATAAAAGAGAGCCAGATTGGGTGTTGCTGCCACAGTTCTTTTTACAATTAAAAAGAAATTTTAATAGATTAATGTAGTATTAGGGATGGTTTAAACATTGTTATTCCCTTCCTATTGCTATTGGCTTTCTTATTTAACCAGACATTTTCTGTTAAATGCTTAAAACTAAAAAATACTGAAAACTTACGGTAATTTTTGAAAATTACCATAATTTACCATGGTAATTTACCTCGGAAGAAAGTTACGGTTACATATTTTCCCAAATCCTCCTGCATTATTAAATGTAATGTCAAACTCATAAAATAAACCTGTTTATTATCCATGTTTAAGGTTTATCAGCTGAATCAGTATTGGATAAGATAGCTTGAATTTATGGCTGCTCGTTCAAGAAAGGAAGAAGTACAATGACGATACCTTCTGCAATTCCATTATGAACTTCCTAAAGTTTTTAACTCTTTCACTTTCATGAAATTTTCCTTTTGCACTCTCAGAAAGCATGCATATGATTTTGGGAAAATTTCAACTATTTATTTAAGTATTTTTAGTGAGTCTGATCTGTAAACTAGTCGGTACTTATTAAAAAATTTTTAATGCCCTTTAAAAAAATCTTTCACTGGAATTATTTTGCATTTAAATTTCATATTTGTTGCCCTTCAGATCGGCAGTGTAAAACACTTCTTGATATAAAAGTATGCAATAAAGTTTACTACCTCAAAGCATATCCACTCATTATCTATTCATACTAAATTGAAACTAAGATCATCAACTCTAAGATTCCATGTAAATAACTCCATTTTCATAGAATATTAGAGAAATGTAAGCAAATAAATAATGACTCCAATTAAGTCACTCTACCTAAAAAAACCTATCACCCAAGTTTCAATTTTCGGTCTACAAACTCTGAAATGTTGTCTTTCCATGTTCTAATAATCCATGTGTATGGCTTAACCTGGCATTGAAATCTGTGAGACACGCTACGAGTTAGTTATGCATTAACGACGTAAATGAATGGGATTTTGCTGTTATGTATTCTGTAGCTAAGGAGAATTAGTGACCGCTATACTACTGCTAACCTGGAGCCAGAATAAAATTCATAGCGATAATTGCTGATAATGTCATTACGTGAAGATAGCAACCACTAAAAAGAACTAGAATTGACACCCGGATTAACTAAATAGGTGCTATACCCATTCTTCCTAATACCTGATATTCATGTTGGATACCTGGATTCATAGTGTTTTTTTCGATTTGATTTTATTACATTGTATTATTAAAGTGTAGAACAGAAAAGGTATTTCTGAAATCTTGCCTCTGATTTATTGAATAAAGGGAAGCTACGCTGGTAATGCTGGTGGATTTCGCCTAGCGACCCTTCCTAGTCTGATGCAAACAAGAGCCAACACTCCTAGGATGACCCTTCTGCATTATCTGGTGGAGGTTGCTGAAAACATAGATGATGATGATGATCAAGGAAATATAATAGTCAAAGATGATCAAACAAAAGGGCCTCCTAAGTTCACCAAGGAAATTAAATATGTTCATGAAGTGTCAAGGTGAGTGAAATTCTTTAGGAAGATGCATAACATGGCGTATGCGTGAAGCTCTCACTCTTGTTTTTCTAGTGGCCTCTTTAAACACTCTGCATGTGAAACTAATAAAATCCTTATTTTTAAACAAATTATGCCATTCAATAACTTTTGAATGAATAAATACTAAAGTATTCATCTGCAATGTTCAAATTGTTTGGAAATCCTCTCAGTACTGCTGAGTAGGTACCTAATAAAGCTTCATTGCATGCATGTACCTACTGCATAATACAGGGTCTGTCCAGCAAGTAATGCTAATATATTTTTAGAAAGATTTATTCAAGATAATGTGTCAAACTTTTAAAACTCTTCAAAGCAATTCCTTTGGGCATCTACACACTTTTTCCAGCGACTCTGCCATGCAGGGTACGCGTCCTGGAAGGCGTCTTCGGAAACCTCTTTAAGGGCCTTCGTTATGGCGGTTTGGATCCCTTCTGTCGTCCCAAAATGGGTTCCTTTTAGGGTGCTTTTGACCCTGAGGAGCAAGACGAAGTCAGCCTTGGAATGGTCTTGGACTGTATGGTGGCTGCAGCGGTGTTGCCAAGTTGTTCTTGGCCAGGAATTCCCGAATGCGCAGAGCGGTGTGGCTGGGAGCGTTGTTTTGATGTAGAATCCAGGTGGCGGGGATCTCCCCTCTCGTGCACAATTTTGGTGCACACTTTCCGCATTTGCAAATTTTCCGAAACCATCTCGTGCATAATTGTTTTCCGGATGGTTAAAGTAACCACACAAAAAGGGAGGAATCAGGCGAGATGTTGTGGAATATGAAATGTTGTGGTACATAAATTTGGAAATCAAGGTTATATATACAAGAGAAGGCTGGGTGAGTGAGGTTAGAAGGAAAGTGGAGGGAGGGAGTGGGGAAGGGGAAAAATTTCAATGGGGGAGGGTGTTTTATTTACACAAGGATATCTTTAACATTTTAAATTTGAAAAAACCATTAGTTTGTTGAGGTGATGTCCCGCGGCGCGTCGAGGGGGAGGGGGGGAAGGGGAAAGGGACAAGCATTGGAAAAATAGACACTTTGTCACTGGTTACTGGGGCATTTTGTGGGGTACGCAACAGTGGAAGACACCGTGTTTAAAACCAAAAGGGTTCTTTGTGGAGTGTCCCACGGCGTTTGGTCAGTCTTCGTGATGCCTGGAGCCCAACCAATATGCTCCTATACAACAGCGGGAAAGGGGGGGGGAGTCAGAGCACAGGGAAATTTTACTCACCTAGTTGCATGTATAGGAGCATATTGGTCGGGCTCCAGGCATCACGAAGACTGACCACACGCCGTGGGACACTCCACAAAGAACCCTTTTGGTTTTATACAAAGTGTCTTCTACTGTTGCGTACCCCACAAAATTCCCCAGTAACCAGTGACAAAGTGTATATTTTTCCAATGATTGTCCCTTTCCCCTTCCCCCCCCCCCCCCTCCCCCTCGACGCGCTGCGGGACATCACCTCAACAAACTAATGGTTTTTTCAAATTTCAAATGTTAACGATATTCTTGTGTAAATAAAACTCCCTCCCCCCTCGAAATTTTTCCCCTTCCCCAACTCCCTCCCTTCACTTTCCTAACCTCCCTCACCCACCTTCTCTTGTATATATAACCTTGATTTCTAAATTTATGTACCTGATGATGAATGCAGTGCATCGAAACCCGGGTTGAATTGAAATATTTATCTGTGGTAAATTGCTACTACTAAGTTCTTATTTTAAAGTAACCGCTATCATCCAGACTCTCAATCGACAATCTATATTCAACAAATTTTGCACACCTGTCATATTTTCCTCACTTTTGGTTTAAGAAGGATGTCCACAGCTGGGTTAATCAGCCACCTCCTCCCGGCCACCCTTGAACATCTTCAACCATCTCAAAACTCAAGAATACGAAAGAGCTGAGTCCCCGTAAGCTTCCTTAATTATTGCATAGGTTTGGGGAAGATTTTGTTGAGTTTTGCACAAAATTTGATGACGTACTGTTGTTCCTGTGAGTCCCCCATCGCACGTCGTGATACATGCAGTGAAATGGGGTACACTAAAACAACGATAATGACACTTTCACAGTTCTGAGCACACTGAAATTGGCAGAATTGGATAGCTGAAGCCTTCCCCCATCTAACCCATTTGATCCACTCGTGATACGACCAGTAGAAGCATGGGGAAAAAAACATTTGCCTTTCTTACCATACAGACCCTGTATGATGGTAATCATAATATAATAAAGCTAACAGAAAGGAAAGAAGTATATTTTTCATGTCTTGCTCCCAACCTAAAAACTTCAATGGCAGTATTATTTATTTTTTTCAGTTTAGTTCAATGCATGTTTCAGTATTCTCATGCATATCTCTTGAGTAATATTGGTCCGAATTTATTCCCTATACAGTGTGTCCTCGTTTAACGTTGTTAACTCGTTCCTGAAAAAGTAGACGTTAAGCGAAACAACGTTAAACGAAGCAGTATTTTCCATAAGAAACAATGTAAAAAATTAAAATCGGTTCCAAACTCACCAATGGTAAAGGTATCATAGGGTCCAGTCTGGGAGAAATTCTTGTGTGAGAATAGTAGAAAAGTAAGGGGTATTCGATGAATGGGAAAGGAAAGTGAAAGGAATGCGCATTTATTAAATGTAAGAAAAAAAGGCGTGAGATTCTTAGTTTTGGAGAAAATAAAGTTTGAAAATGACCAAATTCGCGTATTTTTTGTGATATTTTGACGCCATATTGCGAGATTTTTGGAAGTCCTGGTAGAGGGAACCGGACTAATTTCACGTCTGAAATACCCAACCCTGCACAGACCCGCACCCCTGTTTCACAGACCCGCAACAACGTTGCGGGTCTGTGCAGTCGAACGAGGCGTCGAGAACGAACGCGGCGTCGAGAAGGCCATTGCTGAACGGAAAAATAGGTTATTTGGTGGATAGTTACGTTTTATTTTCACGAATACCCTTTTAAACCAACGGGGTCCGCAGGGCCGGTTATTACACAACCCACCCCAATGGTGATTGGTTTGCGTAAAATTACGGCGAGAGGCGAGTTGGTGATGAAAGTTCCGTATGGAGGCAGTGGAATGAAGTACCGCCAAAGATTATTGGATAGCTCCGAGACGTTACCCGTCCCTCCTGAATGTGATAAAGCTGTCGAAAAGCGGAAAATAGTTTTAAGTTGAAGGCGGGAAAAGTCATGGGCGGTGGGTATAGAAAATGAAGACACTGCTCGACCGCTGCGCCATCTGGGGGAACTAGGAGAAAAAGGTCAGTATTTCCAATATGGCGTCCAGAAGTAGATTCACATCACAGGTTTAAGTGAATAGTTTACGAAAGAAAAAGGATTTATGTAGCAAACGAAAGGATAGTATAAATGCGTATATGTAGCGTAGCAATATAAGTGAAATAGGTGGTATAAGGTGATCGGGAAGCAGGTGAAATTAATTTTCTCCCAGACTGGACGCTATGATACAAATACCACGGCGTATTTTAATTACGCGGGCAGTCGAACAGATGATTTCACTAGTCAGAGATCTTCATATCTTAGATGAAACAAACTGAAAAGGCATTTTTAAAACAAGCACCAGGTTGCCGTCCTATATTTCTGATATTTAGTGCTGTTAGCACGGGCTTCCCTCTGAGTAAATAGAAATTTTTGTCCTTCAATGCGGGAGCGTGCGCATGCGAATGCAGTGAAGGGCAAAAATTTCGCTCGCTGCGATCGCGAAGACGTAGGATATCAATTAAAATAGTGAGTGAACTAGGGAAACTCGGTGCTGTGTACAAAATTTTTGTTATTTCGTATCAATGTTTAAGGAACAGTATCACCCTCGACGATTTACTGCATCATGGAGGGATTAGAAAACTTCCTCTTTCACACTAATTCAACACGAAAAACACGTTTTCGATTAACCTCAAACAGCAGTAAATCAATTTTTCTTCCACCAGTTCTACCTTATGGCGGCATGGGATTTTCAGGTATTTTTTCCCGTAGATATCTGCCCCTGGATCTACCATTCGGACATGGTATTATTAATACCATGCGATTCAAGATGGTACACTAACTTTTGTTGGAGTTTTAAATCACCCGATGCATTGCCCTCCAATAACAGCGTAGTAAATAATAAGCAAGCATACAGTTATGAAACAAAATAACTCAATAATTATTCGCTCAGGTGAACTTTTGACACACGCTATGAGGAGTTAACGTCAAACTTTTCCGCCGAATGGAAATTACGCATCAGATACGCCAAATTCCTACTCGTTATTCATTTTTTTTGTTGCGCAAAATTTGAACAACGTTATCGCGAAGCACTGACGACGTTGAACGATTAAGGGTTTTAATTGTTGGACAACGTTATCGCGAAACAACGTTAAACGGGACAACGTTAAACGAGGACAAACTGTATTTAAATCTTATTAGTGAATCTGGTTTCAATCAATGATGAATAATTGGTCCGTATTTTTATTCCCTATATTTAAATCTTATTAGTGAATCTGGTTTCAATTAATGATGTGTAATAATAGAATGTTACATACATATTTGCATTTATCTGTTTTTGTATTCAGAAAACTGAGTTCAAGAGGTGAATCTATTTCTGCTGTTTATTCACAGATTAATCCTTGAAGGAATTGAAGCTGAAATATTCTCTCTAGAAAAATCAGTTGACTCGATTGAAAAAAGAGTTAGTGGTTCCAAAGATGAAGACATGAAAAAACAGTATTCAGGTGAGTTAAATGTAGTGTTGGATTGTACCAACATTGGTTATATTCTGCCCTATTCACACTTGAAAATTACTCCTCTCTCTTGGTGATATGCTGACTCACAATGCAGAAGGGTCTGAGGTTTGCTATTACCTACCCATTGAGCTGGACTGGTGGGGTGTATTTGTGCCATCCAGGTCAAAGAGTGGGAGCCAAACTGAATGTAGTGCACACAATGTATGCTCTTTTGTGAGACGGTCTTTAAAAAAATCTAACCTCAGGATATGGCCATTTTAAGTGACAGCGTTTGATTAAGGTAGTGCATGTTAGCATTTCTGCACAGATTTTCAAATAAAAAAACTGCAGCTATATGAGGTATGACAATGAATATCTAACCTAAGATCTTTTATGACAATGAAGTTCACAGACATACTGTAACATTTATTTATATTTAATAAGTAATATAGTTACACCTTGCACCCATCAAAGTACTCACCCTGAGCTGTAATGCACTTCTTCATTCATCTTTTCCAGCCTTCGAAACACTTGGGAGATGATTGGGAGATCTTGTATATGCAATGCATATATCGCATATAGCAGTAGGATATGTGATCAAGAGATATAAATAAAATGTCGCTAGGTAGATACAAGACAGGATTATGCAATGTATTTACTATGTAATGGCATTGCATAATAGTAACATTCATAATATTATAAATGTACCAGTGCAGTTGCAAGGCATTTTATGGTACTGCTTCTCTGCTGACACCCCACTTCCAAGCTCCCTTGGTTTTGTTTCAATTTGGTGGCAGTTTCAGCGGAAAAGCAAGGCAGTGTGATTCAAGAGTGCTTCAGTTTAGTTTCACGGGAGAAATTTTGCCTGAGCATATAATTGGTTCAGGAAATAATTACGGCTGATTTGGCAGTAATGCCATCTTGCAATCCCTTAATGAAATTGCACCTTGGAGGCCTGTCCAAATTATGCAGCCCTGGATTATCGCAGGTGCTCGATTTTTAGTTACTGAATTGTTCTGAACTGAAAGCATTTCATAATTGATGGCCGGAGAGTCAAAGTAATACAAGTGACAAACATCGTCCAGTGTCACCTTTATCACTCACACCCCGATAAGAAATGACAAAAAGCAAAGTAGCTTTGGCGTTGTACGGCTAGATCACAGCATCATACTTTCGAACACTTGTATTCCTTTTCTTGTAGCTACCTGACGGTACGAGACAGTACCAACCAGGGGCGGATTAAGGGGGGGGTGGGGGGGTGGCCGCCCCCTCCCCCCCCCCCCCCCCCGTAATTCCCAGGAAAATAGAAAAGATGGTAATCATAAAGGTGGCTCTCCAATGGAAGTTTTTATTTCACCAGCTCAATATACAATGTTTAAATATAATGGGAATGTGGTGTAAAACCCGGGAGACCTGCATCTTCACAAGAATGGCATTCTTTACATCGTTTGTAAACGTTTTTCAAGTTTGATTGGAGAGCTTTACTCGATAATTTATCACATCTACTTTATAATATAGCCACACCAAAACTACGTTCCAAGCGCTTCATTTCTTTTAACTTTCTGAGGGAGGTCCGCCCGGACCCCTGTTTCGTTGAGAGGTATTGCATACCCTTCCAGGCACCGCAGAAAGTAGTGAACCACCCCCCCCCCAAAACAACGACCTTAATCCACCCCTGGTACCAACTTAGATAATATGCACTTATATAGTTTTTCATGTTGATGTCACTTGTATTACTTTGACTCTGGACTTGGACTTGCTTTTTATTTAACCTCTCTCTCTTTTATTTAACTCTCAGGCCCTCAATTGTAACTCTTCCATTCATTATGCTGATTATCTCACAGGATGGGTGAAGAAAGCAGCGTCAGATGTGGGGAAACTCATAAAATCACTTGGAAAAGTTAAAGATGAATGCAGAAAGCTAGCTGTACATTTTTGTGAAGATGTTACCAAATTCAAACCAGAAGAATGTTTCAAGATATTCTCTGATTTTTTGAGCTCTGTTGAAAAATGCTGGAAGGTACTATTTTTTTTTGTTTCTTGTAAAATGTAGATGAATGAATGAATTCTCCCATTTCTAATTGAAAAATGATTGAATGTCCAAGGTTATGAATAATGGAAAAATGCACTGTTGTTAAAGGGATCATTCATTCCCTCTCACTTTCAACTGCATTAAATTTACTCATTATCTCCCTGTTGTAATGTATTAACCAATGTGTACTTTAAAGGAAAATGATCAGAGGAAGAGTTTGGAGAAGAAACTGGCACTGAGGAAGGAGCAAACGGAAAAGCAAGCAAAAGATGCGGGGAATGCACGACTGGCAGGTGGAGAGAGTTTCATTCGAATCCGAGGGAAAGCCAGAGTGGTGGAAACTATCGACGATTCGTGTATAGTGGACAGACTAATGGATGAGATCAGAGGTGGAAATTTTAAATTGCGGAGAAGCATAACTGCAGGCGATATTTAAATATTAAACGGTATGGCTTGTAGGCTTGCAGTGATTGAATGCAAAAAATTATTTATAGGTTGTTAATATTTCTGACTTTTAACTGGAATAGCCTGGTTAAATGTTAAATTATGAGTAATCCTCTGGAGGATTACATTGAGCTATATTAACGTTGTTTAAAACTTTTATGTATCTATATTTTGTATTGTGTTCATGTTTTTGTCCTGAATTATGTATGTTTTTAAGTACATAAACGAAAGCCTTATTTTGTCATCAATTTTATATTGTTGCCTGCTACCACAGTCTGTATTCATTATGAATAATTGCAGAAGCGAAAGTAGGCCTACCATCCTTGCTTCAGACTTGGAAAATGGAGCCATGGACCATGACACTTTTAGATGCATCTTCATCATGAACCAACATGAGGGCCTTTGGAAGGGAGTGAAAGTAGGTTTGCCAACCCCTGAGGAGTGGATTCCAGGAGGGCTATTTCGTATCATGAGTCATCAGGTGACAACTCGGTTAGCCTAGGCCAACATCTTCACTTTTGAGGGCGTGCAATTAGTGCTAAGTAGGTAAGTACATATATGGAGAGCGTACTTTGTTCAGGGGAAGTGTAAGACGTAAACTATGGACAAAAATGTTTGAAAAATATTCGCAGAAGATTTTTTTGTTAGCAGTTCCAATGAGGATGCCTTGCGATAAAGGAGGCATTACAGGGCATGGGAGGAATTGACAAAATTATTCCTATATCCTGCTGATTAATGCAAAATATTATTTATAGGTTGTTAATATTTTTGGCTTTTAACTAGAATGGCCTGGTTAAATTTTATATAATGAGTAATTCTCTGGAGGATTTCTTTGAGCTATATTAACGTTGTTTTAATGTTTTTATTAACTTTTGGTACATATTCTGTAAATTACATCAAAACTGAATATGCCAAGGAAAAGGCAAAGATGGAATCCGGCGAGTGGCTTATATTATGATAATGATGACATTCCATGCTGTCTATTTTGTGTGTTATAACAAGAAGTAATTATTAATGTTTGTAATTTCTTCATTTACTGACCGTGATATTATCTATTCCATATCTTCCTTTGTTCCCTGGAACTTTTTATATCTACCTTTACCTGAATTGATGTTCAAACTAAGTGTTTGCTGTAACTTATGTAGGTATTTCTCCGACAAAATTCAACTGCCTTCTCACCGTGGTCATTTATTGTCCTTAGCGCTTACTTTCCCTCTTCATATTCATTCTTCCCTTCAGCTGTAACTGCATTCCAACCACCCCACCCCTATCAGGTCTTTATTTCCCGGGAATTCTGTAATTAACTCTTTATCTTGCATTCCATCTACCTCTTCCTCCACATACTTATTTGTAGGTATACACACCTGGACCACAGCGAAATTAGTTGGGTGAGCTTGTATTTCAACCACTTCTTTATTTCCTGTCCCTTACATGTTCAATATTTGCTATCCTCTTCCCCAATGTTGCATTCAATACCACAACTGCTCCACATTGACTCACATCTCCCCTACTTAAACTGTAACCCTGTAACTACCACTCAAATATTCCCCGCTAACCCTCCATATTCCGCTAACTCTCCATCTCACCTCACACAGCCCCAAAGCATATATTATGTTCCCACTATCTATTTTCAGTTTCTATTTATTTTCTAGCTTCCGTGACCTCATGTTTTTCCTAACCTTGCTACTCTTACCGCTGATTTTTTCTTTCTATTTTTTCTTCTTCATCTCATTCGTAGTTATTCATCCATTGTTGACATTGTTGTGCAAGGATTTTGTGGGATGACGACCGTAGATGGCTTGCCTCCCCCACTGCTGGGTAGAGGTCCGAATCCCAAAGTAGCAAGGATTCAGCAATATATGATGTACTCACTTCCATTTTCAGGGAAATTGATAATTTGGGGATCTTCCCTTCGCACCTTCCCAATGCTATTTTAGAAGTGACATCATCACGTGAATTACCTTTCATCTGCCTTGTACCCTTAAACCTCTCTGGCGTGGAGGGCCCTATCAGAACAAGGGGAAACATGTATTTATAGATATATCACGTTGTATCAGAAGCAATTATTATTTCTTTCTCATTATAGAGACATCAGTGGTGGTGAATTTGACCACCAAGCATCAGAGCAAACCTTGAGACACCTATGAGTGTCTTTATTCTCTCCACAATGTAATTAGTGAATGATTTGAATTTTCCTATTCTCCAATCGATAATAGTGAAAATCTGAGACAGAATACCAGTACCAGGGTGGGGATGGCGGGTGGGGGGGGGGCCTTCGACCCACCCGTGTTCTGGCGCCCCTAAGTCTGTGAATGTTTCAACTCTTAAGTCCCAAATATGTATAAATAAATGTGTATTGTATGTACGTTGTCAATTGTCATATTTTTTACATACCCATCCGCCTATTGCATCAACAAAATTTGTAAAGTTTAGTAAACTGTTTAATTTATGAGTCGGCGCCCCCTAAACATTTTCTGCCTCTCCCCTGGACAGAAAAAACCTGGCTACGCCTTTGCAGAATACACACCATGGCAGTTAAGGCTATACATGTGGCATAATAGTCTAATCAGCGTAAAACTATTCTGATTTAATTTTCTTGCGATGAAAAGGAGCTGTATTTCCATTATTTGAAGTCCTCCTTGCTTAGAAGGCCACACCTACGGGAGGAGTGTATGCAATTGTTGATTGATGCTAGAGTCTCTTAATTTGAGACCTTTTAGGATATTTTACCTGGTGAACATGGATTATTGAAATAGATTCTTTAAGGGCGTCACTCTTAACCATCATTCAAATGGTCTAGCACATCAAACATTGGTACTGCACATATATTTCTCATTCTCAGCACTTCTTCCTTCGTTCAACTCAGTCAGCTCGATAGTCATAGGCCCTAGCCAATCCTTCCTGTGTGTCATGTGACCTGACCTTTCCACACTGGAGTAATAAACCAGGGAAAAATAATATCCCTGGCAGTGGCGTAGCCAGGATTTGGGTCTGGGGGGGAGGGGGGGGGGCAGAAAATATTTAGGGGGCGCCGACTCATAAATTTACCAGTTTACTAAACCATACAAATTTTGGTGATGCAATGGGTGGATGGGTTTGTACAAAATATGACAATTGACAGCATATTGTACACATTTATTTATACGTATTTGGGACTTAAGAGTGGAAAAATATGCAGACTTAGGGGCGCTAGAACACAGGAGGGGGGGGGGGGGGGTTCACACCCCCCTGCCCCCCTGGCTACGCTACTGATCCCTGGCAGAAAAGGATGGTAAAATTTGCATAAAATTATGGTAACTTTGGAGTGTAGGTATGTACAATTAATGTAGGAAAACGGTAAACTCTGTGTAGGACATGCCTGTAATCATAGTGCACACAATTATACCTCCTATGTACAATCTGTGTAACTTTGTGGTAAAGTGGCCCAATCTGTGTAGGTTTTCTGTGTACATTGTGTAACTGGTGCTGGATTTGGTGCTGGATTGTTTACAGTGTGTACTGGGGAGAGAGGTTGTCGTGGTAAATGATGAGTATATAATGTACACAGAGTACCATTTAGTGCACGGGGTGTACAATAATGGTAACAAGGATTCCATGCAATTAGGATAAAAATGAAATACATGAATTCAGGATGGTTTTAAAAAGCATTCTTTATTTTTAAATTGTGAAGGAAGAAGGCCTAAAAATCATCCATTGCTGCAGCATATGCTAAAAAATAGATTTGGAAGAAGGCATATTGCATAGCCTACCACGTGTGGTGGCGTGGGCCAATTAGGCCTACCATTGCAATGCAGTTAAGGAGGCGACTTGCCTTGTGAATCAACTTTCAACTTCAAGATTCTGAATCCCTGGAAAAATATCCTTTTGGCTTTGTGGAGAGAACTTGTACACATCTATATCAATGCATTACCCTGTGAGCCGACACAGGGGCGTGTGGTGGGGGCTGTTAGGACACATCATTCGTGAAAAATAACAGGAAAGAGGGGTAATACGAAGAGTGAATCGTATGATAACGGAGTGTCCCAATGTGTCCCGAACTTCTTCTGTTGTCGTTCCCTCAAAGGTGCAAAAGGGATTGTTGTACCTAGTACGGAGTTCAAGTATCACATAAGGCATTTTGGGGAGGGTTGGGCTTCTCTGATGTTGTCTTACGTAAGGGGGTGAGGGGGTCTGAGACAGTCTAACGTAATATATAAGTAACTTGTGAATTCGTATATTTAACACCTTTTATACTAATTTTCGTAGGAAAAATCTTACTGTGTTAGGATCACCACCTAAAAAAGGCAGTGATCCTAAAAAAGGTGGGATCCTAAAAAAATCCCACCATCAGGCGGTGCACCTGAATGTATGCTAAACTATAGAAAAAAGTACAAACAATTCATTGCGTACATTAGTTTGGAGATGTCGCATTTTCAAATATTACATATTTTGCCAGTTGTCCATACAGCGAATCATGACATATCAAAAACCGCTATCGATATCCGTGATGAGGTCAATGTTTTGCGCATTTTGACATGGAATCCCCCCATAGCTTAATAACTATGTCCATGGTTTCAAAAATCTCTGATAACTTAGGTAAGATTGGGAGGGGAGGGTTCGTGGAATCTTACGCTGTCATACACGGGGGGGGTGGGGGGGAGGGTTAAAAAATGGTTAAAAAAATCGCCTTTAGTAATATTTGAATATCCCCCTAGCAGTTAGACAACTTGCAAAGCCTGGGAGCAGGGAGGGGGGTGCGGGATGGGGGGTGCGGGGTGCCGGAATGCCACGGATTGAACTGTTTGCCACCCGACGCCGGGCGAGCGCCCAGTGGCGCCTCTATTGAGGGCGCACGGCGACGAGTGACATTCGAATGACGATAAGATTCGCGGCGGGGAATTGGAGTCTTGCAATGAATGACCTCAATCCCAACCCCTCTGGCAGACAACGAACACACAACCCCCACCAACCTCCTCCACCCCCTTGCATCAAACGGGGAGGGGGCGGGGGAGTGGGGGTGAAGTGACGACTAAAAGATGACCATCACACCGATCCATCACGGATTGCGCCACCATGTTTAACCTCCCGCGAATCTAGGACTCAATCAATTACATAAAGAGGTTCCATTGCCACTAATCGACCTAAACAAAATATTCGAAATTCAACCTTTTCGTGTGAATTGCTAAAAATAATACCTCTACATTCGGATTCTGGCTCTTAGCTATTATAAGGTGGTTTGAGCGAGATATTTCCCATAGTAATTATGGAGACCATATTCTAATTTTATATTTTTGTTTCAGTTTCTGTAAGAAGAATGAAATAAATATGGTAATATTATTGGCGCTAAGATAAATTTATATATGACCAAAATTCTCAGTAAATAAATAAATGAAGCTACGTAAGTCTCTAACTTGACGATTTTTTCCTGCCGTACGGCTGAAAACCCTTCAAAACAGCAGGTTTTTTTTGAGATTCCGTTAAAATTACTGCGGTGAGTAATAGATTATTTTTTTAAAATAGTTGAGAAAACATGTTATCTTCACATCGTTAGTTTTTTGACGAAATCTAGGTGCTGGAAGTTCCTAATTTTTTCAATATTCTCCCTTTGGAGCGCACCCTCATAATCTATCCCATGTAAAACAGCTTATATTTTAAGGCAAATTGCTCAAAAAGTAGTTCGGCAAGGGGTTATATATTTTGATATCATTGGAAAGATGAGTTTTTTTTTAAATGAGGCCAAAATAATCAAATTCTAGGTGAAGTAATTTTTCGCTCAAAGTACCTGAAGACAAAATTGAGGTGCAAACTATCCAATTCAACCAATCATTATTTTTTAACTGCTATCATTTTAAAATACATTAATTATTCAACAATTAACTGAAGAATATATATTTAAATGAATATACGTTTAGCAGCCAAAGAATTAACCGCCATTTTTATGGATTATTTAAGCGTATTTCGACTGCAATTGTTGCAGTGATATGCTAATATCTCAAAGTAATACGATGAGAAGGTGCATACCATTTAATAATCTTTACCAAAATTCTATTTTCTCCTATGATTCTCCATTTCTTTCATGAAACACTTCGTAATTCCAAGTTCGGTTTGCGATGGAAAAATGGTGTGGAAAGCTTGGAATTTGTTAATGAATTCAACAGCGTGGAAAGGTTGGAATTCGCTATTCATTTCACACTTGTTTCAATTGGTAGCCATAATATGAATCAAATGAAATTCAAACCTTTTTTTGCAATGGAACTACTATAATGAAGTTTAATCGCGACTGCGTGAGTGAAGAATGCAAATGAATTTTGAAAATTTTATTAAAGTCGAATGAAACTCTGTATACTCTGGCTGATAATCTGCCGAATACATTGATAAGTAAAAGTAAGACGCTAATAAAGAGGATCGGTCTATCGACATACTTTCGAATTACTACTTTTTTCAGCCGAAGGAGAGGAATGCAGCGCCAGTTTTGTTGAAACAATGCATTTTGACTCGCACCGCCGCGCCATGGTTATTTTGCTAAACACTTGAAAACCAAGAGGGGTTTATGCTCTTATTTTAATAAGTACGTAACAAATATTTCCGGGATCCGTGTATTACCTGCGTCATATTTTTCGCGGAAATATCATTTGCATCCGCTTGACAAAATGTTTAATTTTTCTCAACTTCTCCTAGCCTTGCTTCTTAGGTAGTTTGAGCGAGATAGTTCCCTAGTCATAATGGAGACCATATTAAAATTTTATTTTTTATTTCAGCGTCCGTAAGAAGTATGAACTAAATATTTTAATATTAATGGCGCAAAGGTATATTAATACACGACCAAAAATCTCAGTAATTGAATAAATAAAGCTAGATAAGTCTCTAACTTGACTCATTTTTTCCCGCCGTACGGCTAAAAACCCTTCAAAACATCAGGCTTTTTGTGCGATCCTGTAAAAATTACTGTGGTGAGTAATAGATTATTTTTTATAAATAGTTGTGAAAACATGTATTGCATTGTACACACCGTTAGTTTTTTGACGAAATATAGGTGCTAAAAGTTCCTAATTTTTTCACAAAATTCTCCCTCTGGAGCGCACAGCCATAATCTATCCCATGCAAAACAGCATATATGTTTTTAAGCAAATTGCTCGAAAAGTAGTTCGGCAAGGGGTTGATATTTTGATATCATTGGAAAGATGATAGTATTTTCTTTTAACCCTTTCGCGCCGAATGCCGCGCATATGCGGCGAGAATTTTCTTCGCAAACGAACGAAAGCCTCATATATGCGGCGTCAATTTTCCGACGCAAATGAACGAATGCCGCGTATATGCGGCGCGGGGTGGAGGAAAGTGACCGCCGCGGAAACAATAGACCCAGGTATGTGGTCGCCCCTCGGGTCCCAACTTAGCTAGAGCCCAGGGCCTTCCTCGGCCGCTCGGATCGACCCTTTCCTATCCTCTCACGCGGTCAACTATAGCTTTTTGCAGTGTTTTTTCTAAAAAATTATTTGTTGCTTACTTTCGAAATCTAAAGTTAGAAATGAATTCTTCTTTTTTTGCTTACCACATGGAAATTTTAAACGAAATTCTAGCGTTAATATCAACGGAGTTACAGAACGGCAATCGACCGTCGGCAATCCGTCAATATGAACATTAGAACTCCGTTTAAAATTTCTGCACGCTCAGAAAAAAACAAGGAATTTATTTTTAATCTAAAAAAATCGATGCAAGCAACAAATATATGTTTATATAAAACACTGCATTTTCAGTCAGATGACCGTGGAATCGCGCTGTGAAGGTGTCTTTAATCCTCCTTGGGTCTGGGACAGCGGCCGAGAAAAGGGATGGGCGTCCCGCTGAGTTGGGTCACAAAACGGTAAGGGATCGGACCCCTGCCTTCCATCGACGTGAGAGAGCTTCGTACAGGGGAGTGCAGAAATTTTTCAAGAGGCTCGTAACGTGGACGAATTTCCCTCCACAAGGCTTCGGCGCGAAAGGGTTAAATGAGGCAAAATTCGTTAAATTCTAGGTGAAGCGATTTTTCGCTCAAACTACCTTAAGTCCATGTCTCTTCATTTTTTATTTTTTAGGGGATTCATTGAAAATAGTAGTGGAACCAATTGTTGTCGGTGCGAAACGGAGCTACGCCGCAACTGATTCGGTCGGACAACTACTTCAAATAACTGTTGCAAGCAACAGGTTAGTTTCGTGATCGTGCTGCAGTTGTTTTCTGTGCTGTGCAGCGGCAACTGATGAAGCTGAAGCTGACTGTTTCGTCTTTGAAATCCGTTATAATTGCTCACCACGTGTGACTTTGTTGCGGTCATAAAATATAATCTGTTGGATTTGAGTCTCTAAGAGGTTAACACATGTCCGCCCTTCGTTGCAGATAGAATTAGAACTGTGACCCAGGCGGCACATTGGATATCCCTTAAAGATATGGAAGGGCAAAAGTGGGGCCAATATATCAATAAGGAATCTTTAGGAAAGTTTAGGGGAAAAAACTTCCCCTACTTTTCTGTTTCGGGGGCTCTAGATTCAATTGCTTCAAGTGCCAGTGACCCATCGTATTTACTGCTAAAAATGAGACTATGGGATTTTATATAAGCTGTTCGAAAAGTAACGGATTATTATAGCACTGAATCCGATGTAGAGAAAGGATTTCTGTCCAGTGCCCGAAACTCATGCCCGTATTATTTCTCTCACTTTTCCCTGCTTTCACCCAATCGTATATCTTTACCCTTCAGGGAAAGGATTTCTATTAGATATATTTGTGTATTACCGGAATAATTGTATGCTATTTGTAACATTGTGCTGCCTGGGGAAGTACCTATCTTTCACGAATCCAAATGAATTTGTTACTTTATTTAAGTGAAATATTTTTTATTAAATAGAATACAGAACCACTAGCCATGTTTTAACAGCGCCGATCGATCGCCTGTTGTTTGGTGTGCTTCTAGCTGTTGTCCGCAACAGGGTGTTTCACAGAACTATTTCTTTTTGAATCTATCGGTTGCGAAACAGTTGCAATGAAACTTGTGTTATTTTAGTGCCACTACTGATGGAGAAGGGTGGGATTTTACTGGAGTAAATCAGACAGAAGACAGAGTTTAACATAAGAACATGAAATAAAATCCACAGCTTCAGGCTCTACTTTGTAGAAACTTTTAATATTCATTACAATAAAGTTTAGCACTTTTCTACACTTTTTATTCTTAAAAACACACTACGCGTTTCACCAATTTTATGACATCGTCAGGTGTATGAAACGCGTAGTGTGTTTAAAAAATAAAAAGTGTAGAAAAGTACAAAACTTTATTGTAATAATACAAGAAATAACGTTACCTTCATTTAATGGCGGGACCAACTCACTCAGATGGTGCTCATAACGGGAAAAGCACCCCATGCCATTTCTCTGCAGGTGAGGGGACTTCGTGCGTGTATACACTATGATAGAGCTTGTAGCCGTGCTATGTGCACGTCATAGGTAGGTGCCTGCAAAAGTGGTGTTATTTTATCGCCTAAAGTGGTGTTATTTACCCTGAAATCTGTATTATTTTCACGACAAAAAATTTGCTGTGAATCAAGTGCCCTCCTCCCAGCAGGCACACCTGTTGGCAATAAATGTTGAATACCATTGGTTAGGGACAATTGAAACAATTAATACCATGCTGTATTCACATTTTATATATTTGTGCATTTCACATACCTAACTAATTTACACAAAGAGGCAAATTACAGTTAAATGTCCGTATTTTCAAGAAATAAAAAAATTGCCAGTGTGGCCAAAATTTCTTCTTTTATATTTATTCTCCTATTTGTTAGCGCAATGTTGTAGGAGGAAAGAAATCTCTCCGAGTCCACATTTGCACAGGATGTCCAAATCGCTTCAAGGTACTTAAATACAAATGATGGTTCAGACAGTTTTAGTACCTGAATTGCTTTCATTATATCCACTGAACCCTGAAAATTTTGTTGCTGTAATATTCGACGTAATTCCCTAAACCCCAACATCAACGTTTCCGTCTCAATTGACTCAAGGCCATGGACTTTTCCAATTTCGTGATTAAGTCAGGGCTCACCTCCGTTGTGAGAAATTCTTGAGGGTCAACAACCGTTTTCAAATCTTACTCTACTTGGGTCTTCTACTGTAAGAGAACAAAGTTTTATTGATGCCATCTGCACTAGTATAGACTTTACAGTTTCTGTTGTAGAAGTGGTCATACCTTTCAAGGAATTAGTATTTTTCTAAAAATAATACCACTCTGAATATTATTATGGATGCTTGCCGTGTTATTCCACTCCCACCGACAGAAGTTTTTTCAAAATAACCCTTATTTTTTCACTCAAAATGAGTTAATCTCCTATTTTCTATGATATCAAAACATTAACCCCTTACCGAACTACTTATCGAGCAATTTGCCTGGAAATAAAAACTTTTATATGGCATAGATTACGGCTGTGCTCTCCAGAGGGAGAATATTGAAAAAAAATTAGGAAATTCTAACACTTAGATTTCGTCAAAAAACTGACGGTATGTAGATTGCATCTTTTCTCAACAATTTATAAAAAATAATCTATTACTCACCGCAGTAATTTTTACAGAAATACAAAAATCATGCTGTTTTGAAGGCTTTTTAGCCGTACAGTGTGATAAAAAATGATAAGAACTATGATATTACAATATTCCACAGATAAAGTTTTAATCGACCCGGGTTTCGATGCACTGCATCATCATTAGTTCATCGAAACCCGGGTCGATTAAAACTTTATCTGTGGAATATTGTAATATCATAGTTCTTATTATGTTCATATTCCACAACATCTCGCCTGATTCCTCCCTTTTTGTGTGAAAAAATGAGTCAAGTTAGAGAATTATGAATATATATTTATTTAAATACTGAAAACTTTGGTCATACATATGACTATATTTTTGCGCCATAAATATTACAATATTTACTTCATACTTCTGACAGACGCTGAGATTAAAATATAAAATTCGAATGTGGTCTCCATTGTGACTAGGGCAGTATATCGCTCAAACTACCTAAAACCGAGGGTATCCCAGGCCGCGTCGGGGGGCTGTCCATGCCTGACTTCACGGAGTTGCAACGGAGACGCAATTTACTCCGCATGATAGCGCCCAGCTAGCCCAGCGCATGATCTCGAAGGAATTGTAACAAACTGATCGCCAACGTGGGTTTTTATTTTCCTTCCCCTCTGCCTTCGCTCCTTCCCCTCCCCTCTCCCCTCTCCCCCCCGCCATCCGCGAGAGGAGATAGGAATGATGGCCGACTTTTCCTCGATGCTCCATATCTCTCAACCCTTAGCAACGGCGTCGTTAAGGGCGAGAGGGAGAATAACTGGCTCTGCCATCCGGGCCACATCAAACTAAGCGCCAATAAAGGAAAGACATTCGGACCTCGTCCGCCTTCTCCCCAATCCAAAAGCCCCTTGCACAAAAAGTCACGACGCGGGCTATAAGACGCGGCTCGTAAAAGATATCTTAGTTAGCCCCCCCCCTGCCTTATCTTAAAGCCCCCCCCTGCCTTTTAGGTACTCGTGAATCGTCAGCCGTTCTTTTCTTAAAAAACTGCCTTTTTTTACAAGGTTTACTCAAAGTTGCTTAGGCAAGCAAAAGGGAGAATTGAAATTATTCATTGCAGGATTGATTACTCCTTTCATATGAATTACGGTTTTTATTCTTACCCCGTATTTGCCGTCTTCCTGCATCTAGAATGCTTTGTAATGTATTACAAAAATTTCAACTCTCTTTTCTTAAATTCTCTTGACTACTGTGTCGCTTAAGGCATTCAAATTTCTAATGGATATATTTTTTTAAAGTTTTTCTTTTTTTTATTATTATTATTATTATTAGTTTACAATTTACAGAAACTTTTCTTAATGATTCTCAAACAGAGATATAGCCAGGGTGACCAACTCTCCCGTATTTCCTGGGATCTCCCGTATTTGACCCTGTTTTTTTCACGATCTCCCGGCTCCCGTATTTTCTGTCTCTTTTGGGTGAATTTCTCCCGTATTTATTCAAGTAAAATCATTCAGTTTCAATCATTTAAATTTTGCGCACACGGTCGAAATTCGTTTAAACGTTCGAGAGTAGACGCCATTGATTCTTCATCGAGTTTTGCTATCGATTATCTCGTTTAGAAATGACCAACCAATAATTTAAATCTCCTTATCTGTTAAAACAATGAACGCGTACTTCCTTTCGTTATTTGTGTTGCTCAGCTGGTGGTGCTATTGCGTGATTTGGTTTCAGTGGTTTTACTCTACATCAACTGTGAGCCTTGTTGGGGCAAGAGTTTATAATACAATAATGGGCAGTGAATACGAAGCTTAAACGCCACCAAAAATGAAAATGAAGTATAGGTGTACATATCTTGCGAAATGGGAGCAATATAACTTCTGAAAACTTGGGAAAGTTGGTAAACTATGTCACGAGCACACCAGGTAGTAATTCTCATACAGAGAGAGTATTTTCTCTTATGAATAACAAGTGGACAGATGTTAGGAATAGGAGCAGTACAATGCTGATCAAATCGGAACTTCAAGTTGTCATGAACTTCACGCATTCTTGCACTGAATTTTTAGAATTTGCGAAAAGTGATGGCAAACTATTGTCTGAAGCTAAACCTGTTGCAAAAATATATTTACGTCGTCTTAAAGTATAAAATAAAGTTATTTTTTATTTTTTGTACAAACACTGCATTGGTTTTTTTCTTTTTTGTGAAATTTTGCCGTGCTTAAATCTCCCTTATTTTTGGTCTAGAATATAGAAATCTCCCTTATTTTCTTCAAAAAGAGTTGGTCACCCTAGATATAGCATAAATACAATATAAGTCCTCCTGAGCCCCTGGCTCGTCAGGAGGTGCTTGTGTGCATACAAATAATATTACAGAGCATTGGTGGAGATATAATAAATTGTACACTTTACACTTTTACATGCATTATGAAGAATGACAATCCATTTCTTCATTGGTTTTCCAACAATTAATTCTTACAATCTATTTTCAGTTGTGAGATAGTACTTATATTCGGTATTTTAATATTAACATAATTAACTTAGTTTAGGTATAATTACACTTAACATTCTATCACCATAGTTTGTGTATGATTTTGGAATATCATATAATTCCTTGTATCTTAATTGCATTGTATCTTTTAAGTCTTTTTTAACCTATATTTTTTCTGTAATAATTTTCAGTAATGAGTACATATTAAAATAGCTTATCTACCTGCAGTACACATATGTCTTTGTAGACCTGATTAACATCAGATAATCCCACATCACTTCCTAAATTATATTTACATCTGAAAATTGTTTTTATTATTCGATTTTGGGTGCTAATCAAAAATTTTTAATGTATATTAGCAATGCTACCCCATACTGTCAGAACATATCTTATTACCGATTCAAACAAATTTATGAGTGATAGCAGTAAAAATATTTCATAAAACAATTAGTGACTTATTATTAAAAAAAACGAAGTTTAAATTAGAACGATTTGTGTAAGCCAATATGTTGCTAAGAGCTTGTTAAGGCAATATGAGGATGCCTTTGCGTGGACACCCTGAGATTTTAAGGGTAAAATGAGATTAAAGATCGAAAAAGCCATTTTATGACATAAGCTACTCTCATAAGGAGTGGATTAATGAAGGGCTTAAAAACAAAGGTACCGTTAACAGGAGAAGAACGCTTCGATAGCTTAACTGGTTAAAGCACTCGGCGCGAAATCGAGGGATCCGGGTTCGAATCCCGGTCAAGGCGAATGATTTTTCCTCTGTGGAATATCGCACTTGCTGGGGACTCAGTAAAGGTTACTACCGTGGCTAGTCCCAGAATCCTCAAAATTGGACAAAGCATGATCTTTTCTTCATGTTTAGTCGAGCATTAATCTTTTTCTCTACCAACAATCGGAAATCCCCGCAAACCGCCATTCATAAACAAAGGGACAATGTGCCTCAGAGCCTTCACTACGCCACCTATTGAACGGCTTCAAAGACTTAAGCAAAAAAATACAATGGAAGCGCACTGGGGGGACTGCTCGATCCTTTCGTTGTTGTATCACGTGACTCCTTAGTCATGTGATCGGAACTACCGCGAATTTTGAGGGAACGGCGTGGTGGGAATGTACATACGTACTATGTAGTGAAATAGCAAAATGGACAATCGAAATGGATGGATGGATATTATCAACAGTGAATGCAATATTTATTGACACAGTACAAATAAAAAAATAGTGAAAATAAATAACTAAATAAACAAAAATATGTATACTTATGACATTCAGTATTTGTTTAAACTCACACAGGCGCGATTGAACCTCATTAAGTTCCCACAAAGAAGACGTGTGGAGACCACAGTGGGTTCCCAATTAGTGTATAAAACTAAGGTCAGGAAAAGTGGTTTCATTCGCGGATTAGATTTGGCGCTTGCCGTTTGAAAGCCGCACTCAACCGGCCCAGGGTGACGACGCGACGTCAAATGACGTCCAGTGACCGGCCCAATGTGACGAAGCGACGTCAATTGTCGTCCATTCCAAATCGACGCGGCTCTCCACCCTCCCCTTTGCCCTCTTCTTCTTCTGCACGCCCTCCTCGTCAACCCTAACTGTTCCCCCCTCCTCCTCCCCCACCGGAAGAAGACTTCCCCCTCCCACCTGAAAGAGGACTTGCCAATTTCCGTTTAAATAACCTCGTATCCGGAGTGCCGTACTCTTAAGAAACCGCGCAAGGGATATTTTTTTCTCTCCCCCCCAAAGTTTAATTATAAAAACAAAGCCCACTTTCCCTTCTCTTCTGCCGCTGTTTCTCTCCTTTGCATTCAACCTTCTCCCGTGAGAGTAATTTAAATATTTATTTATAAAACTCGTCCGAAAACTCGCTCTTCCTCCCTTATTTGCTTATTTCGGAGACCACAGAGGATATCTTATCCTCTTCCATTTATCCGTTTTCTTTTCGTACCGAGATCAGTAAAGGTAAGAGGGGGCGGGGGTGGAGGTAAAAGAGGGGACTAAGGACATGAAGGCTCGGGAGAGTTGTATTGGGGGCAAGGGGCAAATTTGGGACCGCAGACGACCGCATGAATATACATCGCTACTCGATGACATTTGGCCTTTCAAATCCAAGGTACTGTGCCGCGCGAGACAGGGGCGCCGAGGCCTTACGACGACGTCGAAGCATGGGTCTCGTCTATTTTCTTCCGCCTATTCTTACTCATAGAAGGCATTTACTTTATTACTCCAGCATCTCTCTTTCTGAGGCACCAAGAACCTGTGTTAGTGTTCCGTTTGTACTTAGGAACCTTTCTATTATCTTACGGTGAAATAAACCAAGAAGTTTGAAGAGAATGCTTTGAAGAAAATTAAATAAATGTAAAATTGTAATCTTTAAATGGCAGGAATTATAATTTTTATACTTGTCGAGAAGTATTTAGTTATGGTTTTAAAATCGGAAATTTTTAATTAAAACACGCAAGGTCTTAATTCCGGGGATGAATAACGAATGACGCACACGCTGATGCCCTGTATTAAAAACCATGTTTAAAAAAATTGTTGTAAATGATATGAATGCTTAAAATCTTTTAAAATATTCAAATATATTTATTTTGATGATATTTCGAAAAATATAACGTTACCCTTTTAACGACACGAAAACTGGAACTAAAAAGAAAAAAGTCGGGTCCGAAGCTACTATGGTGATTCCCACGTATTTGACATCATATCTGATATCAATTTTGAGGATACCGGGACTAGCCACGGTAGTTACTTCATACGGAGTCATCCGCAAGTGCACGTAAGTGCGATATTCCACAGAGGAAAAAATCATTCGCCTTGACCGGGATTCGAACCCAGATCCCTCGATTTCGCGCCGAGTGCTTTAACCAGTTAAGCTACGGTCGAAATATATTTATTTTCCAAGAGTATTATCAAATACAGTTTTTATGATTTCAGGTGAATAATCGAGAAGACAAAGAAAGGAAAATAAAAATAACAATTAGTCTATAAAGTTTGTCTCCACCTCGGGCTAGAAGCGGCCGCATCTGAGGATATCCTTTGCCGTCGACCCGTGCACTCCATTCTCACTGCCACCGAGAGTTCTAGTAACTAACCCACTGGGCACTGGATTCGGTCCTGCTCCTCACATTCCACCCCAAGGGATGACGTCTTGCCACATCCGCGGTGGCTCCTCTCGCTGCTGTCGCGAGCTGAGCCCGCAAGTTGCCCCTCGCCTCGACCGCCTCTTCCAACTCCTGCGACAACAGCGCCTCACGTCGCTGCTCGGCGTCCACCACCCCCACCCAAACAGCATACACAGCCACGGGCGTATGGCAGGAGGTGCGCCATGGAATGCCTCCTGGACGAAGCGCAGTAAACCCCTGCCCAATACCTTGTGGTTTACTTGTAGTTCTACAAATATTGCGATTGTGGCCGAAAGGATTTTATTCTCAAAATTCGGAAAGAGTCGAAAATTCAGATTCAGTAGTTTTTCATTACTTACGAGACCACCACCGAAGATGTCTCAAGTCTTATAAATTTTTTTATCGCCTCCCATGCCATTAGCTTGTCCTCACATCTCAGTGCGTGATGTGTGATACCGTCAGCCGTTTACATGTTGGGCACTGAGCAGAGTCCTCTCTAGCCCCATCTTATGCCTAATTTTTCGTGTGGTAAGGAAGCCCGCAATATGAAGAAAAATGGCAATTACAGTCCTAAGTAGAGTCCCCCTTCCCGCAAGATGCCGAAATCCTCCAACTGTTATTAATGGATGCAGTGGGAGTTCTGATCCCCGCATTTATTCTTTCGTAGATGTTTTTAACTTTAAACGATTCTCCTTGCCTAAGATTTTCTACGACCTCCCTGGTGCCTTTAATTCAAGAAGGCTAGAAAATAAATGGAGTCGACATACCACTTGATTCTTGAAGCCAATTCCGCCATTGCAGTCGGCACAGTTTAGACCTTCCTCTGGCTTACGTGTCCGGCGATCACTTCCGATTTTCGTCAAATCTAAGATAAATACTACAGACCAGGCGATGTTTTGTGACTGGTTTGGCAACACCTACTCGGCACAAAATCCTTCCCAAGCACCCCTATTCTTGCTTCACTTTCGCCCATGAGCGTTCACGGTCATGCCTCCTCCATTTCATTTTAACCTCCTTGTTAAAAACCACAGACCAGGCGATGTTTTGTGACTGGTTTGGCAACACCTACTCGGCACAAAATCCTTCCCAAGCACCCCTATTCTTGCTTCACTTTCGCCCATGAGCGTTCACGGTCATGCCTCCTCCATTTCATTTTAACCACCTTGTTAAAAACCACAGACCAGGCGATGTTTTGTGACTGGTTTGGCAACACCTACTCGGCACAAAACCCTTTCCAAGCACCCCTATTCTTGCTTCACTTTCGCCAATGAGCGTTCACGGTCATGCCTCCTCCATTTCATTTTAACATCCTTGTTAAAAACCACAGACCAGGCGATGTTTTGTGACTGGTTTGGCAACACCTACTCGGCACAAAATCCTTCCCAAGCACCCCTTTTCTTGCTTCACTTTCGCCAATGAGCGTTCACGGTCATGCCTCCTCCATTTCATTTTAACCTTCTTGTTAAAAACCACAGACCAGGCGATGTTTTGTGACTGGTTTGGCAACACCTACTCGGCACAAAATCCTTCCCAAGCACCCCTATTCTTGCTTCACTTTCGCCAATGAGCGTTCACGGTCATGCCTCCTCCATTTCATTTTAACCTCCTTGTTAAAAACCAAAGACCAGGCGATGTTTAGTGACTGGTTTGGCAACACCTACTCGGCAAAAAATCCTTCCCAAGCACCCCTATTCTTGCTTCACTTTCGCCCATGAGCGTTCACGGTCATGCCTCCTCCATTTCATTTTAACATCCTTGTTAAAAACCACAGACCAGGCGATGTTTTGTGACTGGTTTGGCAACACCTACTCGGCACAAAATCCTTCCCAAACACGCCTATTCTTGCTTCACTTTCGCCCATGAGCGTTCACGGTCATGCCTCCTCCATTTCATTTTAACATCCTTGTTAAAAACTACAGACCAGGCGTTGTTTTATGACTGGTTTGGCAACACCTACTCGGCACAAAATCCTTCCCAAGCACCCCTATTCTTGCTTCACTTTCGCCAATGAGCGTTCACGGTCATGCCTCCTCCATTTCATTTTAACCTCCTTGTTAAAAACTACTGACCAGGCGATGTTTTGTGACTGGTTTGGCAACACCTACTCGGCACAAAATCCTTCCCAAGCACCCCTATTCTTGCTTCACTTTCGCCCATGAGCGTTCACGGTCATGCCTCCTCCATTTCATTTTAACATCCTTGTTAAAAACTACAGACCAGGCGATGTTTTGTGACTGGTTTGGCAACACCTACTCGGCACAAAATCCTTCCCAAGCACCCCTATTCTTGCTTCACTTTCGCCCATGAGCGTTCACGGTCATGCCTCCTCCATTTCATTTTAACCTCCTTGTTAAAAACCACAGACCAGGCGATGTTTTGTGACTGGTTTGGCAACACCTACTCGGCACAAAATCCTTCCCAAGAACCCCTATTCTTGCTTCACTTTCGCCCATGAGCGTTCACGGTCATGCCTCCTCCATTTCATTTTAACATCCTTGTTAAAAACTACAGACCAGGCGATGTTTTGTGACTGGTTTGGCAACCCCTACTCGGCACAAAATCCTTCCCAAGCACCCCTATTCTTGCTTCACTTTCGCCAATGAGCGTTCACGGTCATGCCTCCTCCATTTCATTTTAACCTCCTTGTTAAAAACCACAGACCAGGCGATGTTTTGTGACTCGTTTGGTAACACCTACTCGGCACAAAATCCTTCCCAAGAACCCCTATTCTTGCATCACTTTCGCCAATGAGCGTTCACGGTCATGCCTCCTCCATTTCATTTTAACCTCCTTGTTAAAAACCACAGACCAGGCGATGTTTTGTGACTGGTTTGGCAACACCTACTCGGCACAAAATCCTTCCCAAGCACCCCTATTCTTGCTTCACTTTCGCCCATGAGCGTTCACGGTCATGCCTACTCCATTTCATTTTAACATCCTTGTTAAAAACTACAGACCAGGCGATGTTTTGTGACTGGTTTGGCAACACCTACTCGGCACAAAATCCTTCACAAAACATCGCCTGGTCTGTGGTTTTTAACAAGGTGGTTAAAATGAAATGGAGGAGGCATGACCGTGAACGCTCATGGGCGAAAGTGAAGCAAGAATAGGGGTGCTTGGGAAGGATTTTGTGCCGAGTAGGTGTTGCCAAACCAGTCACAAAACATCGCCTGGTCTGTGGTTTTTAACAAGGAGGTTAAAATGAAATGGAGGAGGCATGACCGTGAACGCTCATGGGCGAAAGTGAAGCAAGAATAGGGGTGCTTGGGAAGGATTTTGTGCCGAGTAGGTGTTGCCAAACCAGTCACAAAACATCGCCTGGTCTGTAGTATTTATCTTAGATTTGACGAAAATCGGAAGTGATCGCCGGACACGTAAGCCAGAGGAATGTCTAAACTGTGCCGACTGCAATGGCGGAATTGGCTTCAAGAATCAAGTGGTATGTCGCCTCCATTTATTTTCTAGCCTTCTTGAATTAAAGGCACCAGGGAGGTCGTAGAAAATCTTAGGCAAGGAGAATCATTTAAAGTTAAAAACATCTACGAAAGAATAAATGCGGGGAGCATCCAAATACACGGGTGTCGTTTATGCCGATGACATAACCCTCTTTATCGGCAACTCCCGGCAATTAAAACAGGCCAAGGACATTATTAAATTATACTCCCCCGCGGGAATCGAAATAAACACACACAGAAATCGAAGGGACTAATAATAAAAGGGGAAAAAACAGCCTTGGAGAATACTTGCTGGAGGGAAGCATCGCCCCTATTTAAAGTTCTAGGGTTCTGATGGGACTAATCGGTAGACGAATCAATAGCTAGAGAAATTGGAACGAGGTGGACCTGGCCGTGCGTTGGAGTTCGGGGCGGTACACTCTACCTTCTCTCCCACTCACCGCCCGCGTTCCATTTTCCACACAAGTAGTACTTCACAGAATATTTTATCTAGCTCATGTTTGGCCCATTACGGCGCAGGTCAACGCGTAAATAATAAACGCCACGAATTCCATGCTCTGGCACGGATATATAAGAGTTGTCGCGCACAAACAACTGCATGGCCCGACGGAGCAGGGAGGTTTAAACGTCCCCAACATTGAATTAAAAACAAAAATTGTATTCGCAAAGTTAAATGCGAAAGTTTTGTGGGGGGGCGGACGCTCAGAGAAGAGCGCTACTTCGCTCGGCGTGGGACAAGGTGAGCGCGTGATTGACAACATTCACGAAGGGGATTAAAGCAAAGAGGTTAAAATGAAATGGAGTAGGCATGACCGTGAACGCTCATTGGCGAAAGTGAAGCAAGAAAAGGGGTGCTTGGGAAGGATTTTGTGCCGAGTAGGTGTTGCCAAACCAGTCACAAAACATCAAAAACCACAGACCAGGCGATGTTTTGTGACTGGTTTGGCAACACCTACTCGGCACAAAACCCTTTCCAAGCACCCCTATTCTTGCTTCACTTTCGCCAATGAGCGTTCACGGTCATGCCTCCTCCATTTCATTTTAACCTCCTTGTTAAAAACCACAGACCAGGCGATGTTTTGTGACTGGTTTGGCAACACCTACTCGGCACAAAATCCTTCCCAAGCACCCCTTTTCTTGCTTCACTTTCGCCAATGAGCGTTCACGGTCATGCCTCCTCCATTTCATTTTAACCTCCTTGTTAAAAACCACAGACCAGGCGATGTTTTGTGACTGGTTTGGCAACACCTACTCGGCACAAAATCCTTCCCAAGCACCCCTATTCTTGCTTCACTTTCGCCAATGAGCGTTCACGGTCATGCCTCCTCCATTTAATTTTAACATCCTAGTTAAAAACCACAGACCAGGCGATGTTTTGTGACTGGTTTGGCAACACCTACTCGGCACAAAATCCTTCCCAATCACCCCTATTCTTGCTTCACTTTCGCCAATGAGCGTTCACGGTCATGCCTCCTCCATTTCATTTTAACATCCTTGTTAAAAACTACAGACCAGGCGATGTTTTGTGACTGGTTTGGCAACACCTACTTGGCACAAAATCCTTCCCAAGCACCCCTATTCTTGCTTCACTTTCGCCAATGAGCGTTCACGGTCATGCCTCCTCCATTTCATTTTAACCTCCTTGTTAAAAACCACAGACCAGGCGATGTTTTGTGACTGGTTTGGCAACACCTACTCGGCACAAAATCCTTCCCAAGCACCCCTATTCTTGCTTCACTTTCGCCCATGAGCGTTCACGGTCATGCCTCCTCCATTTCATTTTAACATCCTTGTTAAAAACTACAGACCAGGCGATGTTTTGTAACTGGTTTGGCAACACCTACTCGGCACAAAATCCTTCCCAAGCACCCCTATTCTTGCTTCACTTTCGCCAATGAGCGTTCACGGTCATGCCTCCTCCATTTCATTTTAACCTCCTTGTTAAAAACCACAGACCAGGCGATGTTTTGTGACTGGTTTGGCAACACCTACTCGTCACAAAATCCTTCCCAAGCACCCCTATTCTTGCTTCACTTTCGCCCATGAGCGTTCACGGTCATGCCTACTCCATTTCATTTTAACATCCTTGTTAAAAACTACAGACCAGGCGATGTTTTGTGACTGGTTTGGCAACACCTACTCGGCACAAAATCCTTCCCAAGCACCCCTATTCTTGCTTCACTTCCGCCAATGAGCGTTCACGGTCATGCCTCCTCCATTTCATTTTAACATCCTTGTTAAAAACTACAGACCAGGCGATGTTTTGTGACTGGTTTGGCAACACCTACTCGGCACAAAATCCTTCCCAAGCACCCCTATTCTTGCTTCACTTTCGCCAATGAGCGTTCACGGTCATGCCTCCTCCATTTCCTTTTAACCTCCTTGTTAAAAACCACAGATCAGGCGATGTTTTGTGACTGGTTTGGCAACACCTACTCGGCACAAAATCCTTCCCAAGCACCCCTATTCTTGCTTCACTTTCGCCCATGAGCGTTCACGGTCATGCCTCCTCCATTTCATTTTAACATCCTTGTTAAAAACTACAGACCAGGCGAGGTTTTGTGACTGGTTTGGCAACACTTACTCGGCACAAAATCCTTCCCAAGCACCCCTATTCTTGCTTCACTTTCGCCAATGAGCGTTCACGGTCATGCCTCCTCCATTTCATTTTAACCTCCTTGTTAAAAACCACAGACCAGGCGATGTTTTGTTACTGGTTTGGCAACACCTACTCGGCACAAAATCCTTCCCAAGCACCCCTATTCTTGCTTCACTTTCGCCCATGAGCGTTCACGGTCATGCCTCCTCCATTTCATTTTAACATCCTTGTTAAAAACTACAGACCAGGCGATGTTTTGTGACTGGTTTGGCAACACCTACTCGGCACAAAATCCTTCCCAAGCACCCCTATTCTTGCTTCACTTTCGCCCATGAGCGTTCACGGTCATGCCTCCTCCATTTCATTTTAACCTCCTTGTTAAAAACCACAGACCAGGCGATGTTTTGTGACTGGTTTGGCAACACCTACTCGGCACAAAATCCTTCCCAAGCACCCCTATTCTTGCTTCACTTTCGCCCATGAGCGTTCACGGTCATGCCTACTCCATTTCATTTTAACATCCTTGTTAAAAACTACAGACCAGGCGATGTTTTGTGACTGGTTTGGCAACACCTACTCGGCACAAAATCCTTCCCAAGCACCCCTATTCTTGCTTCACTTTCGCCCATGAGCGTTCACGGTCATGCCTCCTCCATTTCATTTTAACCTCCTTGTTAAAAACCACAGACCAGGCGATGTTTTGTGACTGGTTTGGCAACACCTACTCGGCACAAAATCCTTCCCAAGCACCCCTATTCTTGCTTCTTCTTTCGCCCATGAGCGTTCACGGTCATGCCTACTCCATTTCATTTTAACATCCTTGTTAAAAACTACAGACCAGGCGATGTTTTGTGACTGGTTTGGCAACACCTACTCGGCACAAAATCCTTCCCAAGCACCCCTATTCTTGCTTCACTTTCGCCAATGAGCGTTCACGGTCATGCCTCCTCCATTTCATTTTAACCTCCTTGTTAAAAACCACAGACCAGGCGATGTTTTGTGACTGGTTTGGCAACACCTACTCGGCACAAAATCCTTCCCAAGCACCCCTATTCTTGCTTCACTTTCGCCCATGAGCGTTCACGGTCATGATTCCTCCATTTCATTTTAACATCCTTGTTAAAAACTACAGACCAGGCGATGTTTTGTGACTGGTTTGGCAACACCTACTCGGCACAAAATCCTTCCCAAGCACCCCTATTCTTGCTTCACTTTCGCCCATGAGCGTTCACGGTCATGCCTACTCCATTTCATTTTAACATCCTTGTTAAAAACTACAGACCAGGCGATGTTTTGTGACTGGTTTGGCAACACCTACTCGGCACAAAATCCTTCCCAAGCACCCCTATTCTTGCTTCACTTTCGCCAATGAGCGTTCACGGTCATGCCTCCTCCATTTCATTTTAACCTCCTTGTTAAAAACCACAGACCAGGCGATGTTTTGTGACTGGTTTGGCAACACCTACTCGGCACAAAATCCTTCCCAAGCACCCCTATTCTTGCTTCACTTTCGCCCATGAGCGTTCACGGTCATGCCTCCTCCATTTCATTTTAACATCCTTGTTAAAAACTACAGACCAGGCGATGTTTTGTGACTGGTTTGGCAACACCTACTCGGCACAAAATCCTTCCCAAGCACCCCTATTCTTGCTTCACTTTCGCCAATGAGCGTTCACGGTCATGCCTCCTCCATTTCATTTTAACCTCCTTGTTAAAAACCACAGACCAGGCGATGTTTTGTGACTGGTTTGGCAACACCTACTCGGCACAAAATCCTTCCCAAGAACCCCTATTCTTGCTTCACTTTCGCCCATGAGCGTTCACGGTCATGCCTCCTCCATTTCATTTTAACATCCTTGTTAAAAACTACAGACCAGGCGATGTTTTGTGACTGGTTTGGCAACCCCTACTCGGCACAAAATCCTTCCCAAGCACCCCTATTCTTGCTTCACTTTCGCCAATGAGCGTTCACGGTCATGCCTCCTCCATTTCATTTTAACCTCCTTGTTAAAAACCACAGACCAGGCGATGTTTTGTGACTGGTTTGGTAACACCTACTCGGCACAAAATCCTTCCCAAGAACCCCTATTCTTGCTTCACTTTCGCCAATGAGCGTTCACGGTCATGCCTCCTCCATTTCATTTTAACCTCCTTGTTAAAAACCACAGACCAGGCGATGTTTTGTGACTGGTTTGGCAACACCTACTCGGCACAAAATCCTTCCCAAGCACCCCTATTCTTGCTCCACTTTCGCCAATGAGCGTTCACGGTCATGCCTCCTCCATTTCATTTTAACCTCCTTGTTAAAAACCACAGACCAGGCGATGTTTTGTGACTGGTTTGGCAACACCTACTCGGCACAAAATCCTTCCCAAGCACCCCTTTTCTTGCTTCACTTTCGCCAATGAGCGTTCACGGTCATGCCTACTCCATTTCATTTTAACCTCTTTGCTTTAATCCCCTTCGTGAATGTTGTCAATCACGCGCTCACCTTGTCCCACGCCGAGCGAAGTAGCGCTCTTCTCTGAGCGTCCGCCCCCCCACAAAACTTTCGCATTTAACTTTGCGAATACAATTTTTGTTTTTAATTCAATGTTGGGGACGTTTAAACCTCCCTGCTCCGTCGGGCCATGCAGTTGTTTGAGCGCGACAACTCTTATATATCCGTGCCAGAGCATGGAATTCGTGGCGTTTATTATTTACGCGTTGACCTGCGCCGTAATGGGCCAAACATGAGCTAGATAAAATATTCTGTGAAGTACTACTTGTGTGGAGAATCGAACGCGGGCGGTGAGTGAGAGAGAAGGTAGAGTGTACCGCCCCGAACTCCAACGCACGGCCAGGTCCACCTCGTTCCAATTTCTCTAGCTATTGTTTCGTCTACCGATTAGTCCCATCAGAACCCTAGAATTTTAAATAGGGGCGATGCTTCCCTCCAGCAAGTATTCTCCAAGGCTGTTTTTTCCCCTTTTATTATTAGTCCCTTCGATTTCTGTGTGTGTTTATTTCGATTCCCGCGGGGGAGTATAATTTAATAATGTCCTTGGCCTGTTTTAATTGCCGGGAGTTGCCGATAAAGAGGGTTATGTCATCGGCATAAACGACACCCGTGTATTTGGATCCGCATCTTTGTACCCTCAGTCCGGCAATCTGCAGGGAGCGGATAACGGGGTCCATTGCGAACGGAAACAATATCATAGATAAAGGACATCCCTGCCTAATCGAATGTTTAATAGCAAAAGAAGGGGAGATTTCCCTATTAATTTTCTGGTGTGCTCTGGCATCAGTGTACAATAGTTCAATGGAATAAATAAAGGATTCAGGGAAAGCCATCTTTTTTAAAGTAAGTAAAATATATTAAATCCGGATGAAATTGAAAGCTTTACACAGACGTGTGGAGCCAAGAGTGGGGACTCGAACTTAATCTGAGCAAATGCACGGCGGTACATTTCTTGCGGAGGTCGTCCAACTATTCCCATGTATATGCTGTGGAGGGTGGTAACATAAAGGCGACAGATGAAGTGAAATATCTAGGAGTTATGATAACTTCGAACCTATCGTGGGGAACACATAAAAGAAATGTTTGTGAACGAGGAAGTTCGGAAAGTTTTTTTCGTATTCTACAGTATATGGCTCATAATATAAGCTACTACGATGGCCATAGTAATCTGTGAAACCCGTAAAACATGGGTGATTCGGGGTTTAATATGCCTGTAGATTTTAGAGAAATTTACCGCTCACTGACCACATATGTAGTTTAACACTAAAACGACGGGACATTAACACTCACGATAGCGATGGACTTAGCCATTTCAGCTAGTTTGAGATTTTTGGACCGCGCGAGTTATTACAATTAACAAAACGAAATTATTAAAGTTTTATCTTTTTTTCGACCATTGATAATGATTCTTCTTTTATTTTTGTAACCGAAACTGTAAAAATATTTGTTTTTATTACCTAATTCTGAGAATTGTTTATCAAAATTGCCGGAAAAAGCAGATAGCTCAGTCTCTTGCACGTGATGCATCGCTGCAAAGGAGTCAACTCTTGCCATTTGAAGGATGGAGCCGCGAAATGTGACTCACGCTTTTTCTGCGTTATGGTCCATTTTTAAAGGACCAATTTATCGGCTTGCAGGTTGATACGTACACGTTAAGGTATTCCAGAATTCCATTGGTATGCAAGAAAATATTTAAAATAATCTCGACCTGAGGGCGCCGGTCGCTGTCGTCCTCGACAAAGTTCGAACGCTGTAAAACACCCAGAAACAATGGAGTGATCAACCGATGAACGCGGAAACCTAAGACTCAAGAAAATATTTATTGTTATGATTTATTAGATAAAACTAGGATAATTATTTTGAATTTTTGGTTAAATGAAACACAAAAAGAGAAAGTATGCAATTAAGTACCCTAAGACCAAATTAACTCTTAGACTGCGGGAAACGTACAAGTACGTGTGTACCGGCAACTGCGGGAAAAACGTTCTTGTACGTTTGATTCTCTGTCTACCTGATCCCTCAACCCTTTCATATTTTTAGGACTCGTAGTCTTTCTTTCCAGCGGTGGACCTTTGGGAATCCACCCTTTTTACCCAAACCACTCCCTTCCCACGCTCTTTACATCTACATCTACACACTACCCCGCAAGCCGCCTCAATAGGCGTGTGGCGGGGGGTGTTAGGACACCAGCCGTTTACATGTAAAAAGGAAACGCTCTTATGAAATTACGCCTAGCATTTATTGAAGTCCCTTATTGTTCGGGGAAAAACAAATTCCCATACCTATCCGTTCGGCAAAATATCTCTCTTAATTTATCGTTTCTGTCGGACCTGGAAATGTAGTGGGGTTCTAATATGATGTTCTCCGTGTCGCTCTTAAAGATATCTATTCTTAATTGCTCAAGTAATCTAAGCCTGGCGCGCAGCCTCCGAGTCTCTAGCGGCTCCCAGCCTAATTCGTTTAACAACTGTGTAACGCTGTCTGTACTCCCTTAGCAGTTTTTGACGAATCGCGCAGCTTTCCTTTGTATTTTATTAAGTTCCCGGAATAAGTCTTTCTGCACCGGATCCCATATGCTCACTGCGTATTCAAGGTGTGGCCGGACGAGTGCGAAATAGCACCTCTCTTTTACTTTTTCATCTGAAAATCTTCCCACAATACGCTTGACGAATCCTAGCTTCTTCAGAGCTCTGCCACAAATATTTCTTATGTGTGTTCCCCACGAAAGGTTCGAAGTTATCGTAACTCCTAGATACTTCACTTCATCTGTCGCATTTATGTTAACACCATCCACAGCATATACATGGGAATAGTTGGACGACCTCCGCAAGAAATGTACCGCCGTGTATTTGCTCAGATTAAGTTCGAGTCCCCACTCTTGGCTCCACACATAAACGTTGTTTAAATCCGATGATAGAGTTTCAAAGTCAGAGTGATCACTAATTTCACGATAGATGACAGCGTCGTCGGCAAATAAACGTATTTGACTGCTAATTCGAGAGCTTTAATAATTTATGTACATAATGAACAAAAGGGGGCCGATTACGCTTCCTTGTGGGACACCCCATGTCACTTTAACCACATCAGAGCTAATTCCGTCAAGAACTACTTTTTGCTTACGATCACTCAGAATGTCGCGTATCCAGTTTACTACTGTTTCGTTTAGTCCGCATGACTGTAATTTGTATAAAAGTTTGTTGTGAGGTACCGTGTCGAAAGCTTTCTTAAAATATAGAAATAATGCGTCCACTTATCTTTTCCATTCACCAGATTTGAGAACGTCATGAAGAAAGAGCGCGAGTTGTGTTTCACATGATCTACCTTTCCGGAAGCCGTGCTGAGAGCCATGGAGGACGTTACGACTGTCCAGGAACGTCATGATATTGCTAAAGACGATATATTCGAGTATCTTGCCTATAATGGACGTTAATGAAATTGGTCGATAGTGCCCTGGGTTGTGTCTGTTTCCCTTTTTGAATATCGGTGTAACGTTTGCAATTTTCCAGTCTAATGGTGTCTTTCCTTCAGACAATGACTTCTTGAATATTATGTCTAAGAACGGTGCGATCTGTGGCGCTAACTCCTTGAGGACACGCGCGGGTATTCCCTCCGGACCCGGAGATTTACTATTTTTTATCGACTGTAGCTGTTTAGTAATCCCATAGCGTTGAATAGTGATTTCTTTCATCGGTTCCTCAGTGAATGATCGGTGTCGGTGGATCGCATAATTTTAGGGATCGCATACCACCGCAATGAAGTACGACCCTTTCTTTCGATTGCTCGCTCAATGGGTTATGGTTGTCTCAAAAGTTAGTTGTCTTATGTTCGCGCCCGGCTCAATTATCAACGGATTTCTTTGGTGTTAAACTAAACAGAAAATTTCTTGGGAAAAAAATTCATATTTGTTTTTAACAATTACACCTATAAACCAATTTTAAAATTTTATTCTAAGTCCCACTAATCCCTCAACAAGTTCCGGTGCCCACCCCCTGGGATTCCGAGAAAAGGGTCGGGAGGGGATTGCATTGGTCATATAACTGCCCTACCTGGGCCCGTGGGAAGGAGGGACAGGCTTCGTCCGAATAGATATTTCCCGCACAGGGTGGAGGATATGCCCTCTAGCTGCGGCAGCATAAGGGTTAAACAAACCTTAAGGGTTAAAGTATTGAAAACATTAGTCTTACTATTACAAAATTACAGACACAAAACGCGAAATCAGGAGCAAAATAAATTTGAATGAAACATATTTGATTGGTTGATATTCTGCTATTTACGTTGAAAAGTAAAAATCAAGCGCTAATGGTGCAGATCTTATGTGATCGTAGACTAGGAAGATGCGATGCCAAAGTGAACGATTTCGAATCTTATTACTTACACATAACTCTAATAGCCTCTTAGAGAATAAAAAGGGTTTATGTATGCATAATAAAAAAGCACTTTAAGCCTTAATGGAAGACGAGTCTGCAAAATAATGTGGATATTTTCAAGAAATTGATGGAAGTAAATAATTTATGCTTAAAAGATTTTTTTCTTATTTCAAGTCAAACGGAAGCCGATGCGGAATATAAAGAGTTGAAAAAGGGTTCGGAGCATAGGAATTTATTTTACAAGGATGACGCGAGAGGGTTTGACCCTGGGGATGAATTTTCATGAAGGGTGGGAGAGGGAAGCAGCAGTTAAGACGGAAGAGGTTCGAGATGAATATTTATATCTATTTGGATAATGGAACTGAAAAAAGTTCACGGTCTCAGGGCCATATGCTTCACGTTGGCAAATTTTGCATTTTAAATTAATTGCCATACAGGGAAAACTTTATCGACTGGACAGCTATTTTCAGTCGATATAATAGACTATAACTTCATGCATGCATCTCATATTTTTGAGTCATGAATTTTTTCTCCAGTGTATCACAGAGAGCGTCCAGGAGGAGATGGTCTTTGAGGATTTTTCCTCCGGCTGTAGAGATAACACTCCAGCTATGCATATCCTCAATTAAGTGGAACCTTTTTATTCAGTTAAAGCAAATAGTGGTTCTAGTTTATAAGTCTGCAGATGCGTAATTTTTGAAGTCTTGTGCTTAAAAAAAATGCAAGAATGCTTACGATTTAAAATTGACGATGTACAACAATTAATATTGCATATTCACACGTTATTGGGTGCAACTTTAAGGCTTATCGTACATTCACTGATGCAATTAAACTCTTCGAAAGAAATTAGGGTGGAATTAAGTGGCTAAAAAAAACGCTGAACTATTGAGTTTAAAGGGTACATACATTTCGCAACGTAATGATATGAGGTAGACTATAAATGAGTTATATGATTACAAAACAAATGGACGAAATACCATCCTGATTAACTGTTTCCTCGATGCGAATAACCATCAAAATATTTTAACGTAAATTTTTGCATACATGTTTATTCCAAAGCATTTAATGTTGTCTTTAATTCTAATTTTTGCTCGGCAACATCATGTCTGACGTCCAGAAAATGGAAATTGACAACAATGGTTCGTAGATTCACTGAATAAGACCGAATGGATGAAACAATGGAGATGAACATCTGTTGTCAGTTCATGTTCATACCTGTATCAATAAAGGTTACCTCATACTCAAACTAGTGCAACTAAGGGAACTCCTTAGTAATAAATTCTCTGATTTTAAGCGAGAAAATCACAGCAAACACTCCAACCAATGTGGTAAAACATTTTCGACATTAAAAGTCAACTTTTACCAAGAATTCCAATGATTCATCTTCCATTTTGCAGTTTTTATGTACTGCATCAAGAGAAAGTTGATCTAAAGTATCTTGAAATGATCAACAACGATAGTGTTGAATCGTTACCGCTGCATATTTGGAAGCGTTCTTCCTTAGAAAAGTAAAATTTCCTGCAATCAACCACAATACTTACAACAGTGTGCCGGTATCTTATAATACGCTCACTAGGCTTCACTATGCTAACTTATGGCGGAGAAGTTGAAGCAGTACTCTCTAAACAATTCATGTACTACTTATAACGTGGCTCTCTGAAAGCACTCCACTCCAAACCTGTCTGCCCGAGGTAAACAAGTTTGCGACGACTTTATGTGACTCCACCGTTGAATTTAGTATTCACTCTCGGGATATCTTTAGAAAATCTTGTCTTCTTTCTTACTATGTCAATAAATCACAACTTTACACATATATTTTTAATAGACGAAGCTTGATGATTCATAGTCTTAAAGGCAAGAATGAGTGGATCAGATGGGAAATAAATACCTACTCCTCTTACATACGTATAGGCACTAATTTGTCATTTTCGGAAAACGAAAAAAAAGAGCGAATATTTATTCATAAAATTCAGTGCTCACAAAATGAAGGCACCAACTATGCCTTCTTAGTTTTTAGAGTTACCTTCAAATAACTGCGTCGAATAATTGTCAACTGTCAAAATGCGTTGGATCGACAGAAGTGGCGCTGCAGTCAGCTCTTACGTGTGGAAAAAAAGTTAATCGAAAAATGTATTCTTCGATAAAATCTGCACATTTGATGGACATAGGTGATTGGGTACCCCAGGTGCTGCCCAAAAGAGATTGAGGGAAAGCAGCCAGCCAACTGTTCCATTCATGAAGTTAAACCATACCCGGAATTTGTAGGCCCTCCTGGAAAGGTAGGTATCATGCACGTTTTCGCAAGCAAGTAGACTAAGTAGCAGGCATGCTGCTTTATAATTCCGCCATCGGGGGGGATTTGAGTCCATCACCTCCCGTCCTTTCCCCATTCGTTCCTTCTTCCCACGTGACGTCTTCTGGGTGACTCCCGTGCCCCCCCTTAAAGCCACGCATGTTATCTAGGCCTCTCTGTGCAGCACATGGGGTACACCATAGGGTATCAGGGATGCAGTATCCATCGAGTACCGACGGTACAGTATCTACAGAGTATCGGCAACGGATACCCAGTATTCCGTCCGGTACTGCAGTCTCGACCAGTCTCGAGGAGTATCAGAACGAGTATCGTCTATAGGACTGCACGATACTCAAGGATACTTTCTGCGAGACTACAGTGAGATCTTGGCGATACGTAGAATCGGATACCAATTGATACTCGATCTGATACCCTTCATTTTGACTCGAGTAGTGCACTGAAATATTACTTTTTCTTGCACGTGTGAGATCACCAACCAGTGTTTTTAATTCGGCATTAGTACAAAAAAGGCGGAATTTCTCGTTTAATTTGACTACAGCAGTCGCGGTGGAGTTGAGCGTTGAGTTCATATTTCACAATGGCGTGAGGGGGAGAAAGTCTTCATTCCGGCTCATCTCTCTCTTCCACCTCAACCTCTCTCTCTTTTTAACAACTTGTTAGCGGGCACTCCAGGAATGTCGTCATAATACCCGCGACCGCCTCCTTCCCCTCCCTGACCCAAGAGCCCGCCCCATCCAAATTTCCCCTCTAAATACTCCTTGCCCCTCCCGCCCACCCATCGCTTACCCAAGGCACTATTCTTGGATACTACTCCACGCTATCGGATTATAAAAGCCTAAAATAGCATTTGCATCGTATCTCACTGAAGAGAGGAGGGCGGGTGTTGAGACGGTTGGAAGACATTGAGGAGTGTTTCCAATGGAAAATAATTACTCGAATGCCATTTTGTACATGTTCTGGCGACTAATAGAAAAACGTGATCTTTATATGGTCATGGTATGGAAGTAATAGTTTATATGGTGAATACAAAAAGGAGCTTAAAGATTGAGTTTTAATTTTAGGCGTCGAAGAAAGAGGTATTAATAATTCATCGAGAAAACTCTATCAATTAAGTCCTTGAGCTCACTTCCTGTGAAGTTACTGTAACACTTAGAGAAAATTAGCTCCACGTTTTACTTTTTTGTCTCTCGCTGAGAACTTAAAGTGATCACATAGGCCGTATTAGATTATAATGGCAGTTCATTGATTCTATGCAGGTTCTATTGTAATACGCTGTAAATGGTAAAATAAATTTGTAATAAAACTTAATTTCCGGTTGAGTGGTGTAAATCCTATTTTAAAATGGCTCAATATTATAGGAGATAAGAGGCACTGCCATTGGTGGAGGGCCATTGGCGTACACAACTTTCTCCGTTGAATTGAAAGGAAGATTGTATTCACTTACGTTTGTAGTACGCCCCAGTTTTATTCCCATATCAATGAATGAACGGCGTTTCAAAGCAAACTAGCGATTAGTATTACATAACATGGTTAATAACCGCGAGAGAAATCCAGGCAGGCTGGAACGAGAATGATGTTATCACGGATATTTCCCAAATGTAGTGAACATTGAAATGATCCTGATTAGATTAATCAATTACGGCGGAAAAAGATACAATGCTTTGATTTTTCGCGGAAATCATCAATCTCACTATGTACTGCTTTTATTTTGGCGAAACCTTCGATAGAAAGGTCGATCAACACTCTATTTTATTCCCGATCACTTAATATACAATGCCGGCCATTGATTAATTCCTGCCAATATTAATTAGACATTTGCGTCAACACTTTCATTTATTCGTGAATTAATGGGATTTGTTTTTCACCACTTGACTGAAACTTTTGAAAGGTTTGCTCTTGCTTTTAGCCAAAAGAAGGTAAACAATCCCCAGGTAAGGAAGTAGTCGGTAATCAATCAATTGGTTAAATATATATCTTCAAATTCAATTGAGGGAAAAATGCTCTTTGATGTTTAAGGAAATATGGCTGAAAATATTTGCATGCAGTCAAATCGTATACCTACAGATGTTTCCAGACCGCTAACTCTATGAAAAATTAGGCACAAAATCCAATCCATTTTTAGTAATTCATCAGGATTAACGTTTTAGATTTTATCATCAATCTGAGGAAATGCAACGGATATCTAGGAATATATTTACTCAATACTTGACTGCAGCACTGAACATTAGTCTTTATATTTAGAGTACATGAAGTGGCCGTGAGTGAAGACGGATGGCCGTGAGTGAAGACGGATATTTTTCATACTGATTCCGTAAGTGGTACTCTTCTGCCCTCATTCACCTTGTGATAGGTACTGACCAGTAATTGCATCGGCATCAGCTAAGAATATCCATAAGTACTGACGAGAATATCCCACCGAAGTGTGATGAATGCGACTCTCGCCTCAGTGTGCTTCCCTTTTTAACGGAATGTGTTAAGTACCGAGATGCCTGCGAGAAATTAGGGATACGAGGTAACTTGGAAAATGTTCTTCGTGACAGCCCATCTAGTGTCAGTACTTTAATGCAATTTTTACGGCAAACCAATCTATAGATGAGACTCTAAATGTTTGAAATAAGAATACATTTCTATGTATAGCAGTAAACGGATAATACCATATAGCTTAATATCGATTGTTTTATGAAACGCTTGAAAAATAGGACTCACGCGTGGTGCGACATGACCGTAGCTGTCGACGCTCCCAATAAACTAAATCCTACCTACCTCCATAAGAACGCAGTAGAAAAAGAACGCTTGATGTCACATCAATTTGATGATGTCAGCTATTTCAACCTGGTCGATTTAAATAGCTGACATGGTAAATACATTACTAGAGATTCAAGAAAACACGGATCTTGATTCCATTTCATTGAATAAACAGCGAACTAAAACGCTATTGCAAATACAAAAAAAACACTTCGAGGTAATTAGATGAGGAAATAAGAGTAAGAAAGAACAGGTATAATGGTCAACACATTGAATTTATACCAACGGTCATATTACCAAAATACATGTTGTAAATTAACTGCATCAATTATTCTCGCGTATTCCATCGGATCAAGCACTGAATTGTTAATTTATCCCGGAGGGTTTAGAAAAACGGTATTTCCTTGGAAATTAATGCTGTTTTTAATGCAGAGACTATATTTTTATAAAACCCATTGTTTGAACAACAATGTCCTTCTTATCCACAAGTACAACGTCATAAATTCCGAATCGCCTTACCGCTCTCCCAAATCTCGGCTGTAGCCGTCTTTCAATGATGCTATAACCCAGCAGAACCCATCTGTAGTCGGGATACAGAGAACTCTCCCGCCAATAAGAGGTTATGTTTCAATGCTTATTTCTCAAACTTCTTTCGTCGGCATCAATTGAGATGATGTGAACTCAGCAGTCAACAGTTTTCATCTGCTGCCGGTTCCAATGGTGGATACGATTCAAACAAGTGGGGTGGATTGGATTGACGAACAGGCAGTCCAACCTCACCACTGAGGAAGCAGCAACATTTCATTTTAAACGTGCAGCACAAGCATCATGTCGCAAGCACCACGCTTTCTGTTTAAAATGGGGAACTATTTGGATGCACACTAGTAGGAATAAAAAAAATGATTAGATTTTCGTAGATAATTTACTTAAGTATTAATAATTAGCTTAGACATCGATTAGACTTTCAATTGTAATGTTACACATCGGATGAATCTCATCTTTAGACGGCTGTAATAATTGTGCACTATGTGCACCTAGGTTTGTTAGGAGATATTATGGTCTTAAGTCTTGGAATGTGTCGAGGCTACTAGAAGAATTAGATAGGGAATTGCTATAACAGCGAGGGTTAATGAATAGGCTTAATCTTTTCAATATATTTGAAACTAATTATTTCTTCAAAGGTCTTGAGATGAAACTTAAAATTCAATGCTTTATGATTGGTTAGATCACATGCATAAAATTAGAGAGATGAATTGCAGGACGGACAGGTTTACAATGTCATTTTTTCGCGTTCTAATCTATGGAGCACAATATCTGTGTTAGAAGCTGACAGTTAAGTAAATGGTGATAATATATATGGTATATTTATGTACTGCGTGGTTATGATACATTTATGTATTATTATGATACAAATTTATACGTGTTCTTTGTTTGGTTGGTGATGATGACATAATATTTCTCATGTTCCGCATGTTGGCAAGTATGGACTTCTTCTAATACTTTTGGTAATAAATGAGTACAATATATATCCCGCATGAGAACAGTGATGGTAAGAAGCTGCAGTACATGTAGAATAGTCGTTACACGTGCGTCCGTCGGTTGGTGTATGCCTGGTTTGGAGTCACCCCCTGCCACACACCCTTCAACTAGCTTGCAGAGTACCACGTGGATGTAACAAACAACAAACATCCTCACGCGTTTTTCTATTGTTCAATGGAAATTGAAATCTGGTTTTATTCGTCGAAAGACTTTGGCTCATATTGTCAGTCGCTCCTTTTAGGCGACCTTCGCCTTCTAACCCTCCCGAAGGAGGGATTTCATATTGAGAGACGAGAGAAGGCCACCTTCGTCTCCTATAGGAGGCGAAGGTGGCCTTCCCATAGAAGGAGACCCTGGGCTATGTGACGAGAAGGCTTCCTTCAACATGGCGGACGAGGTAGAACACGACGACCACCTCGATGATTTCATTGAATATATTTTCGACAATCCTTACGACTGCATGCCTTTAATATGTCCTTTTATTTTCAATTATATCCCTATATTTAATAATTAAACTAACCAGCAAATCTTTCTCGATGTTCGTCATGCGCTCCATCGTGAACTGGCGTCATATGACTCAGCGATTAGTTTTTCGTTTCTTATTTTTCTTCGTTACGCTTCGCTTTTGTCCGTGCGAGTGAACGGATCAGTCCGTGAACGTAAAAAAAAGCTCCTTCTAAGAGAAGGTGAAGGAGACCTACAAAGAAGGACGGTCTCTCGAACTGACTGACGACCTTTAAGGCGAAGGTCACCTAGGTGAAGGAGCCGATAGAAGGAGCGACTGACAATACGAGCCTTATTCCCAGTGCCTTAAAATTTAAAAATTTATGCAGGAAATTAAGCGAATTTCTCGTTAGTGATAATCTACATTGAGTTCCATATTCATAGTTTTATCGCAATCAGTAGAATGGAACGATTTCCGCTAAATTTAATTAAGTACAATGGAACCTTAAGCTTCTCCAGTAAAAAATTAGTTTATTTTAAGTGCATTTAATAAATTCGTTTCTAAATACCATTTTACTCCTACTTATTTTAAGACAGAGCCTCTCTAATTCATCGATCGTGTAATTCAAAGGGTTTTGAGAGATTGGAAGAGCGTGGCCGTCTCCGTGGTTTCCTCGACGTGCGCTCGAATGATTTCCTTTGTTTGTTTGTTCACAGTGAAGGCCTCGACCGAGGAAAAACAAAGAGATAAGTCCTCTCGGAGTCGTATCTCCCGGAGAGCACTCGGCTGAGCCCGCCTAGTGATGGAAAAATCGATTTCGATTAAAATCGAAAATCGAGTTTTAATAGTCAAAGGTTAAGGAAATCGAGATCGAGCCATGATCTACGAGTTTCGATCCAAACTCGATTTTTCAACTTCGATCTTGACCATTTCGTATCGTTTCGCGATCAGAGTGCTGAGTATGATAACGTCATCCGTCCCATGTGAAAGACTTTTCTGTAAGGCCGGTGAATTTGGAAAGGCACGCCCTATTTTATCAAGAAAGCATCTCAATCAATTGATCTTTCTTAAAAATGTTAGTGAAGCCGAATGGTTCCCAGCGGTGATCTCCAAACTTTAATGTGCGTGCATTTGTAAATTTTTACTACAAATAATTCAAGAATGTATTCTAAGTTCATTTTTAGGGATTTTTTCATACTTTTCAAATATGCATTATGAGCGTTTTTCGAATGAATAATAAACATGTTTTTGTACCAACTGTATTTTTTCAAAAATAACCGTCAATTTTTTCGATTTATCGATCTTTTGGTTCAAATTTCGATTTTTGTTGAAAAGTCGAGCTTTTCATTTCGATTAAAAATCGATTGCTCGAAAAATCGAATTTGACCGACATTTTTCCATCACTAAGCCCGCCAGCTCATTCCCGCCGTTGCATCCCCTTCGACCGCTGTCACTTCTGCGGGGCGACCTCTTCAGAGCTGGACCACACGTTGGCATACGCGCACACCAAAAAAAGCAGAACAAGAATCAGGTGCTTGCCCAGTTGTTACTAAAATTACAAAGGTTCAATTTTTCTGTTATTTTTTATCGAAAATTAAACATATGAGGCTGTAGTCCGGGTTATAGGATCTCTGATTGAAATATTCAGAAATGTGGCATGCATATAAAATAAATCATAATAATTTGCTATTGTATCATGTAGGTACTGTTGTAAGTATTAGGTATTGTTAGAGATGGGATTATTACCGCAATTTATATCTGAGGTAAATTACCACGGTAAATTACGGAAATTTTTAAAATTTACCGAAATTTTCCTGTATTTTGTTAGTTTTAAGTATTTAACAGCAAATGCATGGTTAAATAAGAAAGCCTATAGCAATAGGAAGGGAATAACCATGTTTAAACCATATCTTATACAACATTTATGAATTAGAAGTTTTTTAAATTGTAAAAAGAACTACGGCAGCAACACGCGATCTGGCTTTCTTTTGTCAAAGTATGAGAAATTTTCAGAAAGAATATTCTAAAGATTTAATCTTACAGTGTTATAATTTAAGTAAAATATTCCAAAAATGAGTCGTACATGCCTCAATTCATTTTTAAACACGTTATAGGAAATGTGAACTTGCCTTAAAAGAACGTTGGGAATTTATCTGTATGAAAAATTATCTCAAACATAGGTGAATTATCTAGCAAATTACGGTAAGTTACAAGGAACGCTGTAAATTACGAAAAATACCGCGTAATAGATGCCCTTAATTTTTTTTAAATATTGAGTGATCGCTTACATGTCGCTTGTAGTTTTGACTGTATTTAGATTTTCGTGGTTTGCTCAGTTTAAGATATCTTCCGTAAGATGAAGAGCAATCTGTGTATTCGCTAGTCGCGGCATCTTTTATTTGATATAAGGTAATTTAAGCTTCGACTATTCACGAACCGTTCGTGAGCCGATCATTAAGGGAGGGAAACGGATCTCCCGCTTTTCCACTAAGAGTCGCTAAAAAGGTGAGATTACAAAATAACCCACCTGTATAGCTTCAATCCAACTATTTTTGGTTCTGAAGCATCATCCAATGACATCTGTGGCCAGGTCGCATATACAACGGTTAGCTCTTCCTGTACCAATGCCATGTTTTGGTTCGGGAAACTTAAGGAAGTATCCTCAAAGCCATTTCGATCTCCTGAAGAGAAAGCCTGGGAAGACTACTGTAAGAAAATTCTTTCTTGCTCTGATGATGGTTGTAACTAGGTAATGCTGCCTTTCTATCGTCCTTCGTACTTTTCTTCCCAGAATGCAGCATTGTCTTCTCGTGGGTTCTTCGGAACGAGAAGCTTACAAATCCTCATTTAGCCCAGGAATACATAAGGTTAATGCGAGATTATTCAAAGCTGGGCCATGAAGAGCATGTGCCGGAGAATGAAATATTTAAGCAGCCTGTATTATATATGCCCCACCAAGCGTTTTTCAAGTCTTACGATACGAAGATCAGTGTGGTATTTAATGCATCTCGACGTTGCAGTGATGAAGTGCCACTGAATGATTGCCTTCTCCCTGGTCCAAAACGTCAGTCAGATTTATTCGCAGTCATTTATTATTCGATGGCGCATTTTTCGGATGATCTCTGTGGCGAACATACATCGCTAATTTGTTTTTGTTCCGTAGTATGGCGGAATTTGCAGATGAGTTATTAATTAGATATAAAATATACTTTTTCTCTGTGAATGTGATGTGGAAGAGCGTAAAATTTAAGGTGTCCCAGAAAAGCAGGCGTTCGAAAGATCAATTCACATATTCAATCTGGAGCCGTAAAAATCGTTGCGCCATATGATTTGAAGAATGTAATTCAAGAGCAGTGGAATTCGAAATATTCCCTTGGCTTAATTTAACAAATAGGCATTTTTGCAATAAGCGATGTGAGCTGGGAAAATTAATGAAAAATTGCTCCATATTCCTAATTTTCAAGTTAAGCGTGTGCAGTATGCTATCATTTCACGAGTAAACTCATCGAATCGGAATAGTTTATTTGAAGATTTAATAAATTAATTGGAATTTAGCGAGAATTAGTATAGATTTCACATGTTTAATTCAAATAATTTTTTTTGTAATTTTCCTCTTAGTTTTAATGAGCTACGAGGACTTCAGTTCAACTTCAGTTTGAAGCGATACTATTTCATTCGCTGTGGTTCACTCTTATGCGAAATTATTTAGGAGATTCCGCTGCGACTGTGCGAGTCAAAACAAATACTGAATTCCAAATTTTTTATATTTTGTACAAAAAGTCATGCTTTTTCTGATGAAAAGCGTTTTCTATTGAAAGCCAAAGTTATGATACAAATTGTGCGGATTATTTCACGCACATGTTTTCAATGAGCACTTTTTTCCAGCCATAGGAGCCGACTGCAGCAAAACATTTGTATGGAATTACCGCATTTTGACTTCAATTACAGCAGTAATTTGCTAATAACAAAAATACAAGGTGGTAATGTTCCCAAATTTTATTTTTATTCTATTTTTTTAGAGTTTTCCCTTCTTAAACGCATTTTTTAGCGGAAATGCCATTTACATAAAATGGAAAAACACTATATTTCTCCATGCTTCTCACAATCACTCAATTTAGCACCAAATAATTTCAAGTTTGATTTGCGAGAAAAGTAGCGAGGAAAGGTATCATTTTTCTGTTTGTATCTGACAGTAGACACGTTGGTAAAGGTGAGCTTCCGTCTTGCACTTGTTTTCGCGATTTTCACCCACTTTAAACAGAGATATCGGAACCAAATTCACCTAACATATTATGCAAATCTTGTAAATTGTATTTTTCAAATATTTTATTCCATGGCCCCTGAGGTTTTTTTTAAACGTAATCTGCAACAAAATTTCATGCTTTTACTAAGGTACGTTCGTTGTATTCAGCTAATGGAGTACAATTCAGGTACTCTTCCGAGGAACCTTTCATCTCATTTACTCCGCAGTAGAGGTTGGATTTCAGGTTAATTTCGATGATTCGATTAATACGATTTGGTTTATGCAAATGAGTTGATATAGAGTCGATTAGTTACGTCTTGATTGAAACATGAACAAACGTGAGGGAGTAGGAAATAATCTTGTTTATTCTCAGTAACATTGCATTTACATCCATACTATGTGACAATATAGGTTTCGATTAATTAATGCCTGAAAACTGCTATCGTAATTGGATGATATTTCCTCAAACTATCACCGAATTTACATTTTAAGATTAGTTCTCAAAGTTACATTAATCCTCGGAAGTGGCCACATATACAAGAATTTCTCGACGCGGGTTCTTTGATTTCAGGTGCGAATATATGCGCGTTGAGACGCAGGGCGTAAAGTAGAGCATGTGAGATAGATACAATGTCGTAAGGTAGATATTTACTAGGAAGGATATAATAAAGCATGCCAGCGCGTTAAAGTACATCCATTATATTATTTATCAGGGATGTGACCCGAAAAGGCACTTTACGTTTCGTGCCGTACCTGGGAGGCACCCGAACTCGGAGTCCAAGCCTCGGCTTTGAAGGAGACCGAACCCTTCACCACGGGTGGTTTATAGCACCAATTGACCAGTCACACTATAGTTTATAACTTCTTAAAGTTAAACATAAATCACAAAGCTATGTTCGTCTTTGTGTTGCAATAGTCACACTGATGAAAATGGTTTTCTCATCGCAGTCATAATATTTCGTTCAAACAGGTGGTGAAAGAAAGAGGATTAGAAAGAAAGGTATATATATTAACGAATTTACGTGTTTTAGTAATTTAATGTACATTAAACTTTCTTGGTTTACTAATGCACGTAAAATGGTTAATATCTATCGCATAACTGTGTTTAAAAACCCTTTTCATCAACGTGAATAGTACAACACAAAGATGAACACAATTCCGTGATTTAGGTTTAACTTTAAGAAGTTATAAACTAAAGGGTAACATAGCTTTGTGATTTATGTCTAACTTTAAGAAGTTATAAACTATAGTGTGAATGGTCAGTTGGTGTTTTCTTGGTGCAACCCGTGGTGAAGGGTTGGGTCTCCTTCAAAGCCGAGTCTAGGACTCCGAGTTCGGGTGCCTCCCAAGTACGGCACGAAACGTAACGTGCCTCTTCGGGTCACATATTTATAGGTTTGTAAGTTTTTATTTTGATATGGCAGGGAACCGTTATATAACGCCTCGAGAACAGGCTGTAAACAGAATATGCACCAACAGCTAACAAAGAGTCAGCAGAATATAGCAAAGAAAGAACCATATGATGACAAATTAGCAACAGTGAACAGGCTGCGCACAGGCTCCTACCAGTTTACCGACTATGTTCTAACAGGCAGTGACAGCGAACTGGTAGTGTACAGTCCCCTAACTTTTCACTAGCTGTGGTACAACAAGTAAGGAACATCCACAACAGGGAGTGAACAGACAAGTAACCACAGACACAAAACAGAAAAGGGTGTTCCAATTTACATTCTACCAACCATCGCCTGCCTGTTGTCTCTCGGACAAGGAACAAGGAATCAACAGCCTACCGAACAGACAACAACAATGATGCATTATTGTAACAGAAATTGAACGTCTGAGCGGAAGAACAGTATTATTCCAAAATCTCATTTTTCGGGAAATTAAAAAAAAACTTTATAACTAAGAAATTTGAAGTTTTACAAAAAAACCTACCATTGAAAATATGTAGATATTTGGACACTAAATACTGTCTGAAAATGGGAAAAAACACAAAATTTTAGTTTTATATATGTATATTTACTATGATGTGCCATGGAATATTATCTTTCTTCCACTCAAAACAGTTTTTATCAAAAATAGGAATAAATAACAGCTTATTTAATTACTTTTTGAGACATAAATCTTTTATTTAGCATGAAAAAGGGAAAATAATAATGTTTAGGGAGAAGTAAACATATTTTTTTAAATATAGAAGAATGAGTTTCTTTTAAATGTGAGTCCATTTACTGTTTATGTAATCATAATAGTTTTGGTTCTTTCGTTTCCCGGCAATCTGTACCATAAAGAGTTTATTAGGACTTAAAATAATTCTTGAACTTAAACACAGCTTTCACCACAATATAACCTCGCAACAACAAACTCAACGAAAATCACAATATTATTGTACTGTCAGTTGTGAGAGGACAGCGCCCTGGGTAGTAGAAACGGGTACTAGGCGAGCACGGCACGGCGCGGCGTCTGAGTGGAAGAAGAGTAACATTCCTGGAATGTTATTTTTCTTCCACTCATTGCAAACTTTTAAGCATTATTTCAACGACTGGTAAGACGGGAATATTTATGTTCTTCCGCTAAACGATAGCACTACATTCAAACTACAAAATGGCTATCTTAACTTTTTTTTGTATTTTTTGGAATATTACTGTTGTTCTACTCAGACGTTCAATTGACAGGGCATTTATCCCGTGTTACACTCAGAAACACATTTCTTGATCATTCTAAAGTATTTCATCATCCTTCCATTGTTAAATTATGGTAAAATAGATAGATATGCTTAGTAAGATCTTCCGTCGCACTTTACTTTGGCTTGGTTATGAGAGAATACCGAATTTAAATTAATCAACTGCGCTATAACTTTAAGGTGGATCAATTGTGGTTGCATGAGACAAAACATATACTCAATTCCAGCTTTATTATTTTACTGATTAAAAAAACATGCTTTTGCTGATGACGTGCGTTAGCTATTGAAACCAAAAATTTAATTACAAAATATGCAGATTATTCTACGAATATGTGTTAACTCACACTTTTGTATAGCATATACGCCGACTGCAGCGCAATTTCTATGTAATTGCCACGTTTTGACTTCAATTATCGCAGTAAATACCTGATTGTTTTTTATCTACTTATGCTATATTAGTATATATGATAATCCATGTTTACCTGTGAAAGAGTCGGTAACAAAGCAGGTAGCTTTGCTGCCTAAAGGTTACCTATACTCCTCGATTAAATGAACTACTATTAATGTATATTCAATGTATTTATATGAGGAATTAAATTATTATTATTATTAATTAATCAATAACTAAGGGGGTAAGATGCATCTATTTCATTTTTAATCTTTTTCCGGGAAAGTTTCGCTTCTTATAAGCAGTTTTCGAGAAAATGGCATTTGCATTAGAGAAAAAAATAATATTTTTTATCGTTTTTCTCCCAATTTCGTCTTTAACATAACGTAAATTCAAATTCAATTAGCGAGGAAAGTTGCGCGGAAAGGTAACATTTGATTGCTCATATCAGATAGAGGACTTGTTTTTCTCTAAGTATCTAGAATATGAATAAAATGTCGTTAAAATTCTTTCGTGGTGGAAATGCCTTAATTAATCCGGATACGGCACGTGACGACGCGACGCATCCCCGGGGGAAGGCCCTCTTTTTTCCGAAAGCGGTCGTTTGAAAAATGATGATCATTTTCTTTCAATCGGACAAAAAGTTGCAATCAACTCGATAATTAATGTTCAAATGCTCGCATGGGAACGTGACATAACTTCGATTTTTTTCACAGTAAAATATTATGATTCTGGGTCTTAGTAGACTTCCCCATTCATTGGAAGTCTTCACTGTTGAGGGTGCACATTTTCATATTTCAAAATCGTAAAATAAAATGTCTTGCCTTGAATTTTCCATTTAAGAGAGAGAGAGAGAGAAGAGAATTTAATGCTCTGGGTACATACCCATAAAAGCAACAAATACGTAACGTACATGACATTTCGAATAGTTATTAAACAAAAACAAAATTAAAACGTAATACAATATTTACATAGAAACATTAATTATTTACATGCTCGAAAAATAGCTGAAACATAAAAGTAAACAATGGATGGTTTGATTACTGCTGTTTAATAGGTAACTATAACATTTCTACTTGAAGGTTCCACAGTCCAGTCCACTTCCAAGCAGAAAAAGTATATTTACATGACAATGTGAATTTATATTAAGTAAAATCAAAAATAAAAACGTGATATAAGATGTATTATAAAGAACAGATATTTATATACGTACTCCTAAAATAACTGTGACATTAAAGTGAAAATAAATAATTAGATTACTGCTGTAGGTTAAAGTTAAAATGTATAACGTAATTGACATTTTGAATGGATATTAAATAAAAACATAATGAAATCGTAGTGCAAAATTTACATAGAAACATACATTATTTACATGCTCGAAAATTAGCTGAAAAAATGGCAATAGCTCCAAAAATAGCATTGATCCCCACGCTACTCCGGTTTTGGACGAAAAATATATTTTCTAGGCTCGAAATCCTTTTTTCTTCTTTTATTTGGATATATCTTGCACTTTTATGGATATTTTGATTGTTCGAGGTGGATATGGGATAAAAAAAACCAAGTATCAAATTTCAAGCTCGTGGACCAATTAAAAGTTCCCAATCATTTACCGACCACGGAGCAGTGAGAATATTACGCTAGATGCACCAATATGTACCCAAACCGGGGGCGCCATCTCGCTTCGCGGGCAGCTGCTTCTGACCCTCCCGGCGTTTGCACGTGCATCGCCCCACACAGGGTGTGAGTACCCCTTCGGGATCAAGTGAGCTTCTGCGTGCGTTAGATAACGCAAGGGAGGGAGGGGCATGGAAGGAGAGATAGAGCGGTACGTATGGCGGTGCCTAATACCTCAACCTGTAGCGTGGGCGACGCTCATCCGCCATACTGGTACTCCCCGTTTAGCCTTGTACAAAAATCCTCGTGAGAAGAAAAATCCATACCTTCAATATTAACATTTCTTTACGCGCCCCACAGATTCAATGGCTGCGTATATGTTAGACAGTTGTTAATGTCTTTACGTAGAAAAACCGTGTATGAACTGACATCCTAGCTTAATTTTTCAATCGTTCTGATTGCACAAATATGATGTGGTAAGCAGTCATGCGTACGGGTGCAAAGATGGACTCCAAAGAGACTGAAATTCGCCATGAAAAAAAACATTTGACTTGACCGGAATTCGAATCCGGATCTCCCAATTGCCGGTCAGGTGCGTTGCGCAGTTACACCACCAATCATTCTTAATTCAAGCCGAATTTCTACTGGGGTTAATAAGAACAAGTTGTTATTGTTCTCAGTCTACACTGTAGCACAGGAGACGTTTTGTGTACATGACATGAGCATGTACATTGTATATCACGATCCTGACCGAGAGGCCCGAATATGCCACGGTCGTGGAGATTAAACCCAACATTTTCGCTTTAAAACGACTGACTTTAGATAATTTTGCAATCATGGCGATTTTTTTCAACTATTATTATGCATTTTGTATCAGTATATTTTGTTTACCTCAAGGGCAAGGGCACAGGGCAAGTAAACGGATTCATATTCAGATTCATTTTTTTCTCTCATAAGGAAGGTTTTTATTCTATTGCTGTGGTTTCTGCGCCCACAAGTATAGCACACCTCTCTCTGAAATACAAATCACACGACATTTTTTTTTAATACTGACCAGTAGCATTTTCAGAAAACGGACGCATTAATTTCTTCTAAACCAGTAGGCATATTGGTTATACTATAAATATAGCGGTTTGACAAATAGTATCACATCGCAATTACCAATAAAGCAGTAATACTGGAAACACTTGCATGCTCGCAAGAATGATAGATTAACTACGGGGTCGGGGTTGACGAATATGGCGGGTGTGGGTTGTATATTTATGACGTCACACCCTAAACCAGTAGCCATATTGGTTTGACTATAAATATTGCGGCTTCACAAATAGTATCACATCGCAATTACCAATATAGCAGTAATGCTGGAAACACATTCATATTCATAAGACTGGTAGGTTAACTACGGGGTCGGGGATGACCAATATGGCGGGTGTGGGTTGTATATTTATGACGTCACATCCCCCTCAAATGTCGGCCCCGTTGCCGTGGAAACCGCAACCTCCTCTCTCCCCCTGGCCGATGGCTGAAGACACACGTGTCCTGAAAGGCCGGAGAGACGTGTCTTCTATTCCTGGCTGCAGGAGGCAAGGCAAAAGGGGGAGGGGGGGCAAAGCAAGGCAAAGGGGCGAGCGTGAGGCGGCAAAAAGATGGGATAAGGCCGTGGAGGGGGGGAGGCGTGTCTCTTCCTTCTGCTGGGAGAAGAATCTATTCCTGTCCAACCCCCCTCCCTCTTCCCTTGGTGGTTTTTCTTGAGTGGGCGAGACGGCGAAATGGCGGATTGAGGGGAGTGGGATTCTAAGGGGGTGGGGTGTGGGAGGGGAAGAGATTCCGCACCCCTGAGAACGAGCACCAAGGAAGTAAAGCACCCTGCTTATACTTACTTTGTAAACTCCACAGTGTTTAATTGTAAACGCCGAGGGTAGGTTGAGAGAGGGACTTGAATGAAGTTTTCAGCGATATATCAATTTTGCTTGATTTTAATGAATTTGTCGTCATTTTAAAGAAAAATATTCCCATTTTTTTAATGATATCAAAATATTATCCCTTCGCCGAACTAATAATCGAGCAATTTGTTTAAACATATAAGCTGTTTTACATGGGATAGATTACAGCTGTGCTCTTCAGAGGGAGAATATTGAAAAAATAGGAATTTCTGACACATATATTTCGTCAAAAAAGTAACGGTTAGTAGTTTGTGTGTTTTCTCAACTATTTATAAAAAATAATCAATTACTCACCGAAGTACTTTTTACAGAATCCCAAAAAAAAATCCTTCAATTGTGAAGGCGATTTCACCGTGCGGCATGAAAAAATGAGTCTAGTTAGAGACTTGTGTAGTCATATTTATTTAATTACTGAGAATTTTTGTCATGCATAACTATATTTTTGCGCCATTAATATTACAATATTTACTTCATACTTCTTTCAGACGCTAAATTAAAAAAAAATAAAATAAAATTTGAAAATGGTCTTTATTAAAACTGGGGAAATATCTCGCTCAAACTACCTCAAGTACGAGTGACTGACTGTTGGAGGCGGTTGATCCGTCGGAAGGAGGTCGGGTCGGCGACGTTATGTGTATCGTGAATTTCCTACCGATCGTTTATGGGTTATAATTCGCCATTTCCGAGGAAGACACAAGGACAAATACATAGGCCAGCTAAAAATCGTTATGAAAGAGAACGAGTCGCAAGGGCATAAAAAAGGAGTTAGCAGGGTACAAGAAAGGATAAGAGGGCTGCAAGTCATCCAATATTCGATTGAAAAAATATGATGAGGAAAATGGATCGAGGAGCTCTAGCTGCGAGGACATTTTGGATAGCCATTGCTGAATAGGCTGACGGAAATTAAGCTTGAGGGACGCGAGATAGAGAGAAATCAGGGTTGGGGATATTGTAAACTTTCGAAAATACTTGCTGAATAAGGGTTTTGAAGATACATAGAAGGAATGAGATACAAGGGAACTCAAAGGAGGGTAAATGTGGGAGTTTATAGGCGTAGATAAAGGAGAAAGAAACCCAAATGAAATGAACGCAAGATGGTATAGTTGATTCGGGAACATCACAGCAGAAGGTATAGTACGTGGAAAAATTAACGGAGGCACGAAAGATGAATACGAAAACTGCAAATCACATAGGGAGGGTTTTTAGGGGAAAGCAGTGTTAGTGTGCAACAAAATTAGCGATGAAAACATAATGAATGGAGGACTTATGTTTGCCAAACTTAGGATTGAAAGAATGAAGGTGATGGGGAAGTAGTAATTCAGCGAATTTGGTTTCTTTGGTTTTAAAAACAGTCACCGCAGTTCAAGTCCTCGTTACCGAATTATTTTTTTATATCGATATTTTATATATGCTGAATATATCAAGTATGTTGGCTGATATTTTTCCACCCTGTTGTCTGTGAGGTGCGCCACAAGGCTGGATTCCCTTTTGTCGCCCTTTCCCTGTCGCTCTACTTTCCCTGAAGCCGAATTGGTCTTCATCCAGGAAATATCTTTTTCTTTTTTCTCATCCTTCAGCATATAATACTCGTGATAAACGGCTAACAGCAACAAAACAGCCATGAAAAATAGCCGGCTGCATGGGCTAAGAATTTTATATTTTATTTTAATAAACACTGTTTTTGTCATTGAACGCCTTAAGCAACGGCGGTATTATATATACTTATGCGCGATCATTTACCAAGCAACAAATTATTTTTATAGACTTGCTCGTTCTTCACTGTATAATAAGCCACGAATTGTTATACTGTGCGTCATGGTCAACTCCTGGTCAAAAGATTCAAATAGACGTACGTATTTCAATCATATGCTTCTCATACCTCTCACGAGAACAAGTGGAAGCCTTTTTAAAATCATTAAAATAGCACAAAAATTGTAAATGACTGCATAAACTGATATCAAGTGGGCCATTAATGAAGAAATTTCAATGCATCATGCTCTGACATGGACACGAGAATTCCAACAATGAGGTACAAACATGGGAACAGAGAAATAACTTTTCGAGGGTGATCGAGGATTGAGATGGGGTAGGGTATAGAAGTAACTAGTCGACCCGTGCGAAGCATTCGCACTGTATCCTCCTCAAATCTCACTTAATTGAAGTGCACACCGTATAGTTAGTACCGTGTAGTTAGTGCGTCATTGATGTAGGTGTGGGTTGAAGTAAGGAATAGATGTGTGTTTAAATTTTAGATTATATAATGTCAATGGAGGCAGGCTATCTGTCAATCTAAATTGCTGCTATGAAATATAACTATGCCAACTCAAAAAAATCAGTGCTTAGATTATATTTTTTTTGAAACATAAGGTTAAGGTATTTACATATTTACAGAATATTTACATGTTTACAGACTGGGATTTCAAGAAACCGTTTTTTCAATTGTAAATTTTCGAAAAACAACTGAAATATGAGTAATTTGTACATTTTTCCGGTGTAGCGGTTAAGAAAAGCTTTAAAACGATGCCTCATTTATGAAAATTGATGAAGTATTAAGGAAGTTATTATGCAAAAGCAAAAAAAAGCCCTTGAGAATTAATATGTATGATTTTTTTGCTACATTGAAACCCCTTGCAATATCCAGAGAACTGTTTTTGACTAGTCAAGTCTATAAAATCAGTTGCAATTGAGGCTCACACTCGAACGGAAACGGCTGTGTAGCGTTTGCCGAATGATTAATTACTACTTCATGACTTCGTGACTAGTAACACAATCAATATTATTGCGATATCAATTGATTGGGCATACGACTTACAATGCGAGCGTGGTCTGTAGATGGCGTCACGTATCCCAAAGACTCCGTTTGAGGGCCGGTCTATGGACTGGCGGTCAATTTGAGCTCGGGCGAACATATCCAAGTGGCACATCTCGTGACTCCGGTGTCATAGCGCACTGATTTCGGTGCCAATCAAAATGTTTCCTTTAGTCCCGACCGTTAAAGCAAAAAACGGACTTTGTGCAACATTTTACTGTAGAAAATAAAAATAAGACATAAGAAAAGAAAATTTATAATAAAAAATACATACGAAAATTTCAAGTGAAATAGCAGATGTCGATCCATGCACACGAAGAAGGTCAGTGGTAAATATAATAAGATGCATCTAATCAAAAACGACATCGGTTGGTGCTGTAACTATGTGCATAACGGACCGGATGAGACTGCTTCTGGAACGTTGCTAAGTCGATGCAAACGGCGGCGGTCGCTAATTTCGCTTACTCAGTTGTATTCAGTTAAACCTCCGGCCTTGTCCCTGACTCAGCTGCACTCAACATATTTTTTTTTTAATCTTAAAACGCATGGATACCCTTATAGAAATACTTATTACAATTCCCCTAACAGCGAAAGGTGTGCTGCAGTGAAAATTTGACAATTTAAAAATATGGCTCTCAAAAATTTTAAACACGCAGAGGGGACAAAATTAATGATTTTCAACGCTTTCAATGTAAACATCCAAATTCTACAAGAGTTCACGTAAGAAATTAATCACCAAGCACCTGTTTCTCTTGACTTTTCCTGACTTGTAAATGAAATAAAGTTCCGAATAAACAAAAATGCATTTCTTATAAATGGCCCTAAATAATCTGTCAAAGATCGGAGTAATTCTTTTAATCAATGGATAAGCAAAAATACTTTCACCGCCCTTTCTCCCGGATGGGAACGATTACCGATGATGGCTGATGATTAAGACTTAGTTTTCCAAGCATAGAAAATGCGGTAGATCATCACGAAAAATTTCCCTCTCTCTCATGGTCACAGCTAAAGTGCTGCTAAGGAATATAACTATGTTAACTCGAAAAACTCAGTGATTAGACAATTTATTCATCAGTTACATGGAATAAGGCAGAAAGAAGAGTGGATTTATAAGGAAAAAGCCAGGCAGAGGAATTAAGGGGTTCATATTCGCGAAGAAGAAAGGTATCAGTAGTATGGAAGGATTTATTTAGTGGATATGAAATTCAGTTTTACGTGATAAACTATCTATCAGTACGTTTATGACACTCAGGAACCTACTCTAGTGTCAGTAAGTTCTAGTTTAATATGTTCTCACTAGAGATGGGCAAATTACCCTAATTTTCATCTGAGGTAAATTACCACGTGGTAAACTACGGTAATTTTCAAAAATTAACGTAAGTTTCCTGTATTTTTTAGTTTTAAGTATTAAACAGCAAATGCAATGTTTAAATAATAAAGCCAATAGCAATAGGAAGGGAATAACCATGTATAAACCATACCTAATACAACATTAATCTATTAGAAATTGTTAAAATTGTGAAAAGAACTACGACAGCAACACGCAATCTGGCTTTCTTTTGTCAAAGTATGAGAAATTTTCAAGAAGAATATTCTAAAGCTTTGATCTTTTAATGTTATAATTCAAGTAAAATGTTTCAAAAATGAGTTGTACATGCCTCAATTTATTATTAAACACGTAGGAAATGTGAACTTGGCTTATAAAAACATGTTGGGAATTTATCTGTATGAAAAATTAACTCAAACATCGGTGAATTATCTAGAAAATTACGGTAATTTACAAGGGATGCGGTAAGTTATGAAAAATACCAGAGTAATTTACGGAAATTACCGAGGTGATTTTCATAGTGGCCCATCTCTAGTTCTCACCCTGCTCTCCGAACCCATTGTTTCACAATTTCGTAGACATGGAATGATGTTTTTCCAATCATTTCGATTGTATAAATGATGTGGTACGCAGTCACACGCACGGGTCCGAAGTTATACACCAAAGACGGAGAAATTCGCCATGAGTAAAAATCATTTGACTTGACCGGGATTTGGGCTAGTAACACTACCAAGCCATCTTAATTTGAGGTGAATTTCAGCGAGGGTTTATACGAGCAAGGTGTTCTCGTTCCCAGTGTACACTGTAGCACAGAAGACGTTGTTATGTATCATATGCCATGGTCGCGGAGAAAAAACCCAACATTGTCGCTTTAGAACTATACTAACTTGACATTTTCTATTCATTGCGACTGCAAAAATGATGTGGAACGCAGTTGCTTGCACGGGTGCGAAGTTATACGGCAAAGACGGTGGAATTTGCCATGAAAAAAATCATTAGAATGGGGAATTTTACTGTCTTTGGTGTATGGCATGATGCGTCTATCTTCATCTGTAGTTGGCTGACACTTCTACTTGTGCTCACATACAGGGAGACCATGCCTTCGTGATGTCGTTCGGAGGGCTATGGGTTTATCGGATTATAAAAAAATAAAAGTAAGTATATAGGGATACCAGACAGAGTAGATTCTCTCTCCCCTGAAAAGCTAAAATAGTAATGCAGATTTTCATGCATACCTCACGTGGGCGGCGTTGAAATAGAATTAAGGCCGAAAGAGGGCTTTGACGAAGCACCTGCCAAGAGTTCGATGCACCCAGCGCCTTTTTCTAAAATATCCAGGTTAAGCATAGAGGATACGGCAAATGAAGGCGCGCTTAGAATTTAGACTCTGTCGAGTAAAAGTGGAAATGTGGCGTGGTGGGAGTAGAGAGGCTGGGGCGAGTGGTGCCTCATTTACTACCCGAACGACCCTTCCCCGCTCAATATAATACATATAAGTAAGTGCACTGGCCGAATGGACTTCTTTCTATTCCCAGTAACTGCACTCGCCTACCAATTGTTTTTATAAAGATTGGTTGTTATCTCATCGTGATATAAATGTTCTTTTTTGATGTGTGTGTGTGAATATATATATATATATATATATATATATATATACACACACACACACAGAAATATAAATATAGTTTGAAAACACAGGCACACAGAAATTAAAAGGACACTCACAAAATAATTTACGGGACGTTTCGACGGTCAGGCCGTCATCGTCGGCGACAAGAGACTAACTAGTGGTCTGTTACCTCGGTGGGGGGGGGGAGGCGGATATATATATATATATATATATATATATATATATACATGTATATATGTGTATATATATAATATACATAATGTATATAACTTTTAGACCAAAAATATAACTTTTTTCTAAAGACAAAATAGAAAAAAAATGCAATAGTGTATGTATATTATATATAATATATATATACATACACTATTGCATTTTTTTTCTATTTTGTCTTTAGAAAAAAGTTATATTTTTGGTCTAAAAGTTATATTTTAGTTCATTTGTCCGTTTCTGAGACGAACATGTAACAAAATTTTTTTTCTTGCATGCTCTATTTATCTCTTTTTGTATCTACATTTCTTCACAAGATATGTTTTTTCCACGTTTTTTAATGATATATATATTTATAATGTATTTAAAATTAAATTTTTGGTGTGACTAGCATTTCATTAAAATAAAGGATGGTAGCTTCCACACTGGTGTTTTTTCCACTGAAGCTACCTAAAGCTCCTTCATTGTTGTTACTAAAGTTGTACATTTAAGAAATTTGGAGTAATACATTTATTATTAGTATTATTATTATTAAATATTTTATAATTAACATCGATTACGCTAAGGCAAATTGTGTGTCCGAATAAACTTTCGCAAATTTTTCTACCTCCATTACTGATGCAATAATTTTCAGGGGAGTGAGGAATTAAATGAGTTTAGCTTTATTTTATAGTCCCATAATAGTTTGAATAACTGTTGAGTGAACGAACTAAACAGTTCCCGGAAGTTAGTGGAGCCAATCTGGGCGTCTTGGGATCGATCCTTAGTATAGGCGCTGATGAAGGTGACAGAACTCCGTCGCCAATATCAGTGAATGGATTTAAAATACAAATGTAATATTTGCATCGTTGCGGTACGATGCGAATTTGTGGCAATGAAAACGTAGAAATTGCCACGAGAAAAATATACCTGGACCGAGAATAGAACCTTGGTCATTTGGCTTGTGTTCATATCTCTTTAGCATTCCATACAACGAATGGGGCGATACACTTAAATTACTCCCATCTCTTTGCGCCTTAGAATAGCATCCGTGACAAATCTGTGACAACCGGGCTTTTAGTTACACTGGACATCCACATCACTCAACTGATAACCGAATCGGAGGTAATAAAACCAATGAGTGTATGAAATTATTTCAGAGGCGTCCACGACGTCTAATCGTTTTTTTCATTCTGCTTTCGGAAATTTTCATCGTAGGTCAAAGAAATAACTTTACGTAGTCAACGGTAAACTTTTATTTAATTTTTAGACCAAGGTTTCGACGTACGTAATCATTATCAAGGCAGTTTGTGCAAGTTACTCGACGACATATATGGCTACGGTGATCACGTAATTGAAAAAAATTGCACATGAAGCTAAAAGGTTTCACAATATTTATTATAACGAGCCTGTCTCCTTAGATTGACTCCAAGGGACGGTGGTACAAAAATCTTTTTGCTGGTCTTTTTGACTAACAAGTTCGCTGCGATCTCTACAAAAGACAAAATCAAGCTGGCCTTCAATACGGAACAATCCTTTTCAATTATAAATCAAAATACCAGTCCAAAAAAGAAATAGAGTCATTAGACTTCGGTGTAACACCCCCAATTATACATCTTCATACATAGGTCACTTCAGTTCAGCTTTCGCAAAACACCTTATCGAAGCAAAATATCGGAGTGATTTTGTTCCTGTAGTTATCCACGTGCAGAGGAAAAGCCCCAAGTTGGACTTCGTGGAAATGTTTGAAATACTATTCTCATCCAGAAACAACGAGAACCTTCTGAGTGACATTCCACTCACCCCTGCTTTCCCAACACTTTCTCCCCCCGCTACCTTCGTCATGACCTCTGATGATTTGCAGTTTATTTTCAATGTCACGCACCATTTATAACCTGTTTACGCATATGTTTACGGAAAGCATGCTAACTTAGCCATTATACATTTGCTATAAATACAAGCATTTTGCTTTCTCCTTAGTTTTCAATAGATTGTGTCGTAGTAGTTAGCAAAATGTTTCGCGCAGAGAAAGTGGGGCTCAATGGTAAATTTCTTTGCAAACATCCATTTAACAGAACGAGTAACAATATTTGTTAAAATTTATAGTTTATAATGTATTTTTATCTCATATAGCCACGCCATTGAGCAGTTAGGAAATTATTAGGCTTGCATCGCGTGTCTGCTGCATGTATTCCTAATGGGGGAGCCGACAGGCCGCGCGAGAGAAAATTGTAAATGTTTAAATATTTATAAAAAACGCATTTATGAATTGCCACTAAATTTTATTTTTGGAATAGTTTTTTGGGTGTGTTTATATTACGGCAAAAAGTTTCGGCCGATTTTGAGATGGAGTATTTGAGAAACGTTCATTAACAATGTTTTAAACATTAGTAATTAATAGCAATAGGGTATAGAATAAAATAATTTTTTATTGATATATTTGCATTTAATAAAGATTCAGCTTGAATAAGAACTATTAGCCATTGCTGTATGACAATTAAAAGCGGAGATATAAGTGATAATATGATTTAAGGCTCGGATTTTTGCTAAAAATGCGCAAAAATTAAAATACGCATAATTCGCTCAAATTTTTTTTTCACGTAACGGTTTGAGGGTATTCAGTTTGAGTGTATTCAGTTTGAGTTGATATTGTACCCATACACCAATATTTATCAAAATCTGAGACCCTAAGGGACAAACGTTTGTTGAATTGAGGTGGAATGACCCATATGTCAATATATATCTACTCGTCCGGTAACTTGCACGAACTGCCTTGATAATGACTGCGTACGTTGAAACCTTGGTCGGCATAGTACAAAGTTAACTGAGGACTATATAAAGTATCCTAGTACTGGAGTACCACAAAATATCGCCTGAGAAAATTAAGTTAATTCACATCATGCTGATGATTAGAGTTTCTCATCAAGTGTTGGAGGTGTGTTCTAATGCTGAGTGGACACCGGAAGACGCACGGACGCATACGACTCCGGAGGTGAAGTTCTTGCTACAAAAAGAACAACTAACACGATGGAAATTCCCGGAAGCGGAATGGAGCCAACCGATATACATATACAGACTACCCTGCAAGCCGCTGCAGAGGCATGTGGCAAGGGGGTTTTAGGGCAACGGTCATGTAGATGGATGGATAGTCTCCAGTCCACATTGTAGCAAATGATTTGCAACAGCAATGATTGGAATAATTTTCAATAGTTAGTCCATTTAAAGCGACAATGTTGGGTTTCTTCTCCGCGACTGGTATATCATGCACGAATATGTCTCCTGTGCTACAATTTAGACTGGGGACAAGAGCACCCTGTTCGTGTATACCTCCGCTGAAATTCGCCGTGTATGTGATTAACACACCTGAACGGACATCGGGAGATCTGGGTTCGTATCTCGGTCACGTCAAATTATTTTTTTCATGGAAAATTTCAACGTCTTTGGTGTATCGTTTACCAGCTATTAACATGATTCAGCTTCTTAATTGCTCTTATTGTTAGAAAGAGCTGATAGAGCATAAGTCTAGCCCTCAATTGGAATTTATATTGTTGAGAAGGGGTGTAAAATATACATAGTCCAAAAATCTGAGCATAAAATATAATCGCTTTATAGAAAGATAAAGCTTTTTCAGCAGGACGGTGCTTATTTTTCAAAATGTGAGTGGCATTGAAATCCGTACACTTAAAATGATCGATTTGGTGTGAAAACACACATTTCAATCCAAAGCCGTGCGCCAGAGGTCAAGAGTTAGCTGGTTGAAGACGCACGTTTTTCTGGGATATACAACCGTTTTTAACGTAACTTAGTCATTATAGAGCTTCTATAGAGGACGAGAACTTCAGCAATTTCGGCGTGTTTGACTTCATAGAAATCCTGGCACGCGCTTGGCTGCGGCGCGTCGGAGTCTACATATAATACATCCCTGCCTCATCGCTAGACACCGCGCACTGCACAGAACTGTCAATGGACGCCACGAGCTTGTACATGCGTAGTAGGCACTGGTTCGCATAGAGCGATATACTTTAAATAATCTATAAACTTAGAGTTAAAATTTAAGGGTGCATCGGTAACTTGGCCAATTTTTAACCCTGCACAATTAATTCCCCACTTAAATTCCGGAAACTGTGAAATCTAGACTTAATGTATCACAGTGTGACAATAAAAAAAGTTTAATATGAAATCATAATATTTTCAGGAGGTCAGTTTCACGCAAAAAAACCTTAAAACCTGGGCTTTTAAGAGCGTGGAATTGGGTAGGCATCAATGGTGAGAGCTGATCCTTCACCTGTATGACATAGCTCGCAACTTCCACGATAAGATCTTGCCGTCTAGAAGAATCCGCATAGCGAGTGCATTCATCGATAGATACGTCAACCGGGATTTAAAACCAAGACCATCAAATTAGGAGGCTGCTTATCAATTCTGAAAAACTCATTTTGAGAGGCATTGCGTCCAGAGTAAGATTCTGAGCCAGTTTTTAATTTGCTGTAAACCAAGCAGGCCATAAATTAATCCTAAATTAGCGTCTAATAACTCATTTGGAGCGATTTCAAACGTGTGAAGCATTTCGTGAAAATAGCAGGGCTTAAAAAAATTCCGCGTTTGAAGAAATGGTTTGCCTTGTTTGGTGACGTTATAGGTACTTCTTTGAATAGTTATTGACCACTTTAATAATTCATTGGATAATTTAATAATAAATTCCAAAATTTCAGCTTTAAGGAAGCTTAACCTATAGATTTTGAATCGAACCTTCAGAAGAGGCTATTTAAAGAAATGGTCCACATCATAAAAATTCCTTCAGTTTGTAACCATAGATCGGATATACAGAAGTTAAGCAAAATCTATCATAATTTGATCTCCTATAACTAATTTTTTTTTCTGTGCATTTTGTAGTCTTCTCCAGAATTTCAATTCGAATATGTTTTTTATATTCGTAAAATATGTAATTTATATTCGAAATTTGAAGTTGAAGTTCTGTAATTATTAATTTAATGCTTCATACTATTCATTTTAAATATTTTTATTTTCACTTATTATATTTTTTAAACAAAATTTTAGCTTTGTTTTCCATTTTGGTTTTGTTTGTGATGTTGATTTCGTAACTAAGAGAAAGAGTTTGTTTTTTGTGTTGCCATTGTCGCAGTAAGAAAGTTAATCCTTTGAGGTACTAAATTTATGATTGAAAACTTTTTTATCTTTGTAGCATTATAATTATTATTAACTGTATTCCTTGCATTGTACTGTGTAGCCCTGAAGAAGCCTCATTAATAAAAAGGCGAAACGTCGTCGAAAAAAGGAAGTTTAGTTTCTTAAAAAAGACATAACAAAACCTCCATAAATTAACCAATGTGTTATAGGTACTAGTCATTTCCATGTTTATGCGTTTGCTTAGTTAATTTAGAGTGGAGCTGACGGAACTTGCAAAGCACGCGAATAAAGACAAATTATTTCGCGAGACTATTGAGCAATTCTTAAATAAACTCGATTTTTTGTGTGTACATCGAGAAAGTCAAGAATTTTTTTTTTGAATAATGAGACAATGGATTCAGAAATGGATAAAGGGTTGCTCTGGATCGAGATGAGAATGAATTCTCGAGACACTTCGCCGAATGATTAGTGATTCACATTCCCTCGGGATCAGAATAACAAATCAACCGATTAGAAGTCGAGTAGCCAGGGTCCCTCCTTGGGTTGCCACCATTGGTCATCCTTTATGGCGCTCATAAAAAAATTGGATGGAGAAAAAATGAAAATGAGTAAAACTATTATCGGATTTTTTATTACCCTTACTTGAGTTACAAATATTGTAGAATAATTACATGAGGAAAATATTTTTATTCTTTACAAAGAACTTTACCTTGTTATTTTCTCCGTTTATTCATTCTTAAGAGTTTTAACTTTAAGGGAAGATCTTGTTTGTTCTATCATACTAATATATAAAATATGAATGGTGTCTGTCTGTCTGCCTGTCTGTCCGTCTGTCTGTTGCTCAATCATGCAAAAACTGCTGAACCGATTGAGCTGAAAATTTGCATGTAGAGATAAAATGTTTATGGGTTGAACATAGGCTAAATGCTATAAAAGTAGAAGTGTGCCCATTTATTTGATTTTTCCCAACCATGTTGTAACTTGGGCTTTCTGCATAAGACCCCAGAGACCTATAACGCGCGGAAAATCCCCTCCCTCGACGGAATGTGGGGCCAGGGAATTTGACGTAATTTTAAGGTAAAAACTCCCAACTATCAAATGGTATCAAAATATTAACCCCTTGCTGAACTACCTTTTGAGCAATTTGCCTAAAAAGATAAGCTGTTTTACATGGGATACAGATTAAGACTGTGCGCTCCAGAGGGTAAAAATTATTAGGAACTTCTAACTCCTAGATTTCGTCAAAAAAGTAACGGTGTGTAGTTTGTGTGTTTTCTCAACTATTTATAAAAAAATAATCAATTACTCACCGCAGTAAGTTTTACAGAATTGCAAAAAAAACCTATTGTGACGGCGTTTTCCCCGTACGGCGTGAAATAATGAGTCAAGTTAGAGACTTAAGTCTATATATTTACTTAACTAATGAGAATTTTGCTAATGGATATGACTATATTTTTTCACCATTATCATTACAATATTTACTCCACACTTCTTACAGACGCTGAAATTAAAAAAAAATAAAATTCGAATATGGTCTCCAATATGACTATGGGGAATTTATTTTTACGGAAATATTATCGATAAATTTGTTCTAAACGTTAATATTGCTAAATGTATCCAGCATAATAATGTACAATAACATCGCTTTCTTAGAAAAATGACACCACTTTTGAGGAAAAATAACCCCTTTTCTCACCAAAAAATAACCTCACTTTTTGTAAAGAAAACTATTCATTATGTACTTCCTTTACTATGCCAATACTAAACGAGAATGCTCCTATGCACAGAGAAACCTGTCATAGCCGGAACCTGAGCTTAACGGAAACCTGTCTCATCCGGGAAAAAGTTTTAGTCCTGGCCTCAGAGGGGTTCATTTTGGCTTTTCACACAATGCTCCTCTTCGTTGAACCTCGTGGCAAACGAAAACAGTCGAACGCGGAGACGGATTCGATTCCTGAACAGTCGAACCTGAGCTGAGCGGAAATCCATCTATAGATTTTTCATGGAGAAGTTTTACGTGAAGCACAAAAAACATAGCATCGTATCGATCAGAGTGGGAAGCTATAAAAAAATTTTCAGACGCGAATCTGTCTGATTAGAGGTTATATCGATGTTTTGAACATATTAAATGGAGAAATTGGCAACGTAGAATATTACATTAAGCGTACAAGGGATGAAAAAATACGTTAAAGCCGAATTATACTTTTTAATTTTTTTTACCGAATTAGTACTTTTCAAATACAATTTGTGGATTGAGAATTGGAGTTATACATGGACCATTACCACCAGGCATATACCTTTAATGTAATGTAAATGGTTAAATAAATAAATACGGAGTTTGTAAATTAATTATTAGGTTGAAATAAAAAACTTTAGGCACATAATATGGCCCATTTTTCCGGTATTTATTCAGAGTCCCATCCAAATATGATCTTCCAGTCAGACTTTGTGGGCATCACATCTCATGGGCGTAACACTGGACTTAAAATTTATTCTCATGTAATGTTTGGCCTGGAATTAAGCGGAAAACTGCCTTAGCCGGAAGTATGCCAACGCTCTACTGAATTTCCTCCCAAAAGGCAGGTTCAACTGTACACACATCAACTTCACGGGAACGAGTAGGGACACTCGCATCTACTGCACCATTCGTATTCATAATCCCATGATTTCTTTCCTTGAATTAACGGTGACCGCAAGTGCGAATTGTCCTCACCCGTGTGGTGTGACCACAACGGGCGCTAATGCGATGATTGGACCTCCGGGCGCCAAACAAATAAGCGGAGAGTGAACGGAAAAATATTGGGAAGGCGTTAATGAGCTAGGGTTGGCGTGGCGACGGATTTGTGACCGATGGGGGCAGCACGGTCTCCCTCTCTGTGAGTGGCGAGGGGGATAAGCGGTCGGAACCGATGAAAGGAGCAGGATGTGGTGGGGGGGAGGGAGGATAGAAGGAGGGGGGTAAGTTGGAGGAATAATGGAAAGTGAGGAGATTAAGAGAGAGAGAAATTGTGGAACGAGGCGGGTAGAGGTCGAGCTGGAATAGCAAACATTGGCAACACTGGAGTCTCGACCATGGAATAATATTTCCAGGACACTCACCAATCTCCATTCCGGAAAAAAACGTGTTTGTCTTGGGTGACACGAGGGAACTGATATTTTTCTAATAAGATCAGTAAAATTTAGCAAAACAATGAGAAAAAAATCGTGAAAACATTCAATCGTATTTTTGAATGACTGTAACAGCAATCGAAGTTTTTCTCTTCTACGTCTTGACCAAAGTAAATAATTTTACCTCCTATTTAATGGCTAAGATTTCGCTTTGCCAACAAAAGAGCGGTTGGTTTAACGTTGTGCCTCGCGCGTATCTTTCCACTGAATTATTTTGTTCATGCGTAGGTAGACCTTAACCTTAGAACGTACCATTTTCAAAGTCATTTTGCGCGCTGCAGACTTTATGTTTTTTGCCTATTTGTGTGATTTACCAATGGACCCAAAACTTTCTTTTCTTAATCAAAAGATGAAGTCTTCAACTGCAGAAAAATATATATTTCAACCTGGAACGCGTTGCCAAACATTCCTTTTTTCCCACCGTAAAAGTTGCACAAGTATCACCTTTCCATTTTATTTGCTCCATCATGCCTTAGTTGTGTGCCATGAAGAGCTATAATATTAAGTTACGAATATTACTGTGTCGTAACTGTGTGGTAAAATTGAGCCTAGTCCTTCCTAAGGATTAATGAAGAAGTAATCATATCTTAATCATGGATCAAAGTAAAAAAAAAATCAGGTAAAACTTATAGATAACGCTAAGAGTTGCGATTAGGTTTCTGTAACCTAAAAAGTTAATAAAACTCGCATATTATTGTCTCCTAATCACGAAAAATAATTTATTCAATATCAGACACATATTTTTGGCCATTTTGGTATCGCCATTATGCGCTTATTTAATATATTTGAAGCACCATGTCCTTGGCATTAGCAATTAAAACAGGGCTAATGTCTTTTAGAACGTAATCTTCCTTTGTGCCAAACATGGGAGAATCGAAGATGGTCTAGCCACGAGCGAATGGTACTTGTTGGTTGAGTTTGTGTAGAGCTGTCCCTTTTACACCTAGACGTACTCAACGTGCCAACAAACTCAAATCCACCCGCTTGTAGACTGTCAATTGGTGAAGAATGAACTCCATTATCATCCAGTTGAAACAGTAATTTTTACAGATTTGTCCAAGTTCGTGAAGCGATACAAAACAAAATAAATCCTGAGTTGTAATATGTTCAAGGCATTCATATTTGCTGAGATAGCTTTGAAAAAAAAATATCAAGTACATTATTATTTAATCAACTACCGAAATTTCTTTCACTAATAATAGCCATAACCTAAAACTTGGGATAATCTTTAATTTACTAATTGTAGAAATTTTGAATATACACAAAATTTTACTCACTTTCATCTCTGAATTTCATATAAAAGGCTTTTTTTTTTTTTTTTTTTTTTTTCATATTTTGATGGAAAAGCAATATAAGCTTAGGGGATATCATTGTAAAGACGAATCTTTAAATGTCATTAATCTTAGAGTAATGTGTATTCAAATCTTAGTTACAACTCTTTTTATTTGTTCGAGGAGAACTACGAAAATATCAAGAAAGTGAAGTGACCTTCGATGGGAGGGATGTTTTTCAATTTATCTCAGTAAAATGCCATAAAATATGCCGAAGTCAATTTAGATTGCACCGCACATTTAAAAATGGTAGATAACTAGACATGCCTTTATGTCGGTTCTTCATCTTTCGTATGAGGATTTGAATGAGATAAATTAAGAGACATACGATCGCCATATTGTTAGAAAAATGGGTTCTTTCATTACTACGCAATAGATTTGTATCTGTTTTGTGAGAAGTTATCAATGAAAACAATTTAAAAAATTCATTTACCTTTCCTTTGCTCGAACACTTTAAGTAATGACGACTGTCTCAAGAAAAACAAAACTTTTTACGGACCATTCGAGAAAAAAATATCTCGAAGCTCGCTAAGCAAAAATCTAAATTCTAAATACGTTTTCCAGTTGTCCCGATACAAATGGCGGAGCAAATAATTTTCAGCCAGCACGGAGTAAAGTTATGAATAAGAAATGATACATCTTATGAAACGAAGTCATGTCCGAACCTTCAATTTAGGAGAGGTGCGCAAAGCTTCGTTTTGAGTCCATACACGCTCCGCGTTCGTGCCGAGTATTTCGCGATGCTAAAAGCTTTCGTCCTCGTGAATAGTGTGTAGGGGAAGGGGGGGCGGAGAAAACAAAAGAAGGCGGAGAAAGCGAGTGTTCGGATCAGATTCCGGCTCGAGTTTCCTTCCCGATAGTTCGCTCCTTCGATTACGTCAATCTTTTACGTGACTTTCCGGCCTCACTTAACCTCTTCCATATATTTAAACTATTCGGAAATTTGTAAGACAAATAAGAATAAATACTATAGGCCATCTGCTGGTTAAAGTATGTTTAAATGTAAGTGAGAAATAATATTTTTATATGGCAAGGGACCTATCTACCAATAATATTTCTTACTTCATCTCAACATACGTCCTACCCAATTTCATCCCATTCATGAAACCTATTTTCTTCTACCTCCGTCCCACTTCTTTATCCCTCCATGTCTTATAGTTTTTGCCCCATCCACCTCTTTATCCCAAAGGTTACTTGTAAGCATGATATAGGTACACCTGGAAAAATTAGAAATTCGTCGGGCATGCTTTTATTTCAAGCACTAGTGTCCTGCCGCTCACCTTTTCAATATTTGCTACCCTCGTCTCCAATTTTGCATTAAGTACCATAGCTACCCCAAGTTGACTCACATCTCCCATACGACATATCACCCTATAAATATCACTCCTATAGTCCGAGCTATCAATCTTATTTCGCACATCCCGAAAGCATCCAAGTTCCAGTTTTCCTTTTCCTATTTAATATTTTCTAGCTTGACAGCCCTCATCATTGTCCTAACGCTCCATGCTCCTATTTTTACCTATGCTTTCCTCCATTTCCTCTTTTTCTTCTCCCTCCCTCTCGTAGTCCTTGTATCCTTTAATGACGATGTTGCGCAAGGATTCCGTGAGATGTCGATCGCGGAGGCCTTGCCTCCCCCGCTGTCGGGCACGACACCCGCCCCAGTTGTCGGCGTCCCATAGTTGCCAGGTTTCAGTTCTCTGTGATTGACTTACTTGTTCAGGGTAATTGATCGTTGGAGGTTCTCCTCCATCTCCACTTCCCAACGGTATTTTTAACGTGACACCATCACTTGAACTACTTTTCTAAGGCTCCTACCCTTAGACCTATCTGGTATGGATGGCCCTGCCTGGAGCAATAGTAATTTCTCCCACCAGTTTAGATTTAGGAGTCATTGAAACGTGCAAACTCCATCCACCGTGTAAAGGTTGAAGGAAGAGATGAAAAAATTGATATGTAATAAAAATAAGTGTTATTCTTTATGACTATATTCGTTGATGCGATAAAAGAATTGTAGTCCTCTTCCTTCTTTCATCCTCTCTTGCATCGCCGAAACTTTGCCGATGGCGTCACCATCCTCAAAGTAAATTCTATATACACTGTAGATTCGTAAATTTACTCGAGTGTATTACACGATTGCCGTTGTAATGATCTCAGGCTTCAAAGTAAATAGTAATATACATATGTATGCATTATTGCTATTGTATATATAAACTTTCAAAATGTAGGCGATCCGTGCTGTGAAACTTTTGAATGCAACATGGAGAAGCCAATGAATTCAAAAGATACAAAAACTAAAACGCATATCATATTTCATTCAGAGCTAAGTTTCTGTGAATACAGCAAGGCAGGTACTTTCACCACAAAGTTATTATGTAATATAAACGCGATTAAGTCATTAAATATTGGTCGTCTACGCTCAAAAATGATGTGTGCGATAATTAATTTCAATTGTGAAATTAGTTTTCAACGGCCAATACAAACCTACCTACTCTACCATGTGAAACTGCCTCAGCAGAGCAGTCACGAAGTAATCTGAAGGCATACGTATTCCGTGCCCTATAATACGTGCACCCATTGTTCTCCCAACCGATAAACCATCACCATTGGGAGTTATTTTGTAACTTTTCGAAAAATATATTTGATTACAAACGAAGTGGGTGTCAAAACATTAAAAATGAGACGATGGGAAATTTATCAGAAGGCAAGTGCAAAATAAAACGTTGGTTCGGATATTCCGTTCGATTGTGACGTTTATCTATATTATCACCCAGGAAACAATTAGTGCGAAAGTTATGAAATAACCACCTTTAGATCCTCCAATATCTTAGTACACAATAGCCACGGCTAGACTTCTTGAGACTAGTAAACGGATTAGTTCAAACTGCATGCTTGAAAATACAAATCTTACACCAAAAAGTAAGAAAAAAATTACACCATCCAGATTTCGCTGAAAAGCTACACAGAAACAGCAATCTTGGGTGATATCGAAATTTCTTCTTCTAGAGGTGCACTGCAACGCTCATCGGCTCTTCTCCCTTACATGTTTCGAAGTTTGCAGGGTCTGATTTTGCAAATTGTCCGCAACGAATGGAAAGTGAACTGCACGAGGCTGTGCTGCGATTTGATCAGCGCACTAAAGACGAATGGAAAGCATCCGATGTGGTTTTGATGATTTCTTCGTGCCCTCCGAGGCTCGGCAGATTCGGAGAGCCCTCTGGCGTGGTTGGAGTTGGAGGCGGAGGAGGAAGAAGGAGGGAGGAATTGCGAAGGAACAAGGTGAAGACGTTCGGAACAAGGAAGACGTTCACCTTGTCCCCAAAAGGGAACAATAACCTCTCCCAACCACCCACTCCGCGAGTTTTATTTTTCGACCAATTGATGGCGCCACCTTCGGTAGCTTCAAATTGGCATCCGCCCTGGAAGAGGTAGCAAGGAAGTCATTAGTATGCACCTCTAGGGAATCGAACTCGGGTCGGCGGCTCAGGGAGCCGGAGCTCTCAATTCATTTGTCCTCCACTTCTCCCACGAAGTAAGTACGCCTCTTGCAACAAACGGGTCGTTTGCTCTCTGCTGACAGAGAAGAAGAAGAAGAAATGAATCACGCAGTTAAGGAATGTTTCTCACCGATTGCCTAATAGGGGACCGCCCCTGAGACTAATCTCACCTTTGCGCCAAGAGCGGCTCTCCAGCGCGTAAAATGAATTGCGACGGAGTGGACCAAAAATAAAAGACGCACTAATCACAGCGTGGGGAGAGATGGCGTGGACCTTTGGCGTGCGCTGAGAATTGAGAAGAACGGTTTTTAATGCGCACTTTGCACGCGTGTGGGCGCTGCCGTAGCGCCGCCACACAACGACAAACGTAAACACAAGCGCACATGACATATGGACTTGTGCACTAGGGTGGGCCGAAAAACACGAAAGTGTCCAAATCGAATCGCAATAGAGCGGAAAAGTTGCTACTCGTCCTCCTGATCACAAATAAAGAAAAATATTTGAAATCGGATCACATCTTCCGGTCGCACATCTCGTTTGAAGTTTCGAAAAATCGTAAAAAAAATGACTTTTTTAGGGATTTTTTAAAATGAGTTACAGTGATTGAATTACGTTCAAAATCGGTATGTAGCCTCTTCTAAATGTTTTTTGTCTTAATAGAATATAGTTCCTCTTCTTATTTGGGGAAGAGAGAGTCGCTCATCGCGTTCAAATTATCGAAAAATAGTAAAAAACATGACTTTTTTCGGGATTTTCTCTTTATGAGTTACAGTGATCGGATTGCGTTCAAAATCGGTATGTGGTAGTATAGTATTTTTTTTAACGCGCTTCGACGGCTAAGGTCATTTCGCACTTACTGTCTGCCACGTGCAGACAGGGGCAACAGCACTCGGACGAATCGGAGGATCACCCCTCCAAACTCGAGCCGAGCCCAACGATGCTTAACCTCGGTGACTGATCGGGAACCGGTGTTTCCATCGTGAAAGACCGTTGCCCAATCGGTATGTGGATTTTCTAAAGGTCCTTTGTATTTGTAATAAGATATAATTTCTGTTCCCCCCTTATTTAATGGGGGAGGGGCATGTATATTGTAAAAATGAGTGACCTTACGGTCGTTGTTTTCCTCGTGTGAAGTGTGCAGTTCTTCGCCCTAGAAACATGAGGTATATGGGTACTTTCGGCATGCACCGCGAGTTCCACCTTTTACTTCTCTTACTTTGCAAATGCCGACAGAAAGGATCAAACAGTGTGCAATGCACCTTGGCGTTGGGGCGAGGTGCTCAAGAGAGATAGCTAGTCATTGGCGGGCACTGCATCTAATTCCACATGTACACCCGATTTAATGGAAGAGATATCACGTTTCTTAATAGGTGGTTTTCACATTAGAAAGTCCCTGAAGTCGTCAATTTTCGGTTTTTTTTATTTTCAGACTGCTCTAACTCATTTGTGTGAATGGCAAAATACTGAACAAATATTCAGAACTACAATGCTATATTGCATACTTTTTACAGAAATTCGGAGATTATTAATATATCTGCTCGGTGTCCATGAAATAATATTCACTACCAATAGAACACCGCTCTCCACTCAGTTGCCAGTAAATATATTTTTTATCATCGAACTACATTTTACGCAATTGTGTGAAATTCAGAGTGAAAAAATCATTCGCCTGGACTGGGATTCGAACCCAGAACCGAAGAGATTTCGCGCCGAGTGCTCTAACAGTTGAGCTACCCAGGCGTCATATCTCACTGTGAATTTTATGGAGGTTTTAAGGAGCGAGATGTCTTCACAGGTACCGTGCATACAATGCCTAAGTACCCGTGTGCGAACGCTAAGCGCTACTGTCCACGAGGTAAAGCCAAACTGTGTGACCACAATTGGGTGTCCACTAGCGGGTGACTCCGTTAAAGTTACTGCGCGGCCAGTTCCGCAGTTCTTTGAATTTGTCAAAGTAACACCTTTCTGTTTAAAGTTTGGCTTTACCTTGCGGACAGTAGCGCTGGTAGCAGGGTCTGGGTTCGAATCCCAGTCCAGGCGAATGATGTTTTCACTGTGAATTTCACACAATTGTGTGACCACTATAGTGGGTGACTCCGTTAAAGTTACTGCGCGGTCAGTTCCGCAGTTCTTTGAATTACATTTTACGGATTTATTTGGTACTAGGGCAGGGGTGAAAAATGTTGACATAGATAGAGCAATGATTTCAAAGAAAAGGCCATAACTACGAGAAAAACACATTTTCGTAATTTTCTTTGGGTGCGTGATGCTATCTTTTAGTATTCCCATGCTGCTCAATGTATGGTAAAATTTTCACGACTCCATCGACATCAACACTATCTGTAAAAACGGAGAAAGACCCCCAAATTGACGGCACGCAGTAATTGAAGGCACACCTTGAAGCTCCTTATATGTTAACATACTGTGGGTTTGTTTGCGGGCATATCCGAATTATTTTCCCGTTTTTACTTGTAAAATGTCTCATTATTACAATCTGCATGTCACGATTTTATAAAAAAGTAGATGGTTTCGACTTACACTTTTACTTGAGAATGAAAGTACTGTTCATATTTTAGCCATAAGAAATGGAAATGGCCATTTATTGAAATACCCAACAATAGACAGCCGTAAATTTTGTAGTGACCTATAGGGTTGCATCAGAATGGAAACTTGAGAAGAGATTTTATACAAAACGTACCTGCGACTCTCTCATGCTAGTATAAGGAAAATTAAAAAAAAAAACAGTGCGTAGTAAAAAAAAGGTTTTGAGAGCACGTCATTGAATATAAGCCAGAGTCATGACTTAACGATTTGACGTGAAACAACATGGTATACTCAAATCTTTCGTCAGGATTAAGTTCGCGATGCTGTTTAATTACTCCGGCATTATTCCATGCGGAAAGAAACTCCAGGAAATTCTTGGAGAGATTTCCAAATCGTATCAGCCAATACGTAACAGCAAATCGGTTGTGGGTTGTTAAGACACCAGCCGTTTACATATAAAAAGGAAATGCTCTAATGAAATTACGCCTTGCATTTATTAAAATCCCATATTGTTCGGGGGAAAAAAGAATTCCCATACCTATCCGTTCGGCAAAATATCTCTCTAAATTTATCGTTTCTTTCGGACCTGGAAATATAGTGGGGTTCTAATATGATGTTCTCCGTATGGAGATGGCGCTCTGAGCGCGGATTGCGCCCTTGTCTCTTCTCTTTTTGTTCGGCGTTCTCTTTCTTATTATAGAGATGTGCAGACATTTTACCCGAAATGCACAAATTTATCAATATTTCACTACATGCATTTTTCAATTATTTTTAACCTTATTAACGAACTCGGTTTTTTCATAATTTTATTCCTTGGAACAATATAAACTCACCTAACGCTTTAATATGAATCCACTTAACAACTATTTATTAAATTTTACCTCGAGATACAGCAACTTTACCGTAAAGATGACTCGTGCTTTATACCCGTACTTGGTGTCCATCTGGTTTCGTATGATGAGATCATTAATTGCAAGAAGACCGGTTATTTTTCTTTCAAACTTGCTCTCACGAATAGCAAAGGATGATCCGTTCGAACATCTTAGATTATTTTCGAGTTAAAAAATTCTTTTGTATTAGAATAGGTATGAGCCGTTTATTTTGAAAGTGGGGCTAGTCCCTTTTGTAAAAAAAGGAGTTACATCTAATTTCCATTATAAATTAGCAAATAAAATTCTGTTTTTCATCAATTCACAATCATATCTATATAGTTTACAATAATGAATCACAGAAATTTCAATTTTCCACTAGATAAGGTTTATTACAAGCATGGTTTCGATGCACTGCAATATCATCAGGTGGTGATGATGCATTGCATCGAAACCATGGTCGTAATAAACTTTATCTAGTGGAAAATTGCAATTTCTGTGATTCATTTGGCTGAAATTCCACCGTTTCAAGCCTGATACTTCTCTTTTTGTGTATAATTTACACTTTTTAACTATAGATGTGATTAAACGGAAATTTTAAGTGACTTTCTAATGAAAATTAGCTGTAACTTTTTTTAAACGAAATGTAAAAAACTGGTCTCACTTTCAAAATCAACGGCTAATATATCGTTGCATCGCTACCGGCCAATAGGGTCCGTGCACGAAATTTTTATTTCAAAATAAGTACTCAATTTTCGTACATAAATGATCATGGATTTCGGATTCAATGTTTATTTCATTGAAAAATGAGCAAACATTCATTATTTTAAACTTTAAATATGAGATTCCACGCTCTCTTCCGAAAATCATGAGCAATCGATATATATCGAATCGGTAACTGCGTGACGTCAGAGTTCTGATACTTGTTTGCTATGAGTAATCTGAATATGTGGCCTCAACAGTGTAATTTTGGTTTAGTCATTGCGATTTTTTTACATTAACCATCCCTGGACTCCTATTTCGATCGAAAGACGTTTTTATTTTGGTGCGTTCCTCGAGTTTATATGTTCCTTGACTTTGTCGTCTTTTTCGCATTGATTTCGATCCTTGCCATCCCGACTCTTTGAAATTTGGACGTGTGATTTTGGTGCGTTATTTGCATTTTGAAATTTGCAGGCATACTCAGCGAGTGAAGTTTTTCCGTAGTGAAACAAGAGGTGACTTTATTAATACAGCGTGAAGAACATGACTGACGAAGGCTTCGTCAAGGCGCAGTCTGATAATTTGCCAGATGTTGACGTGTATATGGTGATGGAGTTTCTGCGAAAAAGTGAGGCTTTTGTTGGTCCAGAAATGCGTGGCAGAAATCTTGCTGCTATGCACCATTTCTTTCTCATTCCAGGATCTTTGGACACATTAAAAATAACTTTTTCTGTTGTTCTAAATCCAGTATTAGTGCATCTCAGCACGAAGCCAAATGTACACCATTTACCCTTTCTAGGCTTACTTCCCTCCATCTTTCCTAGCGTCCCAACACAACAGTTCTGTGCATCCAAGGCGAAGATAGGCGATATCAGAACATTGACGTCACAGCTCGTTGTCTATCGATATGGCGGAAAATGTTAGGAATTTAAAACGTGCTATTTTTCGGCCGGAATATTGTATATTATTAGTTATATATAACTAATCGTTACCGGAGAATTATGAGCGTATGATTTTTATTAATAGTTTTAATTGCGTATTCAGGCAAACCAATAAAAAATTCTCATGCACGGACCCTATTTACAAGGCGTTTCAAGTCGATAATAAGATGGCTGAACCTTTTAATCTTTCCCTATCTCTTCTCCGCGTGGATGATACACGCGACCCTATCCGTTCCGTCCCCGGGAATCCTCTTTCGAAACCTCGTGTCATTCTTTTATTTTCCCCGTCGCAACCCCCCAACCACTCGCAGCCGTGCGTCGTCGGGGAACTGACCTTCTCCTAAAACGAATGCGTGTGTCTATGTCAGCCGTGCCATTCGAAGCCGCAAAAGGGTGAGGACGTTCGCTCGGCCCTGGAGGATCTGCCGCTTGCGAAGTGAACTTTCTCTACGAAATTTATGCCACTGGCCTTTCGCTGAGTAAATTGAAAGAGGATTGAAAACGGAAACCGTCGTGATGATGGAGGGCGAAGCGTCACGGAATTCGGAAACGGAATCGTATAATCGAGGATGAGGAAAAGATACAGAGAGAGAGATAAGACAGGCTCGTTATGTTGTGATTTAAAAAAATCAAGATCGAGAAATTCCGAAATATCTCAATTGAGGTGGCTTGAGCGAGATAGTTCCCTAGTCATAATGGAGACCATATTTAATTTTTTTTTATTTCAGCGTCTGTAAGAAGTGTAAAATAAATATTTTATTATTAATGGGGTAAAGATATAGTTATATATGATCAAGATTCTCAGTAATTAAATGAATAAAGTTACATAAGTCCCTAACTTGACTCATTTTTTCCCGCCGTGCGGCTGAAAACCCTTCAAAACAGCAGTTTTTTGCGACCCTGTAAAACTTACCTCGGTGAGTTATAGATTAATTTTTTATAAATAGTTGAGAAAACATGCAGTCTACACACCGTTAGTTTTTTGACGAAATCTAGGTGCTATAAGTTCCTAATTTTTTCAATATTCTCCCTCTGGAGCGCACAGCCGTAATCTATCCCATGTAAAACAGTTTAAATGTTTAGGCAAATTGCTCAAAAAGTAGTTAGGTAAGGGGTTTACATTTTGATATAATTGGAAAGATGACAGTTTTTTCATTAAAATGAGGCCAAATTTATCAAATTCTAAGTGAAGTGATTTTTCGCTCAAACCACCTAAAATCTTTGTAAATGCACCGCAGTACACTGCTTGCGGAAGTCATCACACCAACGCCATATCTACGCTGTGGGTGGAGTAAACATAATGTCGTCAGACGAAGTTAAATGTCTAGGAATTACCTTAACTTCAAACCTTTCGTGAAGAACTCACTTGTGAAGCATATACGGCACAGCCTTAAAGAAATTAGGATTTATCTAGTTTTTAGTAGGAAGGTCCTCGGATGAAAAAGTGAAAGAGAGGAGTGCTATTTCGCTCGGGTTTGGCCACGCATCGATTACGCCGCGAGCATTTGGGACCCTGAACAGAAAGATTTGATTCGAAAAATAAATAAAATACAAAGGAAATCTGTGCAGTTCGTTCAAAACTGCTACGAGCGAACAAAGAGTATTTCAGTGCTTTTAGGGGGATTAAGTTGGGAACCACTAGAGAGACTCGGAGGCTACACCGTAGATTTTGATAGCTTGAGAAATTCAGAACAGGTGTGTTTTTCTGTATGACACGAAGAATATCATTTTGACTCCGCACTACATCTCCAGATCCGACAGAAAATATTTTATAAGAGAAATGATACATTGACGAACAGATAGATGCAAAAATTCGTTCTTACCACGCACAATAAACATAATAATTAAAACTGAGATCCACTCAAAACTCTCCCGAAATATACTCCACCTTTTCACCTCCCCATAACATTCTCCTTTACACCTTTACGCGGCTGTTGTCCTAACACCCCCTGCCATACGCCCATGTGGCAGCTCGCAGGTTAGTGTGTACCTACAGGCAGATGTAAATAAATATTCGACCACTCTCATCCGCGATCTTATGATCTTCCGTAACGTTACTGACATCCCCTCCACCTACTGAGCGATATTAAAATTGGTTTAACCTTAGCCGCGTATTAGAAAATAAAATTATTCACATTTGGTGGATTCTTTGAAGAGGTAACTTCAATTGTTGGAATTAGCTAATTCATTAGTCACTTCATTTTTACGAATTTCGAAGTATTGTTTTGCTGAGTTATGCCAATATTTGGACCGAATTAAATTACAAAAGAATACATTAACTTTTTATTTATAGAAAATATAATATCACCACACAACTGCCACGGATTTTTATGTACACAGACGCTTGCGCTCACATTTTGTATTTAACTAATGGTTTGAATCCAGTTTATTTAAACTAGCTGAGCATTTTTTTCTCTGTTTTGTTTTTCGAAGCACACACGCTTTGATCTCATTTGTTTCGATTTTAAACTCGTATACGTCTCCAAGCTTTTAGGGAGTGCTTGAACCGCTTCCCTGCTCCCTTGCCCGTCAAATGACAACACGGCATTTCTTTCCATTTCCTGAAAATATCGTGCTTCATCAACATTCCTGTCAATCACTTCCCGCTGTCGAACAAGAACACATTCGGTTTCCTGCTTGAAGGAACGTTTAAAAAGACACCGTTATTTTTCCTGACAAGCTGTCATCCACCAGTCGTATTGCGATTTTTTAAATGAAGATTTTGAGGACTTTGATTACATTTCATTTCCTGGTATGAAAAACTTTCGCAAAATAATAAGAAATAAAATTATTCCATGCAAAAATGTGAACCGATTTTTGAGAAACAGGTTTCGTGTATCACGACTAACGAGCAATATTCGTCAAAGAACAATGCGGTTCGGTATTAAAAACCCTTAATCTGAATTCACTAAATTCATAATTTCTGAGATGTGCAAATATAACTGATAAGTTATGAGTTTAGGAAAGGAAACATAGAGTCATCTGATATAGACTACAAAAAAAATAATTCAAAGTAGTCACCCTCAGTTTATTTGGAAAAAGGCATTTACTGAATTCTATCCTTCAAATTCTTCCTCAATCGTAATTAATGATATGACATGATGTTTTATTATCATCAATCCTTCGGGCATGACTTGCTTGATTATTGATTTATTCCTTGTTTCATCGGATAGATCCTTGCATGTAATTATATATGGAGTTTCTTGCTCGCAGTTCTTACCTTGTTTTACGAAGATCAAATATTTGGTGAGTAACTGAATGGAGAATTTTTGCCATCGCGAAGTGTATAATATCATTTATTTATCGGTAAATCTGATTCTCGTAAGTCTTCTGAATCAATTTGTTCATCATTGCACGAGTAGTTGAAAGTGACATTGCGGCACTGACCACCTAAATGATTTAATCACACTTTAGGGCGTACGCATACAAGAAAAATCCCAGGAGTTATAGGAGGTCATTGATTGTACACTGCCAAGAAAGGCACACTGGAAAAAATATTATCTTGAATCGAGAGGCGCCCACTTAATTTATGATTAGGTCCCACTAAAATAGGTGCTCAGAATATTTTCTTAATTTAAGAGGGAATCCCACTAGAGTGGTAGCTACAAGAAAAATATTCTTAAATTTAGAAAATGCTCTTAACATCGACTTACGTTCTCTATTATTAAATTAAGAATACCTTCTTTGGAGATAAGTATAGTTAATTCGTACATTAAAAATATTTTATTGCCATTTTAAGAGTTTTATCCTCTTAAATTTAGAATATTCAAGTATGGTAAAATAAGCACTGCAATTTTTAATTGGGGTAAAATCCGTTTATTGCATAAAAACAATACAATTTCAGCACAAGTTTGAAATGGCTATGGCACAATGATGTCCTTGTGGTCCCCCCAATCACGGCCTTTCCTTATTAGAACCATCTTCTCTATAGTGGCGGCGCTACAGTCTTTTTGGTCCTGATTTTTCGGTGCATGCGGAATGTTTGGCAACACTCACTGGGGCCAAGTTTAGGATCCATATGTATATTCATGATAAAAACAATCGTCGAATAATGTGCATACTTTGTACCTCAGTCCCTGGTAGCATAAAACCAACTAGTTGAGTACTACCATGCCTTATATTAGTCATGTTTCCGAAGAGCTGAGGAATTGTTGCCTGCGAGGGCATACGATGTTTTTTTTAAACAGTAAGAGCGAATACGCGGAATGCAGTATTTGTTTTGACTCACACAGTCACCGCGGAACCTCCTTAACGCTCCGCACCCCTCCCCTCCCCTCACCCTCCCTCGATCCCCCAACAACCTCCCTCCCTCCCCCTCTCGCTGTGCTATAAATGCTTCGGCGAGCGGCATTCACCCTTCTTCCCCTCCCCCTCTTGAAGGGAAGGTTGAAGGGGTGGGGGGGAGGGGGAGATGGAAAAACGGAAGTGCGGTCCCCCCCTCCTCTGGCCGCCCCTTGAAAACCCTACTCCTCCTCCCTCCCGTAGAAGCCGTTCCACCCAGGGCTACCAACCGTACCAACTCATTACCCAGGGAATTTCTTCATTTTTGACTTGAAACGCAATTAAAATCGTTACGGATTAGGGCGTAGATGTGGCTGCTGGCGAAGACTGCGATATTGTTAGCACCGAACATTATTTTTAACTCATTAAATTTAAGTGATATAACAACGGGTCCTGTGCCATTCAGATGAGGAAGGTTGAAAGAGTTGTTTGATAAGTTATATTGTAATTTATGTCGTCAATGTACAAAAGAAGATGGGTATAAAATTAGTAATTTGTTCTGCCACTGTTAAATTAGTGTAGCTCGCCGTATAACCGTATGAGGAGTTCGCGAATGAAGTATTGCGTTTGGATCGCTCTGTGGGAGTAAAACCACGAGACGGGAGAGAATGATAATTCATAAAGGTTAAAATAGATGAAAAATATTAAAATTGTGAAGCATTTATGGATTTCAGAGGTGTCTAAGTGTCCCCAGAATATGAAAGAAAATTATAGCAATTATTGAAAGTGAAAAAGAAGTTACACGATGAAATAAAATCAAATTAAGAATAAAACAATCCCAAAAATTTAACCACGGATAGTTTCTAGATATGTACCAACATAATTTTATGAGCATCAGATACATGTTATCCCAGGCTCACTAAAATGCAATGAACTCCTTGGGTAGTGCCGCGGATATTGTACATATTATATTGTAACTTACACAGCATTTGCCGCTGTCCGGGAAGAATTCATACTGTCTGGGAATTTGACTCTTAAAATGTGAAACCTTCTTATCATAAGCAGTGGCGGATCCATGACCATATCTCGGGAGGGGGGGGGGGGGAGGTGGCAATATCTGCTAATACGCCATATTACTGGGGGGGAATATATGGAATATCCTTCAATTGGCGGGGGGGGAGGTCTCCCCTGGAAAATTGTAAATATATATAAAAAACAAAATGGTGAAATTGCATGCAAATTTTCTGGTTTTAAACATCTTTTCACTTTTTAAATTCTCATTCTATTTCACTATTGCCTTATGACTTAGGCAACTAAAAGGTTCGGTTTAGCTTCGTACAGAGCTATTTTGATTTCTTTTCTGAAGATCTTACTCTCACTTGCATTTAAAATGACAACACTACTACACTGTTTTACACTACTCTGAACTACTTAAAAAGGTATTCTCATGGACAGTAGAGTAGTATGAATTTTTGAAAGTTGAGCTTAACGCTTTGTGAAACTAACTACAATACTAAATAACAATATTATGAGGATACTATGTAGTTAATGAGAACTTAATACAAAGGTTCTGACGCAATAAATAAACCTACCATCTAACCATAATCTATGTATGTAAAAAAGAATTTTTGTCTGTCTGTCTTTTATACAAATGTACTGTTTCGATCCAATGGTGCTGAAATTTTGCAGATTAATAGTTAAAATACAGAAGGAAAATTGTAGGCTATTTAAAAAGATCTCAGGGCCCCAAAAGGTCCCAAAAAGGTGCCCTGTGGTGGTCTACGCCTGCGTAATCTTCATTTTCCTCCTTTAGCGTAACTTTCAAGCACCTTGTCAACAATTACCGCTTTGGATAAATAAAAGGCATTAGCCATTCCATCTTTCCTCAACCATTCGGGTTCGTAGCCATGACTTAAGGCTGCTGAATGATCTTTCAGCACTTGTAATACTGATTGACAGTGTGATGAGAATTTGCGATAAATTACTTAGAGAGGGAAATATATCTTCATCACAGCTCTTCAACACATCACAACACGTAACTAGAATTTTATTTTCTTCCTCTTTCTCTCCCAACCACATTGTTTTCCAAATATTTATTTCCCCATCAATTACAGCTTCAGACTGAATAGGAAGATGTTTGAAGTTCCTAACAACTTTCTGTAGCCTCTCTTTAGAAATTACTTTTTTCATTGGTAGCAGTGGTGTTGGTCTTCAGAACACATACGAGCAACAATATATTTAGATAAAAACACATTAAGGTATATTGAGAAAACCATGTCTGAAGATCAACATCAAAACTGTCGAGAAGTGGTTGTACATAGATCTTCTGTAGTAATCTACAATCGAGTAAGCCTCATAGCTTTCTCTGAGACGTTGCTTCTTTACAATTTTTGGTATTACTAGCAGCACTCCCAGCTTTTCAACATTGGTTTTGGCTTCAAAATATATCTCTGTAAATGACTCATCGCATTTTTCTACTTTCCTTAAAATATATGAGAGTATTTTGTACAGCATTAGAATCCTTGTTTAAATCTACGGCTGGCATTTGCAGTAACTTGCTGAGAGCAAGCGTTCTTTTCAAAATGTCAACCAAACAAACACATGAAAAAAAATAAACTCTTTGTTAGTTACTGAGTTGATGCACATTGCAGCCTTTTTGGCCGATTCAGACTCATTTCATTCACTTATTTCTGTGAAGGCATCTTCTACTTCCAGTCAGGCAAAGTAAAATAAATTACAGCATAATGTCTTTACACCCAGCGAGTCTCACAAAGACTAACAAGCTGACCTCCTAAGTATGTATTCATAATGGCGTTCATTTTTGGATGACTTGTTGATAAAATAAATAACTTCCTACATTTTTCCAACAGCATTTTTGATGGTTTGGATGTTGATTGACTTCGAAAGAGAATTATTCAATCATGGTTGTAGCATGCTAGCCGTTTTACATTGACCACCTCTCTCTTTGGATCACTGTGATACTACCGACTTTTTCCCAAGCCCTCCACAGAGAATCAAATCAAAACCAAGTTGTTTCGCATTTTCTGAAGATATTTTAACAAGTCTTCCCGGTAAGTTTTGTTTCCATCTTTTCTATCAGTTCCATATCATATCTGTTGCAGACTTGTACGCATCAATGAATGTTATGAAATCTTCTCTAATAGTTTCTTTGTGCTGATACCTCACAATTAAGGTCATCTGTTCCTTGTGAGACAGATCAGTTGTTTCGTCGAACAATATTGACCAATGTTTAGCTTCATGAATCCGTTTTCGAATTTCTTCTCCACAACATTCTATTAATAAAAATATATAATTAAATATAAACATATACTATTCTATTAATATAAATATTAAAGTAGATAGCACGGGAAGATGCACTCTTTTTAGGAATTTCCCAACTATTTTGTCACCTGTATCTACTCTGAACTGCAACAAGGCTCTGAAATTACCTTGATTTACAGCAGAGGCCACAAGGTTAATGGGGTACTGTACTGTACATCTGTACCTTTGGTAATGTGGATCGTGGGTGAATCGGGACTAGGTTAATTGAACCTATTCTGCATGTCAAACTGCGGCTGGTTCTGTGCGAATCCCTTTTTAGGGAACTATGGGTAACACAATATTTTTAAAAATAGATATGTTATTAAAATCATATAATACAACGAAGCATTACACTAATACTCATGATTAAGGTGGGTCTATACTTCCAAGCCGCTTCAATTTAACCGTCGCCGCCTGTGGTCACCTACTGGGGTGGTAGAAGCCCAATGGGAATCTGTGAAGGCGGCGCTGACAAAAATTGGAGTGGGGAACGATTATCCTTGGGTGGGGATGGAAAAGGTCTACTCCGTTGTCAATGCAGGCTTGAACGTTTAGCATTTCCATAGCCTAAATACGTAAACAGCATCAATGGTTGTTGATTTTTTCCGTATATGAAAGATGATTCATTGATTTAAGTGGGCTGAAAATCCTCATTTCGGAATCTAGCCTTCGCAACGTGCCCCGGAATATTACAAAAACATTTCTTGATAACCAAAGTTTTGCTATTTTTTATTAAAAAAACACAACCACTTCATGATAAAGTTACTCCATTTTAATCAACAAATGATTCTTCATCTACAGAAGACAAAAATTGCAAGTCTCCTGCTGTCATGGTAAAGCCGTTACTGGGTTAGAGGGAAACGTTTAAAACAAGCTTCTTACCCCCGGTATAAAGCCACCGTAATGAAAATACTAAGTACTTTTCTACAAAATGTTTATTGTACGACACGTTTCACCAATTTACGGCATCGTCAGGTGCAGAGAGTTTGTTACATGCGTTAATTGTTGCTGTAGTTATGGGGGAAGAGGGGGAAAATTCAAATATTCGGGCAGGGTTGATGAGGAAAAAACACTTTGATTAAGGGATGGTGAGGCGGGAAAGATTAATTTTATCGGAAAGGAGTGAGGAGGGATGCGTTAAATAACACTTAATTAATTACAAAGGATATTGGATTATCTAATATTCTTCATTTGTTCAAGTTCGTTCATTTTCAGGCCTTTGGACAGAACGTGTCAAATGCCGGGTGTAAAATCGCTCATGTGATTGTTTTCAAGTAAGTGCTTAGTAAATGGTGAGGTGGAATCGTATCTCTTTAACGGCGTGTTCTTTGATACGTGTCATAAAACTTATATAACAGTATGGCCGATGTATGCCTTGTTGCAGTTATTGCATTTAATTTTAAAAATACCAGAGTTTATGAGTCTATCCTGTCTGTCTTTGCCGTGGACTATAGGTTTAGAAAGGTACCCCGTCAGAAGATCACGACGACATCAGATCATGACGACAACAGATCACGTGACAATAGATTACGATATACAAAAAACGCTATATTTAAATAAGTGAGAGTAAATAAACCTAATAACATGGGTTTCACTTCATCAGATATATTTCACTGTTATAATTCCTATAGCATGATACAAATCACACTTACACACCTCATCGGCTGTAATTCATTGTTATAATAATAAATATCATGATACGTTTTTTATGTTTATATAATAAACATCCTTTGGTATTAATTGTTGTGTCCGACTAGTAAGACCGAAAAATTGCATTGAATGTTGTTTTATAAAAAAACATATGTTAAATTATGTTTCTATATGTTTTGATAAAAAGTTTTTCGCTTGTTAAATGTTGTTTTGGTTGAGTTTGTTTATACAGTTTATAATAGATCGTTAAAAATGATATTTTGTATATTTCAAAGTAATTTTCTCATTTTAATCGTGATTTAGTGTCGCGTGATCTGTTGTCGCGTGATCTGTTGTCGCGTGATCTGTTGTCGCGTGATCTGTTGTCACTTGATCTAATGTCATAGATCGGTTTAGAAAGGGTTAGGGGAGTGTGAAGAGCTGCTCTAAGGCAGCTCGGTAGGTGGTTTGAAATTCTAAAAGAAATATATTACCAATGAATGGGAAAGAGCACTACTTGAATTTAATTGGCCTTCATGTTTGTTTTGTTTAAAACAAATTAGACACCTGATTTTACTTCATAGTCCCCCATTATATTCAAATATGGTTTTCAGACATAAGTCTTGAGTTATCGAGGGCATTAGTTTAAACAGGTAAAACCTCGCGCTCCTTGTACACGGCGCACAGCGAGGTGTGCTCGACAACGTGTGATTCTAATTTTATTATAATCTAATCCCCTAATCTTATTATGTTAATAATTAAAGTCTCAAAATCACTGGAACATAAAAAGGCTCTTTGCTGACGATGCGAACATTTAAAGAAGGTTAAACACGGAAGCAATCGACGACACTCATTTATCATCAGGCATTAATTAATGTCAACTCTTAGCGTTGAGAGTGGAAGTTCGAACTTAACGATTTAAAATTTAAAAAATACACTTCCTATAAAATAAAAACGTTAAACCCGCACAAATTAATTTGGTTTCAAGAGCATGGAATTTGCCTTCGAAGTGCATCCTGGGAAATTCAGTCAGAGAAGAGGCGAAGCAAAATTAATGCCTTTCGTAGTCGCCATTTCAAGTACGCCGTGAACGCCTTGGAGCCAACGGCAGGGAAAAAATTGCGAAGAAATTCGAACAAGTTTGAAAAGAAAAAGAAATGTACGTAATTTCAGGAAAATTCCACCTAGCAATGGTATTACGCCGCTATTCGAGGGAGTGTGGTGGGAGGCTAAAGTGAATGTGTAAGTCTTCTCGTTTTACTATTATTACAGGAACATAATGGACATTGCTCGAAACACAAAATATACATTCAGGAAAAAAAAGGAACAGAGTAAGTGAACAGGGAACGACGAACCGATAATGACAAGAATAATTTTCCCAAATAGCGAAACTCGTTGGAAGAGTATTTGGTTTCTTATTCCATTCCTGGTCCTTTTCTTCTGTCCTTCCCCATGCCACAAGCCTTTTAAGGCTCGGATCTTAAGTCAGCTGTAGAGATGTGTACATGAATTGAGCACGGAAATCACTGAAAATCGTGACCAACGAACTAATTGGTTTCCACCTTTTCATCTCGTGAGCTGAATGATCCGTATTGGGAACGGTCTGGTTCTCTCCCACCGTATGATCTGAATTAAGGGTTCTCGGGGCCCTGAGCCGCTTCAGGGGTTCCATTTCCTCTGACTTTTCATTGAAGTCGGTTTTCATCGACAATGCGTGTCGAATTTTAACGAAAAATAAAAATCGTTACTTTCACTAATTAATCAGTTTAATCATTACAATTTGGGTTGCTTAGTTTACAAGGTAGTGAAAAAATATGTAAACAAACACAACTGAGAAAATAGCTCTATAAAGATAAAAAACAAGAATAGTTTTCGCTCCGTGGAATAAATATTCATTAATATCTGTTAGTAATGTTTTTTATTATGAATGGGTGTTGGTGGTAATGTGCAACCACATCTGATACCTGATAGGTATGCTTTTTATCAATTGGGAAATTTTGACCTTCGATTAAAATTTTCAATGTGGTCGGGGTCTGTTTAGACGGTGTAACATAACAAATGTATACAGATATACAGACAGCCCCCGACTGCATTGAAAATTTTAATCGAAGGTCAAAATTTCCCAAATGGTAAAAGGCACACCAGGTGACAGATGTGGTTGCACATTACCACCAACACCTATTCGTAATATAACATTCTTAACAGATATTAATGAATATTTGTTCATCGAAGCGAAAACTATTCTTGTTTTTATCATTTTAGTGCAATTATTTTTGTCGTGTTTCGTATTAAAAAAAAACATTTATTCTAATTATTCTTATCTATTATTGGATGGTTTTTAGTGAATAATTATTATTATTAATATAAAAGGTAATCTAATATGATAATAGAGCTATTTAGATGAATCGGAGAAATGAGAAAACAAAATAATTGAAATCGAACTTAAGAGTACCTTTACCTGGTGATGGTAAGTAGATTAAGATGGTATTATAAAGATTATGATGGTAAGAAGAGGAGAAGCATGGGGGCTATACGCCTATCAATATCTTACATCTATCTTATATAAATGTCTTTCGGAAATAACGAATTCGAATGGCAATGAAATGAAGGAGCCTACCCCTCGCACTGTCGCAGTGGAACATCCTTCAAATGCGTGAGATTCTAAACCCCCCCTCCTTCCATTACCTCCATCCCCCCCCCTACCCTACAGCCACCCCTTCCTTCCTCCCTTGGCATTTGTGTCACAGCGACGACGGGGTCTGTCGACGCAGAAAAAAATGAAGCGACGCCGCCTCTCGGCCCCTTTGAATGCGTCCAAAGTCATTGCCCAGACTTGAACTCGGAACCTTTCGGACAGTGGCCAAGCTCTCCAAACCCCCCCAGGACCCTTTTGTTCTCATTGCATCTCACGTCGGATCAGGATCGTGTGTTTGACTTTCAATGGAGACTCCACTCAAAATCTTCCTGTCAAATAAATCTGCTGTTCCCAAAATTTTGATAGTTGATTTTTTACACTCAAGTTTTAAAAAGCTTAATCCAATTTGGATATTTTGTGAAAAAAAGTATTTTTATTATGTAAAAATTCATACATTTGACGAAAAAATGCCCAGTGACACATATAATTTGGTATCTTTTATGCGTAAAATTTTATTCGTTTCAAATTCTTATGTATTTTTATTTGAGGGAAAGATATTCCTATCCGTTAATAAAACGTATTGAAAGAGATTCAGATCTAGCCATTAGCATACTCAGTAATTACCACATCCGATTGAAATAAAAATACAAGCCAAAAATCATTATATGTGGATTCATTATATATGTTTGTTGAATTGGAGAAGACCTTTTACAAAGCGAAATGTAATAAGATGTATAAGTTTCTTTGAGAAATAGGAATTGTTTGCAGTTACAAAAAATAATTCAATACTCTATCAGAACCTATTCCCTTATGAGAGAATGAAGAAAGGAAAAAAATAGAAGTTATAATACAAAAAGGAATCAATAAACAGCGAAGGGTGCGTACTTTCTTCGGCATTTTTCAACGCATACCTGGAAGAAGCAGTCGAAGAAGCCCAAGAAAGGGGAATAAAACAAATGAAGGCGAATTAAGGATAAACAACATTATTCGTATCGCTGATGAATTGCAGTCACAGTAGAGAAGCCACATGAACTGTAAGCATCCTTGATAATGAATTCAAAATAGATATGGTACTTTTTTCACGGTTTTTTATTCCAAGTTGACCGGTTTCGTCGCATAGGCGACATCATCAGGTGTGTGTCGTTCAGAGTGAGAGCAGAGGAACACAAAAGACATTTACGAAATGGGGACATAAACAGATCCCATTCAACAGATCTACATCTACATCTACGAAGTACCGTGCAAGCCACCACTAGGGTGTGTGGCACGGGGTGATTCCACACCAGGAATGCAGCACTCGTCCCAGCACAAGTCAGAACCTCGCACGCTACCCCTGGCGCTAGGTGCAGGCCAAAAGCAGTCAGGAGAACAGTGCGCAGTCCAACCGGAAACCGGGAGGGTGATACGTAAATGAACATGCAGAACAATGCTATACACACATCTAGTGATTAATATTACTAACACTGTTAATTTATGAATGCTACGAAATGCTACTTCATGCAGAGAACAAAATAAAATAATGCGGAACAAATCGACCGGTGTGAAGTGTTAGTAATGATGTTGTGTTATTAAGCACAAGTGAAAATTCTACTCTACCTATTGAGGGTGGGAGTTACATATGATTGATCTATCGCAACTATTATGATCCCTTATTGTACGTGGGAAAAATGACATTTTTAATCTATCGGTTTGACAGTCAATTTCCTTTATTTTATTCCTGTGATCACTTCTACCGTAGTACGTTGGCTCTAGCAGTATATGTTGAACCTCCGGCAAAAAACTGTCTGCTCTGAACTTGCGCAAAAGATTTAACCTGTATTTCTCCCTTCGATCTGTTGGAGATTCCCACCCCAATTCCTTCAACAATTCAGTAACACTCCTAAGTTTATCGTATCAAATTTTCACAAATCTTGCTGCTCTCCGCTGTATTCGATCTATTTCAGAGATTAGTCATACTTCGTAAGGGTCCCATATGCTAGCGGCATACTCCAAGTGAGGTCTCACGAGTGAAAAATAATATCGCTCCTTGCAAACTTCTCGTCGCAGTTTCCTAATATTCTTTTCATAAATCCCAATTTGCGACTAGCCTGTCCGCAGATCTAACCATCTATGGGATAGTGACTATAAGAGTGACTTTGTCCCGGAGATTCTCCACCTGAAGAGAAAGGGAAGAAGAATGCACTGCTTGGAGGTGCTGGAGATAAGAAAGCAATTAAAGGAAGGAAATATGGCTAACGAGAACATTTTGGTCAGCCATTCCCCTTGGATATTCCTTGGATAGCTCTTGGATATTCCTCTGAGTCTTAATACCTTTCGAGGATGACACCCCAACCCCCGCGGTGAACGCCGTACCTGACCCAACGCCCACCAATCCTCCTCCCCCCCTCCACCCCCACGCCACAACCTTCCCACCCCTCCCAACACACCTGATGATGTCACCTATGCGACGAAACCGGACGAATTGGAATAAAAAACTGTGAAAAAAGTACCATGTATTTTTTTAATATATTAGAATGGATTTTCACAAAGTGAAGCCCGAAACCATCGAGTTAAAGCATCCTTGAGCACAGTAAGTGGGGTACTTAAAGGATACTTCATCAACAGCTACAGGAAGGAAACGGAATTACTAGAATGCGGAAAAGAGAAGCTGAAGAGAGAGTCAAGAAGGCTATAAGGAGAGGTGCTGGAACTAATACTAAATGGAACACTTCGCATAATTTTAAAATTCCGTGGCATAGGATGGAAGAAGTTCACCGGACATTAAGCGAAGGAAAGCTCAAGCAAAGAAAGTATTTATGTAGAAAATAAATGTTGTGTTCGAAGAAAATAAGATAAACAATGAGGAAGTGGTAACTACGTGAAACATGTGTGTAGAGTGACGCACTATATGACTTAAAGACATGAGCCATTGGAAAGATGGAACAGAAGACAATAAAGACTCACAAATCTAAATGCTGGAGGCAGATTCTGATTATCAAATGGAAGTATATGATCCGAAAAAAGAGGAGTGCACAGAAGAGGAAAAAACCGAATGGAATACTATGAGGAAGATAATCTTCAGACACTTTGAGACACGTAAACACAGAATCTGCCAGAAGGATCATGGAAGGGGGAAATAGAAGTGGAAGCCCATCGAGGAAGATTAAACATCAGATACTTGTAGAATCCGAAGATTCTCGCGAAATGGAGTGGAGTTTGTGCATAATGAAGAAATAACGCATGCAATTTACCAAAAATATAAAATTTACTTCCGATCCGGATTCCAATGTGTGTTGAATTGGAGAAGGCCTTTTACGAAACGAAATGGAATAAGATGTTTAAGTTTCTTTGAGAAATAGGAATTGTTTGCAGTTACAAAAAATAATTCAATACTCCATCAGAACCTATTCTCTTATGAGAGAATGAAGAAAGGAAAAAAATAGAAGTTATAATACAAAAAGAAATCAATAAACAGCGAAGGCTGCGTACTTTCTTCGGTACTTTTCAACGCATTGCTGGAAGAAGCAGTTGAAGAACGTGAGTTGAAGAATTCATCATTTTCAGGTCAGATGAATCTGATGATGATGTATTAACATTGAAATTCGGATCTGAAGTATATTTTATGTTTTTGGAAAATTGCACGCGTTATTTCCTCATCAAATAAGTGGTCTGGTTGAATAACGGAATATGAAACAGATCGGTTAATGAGGTCTTAAGGAGTTAAGTAGGGTGAAAGGTAGAATGGGAGGGCTGAGGTCAACCAATCTTAGGATTCAATCACTAAAGATGGCGGTTCTAACAAAAGTCTTTGACTGCCTCTACCGTTTTCCTAAGTTCGTTTCCATAAACTTCCGTTAACGCTGGTTTGCCAAACAGGACCGTAGGAGAGTGAAGTTAAGTTTTTTCGCAGTCGATTCCTCGGCAGAGAACAAGCCCTTCCTTATCCTGCAGAGCGGTCCAGACCTTCCGACCAAAGATGCCTCCTGCGCTATTTTTAAACGACTCGAGTGGCGCGAAATCGAAGTGAGTTGAGGGAGGGCGCTCCCGGGCCAAGACGTGTCCTCGGCGTGTCCAGTTGGACCGCAGCGGAGGCGAAGCGCACGCTCTCGCGACGGATGAATAATACTTCGCGTGACAAGGGGCGCACGAGTGAGCGGTGACCGTAAACGCTAGTTAGCACGATCATGCGACCACAGCTTCTTCCACTTTGGGCCAAGCATCAGCGGCTTGAGAAAGAGAGATAAATAGATAGATAAACGTCTTTATTGGGGCGAGATTGAGACTGTAAAAGTCCCTTCTTCCATCTAACCCCTAGAGAGGCAGGAGAATGATCCTACCAATATACGTATGCATCAAAGACGGATACTAATGACCGATTATACATCCTATCAACCACTCGACGTATTACGATGACATGGAAGGGAGTGGTTTGGGTAAAAAGGGTGGATTCCCAAATGTCCACCGCTGGAAAGAAAGAGTTCGGGTCATAAAAATATGAAAGGGCTGAGGAAGTAGGTAGATAGAGAGGGTCAAACGTACAAGAACGTTTTTCCCGCAGTTGCTGGTACACTCGTACATGTCCGTTTCCCGAAGTCTAAGGGTTAAAAATTTTTAAGAATTTCGTCGTCGTATTTCGGGAGACATGAAAACCAGCATTTGAAATATTATATGAAATTTCACTATCATTTTTGGATTGTCCAAAACAAAAATGGCTCAATGTTCCCTTTTTTTGTAAGTGGACAGATCTTTTGGAACCATAAAGATCGAGCTAGTGCATCGTGCCCGCGAAATATAGGGCATGAACATGTCCTATCTTGCCCTAGTTGGCTGCCAAGCACCTCGGTCCTAAAACCACAGGGCGGCTAGAGTGTTTTATGACGTCATCAAATGCAGCAACAAGAGCTTTTTTTGCCGATCACGTGTCATGTGTACAATTCCGCTTTCTCAGGCATGGGGCCCTCTGCGCTAATTTCACTTTTTTGATGGCTGATAAAAGTGGTTAAAATGACGATGTGACTCCTTTCGTCAGTATGCAGGTGTGAAAAGGTTTCCCTCTTATGATATAGCAATCACTTTTAACACGTATGCGGTGCTTTTTGGTGCATAACTTTTCCAGTGAAGGTGAAGTAAGCAACGCTTTGCACGTTTCAAAAAGTGTATTTACTTCGTTCACGTGGTGGGAAGTACCTCGATCTTTGTTTTATTTCGTCTTTTAACATGCAAAGTTTGTTTTTGACTATTAGTTTTGGTGATTATCACTATAGTGGAAGCTCTGAGAAACTAATAAATAATAAGGATCTAATTAAGAAATAATCAGAAAACTCTAACAGATTGAAAACGGTTGCTGATCTTTTGCCATTGTATTTAGGCTATTGGTTGTCCTTGATATATTATTTCTTCAACATTTCAGATTTTTTGTAATATTTACAATGGCTACATCAACTATTCAGGACAACCAGTGTATTTAAAAAAGCTAGCTTTAAATATTTGGCATTAGTCAAATTATTTTGCAGTCTCTGTAAGATTTTGATAAGTTACTTAGCTAAAAATACAGGCTATCTTATCTCTGACCTATCTGCAGTTGATGATTGTAAACTCCAAGCAATCCTACTCGATTCTGAGTACATTAAATGAATCCATAGTCTTGTGTCTGATGAATGGTTTAAAATGTATTCGAAGTGGTTGAAATGAACTATCAATATGACAAAACAGATCGCTGCCGAATTATATTCTAGCTTTCCTGGAAAAAATCGTTAAATAAAATTCCATCTCTCACTATTGATGTGGTTGCATTGATTCTCATGAATAATAATCAAGGATAAGGGTGTAAAGGGGGTAAATAATTGTTGAAAAATGAAGAATTCGTGACCGTCAGATTAATTAAAGACCATTTGCTCATGACTGAACGCTACATGTGCTTGTAAGAAAATAAATAGGTGTAATTAAATTGTGTCAATCGTGTGATTTAAATAAAAAAAGAATGCGTAAATAAAATTTTAAGAGGATTTTAGTACAAAATAAAAATACAACATACATTATTTTCCATAATATTTGCACCCAAGAAGTATATCCGATGGGCAAAAACGAATTAGACAAATAGGCCTCCACTAGCGAGGGACGCCTGGTTATCAGACCTCATGGGTGCTGCTGGGAGAAGCACAAGCAAACTACAAAAAAATTTAACGTATAAACACTCGTTACATTGATTCAATAACTTTTCCTACGAAAGAGTTGGTAAAATTAAAGCTTACGTTGGTTTCGCGCGCCAGCTGCAGGGTTATATATCCCCGAATCATTGAATTTTGTCCACCGGTAGATCCCGTGCGAGGTGAAATATGCATCTAATCGTCAATATTCAACGTTCCATTTGATTACTCTTTGAGCGAATAAAAGATAAGAGTCTACTGACAGTTGTGGTAATCGTGCTTTAACGTAGGCCCTCTTTGAACTGCCGCGTAAAGTACATATCTACATCTACAAAATACCCTGCTAGCCACCTCAGGGGTGTGTGGCAGGGAGTGAGTATTCGCCAAAATGCATTACACTATACCCTAAAGTTAGTTTCACCACGACTAATAATGCATTAGCATAAATCGCTAATGCTTGTCACGAGGCGAAACCTCACAAGCATGCACTACACTACAGATATTATCACAATGGAGAGGGACCGTGGGCAACGGCCTGCCACGATGGAAACACCGGTTCCCGATCAGTCACCGAAGTTAAGCATCCTTGGACTCGGCTCGGGTTTGGAGGGGTGATCCCCCGATTCGTCCGAGTGCTGTTGCCCTTGTCTGCGCGTGGCAGACAGTAAGTGCGAAATGACCTTAGCCGTCGAAGCACGTTAAACAAAAATACTACTACTACGAGAGGGACCGTTAATATATATGTATTTTGCAACTACACAAATGGACAGAGATTCAATAGTTATACTGAAAACATGCACGACGTGCTGTGAGTACAAGGTAGCAGATAAAGATTCAAGTATTAGGGAGTACTACTACTACTAAGAGCTACACTACCTATCGACAAACCTAGATAAAAGTCTCATTGACCGCTGTTATGGTCCCTTATCTTACGTGGGAAAAATGACATTTTAAATCTGTCCGTTCTGCAGTCTAGTTCCCTAATTTTATTCTCATGATCTGATCTACCGTCGTATGTCGGATTTCGTAAAATATTATCAACGTCGTCAGAAAATAGACCTGTTTGGAACTTACATAATAGATTGAGTCTAAATATTAATCGACGGTCTGAAAGCGTTTCCCATCCCAGTTTCTACAAAAGGTCAGCAACACTAACGAGATTATCGTAACGGCCTTTAACGTATCTTGCCGATCTTCGCTGCACACGTTCTAACTCAGTTTCCAAGCCTATCTCACAATGATCCCAAATTACTGGCAGCATATGCCAAGTGGGGTCTAACGAGGGAGAAATAGCTGATTTCCCTAACTTTATCGTCGCACTTGCCAACTACTCTTTTTCATATCTACCTTAGTTGGTGCCATGTTTCCCTTCTCGCTAAGCCTTGGGTGCACCATATGCCTTTTATATATCTACTAGGTTTTAAGCGAAGCCCGTGGCGCCCACTTCTTCAAGGAAGATAGTGAAATTAAATGACACTTGATATCTTGAGTTTATTCCCAACGCTAAAAAAATCACATTCTTTCTGTTTATTTGCGAGAGAGAGAGCAAATACTGCTGTTTAGACTTGAAGTCCAGCTTGGTCAAACGACTGACGCTGCGACTTGTTTATTGCAATCGCATATTATGCCGGAATCACTGGAAATTGTCGTCGTCGCAAGATGAAAAGGAGCGTTGTCTCAGAAAAAGCGCTAAGTCAGAAATGATTCTCGATTTTATGAAATTTCTTGCAAACAGTTGAACAACGGCATTTTAAAATTTAAGTGACTGTGACTCCATCTAACAACGGCATTTTAAAACTTATGTGAATTTGACTCCATCTAATAACGACATTTTAAAATTTATGTGACTGTGACTCCATCTAATAACGGCATTTTAAACTATAAGTTACAATGGCTCCATCTTACAGCGTTACTGAGTCAGTGAGGGAGTGACAACGGCTTTTCCTATAGAGATGCCGCCAACGAAACCTCGCGTATGCACGGACCAATTCTAAGGTCATTCTCAAATTGCAGCCGTTAATGCGGTCGAATGAGACAACAATTAGGTATTTAAATAGCGTCATTATCGACGAAGCTATAGCGTCGGAAGGGATTACCTTGGTAACGTTACATCCCCATATCCGTCATCGTCCCCCATCGTTGTTCACACGAGAAAAAGTAATAAAATCTAGATATTTTAACAAAGTCACATTTAATAATGCCGGGAAAGATACTTAATAATTAAGTAGACACAATTTAGTCTTTTAAAAGTACTTATTACCATGGAGTAAGTAGATACTAGAGGGCTCACTGCACGTGCAAATATCGTATATATTTTTGATGTAGTTCTGGAGGGATAGAACCTCCAGATAGGGAGGGATAGAACCTCCAGATAGGGAGGGATAGAACCTCCTCTGGAGGGATAGAGGTAGATGGCGAAGGAAGAAATGCAGACAAATTATGAATTTGCTTGTTCCACAAGCCTGAAATATATCCTGAAGCAGAAAGGGTCGCTACGTTTAATGGGGACAATAGTTAGTCGATTTTGTTCATAACAATAGATACAAAAAATATTTCCTTGAATTTTGGCTAGTAACTAGGCTCTTCCTAGTTTATATTCCTAATCCAGTTATACCAGTATATACTTACTCTATGCTATTACTCTATCTTCGGCAGCGTGAAGGGCGGCTGAGCGAGTGTTGTGTACGGAGACATGCCTTGCTCTTGTCTTGAGAATAACCTTGAGAGGGGGGCAGAGACGGGAGGGGGGAAGAGCAACGTTCCGTGGAGCAGTCTGGTGACTAATTGTGGAACAAGCCGTGAACTTCCCTTTGGAGGTGGGCTCCGTTGCTCTTGGGAGGGGAAGAGACCGTCCATAATTTCGCCCGGGCGAAGCTTTTGCCATATCGCGTGTATTTAGCCCCCCCCCCACCACGCCACGTCATCGTCGGCGTTCGAGTTGGCGTGGTGGCTTCCCATCTCCAAGGGCCCGAGTTCGAATCCCGGCTGAGATTTCCCTTCTTATGTGTGGAGAGTATTTCAACTGCAGTGCTCCGTCAGTCGGATGGGACGTTGGACAGCTGACCCCTTGGCGCCTTTCGCTGGCTGGTTGTCGACCGAACGTTGACCGGGGTGTCATTTGAGCGATTGAGAGAAGCGGGTGAGTAGGTCTATTTATGAGATATAAGGATTGTTTGGGGAATGATGCGAGAGTGGACAGAAACCCGGCGTCGGTACCAGTCTGTTCTCTTTACGAAAGGCGCCGAGGGCTAAAACATCCCGCCCGACAGTGCACTTGAAATGCTCTCCATATAACACCCCAAGTTAGGGATCTGGACTTCCCCCGCAAAGTCTCCGCTGTTGCCGGGTCCTCGGGGTGTGCTGCTACTACACAAGCCACCACATGCCACTCTACTCATGCCCCATTATCATTACGTTTAAAGTGGGCTTATTCAGACGCTAGGTTTCTCTCCATTCTTTCTTCCATTCCGCGTGAGATCCTTCGCTTTGCCCACCTGTCCTCCTCAATGGCGCAAATGACCTCTCACTCGAAGACGGGTCGCCTCCCCCAAAAATAACCACCCACCACGTCATCGCCTCCCCCCTTGGAATCCTCCCCGCCCCCTTACTCTTCCGTCATCCACCCCTATTCCCTCCCATCCCTCCAACGCGGCCCACCCCAGGGCCCCTCCCCCCCAAACCCTTGAGCCCCTCCCCGCAACAGCACACATAGGCAGGGGGGCGTCGACGGCGGAATGTCGGGCAAGCGGCCCAAAGCGGCGGCCCGACCTTCTCCCCCCCCCCCGATCGCTGGCTTCATCCGGCTCCCGCTAGTGCTGCCCGAAGCGCCAGCCGTGCAAGGCGGCTCGCGCTCATCGGCGGAGGCTCACTCTGCTCTCACTCTGAGGGACGCGAGAGCAAGGGCCGTGCGACCGAGGAGGCCATGAGGTGAGGGTGTGTGGGAACGAGCGGTCGGTCTCCCGTGTATGGAAGGAGGCTTTTAAGGGTGCTTGTGGGATATGCGACAAAGTCACGCCCCTACGGATTTGGGCAAAAGGTTGAAATAGTAAAGGGTGTTCAAAGTAGCTCCAACTACTCGAAGGATAAGCTTACTTGAAACTGTTGAAAATATTTCTACACGTAATTATGCTATGACATGGTTAATCGCGATACTTCATTAAATACTGTGTTCTGACGCTAAACTATGAGGAAAACTGATGCCATACGCGGTGTTTTAAATAGATTTTCGGTGAGGGTAAGGGTCACTGATTTTATGAAGGGCATCATTTTGGAAAGTCTCGCGGAAACTTGCCGAAAAAGTTGCTTGTGGAATGTTATTCAATGCTTAAAATCATTACGGGGCAGGGGGGGCCACTCCAATGTGAGAAAAGTAGACAAACCAATAAGGTGGACTTTCGACCACACGAGTTCCTCCCAAGAGAGCTCCTCCAGTGTGATGCAACCACCTAGGGTCAGAGTGCATGTATTACGGGAGAGTGAACGTGCATCGTGACGTCTCCCGGCAGTGAGACGCGAGCCAGTGATCACGGAGCTATAATTTATCTCCCCTAAACTTCTCCAAATGGGATATTGTTCGTCCTCTACATAAAGTGAAAGTGACGTGAAATGTCTTCATCTACATTTGCATCTGCATACTACTTTTGTGATCCACCGCGGGTGGTGTTGGGACACATCAGCCCTAAGAAAACGGAAGAAAGTGGAGGAAAAGGCATCGGGGGAACGTACGGAAGTGAATCGTACATCAAGGAAGTGTCTAAGTGTCTCGTTCTGTGATTTGATGCAAATACCAATGGTGTTTGCAAAGAAGGAACGGTTTTACTCTACGGGACGGGAGTGTCTCTCATCTCTCTTATTTTTCACTGCCGTACTTTTAATATATATAGTACGAGGTTAAAGTAGTATAGTACTCCATTGTCATCCCGAAAGTCGCGCGACATGACTTCTTTAAGATTAAATAATCTTATTGTCTAGAGTGTGGCCCTCGAGTCTCCACCGGCTCCCTTGAGGAAGCCGTTACAGACTCAAAACCATGCTACCCAGTCAAAATTGACCTTCTTCTGTTCGCATGTAGCAGTTTTAGACTGAGTTTCATATCTTGTCATTTTCGGTTTGCTGCCCGGGCTATCCCCCTTCGCCGGGGCTGGGCTGTGATTAGTCACGCAAGCACGTTAAGTTCTGCAAGTATATACCTCGGGACGCGGACAGTGAGATACCTTGATGAGCGAGTGCAGTGATGTGTCGAAACGGCCACGAGTGAAACCCACGCTAATTGGAAATCGAACCACGGACCTTGCTGGGCCAATATGGAGATCACTGCGTTGCCCTTGGCTACCTAATTTTCCTGGAAACTTTTGGGTGACTCAAGGGAATTGGATGTAATGGCAAGTGCAGTTATGATTCTTCAATTGCGATTGATTCATCCAGTCTCATGTATATTCCAACTGGAAAATAGCTTTATAGCATTCCAAGGCTTCGGAAGTTTTGTGCAAGGATTTCTACCGCGATGAAAAGGAGTGCATTGGGATTCTGTGCGATCAAGTGTTCTATCAGAAAGGATTATAGCTGCAAGGATACTCCTTAATGAATATATCCCCTGCTAGTATCAGATGAAGGGCTTGATGTTGAGGCTGGAGTCCCCATGGGTCCGGGTTTGGACCCCAGCAGTAGTGGAGATTTTGCAGTGGGAATCCTTTGATCCTTACTAGGGTGCCAGGTGGAGAAAATTTCAAGTTTAATACTCCATCGGTCGGATAGGATGTTAAACTGTGGTCCCGTTTTCGCATTTTTTTTAAAAAGAGTAGGCTGATTTCGACGCCGGGTTTATTTCCACCCTGCATCCATTCCCAGGATTATCCATCCTTTAAAAACCTACCCACCTATCCAAAATGGCGAAAATGGACTCAGCTGCCGGTCGCCTCCTTTTATTAACCAAATCTAATCCGGTTTTAGCGCTATTCTTGTGGGACCTAGTGGGTATTCTATTTGTGTGCATTGTTGGTCTTTGTTCCTTAAAACCCGTGCTTCGATAAACAAGCAAGTAGCGCTAATCAGTGCTTCCCGGTGCTTCAACACCACGATCTCGTTTGCGTAACTCGATTTGGATTTGTCGATCTGCTCTCGAATCAGTTCGAGTCGAATGGAAGACGTGTGCGTGATGAACGGTCCGGGTCCTCGTGACCACTCGTGGTGGCGGGATAGCTCCTCAAGGTTCTTGAAACATTCTCCAGCATCCAAATACTCGGGCTACGGAAATGGGGAATGACTGCGAAGAATAACCAGGACATGTACCTCCTATTCGCAGCTTCGAAGATCAAAAAGAGCGCTTTTGAAATGATAATTCTGTATCCAATAGTTTTTTAAATGACATAAACTTCAGATTTCAAAATTCAATTAGTAATATTGGCAGTTATGGTAAATTGATTAAATGATTGCTTATCTTCTACAGAAGTGATTAGTGGTGAAAAATTTCCATTGTTAATTCGTCTATGATTCCTTAATACCGTAATAAATAGAATAATGTCATACAAATGTTAAAAGAAAGTTCACAAAGATTCAAATTAAAGAATTTAAGATATTTCCATGATGGAGTTTACGGGCATTAATTCATCATCAATATCAAAGTTATGGTGATCCCATTTTAATTGGCGTAGGGGAAAAAGGACATTGTCTATTTATTACATTCGGTAATGTGATAATTTCATATAGCAATCAATGAAAATTCAACTATAGGAACTAAAAAAGGATATAAAGATGTTACACACTTTTTTCTATCATCTATGTCCGAAAAGGGAATATATAGGTGGAAATGCATCTTTACTATTGTCTGATAGCAGTATTAATAATTTAAATGAATCAATAGTCAATTCTAGAAGGCCTGTGGAGCATTCAAAGTCTAAAGGCCGTTTTACACGGTACATTTGTTTGTACAAACTCTTCCGTGAACTCTTGCATGAGGCAAAACGTACCGTGTAAAGCGGCAAATTGTATGAACGCTTGTGCGAATGTCTCAATGCCTGCACGGGAAATAGAACCTGTTCTAATTTCGTTGAGACAAACGTAAAATCTCACGTACATTCGTTTGTACAATATCCTTCATCCTGTAAAACGGCCTTTACACAGGTTATGTAAAGAACGACATTCTCCAAGGTTGCTATTAAGCTCTTATTTAAAAATTATAGTTTTTGTAAAGAATAAATGGACATTTCTTTTTTTTCTACAAGAAGAATGCTTAAGTGTCATTTATCCTTTATTCCATAAAAGATACATAGACCGAAATAAGACTTTTTATACCGTTTCATAAAAACCGTCAGCTTAAGTTTTTATCATAAAATTTTTCAATTATAAAATATATATTAGATGGGATCGTAAACTTTGAGGAAGAAGCATGAATTAAACTCATACATCAGCGCCAGTCTCAAACTAGAATTCATCTGTTAATAAGTTTACTTTCAACCTAGTTGTCTTAAACATTTTCAACTGTTTTACCTGATCACAGCTCGCGCTCTTTCTTCATGACGTTCTCAAATCTGGTGAATCGAAAACACAAGTGGACGCATTATTCCTAGATTTTAAGAAAGCTTTCGACACGGTACCTCACAACAAACTTTTATACAAATTACAGTCATGCGGCCTAAACGAAACAGTAGTAAACTGGATACGCGACTTTCTGAGTGATCGTAAGGAAAAAGTAGTTCTTGACGGAATTAGCTCTGATGTGGTTAAAGTGACATGGGGTGTCCCACAAGGAAGCGTAATCGGCCCCCTTTTGTTCATTATATACATAAATGATCTATGCTCTCGAATTAGCAGTAAAATACGTTTATTTGCTGACGACGCTGTCATATATCGCGAAATTAATGATCACTCTGACTTTGAAATTCTATCATCGGATTTAAACAACGTTCATGTGTGGAGCCAAGAGTGGGGACTCGAACTTAATCTGAGCAAATGTGCGGCGGTACATTTCTTGCGGAGGTCGTCCAACTATCCCCGTGTATATGCTGTGGATGGCGTTAAGATAAAGGCGACAGATGAAGTTAAGTATCTGGGAGTTACGATTACCTCAAACCTATCGTGGGGAACACATATAAGAAATATTTGTGGCAGAGCTCTGAAGAAGCTAGGATTCGTCAAGCGTATTGTGGGAAGATTCTCAGATGAAAAAGTAAAAGAGAGGTGCTATTTCGCACTCGTCCGGCCACACCTTGAATATGCAGCAAGCATATGGGATCCGGTGCAGAAAGAATTAATTCGGGAACTTAATAAAATACAAAGGAAAGCTGCGCGATTCGTCAAAAACTGCTACGGGCGTACAGACAGCGTTACGCAGATGTTAAACGAATTAGGCTGGGAGCCGCTAGAGACTCGGAGGCTGCGCGCTAGGCTTAGATTACTTGAGCAATTGAGAATAGATATCTTTCAGAGCGACACGGAGAACATCATATTAGAACCCCACTATATTTCCAGGTCCGACAGAAACGATAAATTAAGAGAGATATTTTGCCGAACGGATAGGTATGGGAATTCGTTTTTCCCCCGAACAATAAGGGACTTTAATAAATGCAAGGCGTAATTTCATAGAGCGTTTCCTTTTTATATGTAAACGGCTGGTGTCCTAACACCCCCCGCCACACGCCTATTGAGGCGGCTTGCGGGGTAGTATGTAGATGTAGATGTAGATGAACCTCATACTAATGATATTTTTAATTAGCATTTATTATTGTAAAAAACGAAGTCATCGTTTACTGAAGAAAGTATATGAAAGAATGGTGGCAGTCACATTCGCAATATATTGATAAATTGAAAAAGTGAAGACCTAGCTATGTTTATGTACTGGAATCAGAGTTCATAGATCCTTTTCATATCAGTATGTAAAATTTCCAGAGGAAATCGATGCTTAATTACGATTTATCTCCGAAAGGTTATAATTATAACACTGCGTAAATCCTGAAGTGAGGCTGCAGGATTTACGCACTCACTGTCGGTGAGCAGTGTAAATTCATTCCTGGTCGACGTATGTTCGCGTTGGCTGCTGTGAATGACCTCCGGGGCCGAAGGAACATCTGCTTTGCGTCTTTCGCTACGAGTTGGTGCGGGCGAAGGCGGTGAAATGGGACGAACAGTTAAATGGGTACCGCGCAAAATCCATATCATCTTTAAGAGACCGCTTTTTACACCAATCTTAAGTATAACTCTTTGGAGTGCATAAGTCTCAAAACGTTGCCAGGTCATCGGAAGCAAGCGTGTGATATTATTGGAATGAATTATTTGATATCACGTTCTAGGATTAATTTTTTTCACCCAACGAATTTACTATTTCTCAAATTACTCTTTTAACCCAAAACCTGTGATGAGTGGGATAATTTTATTATTATTATTAATGAAGTATTTTGTCTTTTTCAGTATGCAGCGATTTTTGGATTATTGTATTCCTTGCTTTATTAGATGACTTAAAGAGAGGAGTCATTGCAAATGTGTTACATTCGAAAATTTTATATTCATAAATATATTCCATAATGTTACTGTATGGTCAGACAATCTATATTCTCAAAAGTTGTTACATACAAATATAATGGCAAATAAGAAGTTTTTCTCAGTTTATCTCCATCGATATTGCTGCTCCCCTTACTTTTTCCCTCTGATTTTATAAGGTGTTATATTTATGTTGCTCAAATATATGATTGAAGTATTTTTTTGTCATTCAAAATATTTTGTCTCACAAAACGTATGGGCTCACTTCCTTAACTAGTATTGCGCTTTATGTATTTCATCCCGCCATTAATTAATTTATAAAATAGTTAATTTATGAGATGGAGCTAAAATGAGTGGCTGATCTTACGTACCAATTTCAGAAGAGGACCAAAACTTGGGAAGATTGGAAGGTGAGACACGTGGGCCCCTGACTGCCAAGCAGGAGGAGACGACCAAGCCCGTGAGAGGGGCGGCCCTGGGGCCATACGGGACAGGAACGCCCCCTTGGCTGTTCCAGTATTTTTTCCTGGAAGTTGTCAACAACCCCGATAGATAGTGGGAAGGTAAATGGATATTTTTATTTTGAAACACAGTACTTTTTGCTCACATGATATTTGTCCGTTCAACACTACATTCACCTGAAGAAAAATATTAAAATTACTATCACATATACTTCCATGATGTAGATATACGTGGTAATAATTACCCAGCATAATACATTCTCCGCAACAAAGAAGTTAAAACTTCATATAGAATATTGTGGCAAACAGATATGTTATTTTATAAGTTACCGAAACGAAATTTAGTGCAACCATCAAATCCTTGTTCCTTGAATTTGAGATCGCCGGCCGGCCACTTATTGTTAGTAATTTTGCCCTTAGCAAAATACAATCATGAGTAGCCGGAAATTTGCGGTTTAGGCAAACCACTGAAACGCTTCTGCAGCCAAATTATATTTTCCCACCACAAAACGTAGATGCTAATCAGGAAAAAAAGAATACCCTTATTTTAGCGTAATTGAATGTCTAATGCGAAATAACAATATGGTAATATTTTGGCAACTTTAAACGCCATGGTGGCATAAAACAAGGTGTAAGAACTTCTCCTTTGTTCCATAGTATCGAGCGAATGTACAATGTACATGCATTTAACTCAACGACAGGTTTCATTTCATTTTTGTCTCGTGATTTAGACAGATGATTAAATGAAAGGCTTTATTGAGGCGATATTGTGACTGAGCAATCCCTTCTTCCGCCTAATCTCTCGTCAAAGCTGCTGCTGGTTTCATTATCACTCTACAATTACATGGTACCAATACAATAAAGATAGTAGGTATCTAAAAAAATCACGTGGAAGATACGACCACGTGAATTCGAGATTGACGACGACATTTATCGTTAGGAATTACCTTCGACGGCCATGGAACTGAACCGCAGACTCCAAAACTTGCTGGTCACTTCAACGGGCCAATGGCACGGGCGCCGTGACCTCAATCTGGTGAAAAGGCTCCCGGTGGCGGCGGCGAGTGAAATACACAACAATGGCGGGGAAGGAGATTGGGTGGGGGTGGGGTCCTAAGGGGTCCTTCCCACAATGCAACCCGCGGTTTTCAAGGCGAGCCTCTGGTCAGACCAGAGGCTCGCTCGTGTTTTAGGTACACGGAAGGGGCGGCATGAAGCGGTTAGATGCAACAGGGGCCCAGGGGTGCTCGATCAATCGGGTTCAAACCTCTGTTCTGCCCTCCTCTGCGACCACCGCGTCGCCCTACTTCACTCTTGACCTTATCGAGGTCAACAGTGAAGTAGGTACTCTACCTTTCGTTGTTTTACGCTTTGTGTGGCCGAAAAATTTCGTACCATAATTACATGCCTTACTGTTCGGATTACCGGAACTCACTAATATAGACAATATATAAACCCGTAATTCTATTCACATATTTCATGATCATCACGGCCGCCGTAGCATAGAACAATATATATTCCATGTTCCATTGTAGATGTAGAACATGTTCCATTGTAGATAACATTTAATTACAAGCCGGGCGTGTGTCATCCTAATGTAAGGGCATAAAATTTCGGGAAGTTTAACATTAACGTCGTTTCCTTAGCCTGCCACCAACAAAACTTCGCATGCCTTTCATTGTCGATCGTTGCACTATACTATCCATCATTCACGGCCACTTATTACCCTAGTCGTGATTTGGCCACACCAACAAGTGCTATCCATTTCTCACGGTCTCTTATTGCCATCTACTACTAGCCCCAACGCGAGAAAGACCAGATTTCACCTGGTCCATCGCAGTCTGCGTCCGAGTCTTCCGGTTGGGTCTCACTGCCAGCTCTCTCGACAAGGTGTCCAAATCCTACACTTTTTAGAATGGAGTACTCTTGCCTTCGGAGTACATTTCACGCACATCCTATTCATTGGCTTCTTACATGAGCTATTGCATCATCGTCTTCATATATATATATATATATATATATATATGTAGACGATATATACACTACGAAGGTTCGCCAATAGGCCACAGCAATAAAAAATACACTTGATGAATATGAAGTATGGAAAAGGAGACATAGCTCTAAACTAAGAGGTACATACATATATATATATATATATATATATATATATATATATATATATATATATGCACAAAACGAAAATTTCGACATTAGGCCACAATAATAAAAACACTTGATAGGGGGTGGGGAAAGAAAAGTAAAAAGAGAGAAGACTTACAGGGACGTTTCGGGCATGCAGGGCCTTCTTCAGCTATAGAAAAAGTCCTTTGTGAAACAGTGACTTTTTCTATGGCTGAAGAAGGGCCTATATGCCCGAAACGTCCCTGTATGTCTTCTCTCTTTTTACTTTTCTTTCCCCACCCCCTGTCAAGTGTTTTTATTATATATATATATATGTACCTCTTAGTATAGAGCTATGCCTCCTCTTCCATACTTCATCTTCTAATTAGTACAAACACTGATGTGTATTTACTTATTAGAACTAGAGAAAATAATTTTTTACTTTATGTATTTTCTGGGACAAGCACTAACTTTACACTAAGGGCCATAGCGTATTGCGAGACGCAGGTGTGTATGAACGCGGGATACTTAAAATATTCGAAATATTAATTTTCGAGCACTGATACTTGCACACTAAACAGCTTGAGGAATGGGATGATGGCAATTTCATTTGCATTGAGAGAATATGAATCGAAGTGTATATATGTTATACGTACTGTGACATTGATAGGGAAACCAAAAAAGAAATTTGATGAAGTTTGGTTGGCTTGAATATTGATAATTAATTTTTTTGAGCATGGTCAGAGTTTTGGTCCTGAAATGGCACCAAAAATGAATAAAATATTTAAGGAATATATTAAGGCTAATGCCTTAAGAATGCATCATCGCGAGGACACAAGACCCGTACAAATATATTTTACGGATAATTTTCTTTCAAACTTATCTTCACTTGCGAGTGCGGCAAAGTCTTTTCAATCTTGCAGCATATGCTACAGGCAGTCGGGCTGGATACTGCAATTATAAATTTGGAATTTTTACAGTTCTAATTGCGAAGTTTCCTTGTAGAAAAATTGTCCCTTTTTCGATTTAATGATCTCTTTTTTAATTTAACACTAGAATGCCGGGTACTTTGTATCCCCCTATAATGCCGGAGGGTGTCATTTTGACACCCATGTTCATTATAGCCGCGTTACGTTGCAGATTATTTTTTTTGTAGTTGCTTATTTGTCAACTTCATTGCAATGTTTGTTTTTGTTTCCTCAATATTTTCAAAAATATTTTTTTTTTTAAAGACTATCATTGAAGAAAAAAATTTTATGCAAAAAGTCTACTCTCTTGTACTGCGTCTTCCATCGATGATTACGCTGAAACGTTGAAGGACGCACGTAATTGATAAATAAGTAATTATTGAATACTTTTTATGAACATTCATTGTTTACATAAAAATAGTTACATTATATGTACATAAAACACCTTATATCAATAAGATAAGAAAATCTTGTTTTATTCTTTTTAGAAGTATTAATAACTTTTGCAACAGATTTTCGTCTTAGAATGTGGAAGTTTGCTTTCAAAAATGCAAATTTGCAAACGATAAAATCAATTACGACTGTTTAAATACATAATTGTTTAAAAGAAAACACAATTTCTTTGTCAAAAAACACGTGTCGCCGCGGTAAAAATTGGCTGGTTTCAAGGCGATTCATTCGAAAAATAAAGCGGAGAATACTTTCCTCACGAGCTACTAAATTTTCAAAAAAATTGCAAACAGCCGATATTTATTTAAATTATGTAAAACATAAACATTCACGAAGGTAATGTACTATTGTAAAATACTAATTTGACTAGTAATTATCAAACCGCATACACCTAAACCGAAAGAAGAAATGATAAAATATACCGGGTTTCAAAATGACACCCTCCGGCATTCAAGGTAAATTCGGATTTTTTAGACGAAAAAAGGGAGGGGGTAATCCCTTAACACTGTCGTCTTGTTAAGCACTAAAAATGAATAAAAGCCACGAAAGATTTTTTTCTACAACAATCTTTAAAGGCCCGCTCCGCAAAAAATGTACGCGTAGGGTGTCAAAATGACACCCTTCGGCAAAATGACACCCTTAGTGTTAATGATGGAAGACCCTCGACTACGAAAGTTCCTTCAATAGCATTTCTTGATTTTACATTTGCTAAATGGACATTACTCCGTCAATCTTTAAATAAAACTCAGCTTTTAGTGCCAATAACTAGACTTGAAAATCGTTATTTTCAGCTTCAAACTGCGTTTTCCTTACGGTGGAATGGTGACATCTTCATATTATTTGATAACATTTTATTTCTCAAAATTTCTCCCGACAAGGCTACCTCAAAAAATACATGTTGCCACTGTCATTAAGGTATAAATAGTATTTTTCCAGGGGACCTTATAGGTAATTCAACATTGAATTCTGATTCCTATCCGCTATTTTCTCACAAGTTCGGAAACCTTGTTAGGGAAATCATCAAAACATACTTGTCCAGTGCTGCCACAATCCGACATGTAAAACGTCACTAGTTCAGAGGATCCATTTTGACCCATAGATACCAAATAGTTTTTTTCACAGTGTTGTCGAATCATATATGGTCAAGTTTCTGTGTTAAGACCAATATCCTATTTAGTTAAAGTAATATTATTTGACTTCTAGTTCAATTTTTAATTTTATATCTATTGCAAGAAAATTGAGAAGTTCTTTAGATGCATGGTGTTGCAATAAAAGCCCATACTCATAACTCTATGAGTTCATTTAGAAGAAAACTGACTTTAAACCACGTTAAATGATAGGAAACTAGTTTAAGTTGGTTTAATGATAATATTTAGACAAGTATTCACGTTTTGGCTGACTTTCATCACATCAAACGAGTACTTCCTAGAGCAGGTTCTATCTTAACCCCAAAAAGAACGTCATAAGACGCAGAGGCGGGGGCTTCTTCGGGGTAGGTATAATCTTTCGGCAACCGAGGGATTTGTGAGTCACGAGGTGCTTCTTAACTCTCGTGGTTGCAACACAACTTTTGACAGTCCCACGCACTCAAATACCTCACCGCCGCGCCGTCCGGATCGGCTCGCAGTTTTCCACCCGCGGTTAATAATAGGTGGTGACCGCGGGAGCTCATGAGGAAGGTCTTTCTCCTACTTTTGACAGATCACGGCTTGTCGAAAACTTTACTTCTCCAGCTTTGCTACTCATTATGTATAAATATTTTGCCTCTGAATGCGGTTAAAATATTTTCTTATGCATCCATCAGACATAGTTTGGTGTGTGTAATAAATGCCTCTGCGAGGCCATTCGGAGGTATTCTAATTAAAAAATAATCCTGAGTTAATTGAGAAATATGCTGCAAAAGTTATGCCATACAATGAAAAAATTCCATGCAAAAGTGCAACACGATCCGGCCAGCCACATTTTTTTCTCATGTAAGAAACCCTTCTGGGGTTCTCCACCGTGTCAGGCTCTCTATACTGGCCGACGTTTCAATGCTCGACTCGTGCATCGTCATAGTAACTATTCAACTTTTCGCACTTTTAACACTCAACAGACCTGATGACGATGCACGAGTCGGGCATCGAAACGTCGGCCAGTATGGAGAGCCTGACCCGGTGGAGAACCCCAGAAGGGTTCCTACATCAACTATGCCGGTAACAGTTCTTTTTTTTTGAGGTCCCGTCAAAGGCGAAAGATTTTTTCTCTGTGGAATTTCGCACTTATTAGCACTTGCGGATGACGATCCCTAAAAGGTAAATACCGTGGCTATAGTCCCAATATCCTCGAAATTCGTGAAAAGAGCGAGCACCTCATAGTGTCCCATGTTCGGCTTTAACCTCGCGCTATGACGGTGGTGCTAAGTGCAAGCTTTGGACAGCTACTGTCACCTCATATGTCCGTCAGTCCTGACCAGGTCCTATATAACCCTCATTAGTCCACAGGGGAGAAGTTCCAGATCCTTCTTCTTTTTCATATTTCGGAGTAAAATGTAAACTCATGTTTCGTGGTTTAGATAACGCGGATAAGAATGCACCCCCTTTGCTTGATTGTAATTGAATGGCTGCCAGATATTTATATTTAGCGAATATTCTGACACTCATCCAGAGAAATATGTAACCAGTAACGGAATCATCCAATCTTGGGGTTTCATGAATTGTTCAAGAGCTTTTACTTAATACATTCAATAGATTGCTATTTTGTGTTTTCCACACTCCTTCATTACCGACCATCAAAGTTAACCTTGACAATGATAGTTACTGTAGGATCTGCGTTTGGAAATGAGAGTCTGGGTGATACAAAGTAGTAGTTTATTGAGTAACTATGTTCCGAACAGTTAAGCCTGTGTCTGCGCTTTAACTGCAAGACCTGATCCTCTGTCACAGCACTTATTCCATCTATTTTTTTAAATTTCAATGCATACATTCCTCCCAAAACTGCGGCGCCGGTTAGACGTAGAGTTAATGTCAATGTATGAAAAATTTGCATAGGCTATTATTATTATTGTTTATTTTTTCTTGGACTTGTCCATTAAGAACATAATGGGGTTATACAATACAATAGAGCTCATAATGACAACAAGACAAATAACAAAAATTTATATGGGGAAAATATAGGGATGGGCGGATACATTATAGTGAAAATAACATGAGAATATAAAAGAGAAGAAATAACAACAGAAGTTATGCACTTTCGAGGGTTTGTATATAAAGCGAAAAAATCTTTGCTTAAAAACAGACAAAGAGATAGAATCCTTCACATCCTTTGGAACACTGTTCCATAATCGTGCTCCGACAACAGAGAAAGAGTTTTCGTAAGTTGTCGTCCTGTGTTGGGAGGTGATGAGAAAACCAGGGGTTAGAGGACAAGTACAACACATCAAATTGTTGTGATATAAACACACAACATATAGCTCTTTTTAGCGCTAATGTTAGTTTATATTTATCTTGGCAGCTGTTATTTTTTAGCTCTGAGTGCAAGCCACGAAATATTCCAATGTGGAATTGGATAAATAAGAACATTTGAAGAGAATAGACGAGTCTTTGCCTTTTAATGCGAGTCAAAGTGAGTAAAAAATCTGAAAGTGGCGAAGCAAAGAGATGAAACGAAGGGAATTTCGCGAGTCTCGCCTATTTTGCGAGCGAGCTAATTGCGTTTCGTTCGATAATTGGGAGAAGAGCCGCAGATGGCGCACAGTTCGCCTTCGCTTGGAAATGAGATCCGGGACGCTACTCCCGGAGAGAATTTCCCTCTCGGGCCCGGAATTCCTCCGGTCATAAGAATTCATTCGTCGTGACGGGTGGGAGGAGCTTCAACAAGGCCAGGACATTGGAGGGGGGGGGGAGGACAGGAAATTGGGTCACCCACACCATCGGGGACACTTCTTAACTTGTCTCACTTAAACGCATCTCTTAAGGTCCACAATTCGAAAATAAACACTGGTACAATTTCCGCACTTTTTATATCTACATACCGACCATGGTTTCAACACATTTTATGCCATCATTTAGGGTCCTGATGATGGCGTATCGAATTTGCTAAAACCACTCTCGGTAGCGGAGAACAATAAGTGTGGAAATTGTACCAGTATTTATTTTTGAATTGCGGAAGTCGATGGTATCCACAAAGTTAGTGCCGATACGTTCTCTTAAAATGTCTTAAGGATGAAATTTAATGTCTAACAGAATCTAGTACTATTATTTTCATAGATTTTCATAATGTCTAACAGAATCTAGTACTATTATTTTCAGTTATCGGAAATATTAATTTCCGACAATAGATCATGGAAAAATACAAATCTGATGATAATCACTGTTAATGTCCAACATAGCTATGAAGCACTTTAGGAGCGCAAATAACCTGACCAGTTATAAAATATTCTGAATAAAATTAGAACAGTTTGTTGAGCTATTTTTCCCTTATTCCAACTGCATGAATCATTCAACAAGTAATTAGAACGGGTGGTAGGGATGGATAAAAAAATCTATTTCCTATACTTTCGAGCTTGTCTTGGAATTGTTCACCAGTGTGCTTAGTCTAAGAAAGAGTCAATATAATGGAAAATGGAGGGTATTGCTAGCATCTTAAGATCATTTGCATACAAAATAATATTTAAACAGTATGACGAGGGAAGAAGTGCAACAGTCAAACCCGCGGAACGCCAAAATTCGCGCCCAGAATACGAGAAATTTCATCCGTAAGGCACATACTTTCGGTGTAAGACGGGAGAACACTAGAGGCAAAGAAGGACTCCGGAGGTAGTCGAGAGGCAAGCCAGAAGAATGACGGGAGGTCCCTCAGAAAAACGATCTAAGTGTCATTTTATTTAAATTGTAGCTACTTACAGATGAGGTCCTCTGTTCTATAAGGACAACAAAGTTATACCTTTCCACACTATTTACATGTTTGCAATTTGAGCTTTATATATAGAGCGACACTGGGTGAATGCTTGGAGAAAAAAGTATTATAAATGCCACTGTCACCAAAAACTATGAACAATTAGCAAATTCTCCGGTAAAATGGAGCGGTAGTGAAGTTTAGGCACCTTCCAGTGTTTAGAAATTGCAATTGCAATAATTGAAGTTAATTTGATGGAAATGGCGCTATAGTTGGCTTCTATGTTTGGAATAAGTGTCCACTATAAAATACATATATCCGTCGGCATATCTTGCACCTTTACTCTTTTGTTTTCTAACAACTGAGGAATGTAGTCAATGAAATCCGTATTTAAGCAATACAAACGACAAAGTGGTATTTTAGTATTTGCTTTGAATCGCGATGGAATCCTCCTTGATATCACTGTCGCAAAATGTGGCCGCGTGGTGGCCACTGCGAATGCGCGCCGCGTGGCTAAGCGGCGGACGGCGAAGCGAGAACGAACAATTGAAAGTGGAATGGCGGAACCGCGGCAGAGCATAGCCGACCACAATTGAAAAGAGTAACTCAAATGTGACTTAATATGATAATGTGGACGACTTTCTCCATTATATCATCATGACGTAGGTAATATTCTAGTGTAAATCATTAATAATTACTCTACACTTATTAGCAGTGAATGACTCATAAAATTGCTGTCCTTGTAAATCTAGCTAAGTGTAAATTTGCCATTTCCAGGTTAAAAAAATTTTCCACTTTGCAATATCTCTCAAAATTTCCGCGGTCATGAGTAGTAGATATTTCACAAAATTCAGTTATTCTCCGGTAGATAACCGTTCTTTTTAGGAACTCGTGAAGTCTTATATAAAGGAATAACGTTTTGATAACGCAGTTTCTTGAAAAAAACTCAGTACAATCAGTTTAAGAACACTATATTTTAAAGGAAATGGAAACACAATGGCGCTTGACTTATGCAGAGGAAGTTTATCTGAGTAAACAGTAATCCTTTCCCTGATAGCGGCCGATCTAATCCCACCTTTCTCTTGTTTGGAAGCAGTTAGGAAACAACAGTCCCGTTACCATATCAACCGAGCAACGAATTGCTATCACAAAGTTTTCGATCATCTGACTTGACTCATACTCCAAATGAGAGAAAATCTTTGCATAATTCCGTTCACTCAAGCCCTCGTATTGTAGCATTTCTAAAAAGAGAGTCGTTGCTTATCAAAATGAGATGTGTAAAGAGAAAGAATCGTCGGAGCCAAGGAATTCAGTGACGTCTCACTGCGTTTGCGTCAATGGTTCACTCCCACGCATAATGCTATCGGCCCCTCCGTTGCCTAATCAGTATTTCTTTCGACAGGACGTCCAAAATGGCAACTCGTGACTCAATGAAAACACAAATATGGCTGCGTAGAGCATGTCTCCATTTATTTATAGAGAAGAAACGTGGCCTTGGCCAAGAAGAGTTGAATGAGGAGCCAAGATAAAGGAGACCTGAGCTGCAAGTGGGCAAATGGTTGAGCAGAACTGCATGGGGAAATGAATTAATGGTCTATCGAGTTTGCCTAAGCAAGTAATCTGCAAGGTCACCTTAGAGAAACTTTCGATTTTTAATGCTGGACCTTGTGTTACTTCCATTTTAAGGATTCAAAACTAATGGCAAGTTAACTTGTAATCACATTGTGATACAATTTGCAGGACTTGCAACTGGTAAATTATGGTAAATCTGGCCTCAAAAGAGGCAAATAATTATAAAAAGTATGGAATGAACATACCAATGGATTTGAGCCGATGATAATAACAGAATGAAAATCAAATTTTAGTAAGTACAGTGGCATATACATACAATGATTTCCAGCGTCTCCATTGAATCATTTCCGATGGCGGCGGAATTAGTGACAATTCCCAATAATAAGATTTTATTTTGTTCTAGTCAACCGTCGTGTAGCTAGGGAATCGTCTTCTCCCGTGCCTTTGGTTCTGGCATAAATACAGATGCGATTAGAAATCGAGTCATGCAGACCAATAAAATTATCATAAACGTGACGAATCACGCCGTTAAATTGAAATCCAAAGTTGAAACCCCGCAAGTCTGATTTGCTGACCGAAATGAAATATAAATACCAATAAAGTAAGTAATGACAAATTTTTATATTTAGTTCTAACTTATGAAATTTCCGAAATATAGCCAATAAAGATATATATATATATATATATAAAACTTCCAGGAGAATCACTCGGGTGATAAATATACAATATGCCAAGAGGGTGGCCGATAAAAATATACACACGGAAAAAAGAACACAAATAAAAACTTCCGATATTTCGGTGAAGATATTCGCTCCACCTTTCTCTAGGAGAAGCCTACTCTTCTCCTAGAGAAAGGTGGAGCGAATATCTTCACCGAAATATCGGAAGTTTTTATTTGTAAGTGTTCTTTTTTCCGTGTGTATATTTTTATCGGCCACCCTCTTGGCATATTGTATATATATATATAAATATATATATATACACACACACACACTGCCTAATAAAATTGAGAATGCCAGGAAAAATTTAAGAATAATTCTAAGGGCACTCTACTCCCAGTACCTTTTTCTAGCCTCTGTGGTTGGAAAAAGTTATTCAATCTCCTTTTTCAATAATATCACTTTCGATTGATATTTTTTAACTATTTATTTATAAAGATTGAAATTAAGTAACTTATTAAGCCAATTTTAAAAATTAATTATTTCAATTAATGAACCAAGGTGGCGAAATTTATTTTATTATGGATTTTTTTTAATTAAGAAAAACAAATTGAATATACTGCAAAAGACCACTAGCTAGTAGCTAGTAGAGAAAATGTGGACGGGATAAAGTGTTCAACTTTATCACGTCCACATATTCTCGACATTTTCTAGATAAGTCAGTTGTATTTTGAACTAGGGAAATTCCGTTTCTGATAGCATTTAAATGCACCAAACGAATAAGACAAGCCTTTAGGACTGCAAAGGAAAACCCGACAATATTGGTGTCTGTTCTGGGAATCTGAGAACGTTTCAGGAAAACGCATGGGAATATTATGCTGAAAAAATGTATCATGAACCATATTCAATAATTGGGAAAGCTAAATATTTTACGTTAATTGACCAGTCGAAAGTGAACGAAAAATTAAATATCAAGTACTTCCCTGAAAGAAAAGATCACCAACCCATCGAAATATGCTTTTTTCGTTTTTGAGTCATGATTGGATCACTCATCTTATTAACGGTTTACTACTTTGCAATAGTTTAAGACTCAAAATAAAAAAATATAAAATTTTCTCTCCAAATCATCTCCAGAGCGACCGCGGCTAAAGCTTGAAGCAAAGAAATCATTCGCCAACGTCTGGCGAAGGAGATAGGTCATTTTTCTTGGTCCATTTATAAGAATTGGTTTTGGTTTATAAATACGGATCCCAGGGCCTCAAAGAAAAAAAAAGGAGGAGGAATGTTGAACTTGAAAAGAAAATACATCCCATGCAAATAAACCACGCACTTCCGAGATCTATTTCGTTAAACTAAAAGTGTGAATATGGACGAATCACCCCGCGCAGGTGAAAGAAATGTGAAAGAATTTCCACGAGATAATGCGAGTATTCTGATGGGATGTTGGAGCCAACGCGGCCCCAATCCTTCCGCACATCCAGAACACAGAAATAGACGCTCTTCCTAACGGCGCGTCGGCGTCCCTTGAACACCCACAAGCCTCTCTTCCTCTACCACCCCCAACCCCCCTCCATTCCGACCCCCCTCCACCCCCACGTCCGCCAATATCTCTTCTTCAATCAGCAAATCTTTTTAACACCTCTAACCACGCATTATGCGAAAAATATTTTTATTCAATATAGTTTGAGAGAGCTATCACTGCAAATAATATTCAATGTAATTTCACACATTTAATTCATTCAAGTATTCTACCATCTGATTGGAAGATTCTTGGACAGTACCCATTCTGCATCCCAAACTCATAGACATTGTCTCGCTTTCCCTCCTAAGGATGTCCCGCTATTAGGTCCCTCTTCAATTCTTCACATATTCTACCTCCTTTTATTCCGTCCAGAATTCCTATCCTCTTCCTTCCTCTTCCACGCTTCCCCAGTGTTCTCCCCTCTATCACTCTCTTCAACATGCCCTCTCCTCTCAAAACCTCCTCCATTCATCTCTTCTGCCTTCTCCGAACCACTGCCACAAGCTTCCTCTCCTCTTCAACCATATCCAATACCTCCTCGTTCGTCTTCCTCGCCATCCAGCTAACCTTCTCCATCCTTCTCCAAACCCACATCTCAAACGCCTCAAGTCTACGCACATCCTCCCTTCGCAATGACCAAGTTTCCGACCCATATAGCGCCACGCTCCATATTAAAGTTTTCACCAGCCTCTTCTTTACGTCTCTTCTCAGAGCCCCCCTCATCAATTCCCTTCTCTTCGGAAATGCTTCTTTAGCGAGCGCAATTCTGCATCTGATGTCCTTACCACTAAATCCATTCTTCTGCAAAATACTACTCGACTTGCTCCGAATTCAACAACAAACAAATTCCGAATCAGACGCCTGCCCCTCCAATCGACCCCTAATTTCTTCAACACTCCCATTAATTTCGTCCATTCCACCCGATCAAACGCCTTCTCGAAATCTATGAAGCATGCAAAAACATCCTGCCCATACACTAGGCTTCTTTCTAGTAGCGTCCTCATCACCACTATAGCGCCTCGCGTTCCCGTCCCTCTCCTAAACCCGAACTGGTCGTCACCCAGGTATTCATTTGCCTTATTCTCTTTCCTTCTGTTTATAATTCTCAGAACTAATTTGGCCGTCATCAATTTTGTTTAATTTCTGCCCGCCACCAATTTTGGTTAAATTCTGCCCAACTTCGTTCGTTATATCCAATACATTTATTGTACAATGTGTCATTGATACCCTTACTTGCTCAACTTAGACTTTCTAGTGTTTCTGCGACTTATCGATTCCTTCATTTATCGATACACATATGTTAACCTCATACATCTGGTATTACTCTCGTAATGAGAGCAGAGGTGACTAAGCAATCTCTTGGCTAGCTGTTCAGCTACATCTTCATGATCTGAAAACCTGACCCAATAACTAAATCAGCTCTTCGCCTAGATACCTTCACCTCACTCAGCAAGAAGGGGCTATTCTGAGGCTACGTGCTCGTCCATGTACGCTAATTCAAATATACACGTGTGTTATGAAATAAAATTCCTTAACTCACTAATTCATTTTATTAAGAATTTCGTGACTATTTTACCACAATTAGTTTGAGTCTCAAGGTTTGAGTGTTCCCAGAAATAAGTATACAGAGAAATTATTGTAAACCATCGTCAAAATTGCAAGCCAAGTCCACGGATATCTTTCCATCGCTGAAAGCTTATTATCGCTTAAGTTAGTTTGAGCGGAAAATCACTTCACCTAGAATTTGATGGATTTGGCCTCATTTTAAAGAAAAATCTCTCATCTTTCCAGTGATATCAAAATATCAACCCCTTGTCGAACTAACTTTCGAGCAATTTGCCTAAAAATATAAGCTGTATTACATGGGATAGATTTAACGCTGTGAGCTCCAGAGGGAGAATATTTAAAAAATTAAGAACTTCTAGCACATAGATTTCGTCCAAAAACTAACGGTGTGTAAAATGCATATTTTCTCAACTATTTATAGAAAAATAATCTATTACTTACCACAATAATTTTTACAGCATTGTAAAAGAACCTTCTGTTTTGAAGGATTTTCAGCCGTACGGCGGGAAAAGATGGGTCATAAAGACTTATGTAGCTTTATTTATTTAATAACTGAGATTTTTTGTCAGGTAAAAATATAGCTTTGCGCCAATAATATTACAATATTTATTCCATACTTCTTACAGACGCTGAAATAAAAAAATAAAATTTTAATATGGTCTCCATTATGACTAGGGAACTATGTCTCTCTGTAACCACCTTAATGCTTTTCACTATGAATATTTATAATAAACCCTAGCCTTTAATGACAATTCATACCACCACAAGCACACTTGTTCTGGATAATGCATAACCACGAAGGTAGGACTCGATCCGCGACCTGCGGATTATCTAGCGGGGACTTTACTCCGAAGCCAACGAGACCGAGAAGGAGAATTTTGAGTTTATTTGCAATTACATGATATTTATTTCATTTTTTTAAACTAGGTAATGATAACTCTGAAATATTAATAGATACATGTTCTAATTTGCGTTTTGATCTTAAAATATCGCTATTCATCTAAAATTTTATTTTTTTGCGGCATTATCTAAAGAGAAGTGATCACTGATTGGGCTAATCTCTGAAAAGGCTGCAAGAGGTAAGGCTAGGCCATCCATTGATTGAATTGAAAGTATATGAGAAACTTCATTAGGAGAATGGAAGTAATTGGTGGTCTATCTAACCATAAAATATAAGCAAGTGAATATACATTAGAAATTAGTATATTAACGTCATTTTTTAACATATACCTACCCTGAAAGTTTCAATAACTATTAATTTTTATTTTATATTCCAAAAATGGAAAGAACCAAAATAAATTCTTATGAAATGAAAGTCATTGACAGAAAATGATTAGAAATCTATTTTCAGTATTAGGTCAAACATCATCAATCTTTAAGCTAGCCATAAAAAACATGAACTGTTAGGTATCATTTTCATTCCAATTATATACCTGTGTGAAACACTATAATATGAAATAGAACGGCATGAACATTACACAAGGAATTTGAAATTTTACTACATATCCTTTGCTGTCATTCTTGTGACCTATGCCACCCATTCCGTGAGTTTTCAGACCGTCAAGTCTACCGTTTCCAGTCACGCCTACTCTGCGAACAGACGCGAGGCGGCAGCACTGGCCCCTCAGACAAAGCGGCTGCAGAGCGACTTTTCTTCCAAGATTAGCGCAGGCGCAGTGGCGCCAAGTTTTCAAAACGGACTTGAGTGAATGGAGGGAACTCGGTATTGGTTTTCTGGGCTACTGAAGCTGTTTCAGAGCAAGCTGAGATTTTATTGTTTTTTTTCCCCAGTCGTCGAGGCACTCACTACGTTGACGTCTTCATATGGCACTTTAGCACTACTGGCATACAAATAGTTGTTGTAGAAAATAATAGGTGTTTTAAGTACGTATATACACTGGTGCGATTAGTAGTTACATGCAGTGTATCAGGATATATATTTTTAAGGCTAATTAAATCAAAGCAAAGCAGAATTTGGTTGAAAAAAATGTTGAAGTAAGATATTTTCCAACCAATAATCTTTTTTCTGGTGTGATAAGCAATAAGCGCAACAAGAAGTGGTTGAATTCAGCTCACAAAAAAGCAAGAAGATACATACTGGCAGAAATACTTCCGAGACACTCTTAACCTTAAACTGACATCTCAAATATCCCAAACAGCACACTTTATATTCAATTCGTCTTGTAAAAGTATTTCATTTGTAAGTATGCAATATGTATTAAGTACAGATCGAATACTGATATACTTCCTAATTTTATTTCAGATGAAATACTCTATAGGATATACACCAAAGAGGGTGACATTTGTCATGAATAAATAATATGACCTGACCTGCAATTGGGAGATCCGTTGGTTCGAATCCCAGTCAAGTCAAATGATTTTTGCATGACAAATTTCACCCTCTTTGGTTTTTCTTTCTTTAAAGTCGTGCGCGTGACTCTGTACCACATTATTTGTGCAATCGCAATTAATTGAATATTATCTTGATGATATATTCAACACTTTTAGAAATACTTATCAGATGCATACGATTTGGTTTCTAATCCCTCCAGCCTCTGGAGGTCAGCTGTATTATTTCGTATACTTAAATAAACCTAGACTCCGGTCTAAAATCCAGCTGATTTTTCAGAATTTTTATTGCTTGACCAGTTGTATACTGGTAGGAATCAACGTGAATCATTATAGAAATTTTGAGAATGGGAATTTGTCGATGCATTTGAGGGGATTTCATTCATATTTCCTACCTGGCTAACAGGGAATTCAGTGTTATTGCCGAGATGAGGACAAACATAAATGACATCCTTGGGATATAAAAACCTCCAAGTTTTCACATAAATGTCAGGCAATATGCACATGGTAGTGTCCACTTATGCACATTGCGTATAGGTCTTCATTGCATTAGAACAAAAGGCATCCAAGGGTTGTGGTCTGTTCCGGCTGAATAATTTGAGAGCCTATTACCCGTTCTTACTCATTCCCCATAATGAATGTTGAGATGACAGGATTTGCGCTTAGTACCAATATTACAGTTTCACTACTAATTGTATACTGTATAGTGTTACACTCCACACTTGCGCCTACAATTGGCGCGGCAACCATATAACTGCAACATAAACGGTGGTCAGCGCCATATTTCAACCGACTGTTCAGATACATCTTATTTATTCATGCGACACATCTGATTTAAACCTGGCACCAAGCCATCGTGGGGATCACCGCGCATCACGAAAAATTCGTCGGGATAATACAGTGGGAAATACCAAGCATCTCAGTGAACTTCATTGAAATAGGTATGATTGAAACAGATCAATTATGAGTTGGGATAGGACAGGGCCAAAAAATTCTGATTTTCTGTGTCCAGTGGACAGGCGAATATAGATGAATATGGAGTAAAAGGGACCATGGCATAACATGCATTTAATATGATTTTGAAACTTCCAGGTGAATACGTATTTACTTAAATGTTAATAATATGTGTTCACATTATGCTTGAATACTAGAATAAAATATATATGTTCATATGTCACTAATGAATGTAAAACAAGTACACATTGACCACTGAGTGTTGTGTTTGGGATGTTCCTGCTCAAGAATATTCGAAAAACTAACATCAGTGTAAACAAAATTTGGAAAAGTAACACTTATATAGTCATGTTTTTAAAACTCAAAGGGTAATCGTCGTAATTTTTCCACCGGAACTGCATTTGTCTCATGTCCGAGTTAAGTGAACAGATTTTGTGAGCTACATTGCATATTTTCCGTCCCTCCACGGTTCATAGATGATGGTAACATGACCATGTGATGCCATTAACCAAAGCGCACAGCTTAGATTTTATAGACATCATTCGATATTCTATCCCCTATTTCCATCACTTACCTACACCAAACTCTACTTCGCTACCTCTGTTATACCCAACAACATAATTACTTAGCCACTTCATTAAAAAAAATATTTTGAAAGGACGCACGGGTGAAAAGGCGCGAAAAAGATGATATTCGCCACACAAAGATATTTAACATGACCACGTGCAACGAACAGGAAGAACACACGTAGGTCCCAATGCGGTTCTATACAATTCTTTCCTGTACAAAGGTAATGTGAAAATAGAGATTATTTAGATAATGCTCTGAACATGACAGCACTTTGCAGTGAGCATTGTAACTCCGTCATAAACAAAGTGAACGAAAGCATAGATGCAAAGCTGCCCAGTGAAGTAAAACCCGTTTTTTTGGGCACGTAATTATTTGAAAGTTATTCAAATTGTTTCTGAAGTATGAATTTTTTATTACAGTAAAGTAATTAAACGGTAAATTTTAATATGGTTATTATATGTAATACAAATGGCTGTTTCATAACCCTATTCCCGGTTAGGGGTGTGGCTAAACCTTCTTTTTGTATCACGGACCTTATTCAAGAAGCATTCATAATGGTCGAACCCCGACGATATCGAGGGAGTAACGACGGAACCTAAATTTGATTTTCAATTTCAAGCTATTTTTTTTAAATATAAAATAAAATAAAATTAATAAAAATAAAATTTTCATTTTCCAATTTTCATTCGCCCGAGTTTTCAATTAAAATGTTGGGGTTTTTCGTAGCTGTGATGCCAATATTTCCTGATTTTTGAGTCCAGCAAAGTCCAAGCATCACTGAAATGATTATTATATTATCTTAGTTTCAATGCCATATCGAGAAGTCGCACGCACAAGAACCTGTCGATTCGTCACATTTTACGTATCCCAACCACGCACGCCTTTCCGGAGAGTGGCGCCGCCATGCGACGAAGTGGTGGAACTCTTTGTTCACCTTCGCTGGCTCTCTCACCGCAGTCAAATATAGACACGGAGAGTAGATTGCACCCCCTGGTGTCAAATGGGGTCGAGATATCGCTCTCTCTACTCCACCACCTCACTCGATCAGCCCACATCAGCGCAACCGCCGACGCAGACCGCCAGACCATTCCGAATCTATTTCTCCGTTCTTTCTTCTTCCCCCCTCCCCTTCCCCTCCTTCTCCGCCAAAATTACCCCTCTCCCCTTCTCCGCATTCCCCACCCTCCCCCCTTCCCCCCACCACACCCTCCTCCTCCCAAAAGTGAATAAAAGGCGGTCGCAGGAACGGGAAATAGAACAGGTGCGCTTCATCGCCATGATTAATCCTTTAGCTGAGAGAAAAGTAATTTACGTTTCTGAAAATGAGCAGCATTTCTATATCTTTTCTTTTTCAAACGATTACGAAAATATTTTCTCCAAATATCATCGCACTGAATTTGTAAGGAAATTTCGTGCTCGATAAAATATTGTTCTTGGGAAATAAAATTTAAATAAACTTGGCTGTAGGATCAGCTGGCATAATGGCTAAGTTGCAACAATTTGCTTTCACCCTTTCGGCTGCGGATATTGTGGTTAAACATCTTCTCGGGTGACTGCAGGACAATCGAACACGAACGTTTGCGCGCCATGCTCGTCCTTCTAGTCCTCATCTCCTCCAAGTGTTTCTCAAGATCGAATTTTCTCTCTCACAATTTGACACTGGGGAAGGGACCCCCTTTATTTCTAAGTATAATTAAGGGACGGTCGCGTATTACTCGGACTAGGTTCACGACCTTATTTCCTTCTGATTTTAATATTACGTACTGTTTGCCATAACTTGATTAGAAAACAGCGAGGAAAATATTTGTAGGGCGGGTGTACTCGGACCGCCCGGGAGCTTGAGCGTTTTCTGGGATGTGTATACCAAACAAATAATGTGGGGAGACGAAAGTACGCATTGAAGGGTGATAATTATTTTCCCGAATTGAGAAAGTAATGCTTTTCACCTCTATAAATGTTCGTTGTGGAGTGTTAATTTACGTGTAAAAGTTTCGTCAATCTTAGTTATACGGAATCCAAGTCCCAAGGCCCCCAAATACGATACTTCGGAACTAAATATGCGTTTTTGGGACGTAAGGAGCGCTCTACCGATATAAAACGCAATAGTAAAGTCCTCTAGGTTAAAAATATCGTCAAATTTTATGAATAATTTCTGAGATATGGTCCCGTGCAGTTCAAGCCGTCCTCCCTTGGGTGTCACCCAGCACCACTGAGGTAAAGCCTGCACCGTTCCCTTCTCCTCCGAGGCACAACCTCTCTATCCCCCCTACCCCTGCACCCGCTTATGGTACCCACGCCCCATCACCCAGTACGCCCAGAGGAATGAGAGTCTACGCGTTGCCTCTTGAACAATTGTATGAGGTTTCATATTCTGGGAAATATTTTATATTATTCATATATTTACAGTTATTCAAAGGATATACTTTGCCCAGTTCCACTCTTATTTGATTGATTTGACTCAATGTAGCGCGAATTCTTACCCCCTGAATGGGGACCAAAAGAAAGGTCGACCTGGCACATTAGAAGATAGTCATTGACCATACTAATGGTTCATTTTCTTGGGTACTTCATTTCAATGCGCGGGTATGTGGAGTGGCCCACTGGATCCCCCACTCTTTCACCATTCGTTTATTTTTATGGGACCACCTGAAAGCTAACGTTTTCATTGAGAGACCACACTCTCTTGAGGATCTTTAAGATGTCATCATCCAAGAAATTTAAGCAATTCAACCTGCTATGCTTAACAGTTCTTTGAACATCTTTTTTATGCGTCTGCAACAACACTTTCATAAGAAGAACTACTATTTGGATAATTTTACTTGAAATAATTATCTTTTTTTGTAACTACATCCTAAATAGCAATACAGAAAGTCTTAAAAAATAACAATAAAAAATTCATCTATGTAAAAAAAACTGTGTGCGAGGTTTCTGAAAATCATCACACCGTCCTGCGATGAAATTTCCTCGTTTCCTCGATTTTAAGCTATTATATCTCCACTAGCGCTTGGCAGTGAAAACTTTGCCCAGCAGGTGGGAAAAGATGTACGCCCGTATTATTATACATGGGTCCACTGCGCACCGGCTGTTTGCTATGCCTACGCTATAAATAAAGGGGAGAATATTCCCCGCTCGCACTGGAAGCGAAAAATCGAGGAGGCGACCGCACATTTCATGGGTTAGACTAACGAGTCGCGCTGTGAACAACTAAACATAGTTGCCTTTCATTTGTTTATCATTTCGACCAAGTGCTGCGAGTGAGTGAAAACAATTTGGCTTGAAACGAATTCTTTACCGTAAAGTGTTACCTTACAACAAAACCGTAGCTATTTGAAAAGTTGTATTCCCCTAGTTCTCTGTCTGCTATTCAATAATTTGCATAAATTGGGTGAATGTCCACACAATTTTCTTAATTATTAATGGGGATTATTTGGACTAAAAGTTTTTAAGTTTTCTCGGCAGTTGCGAATGAATTTATTGAATATTACACCTGGTTCTCTTGATTAAGCATCTCCAATGAAATCCAGATGTCGTACTCCAAACTGCTAGCCTTCCTCCACGCTCCATTAATTTATTTTCCCCGAAGTCAAATATTTACTTATCACGAAGGAAATTCTGCACAAAGGGAGATATGAGAAGTGTCCTGTCAACTAGATGCATTAGATTTTTTCAAAAATAACCTTGCTCGACATAATTTAGTAGAAAACTGAACATTAGCATTCATATTTTTCAGCAAGCTCATCAATGAATACTACGCGGAAAGTGTAAATTTTTAATCGTAGTGTTTTGGTACCCATCTTGGCATGCTCAACAACTAATTCGTAAAAACTCAAACCAAGATAATGATTTCCTTAGGAGAATTCAGTATATCATATATATTATTACAGAAAGGTCTTTTTCTGTCATTCCATATATGCTTCGTGATAAAGGAGGTATCATTTTAAACGTTGAATCACCGGCTTCTGACGAAAAATACTACCTCAATCTCAAATTTCACTATTTACCCATTAATTTGACTTAAAAGTTTAGATTTTTCCATGTCGATTACTCGCTCGAGGTATATCGACTCCACGCATCATCATATATATTATTACAGAAAGGTCTTTTTCTGTCATTCCGTATATGCTCCGTTAATACTGCACCTACAGTGACAAATGAGGTATCATTTTAAACGTTGATACACCGGCTTCTGACGAAAAATACAATCTCAATCTCAAAATTCACTATTTACCCATTAATTTGACTTAAAAGTTTAGATAAACTCTCTTGCCTGTATTGTATTCGTATGCTTTGTATATTTTTGCAACAAAACAAGTATAAAGAAAGTACTTTATGATACATCTTCTTCTCTAATTAAAACCCAATTACACCGTTTCCTTAACATACTTATTCCCTGATAGCGTGAAAGTGCGAAATTTTCGCACGGGTTACCTAGTGCGGACTAATTTTTGTGAGTCCAAGATGGAAGAGAGAGTAAGAGGAAGTCGAATGAATGGTGAATATGTTCGAATGAATACTGACTGAGCGGAAAAATTTAACAAAAACGAGTACAATTATAATTCTGCAAATGTTCGCTTTTCGCCACACCCCTACGTCAACACTATATTCCCAGGATTTCTGCAGTGGAGAGATGAAAAATGTTTATCGCGCTCGCTGAGGGAAAAGATTTATTCCGCTTTTAACGTATGCATGCATTAATGGGGAAAAGGAGGTGGAGAGAGGATGCAGATGACAAAATGAAGGGATACATAAAGTGGACCAACGATATTTATTTTAAGCTAATATAAACCACAAACGTGATGACTTTACACGTCAACTTCAATTAAAATACCTCCTCTCTCAAATGAATTTAATCAAAATGAGCGTGAGGTGACCATTTAGAACATTGCGGTTCACATTCGCGACGCCCAATTAATGGCCGGGCGGCGCAGCGCCATAAATTCAGTGAACTTGCGGCGCTGGGACACAAAAAAAACAAAAGAAGGGGAGTGCAGCGCTACTCTCCGGCAAACGACTTTAATTCAGCTTTCAACATTAAAATCAATAATGATACTCGGAATGCGGTAAAAAAAACAATTGGCATGCGATTGCGATGGGATCTGCCAACATGCGATAACGCTACTGCAGGGAACACGTATTGGTGCTCGATAAATTATTTTCGTCCGAAGTAAGACCCATTTTATGAGTTTTAGTTTTAAGAGGTGCGCGGTTGTGTCGGTAAATAATGATATTACCTATATTTTATGAATGTGGGCGACTCAGGCGGGTGAATAGATAGCAGAGAGTGATTCCGAACGGACAAGCACAAAATGAAGCATCACGATAGGCCCAATTTATTTCGAGGGATAACTCGACGCCAGACCACGGCATACGGCCGCACAGCTCGCGACGGTTTTTCCACGTTTCCGAGCCTTCTCAAAGTTGTGGGGTACAATTTCCACGATTCTCTTCCTTTACCGTGAAACAATGGTGTTATTAGCGAGACCAACCGGAATTGGAACAGACCCGGCGTTAAATAGTCTGGTACCCCATTTTGTGCGTTGTCGTTGGGTGCAAATGACTAGGAGCAAATTCTGCCATTTTAGATCTTTTTAAGACGTCAAATTTAGCGTTTGGTGGATAATCCGTCACAAGTGCAGCACTTCTGTGTATCGCATCGAAAAAAAACAGTTTCATTCTATTCTAGTCCCACCATATAAGTAATGCGTTGATTCTGACGCAGTTTCTCTCGTCCTTAGTGATGATGATAGTGATGAATTGCTCTCAACCACCTAGTTGCCAGCTGATCTCAGAGTTGAAGAATAAAATAAGACTTCGGAAGGCCGGTCTAGCAAAAGTAGGCATGTTCACGATCCAGCTAGCACTCTAAGCTATGACTTTCATTCCGGTTATGTCCCAACGTAGTGCAATAATTATCTGGTGACAGTTTTAAAGCACGCCTATTGACAGGTGTGTAAAGATAATATAATTTAGCGAATAACAAAAAAACGTTTTACTCTTGGATATCAAAGTCACATACTTCTATAGGAACACTTTTTTTATTACGTAAACATTTCCATCAATTAACTGACATTACTGCGATGATAACGGGAGACAGTAAACAACCTAAAATAATCTCGTAAAGGTGACGAAAAGGAATTTAATAATCACCTTAGTGTTAGCTCAATTGGTGAGTGGAGGATAAATCACTCAGATATTTCAATGAAATAATGAACTGCTATCACAGAAGCTTCACTAAACTGTGAAATATGCGTGCTTCGCATATTGAAAGTCTAAAAGGATAATTAGATGAGAAAAAACAAATTACCTTCTTGCACGACACCAAAGAAGGAAAAGGTATAACTGGATAAACGTTATTCATTATTTAGTCGCAGCAGGATGAAATTAAAATATTAATTTGAAATACTTATTGACTAGAATTTGAGATTGATTTAAAATGAAACTTCATTCCTCTGTTAATCCTTATTTACATAAACAATAATGACTCAAGAAATATTAGTAAAATTAGATTTTTTGCTGGACACGCGTTATCTGTTGAGAAATGAACACCAAAGAGACGCTATCATTTTATCCTGGCAACTATAGCTTTTGGTGACTTGAAACTTAACTTTACAAAAGCCCCTAAATGACACTCCTAACAAAATACAGTCCATCAAGACCAATAAAATAAAGAGATATACACTGCCAAACAGTAGTGTATGACACGCCCTTTTATACACGGTAGCAGCAGTAGAAAGAGCGAATTGCTATTCTACGCATTGTACCTCACTTTTCATCATTTCCCCTTTCCAAACTCTTTTTCCCCACTTCCACGCTCCTTCTTAGTCAGTGTCCTAGCACATCCTGCCACACGCCCTTGTATCAGTTCACATGAGATAGTTAATATACACTGAAAGTGGAATAGGTGTTAAAATTTAATCCTAGTCGAGAAATCGAGCGATCAAACGGTTTTTTTTAAAGGAAAACCGGAAAAAAAGGTTCTTGGATTTAGCAAGCAAAGAAAACATTTATGCAATTACAACCTAGAATGCTGAGTCAATAAGGGATATAAACGTTTTTCACTGTGTCGCAATTTTCGAATGACTTTACCTCCAGCCTATCACAATTGAAATGCATTCACGAATGCCAATTAGAAGGCAAAAGTTGTACATTTGTCTGAAACCACCATAATAGAACAGCGCTTAAAATTCGAGTTATATTTTATAATCAGGAATAATAATTGTGGAACATACGACGTGCTGGATTTGAACTAGCGTTTAAGTTCAAATAAATTATTCCCTTGTAGAATTAAAACAACAATTCGTGATCTTTGACAATACAGCTACAAACCAAAATGAATTTGACCAATCTTCGTTTAAAATATTCGAGAATGCGTCAATATGAATTATCATACTGTGCCTAGTAACGATACTTTTTTCACACATAAATCCTGCCGCATCTGAAATTCATTCAGGGAAGATAAAAAAACAGCTAAAGATCAATGACATGCCATACAAACAACTACCCAGTTTTTTATTCTAGAATAAATCATCAATCCTCCATATATCCACAAAATTACGATCAAACATCGGAATAACAATTTAAGCATGTTATTAAACAATCAATTTGAGGATTTTCTTAACAAAAGCTCCCATTGCACATATTTGAATGTAATTAATTCAATGATCTCCTCCAATTACCTCCCAAAAGCGTTCACTTAACACTAGAACAACCCGAATTTCATGCCCCCTAGAAATGCTAACTTAGCCATTGTGGCTAAATTCCCATTTCGTCATCAAATTATGTTGTTTCATCACCCTAATGGGTTTGCTACTGCATGATCACGAGATATTAACCTCTATAGGTCTTCAAGTGAAGTCATAAAAATGTTATGTATCCCTTTTGAAAGGCCATATAAAATTATGAAAAGTCACCAAATAAAATTATTCTGCGGTAACTGATTCCTAAATGGCATTCAATAAAAAAACGTACTTAGCCAAAATGGTTAAGCCGGCTTTTCTAGTATTAATGAATGCGTTGGTCATTTATTCAATGAATTCCACAATTAGGTAATTATAGCAACAACTGGCAACAACTAAGTAAAACTGTCCATCATACATTACTGCATATATTGATTTGACGGATTCGTCATGTGTGTTGCAAAAATATTCATTTGCATATTCCAATGATAGTCGCTATTATAACGTTTCACCTTGGAAAAAGGACGATGGAAACACTAAAAGAATGCGTTGGAGCTGAAATTTCGTACTTTATAGAGCAGAACTAAATTTGCCTTTTCGGCCAAAAGAAAAACGAGTCTCAACACCGCCCGTAGGTGTTTTAAAAATATATTTTAGTCTTAAAATAATATTCGGAGATTTTTTATCTCTAACTGTATCACATGATATTCTGGTTTGGGATGGAAATCGAAATCTGTCAAATTCTTGAGGTCTTAGATTTCGTGGAAACATTCCACTTCAAGTTCTTAGGCTAAATGTAAGTGACCACATATATTTATATTCACCAGTGTGTGAGTTTTAAGCCGTATTTTGCTGTAAATATATTTAAGTAAATAAAAAAATCTTCACTTGCCGCCACAAGAGTGTTCGGAATGAGGTTTTCCGTGATGAGTATGTGACATTGGGAATAAGAATGGAAGGAAAGGGTTCTAGGTAATTTGAAGAATTTGGTTTCCACTTTGTTTTTAATCTCGTCATTAACGGTGCGCGAAAAGGAGTCATTACATCAATTCGATTAATAATACGTCTATAAAACTTTGGCGCTATTATATGTTCTTCGGTAGTCATACAGTGGTAAAGTTGTACCCTCCGGCTGAAACTCAATTGATCTCAATCTTTCTGGTATAAAGAGACAAGAGTGTAATACCATGAGAAAATAGCTGCTCTCAACCTCGCCTTTCCCATACCCGCGTCATTTCCTGTCTCTGTTGCGTCTTTGCAGTAGTACTTAACTTGCACCTGCACCAAAGAGGGTGTAGCGTCAGACGTTGTTCATAAATAATTAACACCTATTCAACACACTTCTGCTTTCTTTATTCTTAAATTCATCAGAGCAGCTTCCAGTCCTGCTCTCTCCCTCTCCCTTAACAACCCATCTCCCCACCAAACAAAAAACCCGTAACCAAAACATTTTAACAATCAACGCAAAATAAATAAAAACATTTAAACAAAAACTATACCAAATGAAACAAATCAAAAACAAGTACCGAGGTAATGTTCAAACGCCACAAGGGAGAAACATCTTCCTTTCGTTTTTTCGAACTAGGAATTTTCTTACACTTTGCTTGATGTCTCTGAAATGCAGTGATGCGAGTACTTTTAATATGCTTTGTCACGAGAGGTCTGAAGTTGCGGCAGTACCCGAGTACATGGACTTCATCTTCTTGAACACTCCATTGTGCCCAACCTACAATCAACGCCTAGCTTGCTATCACGGTGGCAAGAGGAGTGAAGTCTACTACATGAATTCTGCGAAGTGGCCACCAAGTGGTAAATAGGGCTTCTTTCTCTTTCTTGGAGAATAATTGGAACGCGGCATAGTACGTACTTGGCGAAGAAAATAGCAGCAGAAGTCCGACGGTGGAGACATCTTTTGAGCGAGAGGGAAGTCGCGAGACGAAAACTTGCACATTGTGCGAAAATCTCGCTATTCGTCCCTCTCAATAGTCGACAGTCAGACACAAGACGAAAGCGCCCTCCTCGTGAGGAATATGCACTACTCACTTTTAAGATATTCCCCCCTCCTCTCGCCCACGTAGCTAACCTCAGGTCTTGAAATTCGGGACACTGAAAGAGAACTGAGACTCGCACACAAATACCACACGTTGGGAGTTTCAGGAGGATTATGCGCAACTTCTGGAGAGTTGGTACGCATGGGATGTGGTTATAGAAATTATTTTGTCTGATGGACGTGGGGTCACGACCGCTAGCTCAAGGAGCAATGAAATTGCCAATATTTTATCCCGCTCATTTTGCAGTTGCCATGAGACGCCGGATAATGGTCGCCTATAGCAATTGAAGAGATCTGAAACTTGTTTCAAAGATGCCTACAAATGACTTGCTCATTCAATGTCACGTCATTCGTGCTCGTAATGCCATATTTTGAATTAGTTGAATTTGAAGTTGAAGTTGAATTACTAGGGGAGGAGCCTGGTGGAGATTTAGATACGCGCTGAGCAACTGAAACTTTACTCCTGTAGGCAGTCTTCAGTGGTGATGAGAATGTCGTAGTTTCCCGTAAAGAATTTCATGCGTCTCAAGTGGCATGTTATATATTTCGGTAAGAATTAGATCATCTCATGCTCTATAATGCCAAGAATGCCTTTGAATTTAAAAATATTTGAACTTTGTAAATTAGAACGCCTAATAGGCTAACATTTAAATTTCTCACCGAGTAACTTAATTCACAATGTGGGCCTGGACTATAATGTTTTTGACACTAGTACAGTGCTAATTAACACATATGTTTCTTCCGGAAAAATAATGCACTCTACTAATTTGCTTGAGGAAGACAGATCACAGAATATTCGTTTTACATAAAGGATAAATTAACAATCTTATAACTGGCAATTGTAATAGTACCTATCTTGGAGATTTTTGAGGCGATTGCTACGAAAAGAAACAGAAAATTAAATTGGTTCATGGCGTGCTTTTTATTGAGAATTTACTGGAAACGACAAAACTAAAGAGAGACTAAAACATGCTTCTAATCCAAATAATGACAGCATGCCAATGTGAATACTAAATATATCTCTGACATAATTGAATATAGAAATGGAGGACATAATATTTCGGTGAATCTTAAAGAGGCTTTTAGAAATGCATGTAAGATTCGTAATTCTTCATGATCTCAAACGCATTATGCAAGAAAAAAACAGAGTACGTTCAAACTCTATTTCGCAGGGACTAAAGAACACCTCCTTTTTATGCTGATGTATTATCATGATTTTTTACAATAAATCATTCAGCAAAAAAATAACACAAACAGCTGATAATTCATACATTAATATACTTCAACTTTTTCCATTATTTAAGGTAGTATGAGCGAGATATTTCACTAATCATAATGTAGACTACGATCTAATTTTATTTATTTTTATCAGCGCCTGTAAGGAGTATGAAGTAAATATTGTAATATTAATGGCGCAAAAATATAGCTATTTATAAGAAAAATTCTCAGTAATTATATAAATATATCTACATAAGTCTCTAACTTGACTCAGTTTTCACGCCGTGGGGTGAAATCGCCTTCACAACAAGTTGTTTTGATATTCTGTAAATGTTATTGCGGTAGGTAATTTATTAATTTTTATAAATAATTGAGAAAACACACAAACTACTAACCGTTACTTTTTTGGACGAAATGTAGAGAAGTATAGGCAGCAATGAGAGGAGTGACCCGGTGGCAAACCCGAATAGCCTTCCATGAAATATTAGAGTTAGAAATTCCTAAAATTTTCAATATTCTCCCTCTGGAGCGCACAGCCGTAATCTATCCCACGTAGAACAACTTATATGTTTATGAAAATTGCTCCAAGAGTAGTTCGACAAGGGTTCAATATTTTGAAATCATGGGAAATATGAGTTCTTTCTTTAAAAATAGGTGAAATTCTTCAAATTCGAGGGGAAGTGATATCTCGCTCAAATACCTCGAAACGGGAAAGAACCACAAGACAGGAAAATAACGATGTCACTCCAAGATTTAAAAACAAAAACAGGCCAGATTCAGGAGACCACCGCTGTACATCGTTAGCATCGCTTTTATTTTAAATTTTCGAGCACATGATGGTCATTTCTCTCATGACTTTCCTTGGTAATCGCAACTTCCGCCAAACTAGCCATCACGGAGTCAGTTCGTTTTATCCTTCTTCCGTCGGCTATCATCTCTGGTGCTACCAATCGATGATATATTTCGGAAGTATCTATGTGCAATGTGCATATGTGTATATTGCTAGTTTTCTTACTTCGCTATTTTATATTTTGGAGAAGTTTCTTAAGAGAGATCAGTGAAGATATACCTAATCGTAATACCTTATTTACCTATCTGGTTGCTACTACACCTATGCAATAAATAGTTAATGCATTTAATTTTATTTAAGTTTTCAGTTTAATTCTCCTACGATACGATTTTATTCAATTTTATTAATTTTAAAACATAAGTGAGCCTAAAACTGAAATTCAATAATAGTATTTAGTCAAATATGAACCTTATTAATCCGCACCATGCGTCGAAAATGATATATTATTTAATCAGATGCAACATAAGGTATTATGTATTCGACCAGTGGCCGGAACACTTATGCTCGTGTGGAGCACTTGGTGGATGTTTGAACTGAAAAAAAGAACACAACTGGAAACCCGGAAGACAGCCTTCGACACTTAATTTCCCTAAGTTGCGCCCGTAACTATAATTAGTTCCAAGAGAGGGCGTTGCTCTCCCTTCTTATCCCCCTTCCCTCCCTCCTTCCCTCTCCCCATTCCCTGTTCCCACTTCCACTCTCCAATTCACGTCCGGAAAGAGGAGAGACCCTTTTTCGGCTGAATTTCCCTCTCACACCACACCCCTCCCCTGCTCCTCAATCGGAGTCCTGGAAACTGACATATAATCCTGACAACTCTTCCACATGCAAACTTATCCTCCCTCCACCCACCCACCGACCGCTAACTACCAGACCTCAAAATCCTTCGTGCTTTAGACTTGGATAATTCCCTCAGTATAGTATTTGATTAATAGGATAAAATTGTAATCCTCAAAATTTACTTTGATAAGTAGGTAAAATAAATAGGATTGCAATTGACATAACTAACTCCTCCTAATTTATTACTGACTGAACGAAGAAGGGCATAAGCAAATAACAAATTTCATTCTGGTTGAATATGTACAGGAGTTACTAATGGATGAGCTGGAATAAAATTATCAGGATCTCCTAATATATAAGGATTAATCGTCTATCACAGATTAGATCTCAATGACACTTAAAATTTAAAATTTTAACCATCCAGCCAGAATTCTTCACCCATTATATTTGATACATCAATCAAGGTTTTTGCGGCTACTTACTGGAAAGCATATAGTCCCGAGTCAAAATGAAGTGTATCAGATCAGTATCAAACGGTATCCGATACTAAGTATCGCCGTGATCTCGTTGCAGTCACGCCGAAAGTATCCTGGCAGTATATAATTACTAATGATAGCATAACTAATAGTATAATTAATATTAGAAATCCAACTACGTCCTTTCATGAAAAATATGGATGGAATGGAATTTTATCTCTATCTCTATTTAATCCTATTGGATTATTACATCCAGTTTGATGTAAAAATAATAAATGTACTATTGTATCAGCTGCTACAATAAATGGTAATACAAAATGAAAGGTAAAAATCCCCCTTCCCCCCAACCCTTCACTTCTCGACCACCACCCACCCCACCCCAACCCAACAATCCGTCGCTATGAGCGATGCTGTCCATTTCGACATTGCATCTCCCAGGGGACGCCCCTCAGAATGGTGATAGGCTGCATCCATTTTCAAAGTTTTTGAAAGAAAGGGTTGCAAAAATTAAAGGAGCCACCTTTTCGCAAAACTATTCGCGGCGATAGACAAATGATACAAAAACTCTTATTATGTCATTATAATTACATGATAAAGAAGCTCACATTACCTCGTTTTGGTTAAATATCCCCGTAATTGGTAAATTTCTTTTGGTAAAGGTGAGCTTTCGTCTCGCACTGTTAAAATTTTTTTTTTGAAAAACGCAGGAAACTGACGAAATTTAATGTGATACCTAGACGTAGAGGAAGATGCGCGTTTTTTAAAATGTAAGAATCTTACCCGTTTGATGAGTAGTTTTTGAGATATTAACGTTTGAAAATGACCAATTTAGCGATTTTTTCGTCAGTTTTCGACGCCATATTTGGAGGTTTTACGAAAATCCGGTAGGGAGATAATTTCCCTTCTATAACATGCCCTTACCCCACCCCCCAACCCAACCCACCCCAACCAATCCCCCTCGCTCATTGGTGATTATTGGTGTGTATATGGTATAGAACCAACTGCTCGATCGCTGCGCCACCTACAGTGGATAAGAGGAAATGGCATTTTTTCACAAGATAGCGGACATGAAAAAACGCACTTCTCAGGATTGAAAGTTTCCCATTCCTAAAGTAGTGGATGCATTGTTGTGTTGAAAGTATTAAACAAATTTGCAAGGTTTGCATAATAGGTGAGGTGAATTTGGTTCCGATATCTCTGCTTAAAGTGGGTGAAAATTGCAAAAATGAGTGCGAGACGAAAGCTCACATTTACCCTTTTTTTGAAATCCGCCTGTCATTTTTGTACATTAATAGTTATGAAGTTTTGGTCCGTAATGATGGAGATGAGTTATATTGCGGTTTAAACTAAGACGAGGCTCTATGATTTATCTCCATTACTACGATCACTTAGATGCAGTGTCGTGGCCTCAGACAACGGAGCTGATTATCCCGGTTGATATCCCCAAATACTTCCTCAGCTAAATAAATCCAACCAACCTTTTACTGTGAGGAAAGTACAAGTTCCTCTATGAAGGTGTTTTCCGGAATAAGCCCAATATTCTATCACATATCTGCAGGGTGAGGTATGGTTTGACTTTGCTGAAATTTGTCATCGTTTAAAAGGCAACTTTTCCGCACCGGAGAGTGGAAAATTTGAAAAAAAATTGCACATCACCTTCAAGAGTTAAACCTCCGGAGGAATACGGAAAGTAAGGGACCACCCGCCCTTATCCCTTACGTAGAGTTAAACAGTAGCATTCACCTCACCAACAAAGTTTATTAATTGGGAAAGAACATAGTGAATGCATATGTGTAGGAAAGCAAAACAGCAAAAAATACAGAATATCGCACTGAAGATGTGAATTTAATTTATATTTCTCACAAATTGGTGCCTAATTCATATCGTATTAACATATCATATCGCATAGCAATGCACTATTATGATCCACAGAAGGTAGTATACCCTGGTGGATATGATTACCTTGCAAAAATAAATGAATATCGTAGGCCAGAGGCTATGTATTTCATCATCTTTCAGCTACTTGCTCAAACCGTAGCTGAGAATGTAGTAAGCACCCGCTTTTAACAAATGGAATCAAGCCACTTCCCTCGGGCCTGACCGTGGGTTATCTTGTGGCTGCTGTTAGATGAAAGAGAAAATGAGAACTTATAATTTTTTCTTGTCTATTGGACAAGATTTTCGTCTATCATAGATTAGATCTCAATGACACAATTTTAAATTTTAACCATCCAGCCAGAATTCTTCACCCATTATATTTTATGCGTCAATCAAGGGTTTTGCGGCTACTTAATGGAAAGCATATAGTCCCGAGTCAAAATGAAGAGTATCAGATCAGTATCAAACGGTATCCGATACTAAGTATCGCCATGATCTTGCTGCAGTCACGCCGAAAGTATCCTGGCAGTATCCTTTAGTATCGTGGAGTCCTATAGCCGAGAATCGTTCTGATACTCCTCGAGACTAGTCGAGACTTCAGTATCGGACGGGATACTGGGTATCCGCTGTCGATACTCCGTGGATACCCGTCGATACTCCATGGACGGGAAGTGATGGACTCAAATCCCCCCCCCCCAAGGCAGAAGTCTAAAGCAGCGTGCCTGCTATTTAATCTACTTGCATGCAAAAACGTGCATGATACCTACCTTTCCTGGAGGGCCTACAAATTCCGGGTATGATATCACTTCAGGAATGGACAGCTGGCTGGCTGTTTTCCCTCAATCTAGTTGGGTCCGCTCCTAGGGAAGGTACCCAAACATCGATGCCTATTGTTTTATATTATGTTTACTTCACGTGGATGAATTTATCTTGAATAATTCAGCAATTAGATATTTAATTGAGTGCGGGAAATTATGCTCTTTAATTCAACTCGTGACAAAAATACAATCAATAAACTTAAAACATATAAACAAACAGCATGTTAGTATGTTGCTAATGAACTCTTATACACGTAGCACGTCCCCTTTTGAGATTGATACAAAATAAACACGTGAATGTTACAGGTTACATTGATAGAAAATTAGCATTACAATCTCATAGGTTTATTTACAACTCAACCGTACCTAGTGACCGTGGGGTTCACTGTACCATAGTTGGGTTGAGCCCTTGGAGTACTTTTTACTTAACGTGGATGGATTTATCTTAAATAATTCAGCTATTAGATATTTAATTGAGTGTGATAAACCAAACTCTTTAATTCAGCTCGTGACATATAATCTATAGAATCAATAGAATCAATAAACTCAAGAAATATAAACAAACAGTATGTTGCTAATCAACTCTTTGGCTGCCTCCAGGATACCATGTGATACTGAGGGATACTCGGTTGAGACTGTTGAAGTATCAGGCTACCGGCTGCCGATACTGGAGGATTCTGGTTTGATATAAGTCTGATACTTTATGATACTTAGCGATACCGCAGCGATATCACAGCGATACTATTCTCTCTACCCCGTGGTTACCTGCAGGTTGGACGTCGGGCTTAAGTGATCGTGTAAATTAAAACCAGTTGAGTTCCAGTCTGTCTCAGAGAGTTTAAAATTACAACCCTACAATACACCAGGGAGACAGACTTGCCCCCTTCTCACTTACTTTCTCTGGATCAAGAGCGATATCTTGAGTGAAAATCCTGTACGGTTAATATTTAGGGTATTCATAAAGGCATCGTATCTCGAGGAGAAAGAATTGCTGCGCTTTCAAAGTCTCTCTGTATATATAGTATACCTCATTTTGCCATAGAATACCTATGTCGCTAGGAGGAGTTTCTCAGCCCAAGGACAAGGTCTCGCTGCTCCCTTGATCTATAATAAGACACTACGCGAGGCAGATGACCCTCCCCTTATCCCGTATCGGATGTCGTCAAACTACATTTGGCGGCCCCTGGGATCGACGTCTTCGACGAAGGTGCAGGGGGAGTGCGGTGCGGAATGTGCAGGGAGGAGTGGGGGGAATGGCTGGGAACTTGCGGTTCACGCATCCAGACGGTGCACGTGCACAAGCAGAAGGGGGCCAAAGAGGGCGAAGGGCAGTCATCATCCTCGCTATCAACGAATACAAATGCCCCAACTGAAAAACTCTACGCGGAACGCCACCATAGCCGTCAGCTTCCATTGCCTGCACGCATGTAGTAAACAGGAATGCGTAGGGAGGAATTGCAGGGGGCACGTACCTCTTACTTAGAATTTGACTTCTAAACTGCTCTATGGGTGACATTCTGGACTCCTTACATTCTAGATTTGATACCATTTCATCGTCTTACCTCCTTCTGAAGGCTTTCTCTTTGTTACCTTGGAGAAATTTTAGACATTTTCTCCAAAAAACACGAAATTTTCAACATTTCGCTGCTTAAGTTTTCAAAATAAATTTAAATTTTATGAATTCATATAGTTTCGTGGTTTCCTCCCTCATAAGGATGTAAACGCTTTCAAACGAACCAAATCGCGAGTTTATCGAAACCTTACTTGTTTCTCTTGAACACTTTTTATATGGTGAATAATTTAGTGTTTTTAGACTACTATATTTACCGTCCAAATGAATGCATCAATTGGTAGAGGAGCGTATGCATTAATGCTGTAAATATGAGACCAGGAATTAGAGTAGAATCCACGTGAGGTTAAGTATCATCATATCCTTTTCATGCATTGGGAATTACCTCGGACTTCAAAGTTTTATGTAATAATGAAACAAAAATTACCCGAACATAGAATGTTTTGAGTTTCTTACCGATGCAAGTAAAAGATATTCTAAATTGTTATTTTGTAATTAACCAGTGCCCAAAACAAAGATTTAGTAGCTAGGAGGTAAAAATGAATGCGAAATGTGATTTCCCGCGCCCATAGCTTACGCAGACCGCGATGCAACTAAGTAATGCTGGTTGCTTACATTCCAGGGGAAGGCTCAGTTGGCCGGTCGCCCGGCGGGATTCTTTCATGTATCGCCTGCACGTGCCGTTGCTTGTTCTTGGACATTGTCCACCCACGCACCCCTTCTTCTCCCAACGTCCACTTCAATCTACGCGTCTTGGCCACTTCGAGTGGCCAAGCGTCTCTTGTTGCATAGTACGTGTGTCTTCTACGCTAAATTAAGAAAGTTATAAAGAGCGCAGAGTAATAACCTCAGTTTTATCTTCTAGACAGTAGATTCTTAGGCAAATCGTTCACCCCTTGCAAAAACTATGATACCCTCTAATAATAGGTCGACAAAATAATATAATAAAAAATATTAATAAAAATATATGGCGACAGATCTATTCATTAAAATATAAACGTTATTATTCGTTAGGAGTCGTTGCGTGCAATACACAACAAAATAACGAAGAAGACAATCTGAAGGCAAAAAATTATCTTTTCCAGTGCTTATCCTTTTTAAGTACTCCTAAGTACTCCTACTCCGCTTGTCCAGTGAAACATTTAAGACATTTTTTCAATTGATAAACATTTAATTGAATCATAAATCATGGTGACTAGAGCCTGTTTAAATAAAATTGTAATATCACAATTTTCCGGGGGGAAATGTTATTATTTTAAAGGATCTTCAGGAGAAATTATTTACTTTTTTAAATTACTCTTCAGATTTTTATCCTTTTAGATGAAACTCACCCGATCTGAGTAATTGAAGTAATCTAAGCCTAACGTTTAGCGTAAATCTCCAACAGCTCCCAACCTACTCCTTTCATCAGCTGTGTTACACTTTCTGTTCGATAACAGCAGTTTTTCAAGAAGTGTGCGATTTTCCTTTGTATTTTATTTACTTTAAGAATTAAATCTTTCCGTGCAGGGTCTCCAATGCTCGTGGCGTATTCAAGATTTGGCCTAACCAGAGCCAAGTAATTTCTCTCTTTCACTTTTTCACCTTGCGCAGAAAACATACTGCAGGCATCTCCAATTCGTGCATTGAGCTGGCGGTCGCATGTATGTGATCTTCGTTCCTCAATGTAGCTGGCTCGACGCGAATAAAATCGGCGTTCCTAGAGATGAAAGAGTGATGAGGCCTCGCGAACCGCTAGCGAGAGAGAACATTACACCTGTTCTCTCATTGGCTCCACCCCGCGGCCCTCCTCATAATGTTAAGGCTTTCTCGTACAGCCGTGTCACTGTGGGGAACCACCGCCACGAAATGATATCCACAGTCTTCGTTGTCCATAAAAATGAACACACCAAGTCTATTCCTGGAATGCTTTAATCAATATGCAACCTCTGATTGTTGGATCCATCTTTCATTCAATATTTAAGAGCAAATTTTGACGCGAGGCGTCTTACAAATTTATATAGATGAGGGGCAATTGCAACTAATGTTGGATATCACAGCAAATGTTTTCTGATGAAGAATCCTCAAACTGATTTATCACATTTAGAAGTGAATATGAGTTGCGGTGTTGTTTCAAGGCAGCTCAGTGGCAATACGACCTTTAGAAACGTCTGGAAGTTAGGATTCTTCATACAAATATTTTATTATTCAACAAAAAAAGGTTGTTTAACCAAACCTTTTACTCATTTAACTTAACTGACTGAACTTTCCTTGTGGCAGCAGACAAGATAGAATGCAGAATGCAGATATTAGTATTGTGATGGACTCTTTTTTGACCGTTATGTTTCTCTTTTGTGGTTGTCCGACTGTCTTCTTATCTCCTCATCACCGATAACAAGAGCAGATGTGAGTTTAAATTAATTTGTAATGCTTCTCTTAAATTACTGATTTATGAAAATAAACTTATAATCAAATTTTGAGGGTACCGGGACTAGCCACGTTAGTTACCTTTACGGAGTCACCCCCAAGTACACGAAAGTGCGATATTCCACAGAGGAAAAGTCATTCGCCTTGACCGGGATTCGAACCCGAATCCCTCGATTTCGCGCCGAGTGCTTTAACCAGTTAAGCTACCAAGGCGTCCTTCTCCCCTGTGGAAATTTTGGTGGCTTTATAAGAGCTTGGTGGCCAGAACTGCTAGACATACGGTGCCATTAGCAGTCCAAATCGTGCGCTAAGCGCCACAGTCCGCGAGGATAAAGCCGTACATAGAACACTTTGAGGTGTTCGCTCTTTGACTAATTTTGAGGATACCGGGACTAGCCACGGTAGTAACCTTTACGGAGTCACCCGCAAGTGCACATAAGTGCGATATTCCACAGAGGAAGAATCATTCGCCTTGACCGGGATTCGAACCCGGATCCCTCGATTTCGCATAAATAATCCACAGGGGAGAAGGACGCCTCGGTAGCTTAACTAGTTAAAGTACTCGGCGCGAAATTGAGTGATCCGGGTTCGAATCCCGGTTAAGGCGAATGATTTTTCCTCTGTGGAATATCGCTCAAACATATAATCCCTCGATAATTGCCCCCTTTGCAAGGGTCGAGAGGACAAATGGCATGAGCGTTTCCCTCCACATAAACATAGGTCACTTTTTTTTAGATACCACACCAGTATCCTTTCAACTCTTCCTTCGGTTGCCATTGGTCGTTTTAACACTTCCCCAAACCTTTGATTTCACCATCTGTAAAAATAATTGCGATCTTGATGAATTTAATGCCTCCATCCAAAGATGTATATTTTGGCTCGAGGGCTATTCTATCGTTTTGAAAGACAATCCAAAAAAAAGAGGGACGAGTATTCTGGACCTCTCGCACGATCCGAATTTGGAAAAAAAACTGTAGGCATCGCCTTTAAACTCTACTTTCCATAAAAAATAGGTCATCAGCGGGGGGCGGGGGGCGGCTGAGAGTAAAAAATTCAAAGCTTCTCCACTTGACCCCGAAATAAAACGTTCGGAGCGGCGCGCGCACACACACTTAATGGCCCATTTGTGTTAATGACTCACACCCGCAGTGCCCTCTGTTGGCGACCCCTTAGTCCCCCCCCACCCACCCTTAGTCCCTTCCCCCCACCAACCTTATGCCTGAATATATACATATTATCTCCTCACGGCGAGTTATCCAGCTCAGAGGTGAGACCCACTTTGCCTATTAGGTACCTTTCTTCTCATCCACTGTGTGTCTCATTCCATGGTGGTATGAGAATCTGCGTCGCGTGTTTTGTTCGTGTCCATTATATAGGATACGTTTACCCTTTAGCCGTAATTGTCATCTTTACGGATGAAATGATTTGCCTCCTCGCGTTATTTTTTAAGTATCTTGAGTAGGTACGCATGTGCGGAAAAAAATTAAAAAATCTCAGTATCATTCCACAAGATTCATGGCATACGTTTTTAGGGACTTTTAGGGACCGAACAATAAGGGACTTTAATAAATGCTAGGCGTAATTTCATTAGAGCGTTTCCTTTTTATAAGTCAACGGCTGCGTGATTCGTCAAAAACTGCTACGTGCGTACAGACAGCGTTAAACAGATGTTAAACGAATTAGGCTGGGAGCCGCTAGAGACTCGGAGGCTGCGCGCTAGGTTCAAATTGCTTGAGCAATTGAGAATAGTTATCTTTAAGAGCGACACGGAGAACATCATATTAGAACCCCACTATATTTCCAGGTCCGACAGAAACGATAAATTAAGAGAGATATTTTGCCGAATGGATAGGTATGGGAATTCGTTTTTCCCCCGAACAATAAGGGACTTTAATAAATGCTAGGCCTAATTTCATTAGAGCGTTTCCTTTTTATATGTAAACGGCTGGTGTCCTAACACCCCCCGCCACACGCGTATTGAGGCGGCTTGCGGGGTAGTATGCAGATGTAGATTTACGTTGCAATGAAACGAAAATCAGCATGTAATCCTTTACTGACAAAAATTGAAAGTTGAGCTGCAAAGTGGAATTTTATAATCGCCTTACCTTCACAGTGCCTACAAAATGAGAGTGTTTTTTTATTAGAATATGATTCGAGGTAATTGAGTTACACCATGCGAAAGCCAAGAATCCTCCTAGTGTGAAATGTAAATACCAATCGTTTATTCTGGACCCTGAGGCTGCACATTTCACGAGTAGTCACGCACGCCGTCTATCGAGTATATGCTCGAATTTCCGCAACAAAACAAAACACGCGCGCCTCCCGCGGCACCTCTCAAGTGGAGCGCGACACCTCGCGTCGGTTTACACGACGTCAAAGGCCCGTACTCTCCGCCACACCGCGAGTGTCGGCGTCCTCGTCCAAACTGAGCGAAATGAGCCAATCGTCCACCCACGTCCTTCGCAAGACACACGTTGTGTGTGTTTGCGTGTGTGGTAAAGAAGGAGGGTATGTGAGGGGGGGGAAATAGAGTTCTTTTTATAAATTCTTAATTTTCTCCCTGACCCACTTCTCCTCTCTAAGACGAACTCCTTTGCGGAAGCCTCCATCGGCTCAGAATCTTAAGAAATTTTGCCACAGAAAAGTCCTTTCGAAGGCGTTTTCCAAATTCGTCGGTCTCGAGGGGAACTTCCGGGTGCGGTCCATGATTTCTTTAGATTTTCGATTCGACCTCCGAATGCCACGGTGAAGAATGTTCGACCGTGATAATCGACTGCGGAGTAACTCCTTTGAAAGTATGGTTCGTCGGAGCAGGAAAAATGATTTTAAACGCCGATTCCATTTAAAACACTTAGGTTTCGTCTCAAATGATTTTGCATTGACGAAAAACGCCTTTATTTTCTCCGAATTCCTCCAATTTAGACATGCGCAATAGCCGTTTGAGTGAAAATTATGCATTACTAATCTGCGACGTATTTACGAGTTCATGCCTCTTAGAAGAAAATATGGTATTGAAGTGGGTTAATCAATTGCCTTCGTCAAGGTGAGTTACTCTTTGACATCACTGGCACAAATATTTGTCTTCATTCTATTAGCATAAGTAATATTAAAATTGAGATAATTTCCACGCGTCCATGTAATTTGCATCACGGCCTTACTCCTTCAAGTGAGATGAAACAGCGAGGGATGTCCACTTAAAACGCCTTCTCTCCTTTGCGCAGCTCCTGCAACGCTGGCTTAGTTTATGGCGCTAAAAAGTTCCGACACGTTATACTCTTCGCTACAACATAACGCTATAAAGGGAAGAGATATTGCATGTTTATACTGATTTATAAAATCCCTGATAATTGATAGGTGGTTGACTTGACAGATCGTATTAATAAGAACTTCCCATTTGAGGTGTCGAATTTATCGCAGATGGGAACACATATGGGTGCACTTCCCTTTGACTGCCAACGAGACATATATTGTCCCAGGTAGATGGGAAAATGGTAGTCTAAGGGGCGATGAATAGAACGTTAAGCACAGGAGAAATATTCGGTAACCTGCCGATAGGTACAAAATGTAGTTAAGGATGAATGTTTTGTAAATAGTTAAGAATTTGTTCAAACTACATTCTTGAAATTGTAATGGAAATGTTTTCACAAATAAAGGAAAAAGCTTTGCATTACCCATATTTGACGCAAAATGTAATAAAATAAATCGATCATGACTGCGATTATTGACGTTCTTTTGTTCCTAAAAAGAAAGGTAGATCAAGTCAAAAAGAGCGTCCGTAATAGCCTTTGAAGTCCAAGAACAATAACATCGCAACAACGCGTTGGTTCAAACGTAAGACCCTGAGTACGGCTGAGACGCTTGGGGGATGTTGAGAGTTATGTTATGCATTCTCGAAGTGCGATCAGACTTTGGCTTCGAATTTTTCGGTTACGGACATGCTATTTTACGGCTGAAGGGAACTCAAATTCACGCAAAAAATATCACATCTACGGAAATTGCGTTCAGGAGGAAGAGGATTCAGACTTCGCGATTCTTAGGATGGAGGGAAGAGAGACAGAGGAGGTGGGGAGGTAGGAATGGAGGGGGGGCGGGTGAAGAAGGGTGGGGTTGGGGAATGGAGAAGATGGACCAATTTCTTGTCCCTGGAATGCAAAGCGGGGACTGGTGCGAGAGTGGGTGGGAGAGGACGCGTGTTTAAGTGGCAGAGGGGTGCGCGCGTATAGGGATGGCAGGTGGAGTTGGTTGCAGAGAGCGGAGGGATGACGTACAGAAGAAGTAGAAAATCGGACTCATTGGATATGGTGCAGCAGAGAGGGATTGGTGATAAAGATAAAGCGAAGAATAATAATATAATGAGACATTAAAATACTTATGTCGGAACGGATGGTGGATAGTAATGTTTGGAGGAAAAAAGAAGCCTGGGTCACGAAGAAGTTACGCGCAAACGTTTCTCTTTAATCAGAAATTATATGAGGATATAGTGCTTTCCCAGCGTAGGTGATGAGTGAATTCTTCTCGGATTTACAACCGGGTTAGTCTCTCCATGATGACTGACGTTTCGATGCCCGACTCGTGCATCGTCGTCAGGGATGTTGAGTGTCATTCTCGCGATGTAGTCCTCCTTGCATAGAAGTCCTCAGTGTTCAAGTGCCTCAGAATCTGACAGTCTTTTTCCCTCCTTTTTTGCTTACTGTTCCTTATTACTGGTTTCTAGGCATTACTCATTTGGAAACCAGTGTCCCAGTTGAAGTTTTTGTCTTCCAACCGGATTCTAATAGCTTCTTTAACCAGGCGATCCCAACAGCCACGTGAGCGGGCCACTATCCAGTCTTTTTCGAAGTGGATGGAGAGGTTGTGTGATAAGCAATTTTGAGCAATTTCTGAATTACTTTCTTGCCCCAGTCTCATATAAGAGAGAGATTCACAAGCATAAACATAACTTGGTATCGGGTATTAGACGCATAGACTACCTATCCATTGAATAGTTCCCAGGGACCCACGCAATAACTCGGTAGATAACTAAGTGATAAGATACATATTAATTAACAAATTTTAGCATTAATCTAAATGAAAAACTTTCCATAGCTACAAAATACCAAGGCCCAATTACGTGAAGATTAGAACTATGCATTCACTCTTTACTACCAACATATTTCATCAATTTTGCGTCGTTAATGTCACAATGAATATAATTCGAACGGAAAAATCTTCTCAGAAAACCGTTATGGCAAATCTCTAATGGTCTAAGTAGGTTTACGGAACGACTGCGCTGTTGCAACAACGAAAAAAGGCAGGTGTGACTGCGTCAGGGTCACGTCCGTGGGTTTCACGTGATCATGTCCGTGCTAGCGGGTAATCTTGAGCGGACGTCGAGGTGCTAGCGCCTTCGTTTGCATCACGCACAATGACCCATTTCCGTTGTTCCCGTATTCGTCTCAACTATTTCTTATAGTAAAATGCTTATTTTACTGATCGATATCGAATTCGACTCCCCAGCCGATGCGAAGCGTCGCCTTGCATTTTCTCTGGTGTCCGAGGCAAGTATGCACTGTCACCAGAAACTTTACTTGATGTTTCTTCGCATATTTTTAAATTTTTAAGTCATAATTGTGCAGTGTCATTTGTTGGACTTTGTTAGACAGATCTATCCAAAGTATTTTGTTTTTCACCAAAAAAAGAACGCCAACACTTCAGAGTCGCGAGATGAACTGGGTTGAAATTTTCGCCCTCACTAGAAGAGAACACCAAGGTGTCTGCTCATGTGCAGACCGTAACTCAAGGCCATGATCGTATCACGATCATGTACCCAATCAAAAGACACGGTATATATTTCAATGGTTGCCATTAGTCACGAAGAAATGTCGTCTGAAAGTATCGTCCAGCAAACGATTCATCGCAGTTTCCATCCTGTTTTCCGTATATCGCATATCCGGACTGGGCCTCACAATCAAAAAGCCGATTTTATTTTCTGCTTCGCCCACGGTCGTAGATGATTTCTTCGGTTTTTCTCTCTAAAAGCTTCGTTATGATATGTGATATAAGTATCTCAGTGCCCGTCAACCCCACCCGCCATTTTTTTATTTTACTACATAAAGGCGAAAAATTGACGAAAAACAGTGTCCGCTATATTGTCATATATCGATAGAAAATATTACAAATTTTCCAAAATAACAAATAACATTTTTTGAAAAATAACTGTTATACCAAAAAATTGCAGTTCTTTTATTCCACAGCGTTACTAAAAAAGGAAAAAAAATTAAGGCGGGCGATTTTTGCGGAATTCGTTCAATTTTTAGCCTATATACATTGTTAAAGCGTATGAATTATGACAAATTGCATGCAAAATCACGTGCGACAATCTATGGAGAATGACTGTGAAAAGTTTAAACTTCAGGACTGAAAAAAAAACATTTTTTCGATTTCAGCCTGATTTGTGTCGGTTTGATTTTGAAGAGGCATCCAAGTCGAATATGGCTCAAGGAAAATTCTCACTTTTTAACGTTATTATGGGATACATTTGGCCGGCCCTCTTCTTCCCCTTTAACCGTCTCCAACTCCCACACTCCTGAGACCGACGTGTCACAACCAGGGATCCTCCCCTCAGGGCCGTACCGTTCTCCTGCCCTCCTTTCATCGTCCACCCCCACCCCCTTTCTCTACCCCCACCCCCTTTCTCCACCCCCACCCCCTGGGTTCCCACGCACCGTCGTCTGGGAACTTAAAAATTCGCGCGAGGACGAGTCTGGAGGATGTGTCGTGGGAACGCTCTCGTTCTACATTTGAACGTGAGAGGGACAGGGAAAGGCGGATGAGGACAAGGAACCAGCCAGCCACAGGAGGAGAAATATCAGATACTTTTGTCGCCCGTGGCCCCAATATATCGCTGCCTTCATTTCATACTTACAATTCGGGGGTGGTGACGGAGAATGGACACTCACCTGATGTTTCTCTGCTTGGAGAATCCATCGGTGATTAACAGTTGACGGGTCGGACCCACAAAATGCTTAAGTGTTCCAAAAATAAATTGAGACTAACGGGGAGGATATATTTCGATCCACATACTTGTGAAAGAGATATGCAACTTTTCTCTTCCTAAGCCACATCTATGGTGTGCCAAAAGTAAGTGGCACCTTGCACAGAATACGTTTAATTAGGGTTGATAAACCAAATAGTAAGGAAATCAGTTATTATCGTTGAAAGCTGCTGCTATCGAACGGATAGTTTGTTACACAGCTGATGACGGGAATAGGATGGAACCCGTTTTAGACTCGGAGACTAAAGTATTGGCTAAGATTACTTGAAAATTTCATATTAAGCAGGTTTAAGAGTGATCACGGAGGGTAGTATTTAATACGGCAATTTATCTCAAGAGCCAATACAAGTGACAAAGTAAGTTCGTAAGTAGGTACTGTAGCTACTGCTAAAGGCAGTAAAAGGCACCTACCTGATAGGTACAAAAATTCCCTCTTATCACGCACCACTCGTGACAGAAAAAAAAGGGCAGGACGAATGCCACTTGGACGTCAAATACAACTCAATTTCATCATGCCCATCTTCCATTTCCCCATCTCTCTTTTTTCATGGCTGCTATTCTAACACTACATGATACACACCCATGTGGTAGCTCTAAAGGTTATATGCAGGTGCAGATACTTCGAAGGAGATACGACGGACCAACGAGCTTCAAATAGATGGATGGAAATAAAGCATGTGAATGAGAGGGAGGATATAATTCCACAAACATGTTGGTCTAGTTGTAAGACTGAGAGCATGTCAATGGGATTGATAAAATCATTTATTCTTTCCTATGTATGACCTCTTTACACCGAACCCAAGCAATTTGAAACACCAATTTCAACATAAGTATCCTTCTGTGGTCCGTATAAGTTTCCATATTGGCTAAACACTTTCATTAAGTAATGGATGAAGTAGCAAGTATCATAATATGCCGATGAAGATGCCAGTGTAACACCAAAAGGTTTCATTGTCTTAAATCAACATAATATATCCCAGAGATAACCAGAGTTTCAAAAGAGAATGCCGTAAATTGCCTGTTCTATCGCTAAAGAGTATTCGTATTGCAGTGGAGTTGCGTTCACTATGACTGAAGAACAATCAATGTTATCAGAGAAATCTTTTTGGTAATACAACATACTCATGATTTGCGTATTTTGAAATCAGAGATTTAGTATTTTAGTTAAAGCAACACTATTTCCAGAATGAAACTTTTTATCCTACAATATATGATTTCGATTAGAAGTTGCGATTTTTTTATTCACCAGCGAAATTATGTTATTTTAGAAAGTTTGTCATGCTCAATTAAATTCCTCCTTAGCTCGATTATTGATTCAGATCGTTCAATTGAGCAATATAGCCTGATAATTTATGTATGGAAATCTAAGGTAGTAGGCTAATTATGCACAACCAAGAAGATTCATAGCAATGGGAATTCCTGGGGATTGGGGAGAAAATATGTTTCATAGGAACAATGCATCATCTAAGAGGGAAAAGTATTGTGCACATCCTATGACGCAATATCTTCTTTAAAGCAATAATGGAAGGAGAAATAAACGGGAAGAATCACCGATGAAGTCAGGGATGGAATACGTGCAGCTAATTATAAGTGATGTTAAAATGAAAAATAATATAGGAATGAAACGGTTAGTTGGAAGGAGAATGGAGTGGGGAGTTGCGAAAATCCAATCTTTGGGTAGATGACTGCTGATGGTGATGTTCTTTCTGTCACAAATGTTACGGGACACTTTGGCGTTCTAAACATTGCTTTGGGCAAGCTAATATAAGTCTACTGTACTAATTCTTACGAGAGAATTCTGTCATCTATATCCAACGCATATGTGTCTCGCACGTGAAACCCTACTCTAAAATGTTACAAAAGAAATATTTTGAAGCGCATTTTGCTTGGAAATGAATTTTCATATTTATGCAGTGACTTTTATTTCCATGGCAACGCGGTCCAATGAAGGTGGCAAGGGAGGAATATAAACTTTTCGGGTTAGAACTAGAAAGCGCTGCATTCCAGGCCGCTAGGGGGAACAAGAAATGACGAGCTACGGGAAAGAGATAAAAAAACGACGGCAGCTATGCGCAACAAAACAAAAAAACGATCATGCGGTGCGAAGTGCCTTGCGCACGGTAAACTTTCCTCCCCTCTCTTTATTTATTTATATTCACATTCCCGGCGCTGACTTCGGTTAACTCGCTTTGCCTGAGCATTTCTTCCGCGGGAACAGCGAAGTGAACATGGGAACGAACGGCCGTTTTGCGTCGACCGCCGAGTCGCCGTCTTTGCCGCATATGTTCTAATCAAGTTCCTCGCCTCGCTCACGGCGACGAATTCCAAGAGCGGTGCGAAACATCTCGCACTTCGTTTCAACAGAATCCTTTTAACTGTCTCCGGATAAATTCTCCGATGGATAAGAAGCAAGATCTGAAATGCACGATGACGGTCAAGTGGCCGTAAAGAACACTTCATGTTTGGATCTTTTTTTTTATTCCTTGATGCTGGAGAGTGGAGTCTGAACACCCACAATTTTATTATTTTTTCAGCTCTCAGAGTTGACGAATCGATATGTATCGCGTCCCTCGATCGGTATCGGCAGAAGCGGTCCGCGATAGAAAAGGGGTAAGCCAAGGATTTACACATGGAAGCTGACTTGTACGTCAGTAGCCTAATAACTCGCTTGCTAGTGGCTCTTCGATGAGTCAGCATGGACTTAAGCGGTAGTACGGGCCGATTAAAGTAGGTGTACTGTTGATTACAATTTGTACGGAAAATTCATTGCCTTTATTAAGGTGTTAGGATTCCGTGACATTATCGCAAAACATCGGTGAAATCCTGATCGCATGATTATAAGCGAGGATTAAATATCTAAAAAGCTAATTAATTTTCCGGAGGAGTTTCTAGAAATTTAAATATTTTTGTTGGTGCTAGAGATGATCTAAAATTCTTCTTTGAATTGAATAATCATGCACATTGGATGTAAGGTAGCAAGAAGACAACCTCCTGTATGGAGAAATTGTTTGAAATTAAAAATTCAACGACTAATTTGATAACTTTTCCCCACGCGTAATAGAAGATAAGAATGATGAATACTGATTGGTGTTTTCACCCGATTCGTATCCCTGGTGCAATTAGGCGGCATGAGGCAGTTTTCTGTGTGAGTAACAACATTTCCACTGAGACGTTGCTTGCTAAAACAAAAGAATCGATAAGGAATTGCAACTCTAATGAGCATCCGTGAGTTTAAACCGAAGAATAACATTTTATCGAGGTAATTCAAAGATGAGTAGAATAGCGGCTGAAAAACCAACTTGATCCACCATAACCGTCGCCACCAATTCAAAGTAGTGTTTCACACATCGGAAGAAAATCGGGAATTCCTCAGTTGCCACGACTGAATTTTTAATGACTAAGTGACTAAGTACATATATAGCAAAGATTAACATTAGGCCTCTTCATTGGACATGGCTCTTGCCTAACCTTAACCCAAACATGCTGCAAATTTGGCAGTGGTTTGATAGCTGGTTGGGTGTTCAAATGATGGGTATAGGTGAGCTGCGGAAGTTATTTCGTCTTAAATAGTTTCTGCTCAACTGTCAAGGAGTTAAATGTTTGAGACGGATCAAGGGGATACCCGACGGCTCATACCACCTATGTTCACCGTTGCACGCTTGCACTTCATGCCCGCGATCAAATTCCATTAAAAATCGGACACTCCTCCCTCAAGACGTATCCAGTGATCCAAAGGCGTCACAGGCGTCTGGCTTCGCACTGCAATTTCTTAAAATAAAAATAAATGTCTTAAAATATCTTTTAACTTTAATCACCGTCCACTCGGAGTGGAGAAGCATCGAGAGACTTCGTTTGACGAGACACTCACTTGCTATTTTTACCGCGACGGTTAAGTCTCTATATTTAGAAAAAATATATCTCAGTATTTATTCTAAAATTAGGTGAATCACTCCACATCCTAGCCTCAATTTGGTATTTTCTGCTCCACATCACTTGCTTGCTATGCCCATTTAAACTTGTGAGTAAACGCATGCTTTCCTCCCTTCTTCAGTCTCCCAGTCTCTTGAGTTCTTCGTCATAAGGCTGAGATCTTAAGATTGGTTGACTGGAGCCCTACATTCTACCCTGTCCTCTGATAACTCCTTAAGCGGCCCCGTGAATTTATACCTCAGTCTTCCTCTCACTGCACTTCTCTTCTGTGTATTGCGTTCCTCACATATAGTTTGGTCTCATCGTTTGAACTATTCATCCAAACCTCGTTTTCCTGATCTAGTACTCCACATGTTTATTCCACTATAATTCTTCTATACACCTTATCGTTTCAGATCCTATCGGTATATTTAAACTTCAGCATCCATCCATTAACCGCATCAAGTTTTGAAAGAAGCCTCTTTTGCCTTCTGCTCAAGCGTTCTAATGGTTCATATCTCAGAGTCATAATCTCACGCACTTATTTCTCGATGGTAATCCCATTTTTTTACACAATTGTTCTTTTTTTATTATGAATAGTAGCTATTTTTCTAATAATATTATAGGATTGGGCTACTGTTTGTTTGATTAGTAAATGAGATAAAACATAGTTCTATCCTCATACAAGTCGTTTTCACTAATTAACTTGCATACTGTTCCACCATATCTTACCCAAGATATATGAATTCTAATCACTGCTTTGTGTCCGGTAAACGTCTTTCATTCTTTGTCATGAAACTTTCAAGTAATTGAAGGATTCCAGTAGTTATCGCACCTCTTAAATTCTGTGATAATGATACCAGAAAACTGAATAGGTCAAATATCATTTCCTTTTCATGTGATGTGAGTTACTTCAAATTAAACATCTAGATCTGCTATGTACTCTGTAAGCCATGTCAGTAGCATGTGACGGGGTGAATCTAGATCAGGCATGCACTCACTGTTAAATACATACTATAAGTATCATTAAAGTAAACATTTCAGGGACACGTAATGTGGTAAATTTCTCATTGATGCACCACGTTGTTTAGACAGTTTGCTTTTAGACTGGGATTTGAAAAACGAGGTTTTTGTCTCCATTAAATATTAATATGCGACGTTGGATAACGAGATGAAATTTTGACGTCACCATTTGGGGAATTTCGTAAAGCACAGTTTGAAATTTGAGAATTGTTGAGACTGTCACGTGCTTTCAATGGAGTTTTCGACCATGTCGAGTCTTTCCCGAGTGAGAGGCCCCCTCCCTCCTCCACCCCCTCCTCTAAAATCACCCCCAACCCACCCCTGCCCCGCCCCCAACCACCGATTTCTTTCGTCGACCCTCCTCCTCCCTCAACACTGCCTTTTCCCCCTTTCTGGCGCATCCCACGCACGGCGGGATTTCGGGGTTTTCCCGCTAACGTGCGCACGGCCCACGATCTTCGTCTGCTCCCCCCCTCACCTCCCTCACCCCCCACACCCCCCTGTTGTCCCAATTTACTCCAACCGACTGGAGATGGATAGAGAGAGACGGAAAGAGTAGCAGTGTGTCCGAGACCCCGTCTGCACGCCACCACACACGACGGAGACGTTGGCTCTCTTCGGCCACCGGTTCCTCCTTCAAGCGTTGTTCCTCAGCGCAACACACGCACGTGGGAGACCTCCTTCGAGGGTTAAACGGATGAAAAGCGGCGGACGGGAGAATACCGCGAACGAAGACGCGCTCATAGGATTTGGCGGCTACATTCTGGATACGCTGGAAGAGGACTTATACGCGTGTCCGTGTGTGTGTGTTTGCCTTTTGCGTGCGTCGATATGCAGCCGGGATACGGAGAAGCTGCTTGACCACCCGACTCGACGTTTGCACCTGAGACGGAGGCAGAGCTCCAAAACGAAATCCGTGCGCACTATATTCTTCTCCCGCGAATACAACTTTTCCTAATTGAAGGGAGCTCTCGGATATATAAGTGAACGACAACGAAAAGGGAGAAAAACGGCTTCTGGGATATAGTTGAGAGAATTGACGGAGGGAATCACGTCGGTTTCCAAGTGCTAAGGTAAGGGAAGTGATGCTGCTCCCGATTTATTTCCATCACCACCGTCGGTGTTCCATCCTCTGTGCAGATGAGCCATTTCCACGTTCGTTCTCCCCTTCATTCTGGGACTTAAAGTAGTTTGAGCGATGAATCACTTCACCTAGAATTAGATGAATTTGGCCTCATTTTAAGGAAAACATTCTCATCTTTCCAACGACGCCAAAATATTAACCCCTTACCGAACTACTTTTTGAGCAATTTGCCTGTAAATATAAGCTGTTCTTGGGATAGATTAGGAATAGGAACTTCTAGCACCTAGATTTCGTCCAAAAAAATAACAGTGTATAGATTGCATGTTTTCTCAACTATTTATATAAAATAATCTATTACTCGCCACAGTAATGTTTGCAGAATCGCAAATAAACCTGCTGTTTTTAAGGGTTTTCAGCCGTACGGCGGGAATAAATGAGTCAAGTTAAAGACTTACGTGGCTTTCTTTATTTAATTACTGAGAATTTTGGTCATATCTATACTATATCATTACTATATCTTGGCGCCATTAATATTACAACATTGATTTCATACTTCTTACAGACACTGAAATACAAAAATAAAATTTGAATATAGTCTCCATTATGACTAGGGAACTATCTCGCTCAAACCACTTTAATTTAGTAAGCACTCGATCTCGTAGTTTCATGGAAGTGACGTAACAATCTCGGCGAATCTCCAATTTTAATTGGAATTTGTTTTTTTTTTAACTTTTTATAAGTTTTTCCAACACAATCCCGTCTTAGTCGAGGTCGTCCTAAATAGGGTGGCCAGAAGGTTCGTTTCCACACTAAACCTCCATTCAGTTCCTCATATCCCATGATTTTCTTCACCTCACCCTCAACACCTCCACTTCTTCTTCCTTTTCCTTATTCGTCCAAGGATGCAAACGTTTGTGAATGGCCTTCATCGCCCCATCGACTCCCATCTCATTCTTTATTTATCGATTCTGCCCCTTTATATTGATGGCCGATAAAAAAACGGAGTTACCTGATCCATCAAAAGCGTAAATCCATTGATCTGAGCCCTCATTACGAGAAGTCAAACGCATCGTTTCAAGGACCTTGTTCATACATTCTCTTCTTAGCAAGGCATTAAAAAAACGTAAGATTAACAAGGAACCTAAAGGCGGTCTCGAAGTTCACCATGCCCTACATTGAGCCACCAGAATCGCAATGGATGCTCTGATCTATGGTGACATCCACTCTTATGCAGTGCAGTAAAACATTTGGTTATAAAAAGGCATGCTTAAAATATTCATTCAATATTTGGATGAGAAGATTTTTACTATTTCGAAAATATATAAAAGGTTTAGGCTGTTTTATTTTCCAACCAGTAATTAAAGTTATTCAGGGCCTATGTGAAAAACGTCTTAGGGATTGTTCGGGTTTCCGACCGGGTCAAATTCTCCATTTCTGCCGACGTTTCGATGAACGAGTCGCTAATCATCCTCAGGGCATGATCCATTACCTAGGGCATGAGGATACCCTGAGGATGATGAACGACTCTTCCATTGAAACGTCGGCAGAAATGAAACAGAGTTTGACCCGGTCGGAAACCCGAACAACTCCCAACATCGCTATACGCCGGGAAAGCCTTAAATCCTTCATGAAAAAAATCTTATGATCAAAGTTATTCTTGGTCTATTGAACTGATAAAAAATCACAATCCTCAAATTTACATTGTCAGTAACAATGGTCGTAATGCCCGTTTTCATAAAATGTTCTTATTGCCTGAAATACGTAGGTGTATATATGCTTCAGTGGTAGCAGCTCAAGATCCACGAACGAAGGAAATGTGTTCTCAGAATAAGTCTTCAATATAATGGCTGCTGGTATTTTTTTATGGAACCGCTGAGTGTTTTAAAGACCTAATGGATGTTCAACTAATTGTGGTGGTTGCTGAGATACTCTCTGGCTGGCAAAAGTGCCAAATAAGTTCAAACTGAAAAACTCCTCTAACGCTCCCGGTCGACGGATTTTCCTCTCGTGAAAAACACTTGCCAAATCATCATCGGCACACTTTCGACAACCTCTCAAGTTTCTTGGCAACTCTCCATTTGGGTTCGGATTCTAGAGACGAGGACAATTGAAGATCAACGGATTAACTCGTACAACTTTCAAACGACTCGAGTGATTAACCGTGAAGAGTCTGAATGGCATTTTTCTGGTAACTTGAGATGAAAGTGGCTGTTCTGAAGCTGCTTTCAAAATGCCACCGATTCAACGACAAGGGAATCTCATCTACCAACTAGGGAGGCATTTGAAAGAGAAATGGAAGGCAGAGATACCATAAAGGCATAAGATTAAGCAATTAACATTCATTCGGACTTAAAACGTCGCTCTCTTTTGCGATCGGCAGTCTTATGAGCTTAAATATTGGTGCTAGACACAGAAAACCGGCTCTCATTAAATAATTTCTTCCATACGGCCCTATATTTACATGTCTCTTTGCTTGTCTCTCACAAATCTCTTAAACTCTCTCAATCTTCGAGGTTAATGCTAAGTTTTCCGGCTAAAGTCTTTCATTGTAGATCACCAAAGATCCCTTGGTCGGCTACATTTTGCTGTACACAACAAGGTGTTAATTCAAAGTTATTTTATTGATACTGAAAGTCAATTACTCATGTCACTTTAAAAAAAGGACTGTTTGCATCAATATAGCCGAGAAAGAGAGCTACGGTAATTTACAAAGAAACCTTTTAGGCCGGAAACCCCTATTTTCTCCATAAAAATTTTATGCCAGTCAGCTTCTGAAACGCAATCTCTCCGGAAAAGTTTTAGAGCATATTCCAACGAAAAGTGAAAGAGCGAAATTATCGTAAATGAAAAAGAAAACTTCGTTATATTCCACCAATTTATTTTCAGGTACAACTAGTTTCGACGCAGTGGCGTCATATTCAGGTACCTAAAGATGACGCCGCTACGTCGAAACTAGTTGTACCTGAAAATAAATTGGTGGAATATAACAAAGTTTTCCTTTTCATTTACGATAAAATGAACTTCCACAACGTTGAGCGAAATTATCCTTACAAAAACATTTGATGGTGTAACTAGCAATGAATGCTCAATGAAAATTCATACTTGAAATGCAATGCTCTATTATCTCACACTGTGCATTTGTCATACGATCGAATGAAAATAAATGGAATTCACAGAGACATAATTTCTCGGAATATCTTCAATTTCCCGCGTTCAGAAACATCTATACAGTTTTATCCCAAATTAGTTTATTTTATTAGTTGTGTCTTTTTAGTGTGTGGTAATTAAAATAGTTTCTTCAGAGCGCGGTGGATATTATCATATATAATCGCAATTAGAAGAGACAACGCCCAAGAACGCGGGTGGCAGCATCTTTGCTCCTTAATGAAATCAAATAAGCCTTGTCTTAAGCGGAAAATAAATACGCGAACTAGAACTAGTGCCAGTGCACATTACTTCAGAGTGCGAAACATTTTAGCTGTGACCTACAGAGACTAACATCTCCGTCTGTCACTGAATAACTTCTTTAAATTGCTGATCAAAAGATGTAGTTAGATCTTAAGTCAATATACTCAGTCAAAATCTATTCACTTCGGTCCGAAGAACACGAAATTTCTCTAAATGAATAATTTTGTAGATCAGTGTGGAAAATTCTGAAAATACACTAAGCAAAGGTTCTACTAAAAATTAATCGCAGGAAACGACGAAGATTTTATGGAATCAAATTAAATAAAATTATGAGAATACGTTTCCAGCATAACTCTGAGGAAATTTTTAATATGCATATTGAAAAATCACTTGGTAAAATTCCACACTTTAATTACGAAAAAACCGACCCAGGTTTCGGCAACTGAGTGCCATTTTCAAGGTATCTGATCGTGTGGTGGCCGAGTATATATACCTTATAGGGTGAAGGGTTTTAACTCCCTCCCCATCCACCCTATAAGGTATACTCGGCCACCACACGATCAGATACCTTGAAAATGGCACTGAGTTGCCGAAACCTGGGTCGGTTATTTCGTAATTAAAGTGAAGAATTTTGCCAAGTGATTTTTCAATATGCCTAAATAAAATTAATATAATCACATATCTCATAATTCTAACCCATTAATCAAAACTATGGATGGGCTGGGAAAGAAATAGAATGGCTTCTCTCAGCTTTTATTCACTTGACCGTCTCATAATGGGTGGAGATTTGCTTGGAAAAGATGTCTCGTGTGAGGACATATTTACGAGAATATCGTACGTTGAAACGGTTGTGAGATAATGATTAAAAACGTGATTATGGATACAATAATATTACATCAGAATATAGCAATGCAGTGATAGTGTATATTTCACTTTGAAATACTATTCTTCTTCAAAAAACACGAACTCGTGAACTATGGATCTAGATCCTGCATTTGGAAACTTGTCATTTTCGTTGCCGTTTCCTGAAAATCATTACCTTCCTCTATGAAAACAAATGAAAATTCAATAGCTGAAAACGAATTTGTTTACGAAAAATCAGAAGAAACGTTTTTCGTTCATTAAATCTCTAGACCGTAATGAACATCAATTACAGACTATGTTTTTATAAAAATTGGCTCTGGCTAAAAAGAAATGTATCATTTCAGAAACTTTTAAACTAGGTCGTCTCGATTACTAGATCTGCAGCATCTGAGCCAAATTTTGTTTCGCTTCGCGGAATGGGTGAAAAACGCTTGTTTCTATTACAAAGGGATCTTTCTAAAAATATAGGTATGAGGTGTGCTCATGACTCCTCCGTCACTCACTAAGAAAAAACAGCGAAAATTAAAGCGAAAATAGCCAGATGGTTAATGACTAATTCTTTGTGCCAGGGAGATCTTGCATGTCTGATGAGAAAATCGTTCAAACTCCTATATTTAATTATCGGTACGTTCTCAAACATATTTATACTTAATGGGTCAATTTAAGGGCATAAAAAAGTTTCTTTTTGGACGTGAATTTTGATTTTATGCTTTTATAAGGGTAATTATTTTTCCATGTAATTGAATCATGTTTTCGGACTAAGTTAGTATAGCAATTCTGTGATATGCATTAGATTCACACACTTGTTTCATGTTTTATGTGAGCTATAGTGAGATGAGTTCCACGAGTCAGTCATCTCCAGCGCTGAAAAAGGCGTGGGCACAATCATGAAAATAATACACGCTACAGTTTCAGACCTCACTCCGTGGAAGTTCTTAGTATGCATATAGTACTAGATTTGTTCTAAGGATTGATGCATCAAAATAATATTTGAAAATCTTTTGACTTTCATTCGGCATGATTTTGTATTTTATGACTTGAACACTAAAAGACCGAAATTTCTTCTTTGTCCAACTATAAAGCTACAACTTTTGCAGACCCTTGGAACATGCATTTACCCTGTTGTACTTGTGATGTTGATGCACTTACTGATTCTGAATTGAAATTGGCCTTACCAGCACTAGTTAATTCAAAGCCACACAAGTTATGAAGCTACAAGGTTCAGCCAAAGTAACTCTAAAGCCTAAAATATATTCCAGCTGTTGATAATTACGTCTCAATCACTCCCTGTCGCAGATTTTTATCCTTCCAATGTGATTCATCCGAGAATGTCATCTGTGAACGTAGTGCAAATGGTGTTAAATAGAACCATTTGACGAGCTGGGCTGCTTTCAGGGAGTGTGAGACAAGGCAATCAAAAGCAACTCCAAGTGATCTACTCGCTCTGCAATCCTTAGTAGTCCTTAGAGTTCCTCCGTCGTCGTGTTCAGATTGAATAACACCGCAGTGATAACGAGGCTAATGCATCATTCATGTGGTTAATCCTTCTTGGAATCAATATTCGACTCCGGACTTCAAACAGCTACTCTGCATGATGGTGTGCGGCAGTTCTAAGTCAATAGACGACTACTGATATGTACCAACTGTGTCAATTTAATGTCTGCAGGAGAAACATCTGCCCTGAAAATAGCTAGCAGTCCGACTCGTCATATCTAAAGAAGCCATACATAGGAGCATGGTCTCATTTTCACAATTGAATTACTCATTTTCCTCAGAACAGGTAAATAATGATGCGAGAATCAAAACGGATTCAATAATCATTTAAGATTGAAATAAATGTAACAAATGTGGACTTTTTCAGAGAAAATCCCTAATGACATTTCACTAAATTAGAGTACCACCAGATTAATACATTTGACAAAAATTTACATTTATTTTTAATGCAGAAATTTTAACAGTAGAAAATGACAATATGATGGAGATTTGTGAAAAAATAAAATATGCCAAGTGCTAAAAATATTACATTCAAGTAGCAGAGCGTAGATAATAAAGGACAATAAATTTGTTTTTTTTTCGGGTTTATCACAAATTTATAAAATCCCCGCGGAAGCCTCCGTATCAATAAAGGACAATGTTATAATTAAGTATTATTTGCTTCAAAAGCAGTACACGCATGAAATTTTATTAGACTTGGGGCTGAGGTCAGGAAAATATTTAAGGGCTCAATGAACCATAGAAATTATAAAAATATAAGTCACCTTTACAAACTTAATATCCACAGTCTGTTTGACATCTAAAAGACTTTAGCGCATGTTTCTTTGCTAACATTTCGATACAAATTTGCAACTATACCTTCGTATTTTGTTGCAAAAAAACGAGTTGGCTACTGAGAGCATAATTATGGTAGAGGAAGTGCTACAAAAAGTGGCTCCCGTCTCTTGCCCAAGCATTCAGTTAGTTTTTTATTACTTAGGTGTGTTTATATTCCAGTTGAAATACCGGCATCATATTAAGGTCAAGGAGGATGACCTCATAATTCTATTTAGGTTGAAGTAAAACGCTTCATCATCATCATTACTTTCTTTTACCAATTTTGTGGAGGGCATCTTATAATTCATGCCTGGCCTAAGAAATTATGCATTCAAAAACAGTTTAGGATTCAGGATGTGTTTTAAATTACTCCCCAAGGGAATAAACGCCAACTCGCGAAGCTCATGCGCCAATAAGAGATGAGTGAGACAAAGAAAATAACCCCTGTTCTCGACAACCACAACCTCCCTCCACAACCTTACAGAGCAGTTCGTTTTCTCTGCTACCCTACGTCAATTAGAGAAATAGATACAAGAGCCTCAAAGTTATTCAATGTTAAATGTTGTTTAACACATTACTCACGGTATTAACTGACAACAGGAGACATAGTTCGCAATTGGATATGAAATTTGAGCAAATTCTCTGAGAAAACTTGAATGAACCAGCTTCCCTTATCCTTGTTAATCACAGGAGCTAAGTATTTTGTAATTTGCTATTAATGAATTAATTGTTCACGTTGAAGTTTTATGAAGTGGATTTTACACTTTGAATCATCTTATTCAAACATTTTTAAAGAGGGTAGATCAAAGAATTCATTACCATTGCCATATGTTAAATAAGAACATTTGATCAAGATATTAGATAGCTGAGAAATTGATGTAGATAATTGCGCCAATCTAATTCGTCTCATAAAACGTATTTACGTGGCTGAGACTAGCGTCGAGATACAATAGTTGGAGAGCGATTGCCTTAAACTCAATCCTGTTTTCAATCCTGAAAACGCAGTTCCATCCGTTTCGTGATTGCAATGCCATTTTTAAAGACAATTGGCTTTCAATAAACTATTTATAGACCTGACTCCAGCACTGACATTTTATGTACCGGACCTTGCAAAAGAAAAACACTATTTTTTCCTCCTTTGAGGAAAAACGATTGCTACGTGGCGCCACTGACAAGGAAAGCAGTCTTAACATCCGCACAGCTGAGCCAACAAAAACATATTTTAGCATGACGCAGTTGCTTTTCTCAATCTGAGGCGCCAAATAAGTACTGGGCCGTTTTCACGAAGCTGGCGCATTTTTCCCTCAACAACGTGTTAATAACTTGCAAACCAAGATCGTTTGTATGGAATTTTAACATTTTATGTGTTGGAATAATTTGCTGATTTCAATATTTTTACCAGAGTTAATTGTTACTATGAAAGCTTCTTGTGTTTTGCCCCTTTTAACATTTGTGATTCCCAAGTGCCTAATCCTGTGTAAATAAAATGAGACACTTTATTTATAAGAGTACCAATTAACGAAATATGCAATGACAACTCATAAAGCAATCCGGCCTTATTTGATCAGCGCTGTGCGATCCGCTCCCATCCTTCGTCACTCGGATACGAAACGTGCTTCTAGGTAGTGCGAGCCGTCATGAGACATTCATGCATTTCAATGTACTTGGCCACATAATGAGTAAAATGATCTAATATTTCTAATCGTACGAAAAATCAGCCACTTATTTCACAACTTTTCGAGATGTTTGCCAAGAAATAGAAACTGTTTTCCATGAGATTAGGGTTCGGGCTGTGCACTCAAGAGGGAGACATAACTTAACAAAAGTGATATTTTTAAACATAAAATTGCGTCATATTGGTGTAGTTTGTATCTATTCTCAATTTTCAAAATTAAAATTACAACTCAGCGCAACACTTTAAAAACGAAAAAAAAATCTTCGGTCGTGAAGAGGGTGTTTTTTTTAGCGAATGGCGTGAAACAAATGAGTCAAGTCGGAGCCTCAATTTGGTCAATCTTAGAGATTCAATGTGATAAAAAAAAACAAAAGTTTTCGCATAACTAACATTTATAGGGTGTTTCAAAAGGACTTTACAACTTAACTTTGAAAATTCATATAAAATTATTCCAAAAAGGTACAGAGCTCGTTTTTTGTGTTGTTTTAAAGGGAAACACACCAAGTTTTGACTCGCGTAGTCCGCTAGTGCCTAATCGCGTCGCATAAGCCGCACAAGCGCTAGCGGCAGTTACGTTAATGATGGCTGCCTTCACTGGACCCGAGCGTTCTAGCTGTGTGTTTTGGTTTGAAGAATCGAAGTCGGCAACAGTAAAAAAACGTGAAGTGTTTTCCTTTAAAACAACACCAAAACCAGCTCTGTACCTTGTTTCATTAAATTTATATGAATTTTCAAAGTTGTAAAGTCCTTTTTGAAAAACCCTGTAACATTTACTACATGCTCATTACTAAGCTAGAGTGAAAAAAAATAAATATCTAGTCTGGTCCTTGTTATGACGAGAAATAATCTACCTCAAACAAATGCCGTCGATCGAAGAACGGGATGAGATGAGTGTATAAGGAGGAGAGGGCGGGGGTTGGGAGTAAGTAATAAGGGTGGGTAGGGAGGGGGGAGTATGGGGTGGGCAGAGGCACGTCGATGTAGAATGGAAAGCGGCACACGGGGGGTGCGAGGGGCGGGGAAGAGATTGGCGCATTTGAACGTGGCGTTCGAGTCTCGCACCCCCGCGGGAGTAGAAGACCCATTACATTGGCTTGTCGCTTGAAATCGGGCCAAGGACTCCCGATTTGGAACCGGCGGAAGGCTGAGGGGGAGGATATCTGATGGGAAACGCGAGAGGAGAGTGTGCACTCACACACACACACATGGAGTCAGACGGATGAGTATTATTTCGAGATGGACGACGCGAGAGACGAAGAGATAATATATCCTGACGAACGACGAGAGTAATGTGGTGGTTTGGGGGTTCGACATCGTCTTATCGGACGGCACTCATAATCGCCTCTCGGATTTCCCAAGACTTAAGGGACGAGATGGACTGCATCTCTACTTTCGCATCTACACGATTCCCTGCGATCCTCCACGAGGGCGTGTGGTAGGGGTTGCTGAGGACAGCAGACATGTTAAAGAAGAGAATAGCAAAAAGAAAAGTGAATAGAGGACGACAGTGAACTAATTAAGTGAGCATGTTAGCTTAGTGTGTCACTGTCACGTTCTTTTCTTTTTTATCGCACTCTAGTTCACTAATGGCACACTAGGAAAGAGGGAGTTTTAGCACGCGGCAGTGTACCTATCGTTATTTGTAATTTCTGTCGGTTTTTCAGATTTTGTTTAGGGTTAAAATAATTTCCTCCGTGGCACCGTGAAACATAGTGCGATGTGAATTTTTACGGATAATATCAGTCCTGCGATTCTTTAGCGGCTCCCTGTATCTAGTTCTTCCGTCAGCTGTGTGCATCTCTTGTAGCAATTTTAACGAAGTGCGAGGGTTTCCTTTGTATCTTGTTCATTCAGCGTGCTAAAATCTTCTAACAAAAGACATACTAGTGGCATACACGAGATGTGGACTAACTTGATTAGGGTAACGTGTCTCTTTCAATTTTTTAACCCTTTAACAAATACCTCAACTAATTTGCATTCAATAATAGGATGAGTCTTTAATGCTTGCGTCACGAATACTTCTTGGTTTCCTCGCGTTTGGTCTGAAGTTATACCGATTCCCTCGTTTTGGACTTCATTTGATACTTCCACCCATCTCATAGATATGGCTTTTGTTGTAACGCATTGGTTATGATTAAGCTCTTGCTCCCCTGCTCAAAAATCCACGAGTGAGCGTAGTGATGACCATAGGCGTGTCCAAGGCAGGTGCCACTGGTGCCGTGGCACCACCACTAGATCGAGATTCTTTTCTAAGTTATTCCCTTTTTCCCGACTCTTGGCGGCTGGACGGCAGAGAGCTAGAGACTCTGTTCACTTTATGTTTCTACTCCTGGCACCACCACTATTCCTGGCACCACCACTTCTGTAGTCCTGGACACGCCTATGGTGATGACTCAGTATCAGAAATCCATATGTATATCCAAAGGGCATATATTGATGGAGACGCGGAAGGCTAATCGAATCCCATTCCCCGTGAAAAGTACGAGTTGGAAGAGCTCTCTCCATCTTCTCTTCTGTATCATCTCGAAGACCTCGGTCAAACTTTAAAAAATTTAATCATCATCATCGGTCAACAATCCTAGGATTGGTTTGACGCAGCCCTCCACTCAATTCTTCTATCTGCCAACCTCTTCATATATTGACGTAACTCCTCTCATTTACATCCTTCACAACTTGCTCCATATATATCTCATGCAAGGCCTGCCTTTTCCATTCTTCCCGTTCACTTTTCCCTCGACGATTGTCTTCATCAGGCCATCGTGTCTTAAGATGTGGCTTACTAAGTTGTCCCGTCTCCTTTTTAAGGTTTTCAGTAGACATCTCTTTTCTCCCACTCTTTTTAAGACTTCTTCATTTGTCACTCGGTCGATCCATTTTATCTTCTTAAAATTAAATATGCTACCTAAAAATCCAATTCTTTGATATAAGGAGATCCCGACGTGTTTGTCAAGAATTCTGGAGACCGCAAGCTTCACTGGTGAATACGATTGCAAGATTTGAAATTTTGGAGAAAATATCACTAATGCCTCCAATTTCTTTAATAATTATCCACAATATGCAAAACGAGAAACACTACCGTCTTTTCCGTAACTGTAATTTGAGTAATTTAATTTTCAGAACTCAATTTTAACCATAAAGAATTGGCTCAATTATGTTTAGCGTAAATATTGGCTCAATTATGTTTAGCGTAGTAACACATTTATGCTTATCTGTTTATCATGATTAGAATGCGGTTTTTGGAATAAGCTGGTGATTCTGTTACGATGAGTTATGTTTCAAGGAGGAATTTAGATTAATTTAATACAAATTCTCTGCATACTCGATATTTTGGAAGTACATGGAATGGAGAACAAATATTGTGTTCAACAATTTCTCATTTAAATTATTACCCACAAATTATCATCGTCTAGGTGGAATTAGACGATATGCGGAAGGAAAAATATAAAGTCAGTGAATCATTTAATTTTACCATGTTGTGAGTACAGTCCATGAGAGAATTATTGAAATGATTTTCAGCAGGACTGTCCGTGAAGTGCGTCCATTTGAAATTTAGCCAGTTGGCAATTACTGCTATTGGGAAATTTATAGCTTCATTATTTCGTGTATTTGCATAGCTACTCACGCTAAAACATTGTGGAGTGGAATTAAATAATACTGAATTTATATTTTTCAATTTCGATGTTCAATTAAAAATGTGTACTTGAACTCCGGATCTATCCTCTTGCAAATAGTAAAAGGCAATAATTCTCTTCCACTTCAGATACAATACATAAGCTTTGATTCTTTTTAACAATTTTTTATTCTACCGGGGTTATCTCCGCGTTGTAAAAAACGATCTTTGAGCACCTCTTAATGATATTAAACATTTTCCATGGGCCTCATCATCCATTTTGTTCAATAATTTCTCTAAGAACATACAAGATGGTTGAAACGTTTACTTTGTGAAATTTCGACATGATAGAATGATTTAAACTTTGTAATGTTCCACATTGTTTTATTAATGGTACAAGTCTGACCGGTTTCAAAGTTCACACATCATCATGAGAGGCTAAAATTACCTAATAGTATGAACTTAGTTAGGTAATATAATTAAGTAAAGGTAATTTTAGCCTCTGATGATGATGTGTGAACATTGAAACCGGTCAGGCTTGTACCATTAATAAAAACAGTGTGAAACATTACAAAGTTTTAATCATTCTTTCTTCTCTAACAACTTCCATGAGGGGCTCTTTCCCACTGAATGCATGCGTGACGTATGACTAGAAACAGCATTTTTTTCTGTGGGCAACGGTCCTGTCATTATTCCCTCCCATACTGTTTCAGCCTCGTCATGTAAGTTCGCTTCGAGGAATATCGAGAGCAATACTTAGTCCGAAGTTTGACACGAGTGACTAACAATCTTCGCCATCCGACTTGATGGTGGACCCGGTCGCTACGGGCAAATGTTAGCCAGCATCTCTCTCTGTGTGCAGCCCGAGTCCAATCTAAACTCGGCAAATGTTTTGTGGATTCAGTTTGCTAACCCCGAGTATCATGGCCCTCAAATCAACCAAATCTCCCCGGCATGGATTGCATTTGAGCTCCCTCGCATCTAGTTTATATTCTCGTCGGAGCAGATCTGGTTTGGGCAAACGCGGCTTCGGGCGAATAGAGGGTGCCGAGTTGACCTAACCTCCCAAGTTCTCCGCCGAGGGTCACCATTTGCAACTCCTCGCTCAAGAGGGAGGTACCTAATTCACTCAAGGCCCGACGTTGATGAATAACGGGTTCCATTTCAAGGGCGAGCTAAGACCGATGGAGAGAAACATGAACCATGAATCAAAAGGACATTTATCCCTCATATTCAAAACGTAATGAAATACACCGTCATGATTTGCACTCTATATATGAAATTGGGTGCTTTCCATTCACATTCGTGCGCCGTTTACACAAAAGTACAGCGGTTTTCCATTAGTTTCAGATCCTGCACGCCAGGCAGCGATCAGCGATAGCAGATCGATAACACATCTGATGTGTTTTTTTATAGCAACAAATTAACCTTAAATATTGCTTCCACCATTGTTGTAGCGCCGACCCAGGTGGCGGTGGGGTAACGTCCTCGTCTGTTAACCCTTAAGGTCGCGGGTTCGAGTCCCGCCTGGGGAGGGTTTTCCACCTCCCAGGGAATGGTTATGTGTGTTGTCTAAAAAAAATGGAGCGTGGTGGCCTTGTCGGGAGCTCCTTATATCAAAGAACTGGATTTTTAGGTAGCATATTTAATTTTAAAAAGATAAAATGGATCGACCGAGTGCTACTGATCGAAGGGTCTCTGGTTCAAATCCGGGTGAAGCCTTTGGACGCCCCCGAATAAAAAATCCTCGGAGTGCGAGGTGGTCCAGGGAAAGGAACTGGCCCCCCCACCCTGTATGTGTGAAATTCATACTCATGTGGCTTAGTCCGGGGTGAGCTCTACCCTCAACTATCCAAACCGATCTGCACTTGAATCACTGTTTGAGTGATTGTTGTAACTTTGATAATGCTCATTCAGGTGTCAAATATTAAATTTTTGATTAGATTTAGGATAAAATCTTATATTTTTAAGCATGTTGAGTGAAACTTAAAAAAAAATATTCTTCAGTAAATTTCGCGTACTTTCAGAATACCATTAGCCATAAGGTTAAGGTAGTTTGTGCAAAATTTCATATCACGTAGAATTTGTTGAATTTCATCTCATTTTTAAGAAAAATAAACTCATATTTCCAATGACAAATTACTAACCCCTTACCGAAACATATTGAAAAAATATCAGTTTTTTAACAACTAGATTTCGTCAAAAAATCTAACGGTGTTTACTTTGTATTGTTATAAAATATAATCAATTACTCACCGCAGTAATTTTTATTAGATTCGCAAAAAAACCTATTGTGACGGCGTTTTTACCGTACATCGTTAACATATGAGTCAAGTTAGAGACTTGAGTCGATATATTTCTTTGATTAATGATAATTTAGTCATATTTTACTACATTTTTGTGCCATTAATGTTGAAATATTTACATCATACTTCTTACAGACGCTGAAATTAAAAAGAAAATCGAATATGGTCTCGTTCCTTCCCAATATATTATAATAACGCTTCGTTCGTCGTCGTTCGTGTGCGCTGAAGTAAGTTTTATGTGTGCCGATCTTCGCCTACATTGACGTCTCGATTAGAAATCTTATCAGTATCATTAAAACGGCAGTGGACATATATAATTAGCAGGTATTAAGTATTCTACCCTGCGATGCCAATACTTGACCCATAGGCAATGAGCCACAAATACCTGCTGTTTGAAGTTCACCTGTGCGGAAGAGAATACCTTTTTCCGCCATCGCGGCTCAACATCGTCCTGGACGTCGTCATATTTTCCGCGCGATTCCCAAATCATTTGATACCGAGAGTTTCGGAGTACATTCGGGATATCGGGATACATTCAACCCAAAAATGGGAAATGTCACCGTCCACTATGGTGATTGTGCTTCGGGGAAAAAAACCCATTACTTACAGCGGTGAACTAGCTCCGAAACACTGAATAAAATAAACTTTCGTCCAATATTCCAAAGAGACAAGTCCTTAGCATTCAAAGAGTTTGGAAATCTAAATATTTCCATAAAGAGAAAGATTTATTTCACCTCTTATCTCGCGGCCATATCCATTCTTCATGTATGGGCCTTCATTTCTGAGAGAAAAAAAATGCTTCGCCGCATTTTCCATCGAAGGAAAAAGAACGAAACGTCCATCGAATTCAAAGCTGCAATAACCATAACCATTTATGCAGGAAAGGTTTTGGCGAAGTATGAGAGTCCCCCACACTCCTCCAAACGGTTAAGGATCCCCTAAAGGGATGATGGGTAGCAGGAAGGGTCAATACATATATTTATGCATGCATATATATGTCGCGACAAGGACCCCAGAGGATTCCTTTCGAAGGCAGCCACCCTTTTCATTCTTTCTCCCTCCATCCCAACCCCTGCCACCCACCCTACTCCACCCCTCTAACCCCCCCTCTCCCTCTGGGAACAGATACCCAAAAACTTCCATCCTTTCTTACTTTCCTTCCCTCTGCATTGTTCCATCCTTAAAAAAAACCGGCCATATCCACGGTAACACACGTCACAAATTCACTAAATCCTTGTACTGCATCCCATTTAAATGCAAAAATATCAATTCGGAACAAGCTGTGATCTATAATAATAGGTACTACTCACTTACCACGTTCCTTTAATTTTCATTTTAATTATTCCCGTAAATTAAAGTTCAATCAGAGGTTAGTCATGTTTCATGTAAATCAAATGATGCTTCACCTCAAACTGCAACCCATTCAATTTTCATGCCCTTATAATAACAGAATGAATGCAGCTGATGCTCTAGTAAAAAATATTTATTATTAGTTATATAAGTTATATAGTTATTAAACAAATTTAATATTCATGATATGCAATATTATTCAAGAAAAATAAAAAAAACATCGTCCTTTACTGTAACACTGGTTACAATAACTAGTGCTACAATTTTCCACATTAGATCAAGACAAAAGATGGGTCTGTTAAGGCTATTTACATAAAGAAAATATGTATTAATAACGATTTACCGATTAAAAAATAATAAATTTATAGGACACCCATTTAAATAATATTATACTATTATATCAAGAAGTAGATTAAACAAATAAGCATGGACAGAACTTAAATAAATAAGAAACGAACTCTGAACAAAGAAACTTTGTACTGATGAATTATTTAAATGTGTAGTAATTTTTTTGGATATTATATAAAGGTTGTTTTGTGGTTTACAAAATGTCATACATGGGCGAGAATGCTATAAAACGTTATTCCTCCTCAAAAACAATGGAACTGCCAAATTTTACTTTTCAGTTTTATGAGTTTTGTCCTGATTTCCTTGGAAATGCCCAACCCTTAACACAACTTCTCCTTTCGGTCGTTGTTCCCATGGAAACGAAGGACTCTTCGAGTTGCCCCGTGCTCGCCATCAATGTTGCTCGGGGTCGAGTTCTTTTTCGTGAAAAGGAGCAATATGGCGAGCGATATAGAAGAGAGCGCATTGTTGGGAATGTTCTGGGGGGTGGGGGTGCAGGTAGAGGTAACGGGCGCTTCGTGCAACGAACAAGTGAAGGCGCGCGGACGGACACGAGACAATATGGCGTCCAGCCGCAATAGTATCCGCACTAGCAGCGGAGCGAAGGTCGCGCCATCTGCACCCGCAGCGGGGAAGAAAATGAATGGAAGGATGTTCCTCAATGCGGCCAAGAAGTCTGCGCGAACGCTTTCTTTGTGTTTCGGACGGTTCAACCGAAGGAGAAATAGCGCGCGATGAAAAAGTTTTCGCCAAATGTTGGGAGACATTCACCGAATCAAGACGGTGGCGACCTCAAGAAGAAGACCGAGTCGCCACGGATCGGACTTCAGAATTTTCTGGAACATTCCGTGGATGAGATTCAGAATTTTATCATTCTACTTATTAGATTCTAAGAAGATTTATTCTTATTTGATTCAGAATTAAATGTGCTCTCGACCTGGAACAATTTTGTACGTGCATTCACGTTCTTATTTTGGAGATATTTACTTAGACATTTTCCCTGTAAATGGACACATTGTCAAAGATTCAGTAATTAAATATCGTTAACCACAGCTAGTTTCTTTATCTCTGAGGCATACCCGAGGCTTTCATTTTAATACACTCGTTAACTCCTCAGTCTTATAGTGATTCGAAGTAAACTAATTTTACACTGGCGGTGATGAGGTGATTTTATACCCATAATTGACGGCTATAATTATAGTATGATGACGTTACTAATTCTAATAGTTCCATTTATTTTACTTATTCAACCCTCTGTTTTCGGATGGTACATGACTTAAATTAATACCTTTTATACATTACGAGTTATAAATAAGTATTTGATACGCACAATTATTTTTCATCGCAGTCAGCAGTGGGCACTCACTACCCACACCGATTTGTAATACGAATCACGTTTAAATTACATCTCGGGCGACGACATGAAGAAGTAGAGAAACAATTAGGAGCCTAAGTAGGTATATGTGCGAAGAAGATACGATATTCATTACAACGAGGGTTCAGTTAATGTTTGTTAGAGAGAGTAAACGAGAGAATCAATGAGATCTCCACGTTTATGAAAAAGGAAGGTCAACCCCCAGAAAAACATAAGTAGCTATTTAAAGCTCCTTAACTTCTTCTTCTTAATTCCACAGCTCTACAGCCCAGTGTGGGCCTTGGCTTCTTCCTCAGTTATATGCCCCCATTCGTCTCTACTTCTTGCTTTCTCTCTCCATCTTCCAATCCCCATTGTCTTCAGGTCCTCTTCAACATCTTGCAGCCATCTTTCGCGTGGTCTTCCTCTCCTCTCACTCCCTTCCATCTTGCTATTTATTAACAATTTGGGCATTCTATACTCTTCCACCCTTTCAACATGGCCTAACTAGGTATATGTGCGAAAGTATAATGACAGTCTCAATGACTTGGAGAACCTAAATTATACCCTTCCCTTCTACTATTCCATTTATTTCACAGTTCAATCTAATTCTCCACCTTTCTCCTTCTTGAATTGTGCCATACATTCTCCTTTCTATTTTCCTTTCAAATCTTCTTAGTTCTCCATCTTGTTCGGATAGAACCAATGTCTCAACTCCATATGTTACTACTGGTCTTATCGATGTTTTACATACTCCTTAACTGCTACTTTCAAAATGACAAGTTGGTGTACTTGGTCGTGTATTAATGTCTCGGGAGTTCTGGCATCCAATCCGCATTTGGCTGTTCATCCGCTTTCGGGAATAACACCCCCACCGATTAATAGCCCTTAAATGAGGTTACAGAGGTCTGATTACATATTATACGTAACTCTCCTCCATGCATGTGTAGTCTAACATTCTACTATTGTTTTTTCTCTGCTTTGATTTTCTACTATTTTGGAAATCATAAAAATTAAATAATAATAAAAACTATCCTAATTTTATGAAGGCTCCGAGTGCAATTCTGAATCTTGGGTGATTTGGCCGAACGTCAGTTTTCAAGAGCCAAACCTCGGGTTTTCCGACTCGTATTCTCGCTCGCCTGCTCGGAGGGTGGCTGAATAGGTGAGCTGAGAATAACACCAGCACGGCGCTAAACACGAGACGCGGGTGCTAAAATAGTTCTGAGAGCGGAGGATTAAGTAGGGCAGATGGGATATCGCTGAGGAGGGATGGAAGAGACTTTTCAGGGAGAAAGAAATTAAAAAGACATTCGCAAAACTGAAAAAAACTACTTGTAATGCATCAAAATGGATCAATTCTTTACTTCTGATGTGGACGTCAGTTTTAAAGAAGTTCTAAAGAAATTGAATGCGCTTTCGGAGGGTGTGCGATGGTTGTTGGGGGCAACCAACATCACGAATGAGAGGTGAGGAAGTGAGTGAACTAATGCATTGGGCCAGAACAGAAAAGCATAGAACAGGATGACATCCAAAAGTGTTCGATTACAAGTGAATGAAAAAAAGCAAAGTAGGAATTTGGGCACGATCGCCAGAACGATCACTTTGCACAGAAATTATGATCTTGCCTCTCATGAGCTCATCAGAAGGAACAAATAAGTCGAACAAGTAAGCAATCCTGCATTCATTAGTCTTTCACATGAATATTCATATTTTTGGACAACTGAAGATGAGACTAAATATTCATTATCCCTTAGCAAAGGAAGTGCCAAGTGCTTTAAACTTCAAATATAGCGGAATTTCAACTAAGTAATATTTATAAGGAAATTGAAATATCGTATAATGTTAGTCTCTATTGTAAAACCCCACTGAATGATGCAGGTATTTCATGTAACACTTTAAGACTAACCTCCTTGCTCAATAGCTTTGGGATTTTTAGAAAGCATAGTCGCAAAAACACGACATTATATATTTTATATACTATGCAATTTTATCTCGTTACCATGGCCCACATGTTATTGGCTTAATTCCAATCTAGCAACTTAGGCAGATTCAAACAAATAATCGCTTCTCAGTTCCAATGTGACCTTCAACGGATTCAATGAATCATAGCAAGGGTACTCTCAAATTATCCATTATAAGTAAACTAGCTTATCTCTTCTTAAAAATAAAACTTGATTTTTCAATACTTTTAAACAATGAAGATTATCGTTTGATAATGCGGACGTATTGCTTTAAATTCAAATTACATGCTACTCATACGCGATTTCAGTTACATATTAAAAAAAAAATCTTTTCATGAGTTTCATCTTTGAATCGGAATTTTCCGGTTCTCGATTGCAAACGCAACCAGGTTAAGGAGCTATTTTAGCACATTCTCGTGATGGGCGAACAGAAAAGGGTTTTAATTATTCGGTAGCCGTCATCAGTGGGCGTCATGTTCGAAGTCATCAACTGTTTAGCGGTTAAAATGCCAGTTACATACGCTCGCCATTAGGAAAAATGCTCAACGCTTGGGCATGGTTGCACTTTGCGACTAAAACTCAGAAGTCACCAGATTCAAGAATCACCTGAAAATGTTCACTGGACTGCTGTCCCCCCCCCCCCCTTCGTACAAGACTTCAAGTAATATGTGAGTGCACACTCTTTTTGGCACTTTCCTCACTGCGGTGTTGTCGTATTATTGCGACTGGCTACTCAATACTTTTGATTCAATCGAACTTTTGATTTTTTACTTTTATATTGAATTTTGGGGCGAGCTCAAGACATGGCGTTAATAGAGTAAACAAGGGAACTTTCATTCCCGAGAATCTTCCGATGATTCGCTTCATCATTGAGTGCCACTCCATCGGAGGCCCTTGCGCTCTTGGAGTCTTCAAACTAGCGTGTCGAATTCCTCCGTAGCGCGTTCCGCAGACAGGGGGCGCCCGTGCCTCACGCGGAGCGCGGGAAACGCCGCTGCGGTTTAATTTTAACGCGCACTATATCTGGAAGATCCGGGCTCGTCGGTCGTGGAAAATTCCCGCGTCTTGCTTGACTTGGAGGGCTTGCGAAATCCGGACCAGTAAATCGAAGGTGATTGCCGGGCAGCCGCGGAGGTTAAGAGGGAAGGTGGGGGTGTCTTATGGCTTGGCCGGCCGGCGACTCGATTCTCAGACTGACATGGTCTGCACTTCAAAGCGACCGGCACACCGAGGAAAAACAAGTTGGCTTCTTCATCTTATCGACTGAGTGCAAGTTGAACCGACTGCTTAATCAAGAGCTGCGTTTTTCCAATATCTCGGCAAAGCACAAATTATAGTTGATCACTACTTTTCTTTTTTTTTAAATCATCGTCTTCATCAACTGGTATTCTGCCTACTGGCAGGTCCCAAAACACAAAAGCTGTCTCCAATTCGTCCTGTCCCGGGCCTCTTCCTTGGTTTCCTCGTTAACTTATTTTTATCTTCACTTCGTCTGTGATTTTCAGCCTTCTTCTTCCTTTTCTCTTTTCACCATCCACTGTTCCCTCGACTGCTGTAGTTAAAATCTCCTTCCCTTTTAAAATATGTCCGATCCAGTTTCCTTGTCGCTAATGCATTAATTACAGTAGTGTTTTCTCCTCACTAACTATTCCCAGCACCTCCTCATTTCTTACTCAATCCTCCCATTTCACTCTCTCTAGTCTCCTCCACACTCACATCTCAAAAGCATCTGAAATCTAAAGTTAAAGAAAAAATAAAAATAATCTGTGGTAACATTTCAAACGCTAAGTAAGCTACAGAACACTCAAAATAGGCACATCATAATGCAGCGCTGGAAAAAGCTATTGGGCACGTCAACTTCGATTGTTACTTCACTTAGTATCAAGCATCTTATCTCCGTCTTCGTAGTATCTTCATCTTCAAGGTATACTGCAACATATGGGTGCGATACTGCTCAGTGCCACCACACCCGTATTCTTCGGGTATGAATTTTACGGAAATGAAATTGGAGAAATTTGGGAAAAAGAGTTAATCCAAGAATTATAAATTTTTATTTGTCAATTAAATAAAAACTAATTTCAATAATTAACCCTAATTTATTACAATGTAAATTCTGGTTCATAAACCCATCGGTTCATTCCATGGATATAATGTATCCTTTGATCTATTCACGAACGTACGTTTTATAAGCTCCCAACTCCCAATATATGCATGGACATATTCAGCTCTTCTTCATATCAATGCAAAGGATATATTTATGAATCACGTCTGTATAACGATTCGGAATGGAAATAGAAAGCTCTGGGGATGCTCAAACATGTGTGCTTGGCACTCGTTGCTTATTCACACACGAATGATTGCAAGTTTTCAATCTATTGCCGTTAGGCGTAAAATGATGACGCTGTTGTCGTACCTCCATCCTCAGAAACACATGATGGCCACTCAGATATTTTAAAAAACTTCATGTATGACTTGCTGTATTAGTATGTACTTAATTAGAAGCATGGAATATTTTTAATGATTTAATTTAATCTAAGGGAACAGAATCACTTTTATGTATTAATTTTTAATTGTCACCGATTCATGTTGTTAAAATTTATGTTCTTGACGAAACCTGACAACTATGTCGTTCTTACATATTTTATGGCACTAATTATCAGCCATAACCACTAGTTTTTGACATGATCTTTCTTAGGATGAAAGACTTGAAAGTCATAAAAAATATAATTCAGTGTCATTCGATATATTTTACCTAAAATTAGTGTAATAAGAAACATTTTTGGAATTGAGTTGCATTGCATTTAATTCCTAGAAGATGCATTATTATCACAGCCAATTTAATTTTTCATTGCAGCCCCTACTCTGTAACTGTTCCCCCTCCCTTTCCCTTACCCCATCACCCAATCCCCGACAGTTGAAGGCTACCAGAGCGAAGTGATAACTGATAATCCGTCCAGAGACCAAGGGGTGATTCCTCGAGACAACAAACATATTTCCTGAGGATCAAAAGATAACTAGCAACCAATCATCATGGAGCAATTCGAGCAACTCTTAACCTGTGCAATCTGTTTGGACAGATATAAGAATCCAAAGCTGTTGCCATGCCAACACTCTTTCTGCATGGAACCTTGTATGGACGGCTTGGTGGACTACGTCCGAAGACAGGTGAGGTCCATCGCAACGAAAAAAAATTACTAACTTTGGCCCTGATTTTATGAAAACATTGCAGCTCAGTCAAAACTAAGAAAGATTATCTCTTAATCAAAATTTTATTAGTTTTTCTTTTCTCAGTACATTTATCAGTAAATAGCAATGGCTTTAATACAAATAATCAATTACTAAAGAACCATTTTCAAAGAGTATGTTTTTTGAAGGTTAAATATATTCATGCAGTTTTTATTAATCTATTATACTACTATGAACTATCGGTGTAATATATGAGCTGAAATACCCATATTTAGTAATCACTTACGTAAAACGCTATGGCTCCTATCAATTTATAGTTGTATACTTAACATAAGTCGTACCATAAACATCAGTTTTTTATTCTATCTCTGTTTTTTATCTACCTATTTTGATATAATATTATCTATTTTATTTCATTCCAATAAACCAAAATAAAAATTTTTGTCCTACCTCCGTTTTTATTTAGTGTCATATAAATATTTATATTTTTATTTCATTAAAATAATGTAAAATAAAAACTCTTACCAAAAATTGACACATTCCTTGAATGAGAGAAAAGTAGAAAACGACTTAATGAGATTAAAGATGAAGCAAAAGTATCAAGGGTTATATGTATGGCCCTTTATGTTTGTGTACCTACGTAGCTGTAGATTATTGAGTATTTGGTCATATATTTCGAACTCTTTATGTGCCCGGCAATGTTTCAATTCATTTAAAAATATTTATCAGTGTGTTGTTCTTTGGATTTTAACAAGCGTCATGAAGTGATGATAATAGTACATACAAGAAATGTGACCGCCGCGTTGTCTCCTGTGGCTGTGGGAAGTAGAACCTGCGTCTATTTTGAAACCTCAACTTCACTTCATGAAATGTCTTAATATTATTTCGTTTGTACTATGACTGAAATGTAATCAAAAATAACAGTTCCCTGGAGAAGATTCATAAATAAATCGAAAGTTGGCAGATATATAGTTAGTGTTATAAGTACATAGTAAAATCCTTAATATTTCAAAACTCCAAAAATGAACATTTCTGTGTCCGAATATCGGATATGATATAATGCAGATCTCATTTTGCACTGTCGGGGCGCCGGCCGCTTCATACAATTAAGTTCAACTGATTGGTTTTGATATTTTCTCTCAGGTGAAGTGTCCAGAATGTCGAGCCGAACACCGCATTCCGTACCAAGGAGTACAAGGCTACCCCACCAACGTAACGTTGCAGCGTTTCCTGGAACTGCACATCGAAATAACGGGAGAACTCCCGGACCCAACAAGTGGACAGATAATGGAGAGGTGCAACGTCTGCTCGGAGAAGGCCTACTGCACCCTCTGCGTGCACTGCGAGAAGAAGATCTGTGGAGAATGCAAAGAAGCACACATGGAAATACTGCGCCGGGAAATCTCGAGGATAAACAACCAGATCCGAAGAGCGATCCACAGGCTGCAGGACTCCCTAGCGGCCGTCGACAGGAACGCTATTGGGCTGCAGAGCAACTGCGCCACCGTGGCCGAAGAAGTCGAGGAGGTGCACCGGCGACTGACCAAGGCAGTCAAGGACCGCACCGAGTTCCTCAGGAACGAGTTGGAGCGATACGTGACGACGGAGCAGCGAAACCTGGCCACCCTGAGGGACCACCTCGAACTCGAGGTGGCCAACATCCAGAGCAACTGCGACCTCGCTGACAAACACATGGCCGACGACGGAGTGGACTGGGACGACGCGGAGCTGGTCGACGCCAAGGAGATCTTCCTGCGGACCGTTGAGTTCATCCGGAATTTCGACTACGAGCCCGGAGACTACGCCAGGAGGGTCAGGTTCATCATGTCCGTGGATCCAAACCAACTCGTCCTTAACGTGGGCTCGTACGGCGAGCTCAACATTCACATGCCGACCCCCTTCTCCGGGGTGAGCGGCATGAGCCAGGGCACGGCGGCCCCTGGCGGGGGTCTCCTGCAGCCGCCCGCGGCCCCCGGACTGATGCGGAGCAAGAGCGACCACCGGCTGGCCTCACAGTTCCGACAAGAGGAACGTAGCGGCGGCGGAGGCTGGAAGGACGAGGAGGACGAGAAACCCGGCCGGAGGCTGTCCCCTCTCGCGGGCAGGAAGTTCGGGGAGCGGTACGGCAACAGGGACCGCTACGGCGGCGGTGAGACGCGGTACGGACGCAGCGGCGGAGGCGGTGGCTGCGGGGCCGACTACGGCGGGAACGAGTTCGAGTCGCCGTACGGAGAAGAGAGCGGTCGGCGTTCGCGCTTCCGCTCCAGATTCTCCCGGCACCAGGATCAGGACTCGGACAACGAGCACGGCTCGGGGCGGAACGTGCGCTTTTCGGAAGCGGAGGCCGCAGCCGCGGCGGCGGCGAGGAAGGAGAGGGACCGAGTGTTCGACACTGAGGACGCCACCAAGGGGCCGCTGAGCGGGATCACTCGGCTGTACGACTCGCCGAGGGTCATGAAGCGTCTGCAGGAGAGCGAGCTCAAGGAAAAGAAGAAGTCCAAAGAACCGCCCGCTCCCCAGCAGGTCCAGGGGAAGACTCCCCCCGTGTTCGGTGCCAAGAAGACGCAGAGGCAAGTAAGCGAGGAGGACGAGATATCCAAGATCAAGAAGCTGAACAAGAACGCGGAGCCCAGCCCCAGCGGCGCCAAGGCGACGAACCAAAACGCGGCGGCTCAAGGTGGTCTTCAAAGGCGGACGTCGACGGTGGCTGAAGAGCAGCGGACGGGAAGCGAGGTGACCGCTCCAGCGGGTGACGCGACGGCCGGTCGGAGATCCTCTGCAAGCGAGGTGTGTGAAGCTTCCCCCACGTCGTCCTCTCCTGATCCTTACCTCACCCCTCCGGTGGGCGATAGTCCCGAAGGGGAATGATATCGGAGAAAACCCGTTTAAAACAAAATAGAAAAAAGCCTCTCGTAAAATTAATCCCTTGCACGCTGCTTTCCCTCTTTAAATGTGTAGTAGTTGCAAAGAAAGAAAGCTATCGTGCCTGCAGAAGTTTTTTTTCAAATGTTTTTAATAAGCTAGTCTGCTTCCCCAGCAAGTAGCAAGTTTTCCCAAGTATCAAGCAATCGTGTTACAGGTGGCATCCAGCAGCGAGGAATCCGAGGAGGAAGGATCAACTCTGCCATCCCTCCAGCAGACTAGGAAGCCGGAAGGGGCCAAGACGACCTCTCGCCGTTCTTCGGCTTCTTCTGACCACTCGGCCACGACCGCGCCTTCCGGAGAAGACAAGACTTCCGGGAAGGGGACCGACCGACTCCACGCCCGATCGGCCAGCTCGGACAGCAGTGGTTCCGAGTCCTCGGCGTCCTCGTCCGCGGCCAAGACGGCCGCTGCGGCGGAAGAAGCGAAGAAAAAGTTTCCAAACCGTGCGTCTCAGGACAGCTCTTCTTCGACCACGAAGCCCAGCAGTGACACAACCACCACCGCTTCGACGAGGTCCCGCGTGAACGCGACGGCTCCAGAGAAGAAGGAGGGGGCGGCATCGACGCCCTCCCGGTTCCAGAGCCGGTTTCTCCCCAGAGCGTCGACTCCGGTCGTCAGTGAACCAACAAAGGAAGAGTCCGAAAGCAGCTCCGAATCCGAGGACAGCGATTCCGATGAAGACTCTGACGACGATGCGACGAAGAAGACCACGACCGCTTCCAAGGCTAAGGACGACGAGAGCATGGACAAGAGTGACATCGGGCCACTACTGGCGAGGAGTGCAAACGCCAGAGAATCTCCGACGGCCACGACCTACGGAAAGCCGAAGTCAAGTGCGTCCTCTACCTCTGCGACCACCAACAGCACGAGTCCCTACGCCAGCAGGTATGGCAACAGGGACGATAGCAACACCACTAGTGGTAGTAAGTATCTCGGAAGAACCAGAACTGCTCCGGAAGAAGAGGCGCCATCATCACGATACGGATCGGGATACACCAGCCGCTTCCTGAACAAAAGCAAGAGCTCTGCCGCTCTGTCCCCTGAGGAAGACGAAGGAGGGAGCTCCAGGTATTCCACCAGCACCAACGCCGAAGACAAGTATCCGAGCGGAAGATCTCGTCTCGCGGCCATCAAGGATAGGAGATCTCGCCTGGCCAGGAGCAAGAGCTCCCATAATTTCGGCCAAGACGAAGACGAAGAGCCAAATGAGAGGGTGACTTCAACGCCTTCGTCGACCGTCAGCACGACCAGCACTCCCGGATCGTCTTACCTGTCTAGGTACGGAACGGGCAGTGACTTATCCCGCAGCAGATCCACGCACGCCTTGAAGTCCAGGGAGAACTCTCCTGAAAGAAGCGCCACCTCCAACAGCGTGACTGGCGGAGAGAAGGACGGCGCAGCCTTGAGCTCCTGGGCGAGGTACCTCAAGAACAAGTACGGCAGCCGGGCCAAGGACAAGGACAGTTCCCTCGGAGGTTCGACCGGTGGGTCAACGAGCTCGGCGGCATCTTCCGCGGCGGCGAGGCGCCTGTCCCTCGGTCTCCCTTTGAGAAACTCCAGCATAGAAAGTTCTGATGACGACCAAAAAAACACGCCTACCTCCCCCACTTCCCCTACAGCAGCCGGTTTCGGAAATATCCCTAGAAACCAGTATTTGCAGAAGAGAAGGCAGCTGTTTAAGATCGGAAGCCGGGGGAGCGAGCCCGGATGTTTCACATGGCCCCGCGGCATTGCCGTCGGGCCGGACAATTCCATTGTGGTCGCTGATTCCAGCAACCACAGGGTACAAGTGTTCGATGCCAATGGCATCTTCGTCAAGGAATTCGGTTGCTACGGCAGTGCCGAGGGAGAATTCGACTGCTTGGCAGGTGTCGCGGTCAACAGGATAGGCCAGTTCATAATAGCTGACCGATATAATCACAGGATACAAGTGCTGGATCCTTCTGGTAGGTTCCTCAGGGCTTTCGGGTCTCAAGGTGCCGCCGACGGGAGGTTCAACTACCCTTGGGGCGTGACGACGGACGCTCTTGGTTTCATTTACGTGTGTGACAAGGAGAATCACAGGGTTCAGGTATTCCAGTCGGACGGCACTTTTGTGGGTAAGTTCGGAAGCATGGGTAACCGTCCTGGACAGTTGGAGCATCCCCATTATGTTGCAGTGAGCAGCACCAACAGGGTCATCGTGTCGGACTCCAACAACCACAGGGTCCAAATATTCGACGTCAACGGGAGAGTCCTCACAACATTCGGAAGCGAAGGCTCAGAAGAAGGACAGTTCAAGTTCCCCAGGTGAGAGCATATACTTAACAGCGCATTTTGATCATCGGAACTATCACTAGTTACAAGAAAAATAAGCTTCTTGTCGAAGCCTATTTACCTTTTTATTATCATAAAAATCATTCATAAATCATAAAAACCATTAAATATAGTCACCAATCATAAAAAAATTTGAGTAAAGAAATTTAATTTTAATTATTAGTTAAGATTCATTAAAATATCACGATTTGATTAATGCTCATTGAAATTCAGAATTTTGTCAGCAAATTGTGATTTTGCATGACTCATCAAGTAGTTTGTAAATGTTGACGAATATTGTGTCGTTGAATTAGTAATGCATTTGTTGCAATTAGTAATGATAAGTTGACTACATTATTGGACGCTGGATGGAGTCCACTGATGAAGTATTAATGAGACAGTAAACATGCATTGGTCTCACTTGCTAACGATACAATAGTAGTAGGGTGAAAAGAATAATTAATTAGCAGTACTAAGGAAATTATGTAGAACAATATCAGAAAATAGGCATGCCAGTTTTTACTAAATATTTTGAGATAGTATGACCAATATGAATGCTGCATTAATAGATTTCATTTAAGTAATTCATTAATAGATTTCATTTTCAGAAGTAAATACACTATTTAGGACTTTAATGCAATGAAGAGTGCATGATAACAAATATTTAGCCACCGAATAACAAATTTTAAATTGGAATTCATATAGTACGTAGAAGTCGTTATTTGATGTTCACACCTTCATGTGGACAATGAATAGCAAGTGCTGTCCCTTTCTAAAAGGAGTTAACAACTTGCACGAGGCAGTTCGCTGAGCATGAAAAGCAATAAAAAGAAACCGTTAGTTAAAATCACATGATAATGTCTAACTTATGCTATTAATGTGAATGTAGTAAAAAAATGCATCTAAGACCTAATTCATAGACAAGAGAATTAGTGTTATGTACATCATGTTTATGACTAACATTGTTCATGTAAAAAATGTCATTTCATCATCAATTCATGAAATACGGCAATGGAAATGGATGTAACTTAATGCTACTAAAACTCATACCTCATTCGTCAAGAGAAATTAGAGTAAAAATATTGATAACTTTGAAAATCATTACACCTAAAAAAACAAGTACCTCCAAAACATTGTAATGGGAGAAAAAAATCATTAATAGCAGCAAACATTGTCGAGCCAACGTCGTGTCTAGAATGATCGAGTCCGGTAAAAATGAATACGACTAAAACAAAATTCACGAATAGCCATTCATCGAATGAGACTTAGAAATCAGTGCAGTCCTTCCGCTCGCTGATCTTCTGGGGGCGTTTAAATGTGTGCCCACGAAAGCGTACTTGCAAGGTGCGCGTCAGTTATAGGGTTGCAGTTACGACGACTCGGAAGTGCAAAACCATAAATAAGGGGACAATAGGGAGGGTTTACTTGAAACGGAAGTCGAGGAAAGCAACGCTTCCAGAGAGGGAGTGAAGGAATGGAAAAACTGCGGATGAAATGTGTTTGTGCGTCTCCAAGGAGACGGATCACGAGTTGTCATTGGTTCCCACTGGTCGCCTTGCTGCATCTGTTTTTGCAGACAAAGGACGCTGTCCTTACCTGCCGTTGCCTTCTCCCTGACAGACTCACTTTTGGAAACGCGCGGCCACTATGTTGCCGCCGGCGACTATCAAGAGGTAAGGACGGTTGCGATGAGAGGACTGTCGGCGAGCGCCTAAAAAACCAACCCCCTCCAACTCACCCCCCCTCTACACACACCACACCCCTCTTGTTGCATCTAATCATCGAAAACCTTCCCAAGAACTTAGAAAAAAACTCCTTACTCATTTCACGGCGATACCAGAGTGTGAAGACGGGATTCGACTTGCAGACCGATATACTTCATTTTAGTTTGCATTGCTTTTCGTTCAACGAGTTGATTTTTGCTCAGATTTGAAACATTAGCGCAAGAAAACGATGTTAAATTCACAGGCGGAACGTTCGTTAACTTGCCGATAAGTAGTATTCTGCAGTTACGTTATTGTTACGGCGGTAATCTATCTAAATAGTTACAAAATTCGTAGAAACTCCTTATTTAAAAAGGAATGGTTTTTTCCGAAAAGTAATTAAAAACTTTGCGTTATCGACGATAAAAAAGGGAATTATATTTCTCCTTGACAAGACTAATGCAAGAGAATATCTCAAAAAGCCGTCAACGTAATTATGCCGTTTTGTAATTATGAAGAAGAAAAGGGAAATAACGTTTAATTTACAGTATCAATTTTTGACGCGCTTGACCAGTACCACCATATGAACAACAAACGCGTACGTACATATAGACGTCTTCATTCCTGAAACACATTGCAGTTCACTTCGACTCAGGCCCCTATATGCTTGAAGTGCACAGTGCCTAGTTCAAACGGTCAAAAATGATCGGGAAACAACTACGTACGTGATAATGTCGCGGGACTCTAACTAATGGAACACATCTCTTGAAACGACAAATTATTCCGAAAAAAATAAGGAAAAACAACAACAGTTTCACCCATTATATTAAAAAATGGCTTCTATAATTCAAAGGGGAACTTTATTATCGTTAAGATTTAGCAAGCCCACCCGTGTCCGAAAAAGTCATAAACTGACGTGGATGCACGCATTCAATGTAAGGAGCCGGAAAAATGTCCGCACCATCAAATACCACCATGAGAGAACCTTTCATGAGAAGGCCAAAAATAGATTTCGGCTCGAATCATATAGGATTTGCCCCACTACTGGGAAGTTGGAGAAATTGCTTCCGCAAGAAAGCTTCTGAGAAAAACCCCTGCGGTGAAAGGTAACATTTTGCTCTTTCTATTTTCAATTGTTTTCTCCCTAAATAGCCACGAAGTATTGTCTCACTTGGTATAGTTTCTGTCTCAAAGAAGGCCATCACCTAATGCAGAACAGGTATCAATCGGACATAAGTCAATTCACTCAACAATAGCGCTACGAATTACATCCACAAAGAAATTTTGAAGACAGCCTTGCACAACTACAGATAATCAAAATATATTATTTCCTTATGAGGGTATTCTGAGTTGAAAGTCTACCGGTGAGGCTTATTTGTCTTCGAAATATATTATTCAGTGGAGAAAATCAGATGAATTGGTTCCTATTATCTACCAAAAGAATACCAATCGCCAACGAGTATCAAAATGCATGCTAATTACTGACATAACTTATGGTGTAACTTAAATAGGTACTATTAAAAAAGCGTGGAATTAAAGTAAGTTATGCCTCACGACGTATAAATGTCGTACAGGCTGTACGACAACTATACGACAACTATACGACAACAACGACATCTCACCATCCGCGTTGTCTCTAAGGAGCATAAATCAGAAGAAAACCAAACAAATAGACAAGAGTCCTTTGATGCAGTAAAAAGTGTAATTGGTTTAATTTTCAACATTGGCTTTTGGAGGAAACCGATTGTTCACAAATTTATAAAAAAATAGCAGTCCGAATTATAACCCGGAAAATTTACGCAAAATAATCGTAACAATTTGGTATTCAAAGAAAAAGTTCTTTATTTCAATGATATAAATAATTGTATTCCAACATCAAAAATACAATTTCAAGTTCCAAGCGCAAGCACGAATACGTCATCGTTTCTCTCATGTAAAATGATCTGTAATTAAATAGCTAATACTAAATGTATTAAATGGACTACCAATTGAAGAGTATTGACATTAGTTAGTGAGATAATTACAAATACATCACTGCCTTATTGATATGCTCACAACTTGCGAAAAGTGTAAGGACGTATCATTGAGATGAGCTTTCACGTGTGATATATTCTTAGATAATTGTAACCTCTTGACCCTTGAAGTTTCCTTAACACCCTCCGTACTTCAACATGTCTTTTTAACGACACTTTGTGCAGATAATGCTTTCTCAACATAATAGCAAGTCCTACGTGGTTCACTCATTTATTTCCAAAACTCAAATAGATTCCCTACCACATAGTCATTTTCTATTGCATAACGCAAGTGTGTTTTTGGCGAAGTTTGCTCCCAAAACTTGCATCGCTTTGCCTTCGAAGTTTGTTTTTCGTGTGGTTTTGACCCCTTGAATAATTCTATTGAAGCACGCTGCTTACTGTAGCCGATTTGTTTCCACAATGCAACAGAAATCTCCCTTTCCTCTTTGCCAGTGGTAAATGTTTATCCACGCATTGCTTTGCGACTAGGAAGGCCTTTTGGATTTCAGGCAATGAGCAGTTTAAGCAACATTTACCGGAAAAGTTAGACACACGTGAGTATTAGAGTACACATCACCTGTTTGTGTTTCATTTTGACGTCTGTTCACTTCAGCCGTTCACTGTAGAAACAGTACACACATAAGTCACATCATCACAATTGGTACGGAAGCAGATATCAACGCCATAAGGAAAGCCAATATTTTCAGAAGTCGATTCGAAAAGGCCAAGGGATTCATCGGAACGCAAGTAAATACCAACAAAGCATGACCAAGGTTTTGTAGTATGGAGACAATTGTATTGCAAGACAAAGTAACCAACGCAGCCGATGGCCCAGCATTAATTGTCATTGCAGAACTCCGAGATTAAACCCCGATACTAGACTAGACTAGATATGTTGTTAGACTAGGAATTAAACAATAGTGACATAACTTAGAAACTGAAGTATCTGGGTGAAAAACTCCAATTTTTTGAAAGTTGAAAGCTAATAATAAATTACAATAATTTTTAAAACTATATTCCAATTCAAATGCTCTTCTTGGCCGATTAAACTTTTCTAGATTAACTTACGACATGAATTTCGGCCTTCACATGTTAAACCCGACATTTCAATGATGAAAACCGCTTTGTTGTATATAAAACCCTTAGGTTGAGAAACAAAAACTTTTTTTCTCAAGTAATCATTCTTAATTCATTTCGATAACAGAAAATAATCATAAGTCAAAAACTTATGGTTTATTTTTCCCCTAAGCGATTCATCTTAAAGCATTCATCTTAAAGCGATTCCCGGAAAACTCAATTTTTTTCCAGGAAACTTAAGTGACTGGCAGAAACCAATCAAATGAGCAACACCAGTCCCCCGAGTAGCTAAGGGGCATGTGCGTGCCTGTACGATGTAATTAATACAAATCGGGGAACTCAAGGGCTTCAAAATTCTTTCTGTAACCCTGGCAGTTCTCAGAACCAGTGATCCCTCAAAGCGAAGTGAGAGTGATGTTAAATAAGAGAGGCACATTGGCGGATGTAAACGAGGCTGAAGAAAGATATCGAGAGTCGCAATTATAATAATGAGGGTAATCTTCTTGGGCGAAATTAGGGCTGTGCTGCCATCTCTTACATTTAACCCTATCACATCACATTAACAGCCATGCCCCGAGTGAAAAAACACTCTCACTCAGACGAGACTCGAACCCGGGATCTTTGGCTTAGCAGGTGAGGGGGGAGGGGAACAAAGGGACGAGGAGGTGGAGGAAAAGAGAGGGAATCTAAAAGCCATCAAGAGACCCGGTGAAACGTTTCCGCCAAGTGGCATAAGTAGTGGTTATGTGATGCACACAATGAACGCTGTACGGCCAAATAGGCAGCATGTTACAGCGTTTTCTTTGAAAAGAGTACATATTCTTTGTTTAAGGGTATATAATATTCTATGTACATTCCGAACGGTACATAAAGCCACTGAAAAAGCTACTCTTTGTGTACGGGTGCAAATCACGAGTTAGGAGGATTTCTACTCTCCTCCCCCACAAACCCAGGGATGGACCCATTCTCTTAAAATTCAAAACTGCCGAAAGGAATATCACATTTGGAGTGCCCTCTACTGGGGACTCCTGAGTAGGGCTCAGGATTCACTCTGCTAAATATTCACCAACACTGAGATTCAAACCCTTGTTAGGGAAAGTGAGACTCAAGCCACCGCACAGTCCGATCTTGGGTTGGGACACGTCCGTGTAATTGCACGGAATCAGGCGCAGGGACTTGGGAACGTCCGAAGATAATGAAAAAGAAATATAGCAGGTCGCTTGTAAGGCAATTTGGGGCAATTTAAGTGATAGTATGTTGACTGTAGTTTTGTGTTTTGAAAGGATCAGAATAAAGGTATGTAAGCATAATTAGGAGCTCCCACCTTATAATTTCCTTTATCTATTGACTTCTAATTTTTAAAGGAGCACTTTTTCAGACATTGATGAATATTCGGGGATGTATTGGCTATAAATAAAAATTTACTGTGAAAGGAATAAAAAGACATGTCGACTATAATTTCAACAGGTACATCGGGTTAAGTTGAACGAAGTTTGGAGACTTGAGGGATTGCGTGGAGAGTTAATCGTTTCACTCAAAACATAAGCAAGGATGGAGAGGAAATCGTTTTTGGATCTTGCTCTCCAGGGATTGATGCCAAGAAATCAAGTTATAATCTTGTTCGAAAAAGCGTCATCAACAACAGCATTTATCAGTCCTAAGACTGATTTCATTCATCTCTTTCTTAGGTAACTGCTTTATTCCTTCATAGGATTCCATTGTCTTACAGAAACAGCTTCATTATTCCTATTTTTTTAAATCACACGATTATGAGGCAATTATTTCTTCCAATTCACAGTAACTCTGTACATGTAATTTAATGAAACTCAGTAAAATATCACTCTCCATCATAATTTTAAGAGGTTTTTAAATCAAATATCGCGTGTTTGTATTTAACACCGAAATGTGCTCATCCTTTATCATATTCATCGCATTTATCATCGGTTTTTCTACCTAACGCTTTTATCCATTGCCCATAGATTAGTTTTCCGATGCCTGATGAATGTTCATTTATAGACAGGTAATAACAGACATTAGTATTAACATAATGCATTATCACCTTAACTTGATGCATCTTTTACGCACTCTAGTTAGTTTCAATGCCTCGTGTGTGAAAACGTAAGTATTATATGTGGTCGAAATCCTGTTCTCAGTACACACATTTTGACTCCAAACTAAAGTGTTACTTTGCACTCCACTTGTCATATTTTTGTATGATTTTCTCATTCATATATTTTCATTCTTTTTTGATGTTTTTCGGGAATGAACTAATGTAAATTCAGTAGGTAAATTGTTTCTTTGTTTTACATGATTGAAATTAGAGTAATTTTATTAGCTTTTTTTTAAGTGTACCACCATTCAGTCTGATATTTTACCACCAATTGTAGTGTCAAAATTCGAACTTGGTACCACAAGTTCCATGGGCTGCGATTTGCATTTTCACCAAAATGTTTCTCCCTATCTTCACTTCTGCTGCTGTTCTCGTCCCAACCCTGGATCATCCTCACCGCCTGCCGGCTCGTCCTCCGCCCCTGGATGCCGTCGATAACACATCCATCATCTCCCTCTCTCTCCATCCGTCACGTGACAAAACATGGCGCGGCCTCAGAGGAGTTGCGGTGGACGATCAGGGTTACATCTTCGTCGGGGACTCTGGCAACAACCGGATACAGATATTTCACCCGGACGGTGCCTTCCTGCGGGCCTTTGGCTGCTGGGGCTCCGGAGATGGGGAGTTCAAGGGATTGGAAGGTGTGGCAGTCATGCCCAACGGGAATATTCTTGTCTGCGACAGGGAAAACCATCGTGTCCAAGTCTTCTGAATCGGCCAAGGTCAGTATAGAGTGCGGCGCAATTGCCATTGACTCACACGAAGCGCTTGCCAAATACTTGAGCGTAAACTCCCAGCGCCGATAGTCCCAGCGTTCCTTCCCCCGAGAGGATTGTCGGCGTTTCGGAATTGGTCACTGCCTTTTGCCGATTGCACTCAACCACTCACAACTGCACCCTCACAGAAACTCATCTTACAAATGGCTTCAGAACAGAACAATCTCATCGTGTTACTTTTCCTTTTATTTTCATTTCCATATCTTACTAATTATATATACACGTTTGTTTGATATTTCTGCAGCACGACTCCCATCTTCTGAATTATATAGTGTAATAGACTCTGCTGCTGACGATGGCGGCATGACCGTCGAAACGTCCCGTGTAATTTTTTTGTGAGTGTATTTCTATTTATTTCCGTGTGCCTGTGTGTTTAAAACTATATTTACATAGCATGTATATATAGATATATATACATAGCGGTAGATCGGCGGTAGATTCGTCTACTGCCAATGATGGCTTGACCGTCGAAACGTCCAAGTTTTCATTTGTAAGTGTCCTTTTTGCGTGTTTCTGTGTTTTTTAATGTATCGCTGTTTAATTTATGCATATATATATTTATTAATTTATTAATTAATTAATTTATTTATTACTCCAAAATTACTCACAGTACAGAGTTTTAATTTACAATTTTCTATGGAGGTTTAGGCTGCCTGAAAGGTCACAGACCTCCGGGGAGGCTGCCTTCAACAATGAAATGCATTTCTGCACTAAAAACTATTTGTACTGAGCTTATTTAATGTTATAAATAATTAATTAATGTTAAAATATTAACAGAAAAAAATTTCATTTTGCGCCAAAATATGAACAGAAAAAATAAATCACACATACAGACTACTTAATCGAGCTTGATACATAATATAACATTCAATTTTATAACATAAGGACAAATTATAAACATATTAATATAAAACATTAATGCTATCATGTGCCAACATCTATGCCTTTGACAATTCCTAGTGTCTCAAATTTTGGCATTTCCTTGTGGACGTTGCCCTTCACTCGGTGTTGTCCTCTTCTTCCCCTCTCAATAATTCCTTGTTTTGGATCTTATCCACTAATTTGATCATCATAATTCTCCTAAGACCTAAGAGACTTATTTTTACGGGGTGATTGTTGAACTATTTTAAATTTTCAAATCGTGAAAATGGACTTTTGTGAAATCATGGACAACAATGGAAATTATCCTCTTATAGATGTACCCAAATAAACAGTTGGAAATTAGGAGCAGGAAATCAAGGGCTTCAAGTTGTCATAGTTATTCGGCGTCGGCATCGGCAACGGCCTGCCACGATTATATTGGTACACCGGTTCCCGCTCTGACACCGAATTTATACCACGCTGGGCCCGGCTCAATTTCGAAATGGGCGATCCTTCCATTTGGCCTAGAATGCTTTTGGCCTTGTCGGCAAGCGGCAGACAGTACGTCCACTGCGAATAAAATTTGCCTCTGAAGCACGCTAATCTTAAATACTACTACTTAACGTTTGGCGTCAGCTACAAATGGCATCAGCATACCAAAGTATGTCGAAATCTCATCCTTTATCACTTCCAGAAGTTAATCAAATTCCTTCTGATCAGCCCCGTGTTAAATTTTTCATCCGAAAATCTTCCCACAGTACGCTTGATGAATCCTAGCTTCTTCAGAGCTCTGCCACAAATATTTATTCTATGTGTTCCCCACGATAGGTTCCAAGTTATCGTAACTCCTAGATACTTCACTTCATCTGTCGCCTTTATGTTAACACCCATCCACAGTCCACCGTTCGTATATCATGAAAAGGAGAAGAAAAATATCATTGTTTCGGTGTGATAGCCGTAGTAAAACTGGATATCATCGGATACCAATTAGACGGTGCAGACGACATTCTGCAAACGCTTACGTAAGGATTCGTGGATTTGGTTCAATCCATCAAATGGTTCATTGCCCCATTTTCGTTCATTATGAACGATTTGAAGAATCGGTTCATTACCATAAACCAAATCACATGAACCGAATCATCAAATTGAATCGAATTGCCCTCCTCTACCGTGTACAGATGGGTTCTTTCTCCGCCTCCGTCTCGGTGTTCGCACGCGTGTTTCCGGGCGCCTCCGCTAGAGGGGGTGAAGGGGTGGCGCATCTATTTCCGTCGCCGGGCGAGGAGTAAATTCTCTCCTCTGCCGTGAGGCGGCGCCTCCCTTCTTTGGCACCTCTTGTTCTTCCTCCTCCTTGCTCCTCTTCGTCTTATTCCTCCTCATTTTGGATCCCAAATGGAGCGAACCGCGAGCGAGCGCCTTTGCAACGGGGATTCCTATGACGCTCCTTCCTCGGAGAAAACTACGGACCAACTCCTTCCCCCTCTCCACCCCCCATCCCTCCAGCATGAAGATCAAGTGCAGTTACCCACGTAGGTTTTAAGAGGGCGTGACGTCAAAAATGTTAAAACCCCGTCCGCAACATTGTTCCCATCTTGTCATTCTGCCAAGTATAAAAGCATTGCACGCATAACTACTTTTGGCTGTCTTGACGAATGTATTAAGAGCTTATTTGTCATGCTCCTATATTTCATGCATAGGTCAATCCACAAACTCGCTTAAAATCAAACAATAAGTCATTATTAACCTATCAAATCTGCTAAATATATTCAATTATAAATCTCAAGTCATTCGATGACATAGTTTGTGCTGCATTGATTTTAGCCGCAGCAACTACAGCGATAAAGTATAATAAGCAAGGAGAAAAAGCTTATGATTTATATATTGTTTTTTCATTTCCTCCGCTGTTCCCTGAGACAGAAACATTTAAAGTGACAAAGTCAATTAGTATACTGTTTTTCCATGTAAATTTTTAAACACCCGTCGAATGCAATGTCATGTTAATTGCTTCTGGTTCCCCTCTGCTTCAGTGGCTATACATAGCTCGTCTACTTGCTATAGACACGTCCCTTTTATTCAGCTTTATTCCTTTAATACTAACTCTTTCCCTACGTCATATTAAGAATTTAATGACCAGCTTCTTATGACTTTAATTTTGACCAATCCTTCCACACACATTGATTATTAGCTAACTGCTGTGCCTTTATTGAATGGATAGCTAACTTTTAATCATCCCGAAATTATGAATTCATAATATACAGGGTGATTCAAAAAGAATACCACAACTTTGAAAATCGAGAACTCTGCAAAGAAGAAAAGGAGAGCTAAGCGCTTTCTGTCGTCGATTTAAGAAAGCTGTAAAGTAGCTCATTTGGTGGCTAGGAGCGCTGTTGGCCACATAATCTAGGTCCTAACCCTGAAGCTTCATTTATGTCGTTAGTGCAAATATGGCGATTGCTCAACAAAAAGCTTTTTGTGTTATCGAGTACGGCAGAATTGAATCGGCGACAGTTGTTTAGCGTGCATTTCGAACCAATTATGGTGTTCAACCTCCTGATAGGTGGTGTATCAAACGGTGGTATAAAAAATTCACAGAGAAAGGGTGTTTTTGCGAAGGGAAAAGTTCCGGACGGCCGCGCAAGAGTGAAAAAAATGTTGGCCGCATTCAGGAAGCATTTGCTCACAGTCCAAGAAAATCGACCCACCGAGCTAGCAGAGAGCTGCAAATTCCACAACCGACCATTTGTAGAGTCCTAAGGAAAATGTTAGTAATGAAACCATATCCTCTGAAATTGGTTCAAGCTCTTTCTGAAGCTGATAAGGTTAAAAAAATCGAGTTCTGCGAGTTTGTCCTTGAGCAAATGGAAACTGATGACTTGTTGATTTCGAAGCTAGTGTTTAGCGATGAAGCTACATTTCACACAAACGGAAAAGTCAGTCGGCACAATGTCCGTATATGGGGCACTGAGAATCCGTGGGAAACAACTCAGCATTAACGTGATTCACCTAAGGTGAGCGTTTTCTGTGCCATTTCAACCGATAAAGTTTTTGGTCCTTTTTTGTTAGAGGGTGCAACTGTAACTGGGCAAAACTATCTGGAAATGTTGCAGAATTGGCAGTTCCCTCAACTCGAAGAAGAAGCACGTCAATTCCTATTCCAACAGGATGGGGCACCACCCCATTGCCACTTATCTGTCCGTGCCTATTTGAACGAAAGGTACCCACAGCAATGGATCGGCCGCCAGGCAGCTCGAGATAGAGCACTTCATCACTGGCCTCCAAGAAGCCCTGACCTCACCCCCTGCGATTTTTTTATGGGGGTATGCTAAAGACATGGTGTTTTGACCATCTGTACCAGCTAACATTGAGGAACTAAAAGAAGGAATAACTGCAGCTATCCAAACTGTTACGCCGGAGATGCTACAGAGAGTGTGGAACGAGTTCGAGTATCGGGTTGTTGTCACTCGAGTGTCTGGAGGGGGTCATGTTGAACATCTATGAACTTGTTTTCTACTGAGAAAAACTTTACTAGTACTATTTTTAAAAAAAACTTTGTAAGTACTCTTCACTTTGATTAATTACCCAAGGTTCCATCATGTTTCTTTGATTAAATACAGATCTTCAAAGTTGTGGTATTCTTTTTGAATCAACCTGTATTACGGCTTTAAATCCGAAAAATGTCTCTTTAAGGCTTCTATAATCGTTCCTACATTGACTGAGCTAAAAAAAAAGGTTGTGATAATGGATGCATTTTTCTCATTCTCATTTAACGCCAATCCTGATTCACCTCCAACCTGCATTCGAATATGAGTGGAGATCCAGAAATCTTCCACTCTTCTTATCCTAATTTTGGAAGTACATTCATGGACATCAAGCAGCCTGGCGTATCCATGAAGATTAAATTACACTACTTCATAACAGAGGGTGAACTGAGAATTTTCCTGGCGCCTTTAGAATCACTCCTGTCCGTCTCATTAACTGATAGAAGTGTTCACCTATCACTTGTTTGGATTTCAATGAACGGAGAGAATATCTAACTTTTTGATGAAATAGTATTTTCAACTCTGAAAATATTCTTAAACCTTACTTGTGACGAAGGTCATTTCTTATATTATTCACGTCTATTATGATGCCATTATCTAACGGTAATCGTGAAGAAATTCAGCACCTAGAGGCTATTCCAGAATGGAAGAACGTTTTAATGCTTAGTTGGGATTCAAATACTTAATGAGCAGGGATATTCACCATATTATTTAAATACCTTCTAATGCAAGGGGCTGCATTTTCATTAATCATGAAAGGTAACGTCACCTGAGAGTGTGTTTGAGTGTGATAATGTTGCCTTAATCTTTATTATGATCTTCAAATACAATAAGAAAAAAGAAAAAAAATGACAAAAGCAACCATTAGAGAAAGTAGCACTCATTAATTTATGTATTGGTTTCATAATATTTACTCGGCAAAAACAGTGCTCAATGCTGCCATAATATTCATTGCATTATTTGAAAATTATAAACGTAGTAAATGAGTGGAAAATAATAATAAAATGAAAATAGTTTCACAGCTTCGCTTATTTCCATTTTTAGGTTGAATTCAATTTTGCATATTCCCACTGTAAGGTTGAATAAAATACATATATGCTCATAAATAAGCAATAGTATCTATTAGCAATAGAAGTAGAAGGCCTCTTTCTATATTATAATCAGAGGTTTGGTTGGCCTACGATCCAAAACATAATGTATGCTCTTGATCAAATATGGCAAAATGGCTTTATTAATGCTCATGCCGTTTAATAAGGGTTTATGCTAAGGATTTCAAGATCCATGGATCATAAAATGCCAGCTGTTCAACAGTACATGTATGTGCCTACGCATAGAAACACTTTATCTAGAGCTCACTACAATAAACCATAGATAATGTGAATAATTACTATATTCAATGAGCTGATGTGAAGTTTCTTTTATAACTTGAGCACTTAAATTAACTTCGCTTTCTAAAATAATTCTTTTTCAATTCACAGCCTGCCTCTGATAACTATCCATCCAGAGAAGACAAAGCTGAGTCATTGGAGGAGATCTGCTCAGCTGCGCAGAAGCAACTCACTTCCTCAAGTGGTCAACAGGTCGCGTCTCTTTATCAGCTAGCGACAGGAAGTAAAGTTCAAAAACATTTAATGAACCTGTGTGATTTAATGCTCGGTACATTGAATATTGCCCTTAAGTACATCAGTGACGGCATTTCGCCGTTAAACAAGTTAATTGGATTTGTAGTTAAACCCAATCTAACCAACTATTGTGTACAGGGTTTTAAGGGCCACGCTGATAATTGTGAAATGTATAAAGCAGTTGCTATTGAGATGTCCTTGTCTGTGTTCGAAAAAACTGTGAACTTGTTAATGAGGATAACAAAAGTGTGTTGTCTCTTTTGTAACAATTTATAATTCAAGAAAAATACATGATTTCAAATCATTGATATTTATTGATAAAATGTTTGACTTTATCACAAGGAAATAGGGTTTACCCGCACCCAAACCTATTTAGCAACTCATGTACACCCAGGGCCATTATTATGGACACATTTATTACTCAATGGAGGTTCATTGATGTCAGGTACTTCAAAACTGAGACCTTCGGGTATGTCTCCATCTCCGTGGACTACAACTTTGACCTTTACAGTGGTGCCTTGTATCCTTAAAGCTAAACTGGTGTGTACCAAGAACTTCTGGTTGAGCCACCCACGTTAAGCCGGAAGAGAGGTAGAATACATCATTTGGGAAAGTAATAGGAAAACATACAACTTTATTTTCCAAAAAGCGAAGCAGTGAGACAGAACTGAATCCCACGAAAGACAAGATGCAGTCCCCTGCTATGAATATTTATCAGCTGACGAGGAAAGGCCTCTTGTGTTATCATAATGCAAAATCCTTGCTCAGTATATGATGCAGGAGAATATAGAATATACGATTCATAAGAGGACCACAACGATAGAAATAGTAATCAGGAATGCTCAGGAAATTATGAATGGAGGTAAGTTGAAAATATGAGCCGGAGATGGAAAAAGGAAATACAATGAAAGAATATTAGCCTAGTATTCTATGTAACCGAAGAATTCAAGCTGCGGAACTACTTATCAACATTTTACAAGCTCATTACATTGAAGTAATTGAATAACGAATTTCTTCTGCCTTTATAAGCGCCACCACATCAACTGCGTAATTGCATTCTTTATACGACCTGGGTTTGCGTGATGGGTTGGTTCAAGTTTTTTTTTACTGTAATTGAATTTTTAAAAACTATTTTCCGCTCATTATTTAACCCTTTCTCTGCCCAAAATCTCCAGGCAGGGTGTGCAACAACTGCCGATTTCATTTTCTTGTGGTTTTTTATATTTTGGTTTTTAAATTTATAAAAACCAAAATGTATCTACTAAGGTGAATATTTCTATTATTTAGTACACATTTGGGAACTACGTGTTGATAATTATGGTATTAAAATAGAATTTAGAATTTAATTCAAGTTAACACATATATATTTACACATTTAAAATCTGATCCATATACATCAGCCAGTGTAAATTTACACACATGTACCGGTAGACCTGCCTTCTTGGCTGTGAAACGGTTAGAAAAAAAGCATTAACATTTAATATTGTTTGGAAAGAAGATTTTCGACGGCAAAAGTTTAATTCTTGCCATATCTAATTTCTTTTTTGCATGACGTATTTTAAGCACTGATATATTTTACTGTTCATTATGCTCTTTTCAAGATGTGCTATCAATACTAAGACTGGTATCATCTGTAATGTAATGTATCTGTATAAGAAACGAAGTCCAAAATATTGATTTTCTTCTGTATTGAGACATTTTGGGGCAGAAAAAGGAGAGGAGGTACAGCAGTGATTGTTAAAGGGAAGAGATATAGATGAATTCATGGTGGGGGGGGGGTCAAAATTGGTCAGGTTTTTCATCTTGTGTTGCTAAACGCAGCATAAATGCAGCTATAGGATTCAAACTCACGGTTCGTGGCTTCTTTGAAATTCCAGACTTTCTTCGTTGCCCTCCTTCACGGATTGTATTTCTATAAATCGGCATATATTTCCGTAGAATCCACATAAATTGGCCACGAGAGTAAGCCTGGGTGAAGTAGTGGCCTGTACATTGGCTCAGCAGGCCTAACGTTACCAGCTGTAACGACAAAGAGAAAACTACTTGCAGATTCCATTGACTTACATTTTGTGCATAAATTATTACAAATTTTACTAACGCGAGATGCTTTCATTAATGCGTCGTACATCATGGCAAAAAAATGTGTTCAGCGGATATTGAAGCGTTTTCAGCATACCGTTGAATCAGTCATCGCGTAGGCAGAGAAAACGCTAATATTTTTCAATGACAACTAAAGAACAGATCTAATTACTTTCAATTACAGCATTACACCCAGAGTTCATTGTATTGGAAATATACATATTATGGGACTTACATTTGCTTTTACTCAAATTAATACTGTTCTTATGTACATATATTTTATACTTATAATTACATATATTACTGTCCTTTTCAAAAGCGAGCTAAATTATTTTTTCGTAAAAAGAAAAAAAGATTTCTCGCATTAAATTTTCTTAAATTAAATTTATTTCTCATAAATAAAATGCATTGCGGAAAAGAAAAAGCAAATTCAAATTTGAATACATAATCACACACACGATGGGGAAATATAATTTTTCAATAGATACTAATTCAAAGGAATATTTTAAATGAATTTTCAAAAGATTGCTACAATATTTATTATGAAAAAAAATGGTTTCGGGAAAAAATAAATGGTAAAAAAATATAAAAATTTCTACATAAAAAAAATATTTTATCCAAATTCAGAGAATCATTTTTCATCAAGAAAATGTATTGCAAAAAATAAAAAGCAAAATAAATTTTGAATAAATATATCTCCCACATGATGAAAAATATAATTTTTCAAAATTGAAATTTCCAAATTTTCAATAGTACAGAAATTCGTGAAAACTTTTTTTCTTGAAAAAAAAGATTTCACGAATTAAAATAAATTCAGTAAAATAAATATATTCAAGTCTCGAGAAACAGGGAGGACGAATCTTTTCTTATAACTTACACGTCTGCTTCGAAAAAAATAAAATTTACCGAAAAGATATGTTTCATGTTGGATATATTATACTCAAATTTCATTTGTAGAACTATGTCATAGGTCAAAGAAGTACTACAAGAGATTTAATGTATAGTTAAAACAAGCTGGAATGACGAGCGCAAGTGGTTTAAGAGTAATCACTCGGAAGACAAGGACTTGCCGCTTGCAACAAAGGAGCTAAAATTTGTAATATTTTAATTTTTATCGTCACGAATGTCAGCAGCGGTCTTAAGACAATTGTGTGACGTAATACAAAAATAATTGATAAAGAAACCCTTTCAGCGTAGATAAAGTATACTGTGATGCAGACAAAAAAATAACAAATATCTATCGGGTGTTTTGTTCTAGTATATATTAAAAAAGAAAAAAAACTTTTTGGCCACTCATTCGCAGAAAGTGCATGTCCCAATTCACATTTTAAGTGGCAATTAATAAAGTTAGTGTCATAAACTGACTCCTCGGAAAAACACCCTACCCATGCTAAACACAAATTAAGCGTGAAGCTCCATCTCGCCAAGTGAACTTCAGTGAACTTCAGTTCTGTGAACTTCAGTGAAAACTTTACCATTTCTTGGGTTCATCACTTTCCGCAGCGGACACTAGCATTGGCCTTTTTGTCACAACGTCGTTTACTTAAAACATAGTACGCGAAAAAAATTGCTATCTCATGCAACCAGTGATGGATAACAGTAAAAGAATATTCTCGCGAAAGTAAATTATTCCAGAAGAATTGACTTAAGAACGAGCAACAATATTTTTTCGTAAAAGAAAAATGATTTTTACGAATAAATTATTTCTTCATAAAAAATGTTTTTTCAAGTCTCGAGAAACATTTCTCATGAAGGAAATGCATTGCAGAAAATAAACAGCAAATTAAATTAAAAAAAATAAATTTCTCGTTCATGATGATTTTTCAACAGCACCAATTTTGTACGAGTATACTTATTTTTTTAAGAAGAGCATACTACATTATTTTACCCTTAAAATAAATAACATTCCGCGTATTAAGATAACTTCAGAAAAAATTTTAATCAAGTCAGGAGATACATTTCTCATCAAGAAAATGAATTTCGGAAAACAAAAAGTAAAATTAACTTTTGGAAATAATTTCTCGTTTATGACGGAGTAATATTATTTTTTAATAGTACCTTTTAAGAAGGAATAATTTTATTTCCATTTCAAGAGCATTTTACAACATTTCTTCGTAAAAAGGAAAAGGATTTTGCGCATTAAAATTGCTTCATAAAAAAATTCAAATATCGAGAAACATTTCTCATCAAGAAATTGAAATGCGGAAAATAAAAAGTAAAAATAATTTTGAAAATATTTTCTTGTTCACGGTGGAGAATTGTTATTTTTCAATAGTATCTTTTAGTAGGGTAAATTTATTTTCTTGAGCGTGCAACAATATTTTCTGTAAAAAGAAATATGATTTTGCGTATAAAAGTTACATCAGAATTTTTTTTCAAACCTCGAGAAACGTATCTTATGTTGAAAATGCATTGCATCAAATAAAAAGCAAATTTCAACGATTTAGAAATTTTTTTTGTTCATGATATTGTCTCTTTTAACATATGGCTTGGAGGACCAATAATGCTCAAGTTTCAAATAAACAGCTTTCTTCATTCCAATAATGTTTTCCCTTCGATATTTTTATAATTCTGTATTTTCGTTTTTGTTTTGGAATTGAGAACAAAGTTAACGCATGTTCTCTGCAAAGATAGTTAGATCAACATTGTGTTACATTTCACAGATACGATTTATTTCTATATCAATTCACACCGGTAATTCATCGTGTGTCTTTGCAATTAGAAGCTTGAAAGATTTTTTTAAAGTGTTTCATAGCGTAGGGGCGGAGGATAATATTTTTCTCTCAATCTGAAGTAGAAAAAAGAAAGCATGTTTCTGATTAAAGTATCAAAATATAAAAGGCATTTTTTTAACCACATTACTTATGCACCTTTAACGGAGGCTTTGCAGGACTTATAATGCTGAATTTGCAAATGAATACTGTTTTTTATTCCAATTACTTTTTACTAATCAATTTCTGTACCTAATTATTATGCATATACGTTTCTTGGAGTTCAGATTGAAGGTAACTTTTGTTCTCTGTGAAGACATATCAAAAATGTATTTCATCTCATATTTATGTTTTTTTCTATTTTTAATTCACACCGATAATTCTTCGCGTGCCTTTACAATTAGAAGCTTGAAATATTTTTTTCCAGCGGTATATAGTGCCATGGTTGATAATAAAATTATTCTCTTATTCTAAAGTTGAAAAAGAACGCATGATAATGATTTTAAATTAAAAACCTATAATTATGAACATGTATTTTTAAACCGGCATGTCTTTTGTGTCTTTTAACTTAAGGCTATTGTGGACTTCTAATTCTGTTGTTGCAAATAAAAACAACTTTATTCATTCCAACAGTTTTTTAATTATCTATTTTAATGATTAAGAATTCTGCTTTTTTGTTTCTTGGAGTCTAGATTGAAATAAATTCTTGTTCTCTGTAACGATAGATGAAAAATGTTTACATCTCACCATTACGATTTTTTTCTATTTTAATTCACAGCGATATTTCATTGCATAGCTTTATTATTTGAGGTATGGTGGATAAGTAATAGCGTTTAGTTGCGGAATAGGAGAGATTTTTTTCCCAAACTCAAATCTTGTATCTGTTTTAATATAAAAATAAATAAGGACTTTTTTATACCATATTACCTTGGTTTCTTTTTACTCAAGGTTTTTAGGACTTATATCGCTGTAGTTGCAAATAATAATAGCTTTTTTCATTTCAATAATGTTTTACTTTATTAAAAATATATATTTTTTCATTTCATTTTTGGCGATACGTCAAAAATTATTTGATACCATTATTAATACAACAGTTTTAAAAACAGAAAATGAAAACAACTAATTATTGAGGTGGACTAAATCTTTAATTTAGAATCAAATGCCCTTCTTATTCAAAATTATCTATCGCCGTGGTTTTATTCATAGTAATTACTCATTTTTGCGGCGTAATGGTAGAATTTAGCATTTTTTACTCTATCAGAAATAGAAAATGAATCAAGTTTTAAAAATAAATATTAATATAACAAATAAAAAACCGCACAAATGTTGTCTCTTTTTGCTGAAGTTGTATGAGTACCCCTAATTGCAAATAAATACAGCCGTCTAAATTGAAAGTATTTTTTCTTTGCGGTAGTATACTCTTCAGTATTCTGCATTTATGTTTCTGGATTTCTGAATTAAGTAATTTTTGTTCTTTATAAACATAATTACTTTGGACCAGTCTTACAGTCTTGTAAATACAAATCAATTCCTGCTTTAACTCACATGGGTTATTTTTTGCGTGGTTATATTTCTTAGAAGCTTTCAAGAATTTTTCTAGCGCAATGAATGATATGTACTCTCTTTTTGTTGTCAACTTATTATATTTTTCTTAGTATATCATAATATCATCTATGTTACGTATTCTTGGTTATGTATTTTGGTCAATTCAAATGATTTCTTTCATCGTGAATGTTATCCCTTATGTCTTTGCACCCTTATGTGTGACTGCGTGCCTAGTCGTTTCTATATTACGCAAAGATTTAGACCAACTTATGTATCAAACACGTGAAATTTACCACATAATGAATGCGCAAATACTTTTAATTGCCTAAAGCATAGAAATAAAAATCTGCAGTCTGTTGCGCTTAGGGTGAAAAAAGATTTTGTCTAACAGTAAGAGAAATGAGTCTAACATATATAATGCTCCTGATGGATTTTTAGATTCATGTGTTATGTTTTTCCTTAGACGGCGATTTATTGGAGTGAAGGGATGGTAATTCCTGAAAACTCAACGGAAATGGCAACGAGTGAGTGAATCTGATATTCATTTCTTTGTGAATTTTTCATCAAGACTTGTTCAGGTCGAAAATTTAATTCAGCTAATGCAGCTACCATTGACGGCTTGAGTAATTCGCGGACTCTTCTTGGATGGTAGGTTACCTGGGGAGGCAACTGTGACCTTTGGCGCCTCGCCAGTGAATTCATTGACGTATAACGTCAATGAATTCACTGGCGAAATGGCGAAAACTGGCACTGGCGAAACGAAGGTGAGATTAACGTGAACAGAATGGACAGAACGTATGGACAGAAATCAGTGGTCGGCATAAGTGTACTGTTAGCGAATGGTGCCAAACGGGGTCCACGTTTTTACGTCCCATCCTACAGACGGAGGTGTAGTAATTGGATGCAAAATGCGATGGTTCAACATAGATGGAGCTAAAGTTGGTTACTCGGTGTGTAATGTGCTCATTAAAAATATTCTTAGACCAATTCCGCAACTTTATTGTCTGATTAATACTTTTAAATGCATATGGCAGATCATCAGCCAAAATTTTTCATTTGGAATTAATGAAAAGGCGGAATTTCTTATTTGTTTTAATTCACGAAGTCGCGATGGAACCTCCTTAATTAAGTGCAAGAAGGCAAAAGGAAGGTCGTCTATTGCTGTCCCCTTACCCCTAATTTCCACTTTATTCATTAATTTATTCCTTTTTTTGGCTACAAGTCCAACTCAGCCTTTGAGGCCATATATTTCCCGCTGATAATCTAATGCCGTTGGAAATTATAATTCCGTGGAAAAATATTTTCGCCACGCTGCCTCATTAGGTTTCGATCTCGGGTGTGGGGGAAAATAAAGGATTCGGGAGGAGTGGAAGGGAGGGGAGGGGTGAGGGGGGGGAGGGAGGGATTTTGGGGTGCGGAGAAGGAAGAATCCCTTTTGAAAATAATTTTCCCGCTCCCCCTACCCTCCACCCCGTCGCGGTGCGGACCCATGCTAACAGCTGAGCGGCGATTTATAGAGTGCGTATTTATGTGTGAGAGGGTGTAGTAACGCCGAGTTCGCTGAAGATACAACTCAGCCATCTCTGGGATTTGAACAGAGAATAGCAGAATTGCGTGGTCACATGATACCCGTGTCAGTGCGGGACGTCTGCTCTGCTGATGATATCGCAAGATTGTCGTATATATATACATGAACAGGCGTCAAGCGGTCCTTCACAACTAGACGTCCCATGCGGACGAACATAAACGCAGTTGACGATCGGATAGGCATCTCCTCCACTTGACGTCACACGTGGAACTGCATTGAACTACGAGCTCCACAGAACACACATCCCTTCATTGCTACGCTCCCCTATTTTATCATGACGAAAACTCATCTCCACATTTCCCTTCGCATGCCTTTGACGTGATACGTCTCTTAAATAGGGACGGATGGGGTGTACCTAATGCCTGGCTTGGCTGCGGGTGCAAATTTCCCGGCCCTACCCAAGTCTGAAGGCGTGATGTGTGATGAAATTGCCAGTAGTCAGTGGACGTACGCGTGGGAACCGTCATGTTCGGATTACACATTCCCTACGTAGCTTACTTTAGCTGCATTCATGCCATCTTCTCCCGAGAGGCTTGAGAGTTGTAGATGTGCGGCAGCTTAAGTCGCCCTTCTACTATTGTTGCTGACTGGGGATGTCGCTCTTTACTCTGCAAGGTCAGCTAAGGATAAATGTAATATATCTCTATCTCTGGACAGACTGCAATTCGAGCCTCGCCTGATCGATTAGCGAGCGTCCGACGGGCATCTGGAAAGCAGACAGGATCGAACTGTTTTTTTTTTTAATCCTCCTATTTAGAAAATTTTGTGACCCAATAAATAACAAGAAGGGAAAAAACAAGACTCGCGCACTCATAATTATTAGCTAGAAAATGATAACATAGATACAATATGAATGAAAGAGTTACTACATTAACGAGGATGCAATAAATCAAATGATCTCTCGTGACTACTTGTGCATGTGGTATCATTCGTCTCCGTTGAGAGTTATGGGGGGGCTATTGAGAACCACTCACCACATGCGGTGAAACACCGCAGACGTAGTTACTCCGTCGCTCTCACCGCTTGATGCGACTATGAACAGGTCTCGGACGTTGTCATACGAAGCCAAAGGACCGGACAGAGGACCTGCCTCTATTTTCAACAAGGCGGAGGTTTTTTTACATTTGTATGCTATAGCTGATGATGGTAAAACATCATATCCGACCTCAGTGAAAAAGTATCAGTCTTATTATATATTATTTATTATTAGGGTAGCTCAGTAAAGACCCTTAATGTGAAAGTTGACTTCAATAATTATATTTTTTTATACCCACATCGTAATTACGAGCCGGATAGCTTGCGCATGATAACGGTAATGCAAGGTAAGTACTTGCCACTGAGTTGCATTAATTTATATCGTAAAATATTACTATTTTAAGATTTTTGCGATGGATATTAATACTCTTTCTCTTCCCAAACTCAGTTCTCTGCAACATTATGATGAATCCACTTCGTCACTTGGAACTGACCAGTGAGCTACCAGTTACCACAGCTGTGAACGACTACTTGGATATCAGCAACGTTTATGCCAATTAATTTGAATATTTAATGACAAACTAATGGCCTACCGAGTGAATTCATGAGTTAAGTGATCGTTATTAACCCCATGGTGTGCCGAGTATTTGGGATAATCAGTGATGTGTCATAAATCTCAGCACATATCTCAGATAAAATGGGCTACTTGTACGTTTACCTCACGCTGCTGTCTGGTGCTCTTTAGCCTTGTGGACTTCCTTTCATAATCTTACCCAGTTCAGAGCTGTTGCTGTTGCTAACAGCTGTTTTGCTTCACAAGATTCAAGGTATTTGATGCTATAACTCATTTTGTTTGTAATTTGCGTGAGCTGGAATCGGCCTTTGAGTTGAGATTTTGTGAGTTTTCCTGTGTTGCTAAGGACTCTCACGTACCTTTGCTATTTACGTGACATGTTCTACACATGATTTGTCGCTCCTTTTCTGTGTACTAATTTGTTTCCTCTGTGAACTTGTAAATGATTTTGGTGGACAGTGCATATTATCTGTGCTCGTTATTTTGACTATAATACAATATTTATTTTAACCACTTCAAAACTTCAATAATTATCAAGACTTAAATGATTGAAATGATTTTTAATTTGGACGTATTAATGTGGGAAATGTGACTATAACACATTACGTCGAAAGTAGTTGAACTATTATTGTTGAATAGTATTAAAGTTGAATTAATTAACTGTGCCTTGCGTTTCAACTTAACTTGTGTTTGATATCTTATACCAATTTTCTTCAGAGCTTAAAGCTAGCTCTTTGAAGTTTGGGGAAAGGACTGGCTAGTCCAGCAGAACAGGACCGCCATAATCCCAATCGTGCCCGTTAACCCTACCTTAGTCTGAAGATTTTTACCTAGCGTTTGAAAGCTTTAATCCCTGTACGGCTGAGTGTAGGTAAAGATAGCATTTGAAGCCTTGTTGTTCCTTTGCGGAAATGCCGCTTATTGCTTTATTGCCTCGTCCCTGAAAAGGAGATTTGCACTTTTGAGGATCACTTCTCTTGGACACGTGCACGGACGAATTCCACGAAGTAGCTCCCATGGGTTTTTCTACAAATGCTTGTTTCAAATTGGTTGAAAAATTCTCTTTTTCACTATTTTACCGAGCTAATTAGTCAGATTTTCCTCGTTAGTGCGAAAGGATCCCAGTGCTTGTTCCACGGAAGCCAAAACCAAGAGTTTAGTTATCCTAAGTACAATTTCCCCAGAGCGTGACATTTCAGCATAGAGGCCGATAGGCCGTCTGCTGGCCTAAAAAAAGCACTAAGAAAAAATCTTTCACTGTTTTATGCAATGATGATTGCATATTCAGAAAAAAATCATCGTTTTTTTTCAGAAATAAAAAGTTAAAAAAAAAAAAACATTTCTGATCAGCCTTTTTTCAATTCCAGCCCACAGTGCGGCGGTGACTCTCCAGTCCCCCAGTTCATTATCGCAGGGGTCGGAGTTTCAACGTCGGAGGTACGAAAATGATTCGGTCTTTCCGATCGTAATATTCCCCATGGACGTAGTCTTTGCTTTCTCTTTAGTTTCACTTTTCAGCTCAATGGCTTTCCATTAGTCTCAGACCCTGCGTACTAGGCAGTGTACAACTTCAAATTATTTCGAGATCAACTCGCTGGAGTGAGTTTGAAAATAAAATAAACCTTGATAATCGCATCCTCAATTTCTATTTATCATGCACATCATGTATACTCATCATGCATAGTTTTCATATCATTCAATAACTGCTCATTCATCCAATTGTCTCTCAAAACCATCCAAAACTTATTTCTGCCTACCCCGTCATAGGACTTGAAATTTACTAAGGCACAAATTATTGCCTTTCATGCACCTTTCCACTTTTCTAGTACTTGCAAATGTAAAAACTGCTGATCAGCATATCCCATCTCAGGGATAAACCCCACGCTGTACAGTCCAGATTCTGTCAACCGTTATCTTCCTAACCTTTCGTTTAATATTTTACCGAACACGATATACCCGGAATACTCTTAATGAACTAATAGCTCGACAATTTTTACATTTGGTCTACCCACCCATCCCTTTTTAAAATGGAACTATTATCATACTTATCAGTATCACTGGACCCCCGATCTGGAATGGACTAGAATTCCAATTCACGTAAACGAGTAAAAAGTTACTTATACACATATAAACTTCAACTGAACGGATGACTTTACTTTTTCATTATTTAAAACTATTGAATGTGTACAGAACACGTTTATTTTCATGATGAGCGATCAAGGAATTGTTAAATTGATTTCACAGTTGTTGCCCATCCCAATGGTATTAGTTACATCAGTCATTTGAGCTATACTAAAAATACAATAGTTTAAATCATTATGAATGTATGATATTTTCCGATACTGAGAATATACTCCCTCGAAGTTCGTGTGCCCCAATATTACCCAGCAAATTATATTCCCGGAAAGGTCTCGAAGAATATCAGTTGCAAATTTATTTTGCTGTTATTCTGGGGAATGCAGCTGCAGCAGAAAATGTATCAACCATTGTGCTACGATGATTCTTCTTCCAACTGACGGTAATTGATTTTAATTCCTGTTGATTTTTTAGTATATTATGACTCGGTTGGATAATTTTGCATGTGAAAATTGTAGTGCTTAGTGAGTAAATTAAAAATTAATTTAAATTTCTTCAAATTTATAATTTTATTAAACCCTTAGTAATAATCCATATATTAAACTCAATTCAAATACAAAATATCAGTATCAGCAGGAAGTAACGTATCGCATTACATGTCCCCGTCATTTTTATTTCATTATTGATCATAACATTGGAGTTCAATGTGGGAAGACTCTCGCTTCATGCAAAGAAACCAATACGTCAACGCCATTGTGATATTTGGTCTTATGATGTCAAAATGAATTTAACTGCTATTTAGACACATACAATTATTTTTTACAGTAAAGTAGGTCAAACACTATGAATATATTTGTTGCATGAAACTATTTCAGAAAAACAATAACCTAGTTGGTGACTTCCGTTTCAGTAATTCCAGCTATAGTTTTTCTGCTAATATAAAGCCAAAAATGAGTTCGCAAATGTTATTTAGGTACAAATTTAAACTTGATTCAAAATACTGAAAACAATTTACGCAGGATACTGGAAAAGGTATATAAAACACTTGATATTTTACGTAAAATATATAGTATTTAGTAAAAACTTTATATCATTATATTACTTATTATAACGAGAAGTTTATAAATAGGACACCACTAAACAATAAGACCTTAGAGAAATTATAGAAAAGTTTTAAGTAAAGTAACCTAATTAAGATGAAGTGCTTTAAATGGGTAAATGGAGTCGTGGATATTACACAAGGATTACTATCGTGAGGTTCGTTATTGCCACCGTTATTTTTTACCCACGTAAACAGAAGAACTGCAAAGTTTCATTTCTATCTTCAATTTACGACTTTTGTCTTGATTTCCATGGACATGCCCAGCTGCTGGAATTTCTTGGCTGGAGGCTCACCCTGCGTGGCAGGAATCTCATCACTTTGGAGTCTCCAGTGGCCACTTCGCCCTCCTCCCCCCCCCCCCCCCCCCTCCCCACACCTCTCCCGCTCCTCGGCCCCTCCCTGGCCACCACCCGGTCGGCCCTGCCATCTGCTGGCCAAGATGCCAAAGAGTTGGTGGCGGGGAATCATTAGACAGCCGTTTCTTGGCTCAAGGGAATCTGCCGTTGCGTTAAGGATTGCGTGAAAACCGAGACTAAGGTGGAACGAGAAGGATCCTCCAACGCCGTAATCTTGAAGGGGCACAATAAGGTGAAGGGAGAAAGGTCAAAAGGGAACGTCCACAAAAATAAATAGGGACGAAATGGAGGAGGAACAAAGCGAAGTGGAGCCGCTATAAAACTAAGATCAAAGCTAGAGGTGAAACCAAGGAGGTTAAAATGAAATGGAAGAGGCATGACCGTGAACGCTCATGGGCGAAAGTGAAGTAGGAATAGGGGTGCTTGGGAAGGATTTTGTGCCGAGTAGGTGTTGCCAAACCAGTCACAAAACATCGCCTTGTCTGTAGTTTTTAACTTTGATTTGACGAAAATCGAACGCGACCGCCTGACACGTAAGCCATAGGAAGGTCTAAACTGTGCCGACTGCAATGGCGGAATTGGCTTCAAGAATCAAGTGGTATGTCACCTCCATTTCTTTTCTAACCTCCTTGGGTGAAACATACAATCACTCACAGCGAGCTGGTCGTTAATGAGTGACCCTCACGATTTTTTCTCATTGCACCCAAACCATAGCGTTTGCGAGCATTTCTCCTTCTCAGAAAATACCTGAATGAACAACGAAAACTGAACTCCGCCTTCTCGTTTGCATTGTTTGAAAAACATTGCATTCAATGATTGCACGCCTCAGCTAACAGAACGCAAAAGATAAGGTATCAAATATGAAGATAATTTCATAAATTATGAGGCAAAAAAATAAGCATATATACTTCGCTGTAAAAAGTGTTCAATGAAAACTTTTTACAGCGAAAGGATCCAAATGCGTTTTATTGAATTGACGCATATTTTACCCATGTATCTCCAATACTTGCATTTACTCCGCGTAATTTAAAGTTCTATTTACGAAAAGTAGAGATGGGGAGAATATGAAAATTAGGCCTCTCATATTAAAAGTATTGAATTTTTTTCTAACCATTCAATTCCATTTTATATTATGAAAGACATGATTTCATTTTGAGGCAGAATTTTCAGTCAAATTGACACGATGAACCATTAACTAAAACTTTAATAATTTCAGGCTCAAATAATATTTTTGTCGGATTGATACATTAATTACCATGCAAAAAGGTCAAGTTTATCAAGAAACTTTGGCTGTGATTTCCACGCAGAACAGAAAAATGCACCAACAGCGATCATTTGTATCAGCTCTTGGCAGCGCACATCAAGACTTAGGACAATTGGGCGGCGATCGTTACGGATTACAAGGATGGTCTCGGCCAACCTCACATCAACCTTGTTTCGCTGACATGTAATGCTTTGTCGATGTCATATTTTGTTCCCTGTCGATGGCGTATGTTTTTAGTTGATATACCCCAGTCTCTAACCCTAGTCGTTCGTATAAATCCTTTTTATTGTGTTTAAGCTTGGTTTTGGTGGCTACAACTTCATGAACTCTTTCCTCATTTCTGCATGAATACTTTTTAGCTATTGTACAGAGCTCTTCGTCGTGTTCAATCGATTTTGCTACAATATCTGTGCCATTCCCCGTCACGTAAGCATATGGGATATTTTATAACAGCTTTATCTTTTATATACCTTATTATCAATCGAAATTGTTTTAGTTTTTAGTAAATATGTATTTGTGTACAAATATTTATTAGTAGCAGCCATAGATTTCGTTTTCATGAGGTGCGTCGAGAGCCATGGTCATATTTATCGTTTTTAAAGCATCATTTTAAATTCTAATATTATAAATAATTTACTACCAAATTTTAAACTATAGACTATTTATAAATAAAATAACTTATATAAATTTGAGTTCATAAAATACTAACATTTGCATCTCAGTTCCCGTATTTCATTCGTATTGAAAGAGTAAGTTTCGCCTCCTTAATTAAGGTTCAAAACCTTTACAATCCTGTGAGTATTGCCACCAGGAATATCTATGATGCCACCAGTAATATTCAATTTATCGTGTAAGCATAACGAATTCCATATCGAATATCTACGTCATTCAGACGGTCAAAGTTATGCTTCACTGTAAACTGTGTAGTGTAGGCAGTACCGTCATGGTAGATTCTTTCCTTTTACGTGAAAAAGAAGGACATGAGTGTAAGGGAAGATTCATCCCAAGCATCGATACGACTGCTTCCTCGCCTCAACTCTAGTCTTCCGAGATCGAGTCACGTGAGTGGGTCACTCTTGATTTTCCAGAATTTTTTATTGTTCATTAAACGGGCTTGGTTTACCAAAACACGTAGAAATGGTTAATATCTCACACATGAATGCGACGGAAAAACAATTTTAATCAGCGTGACTAGTGCAGCACAAGGACGAACATAGTTTTGTCATTCAAATTTTAGAAATTTATGTTCAACTAATTCTGTTAACTTTTTTTCCTTTAAGGCTTACGCAGCTTTTCTTATCTGTGTAGAATTATGCTTTCGGGCAATGCTGCGTTTTGTTCATTTTGAAAAACTCAAGCTATTTCAGGAAAAGGATAAAATACTTTGCACTATAACACTGAAGAAATTTGATTTATTGAGTCGACATGTTTCACTGCACTGCATCAGGACATCATCAGGACTGCTAGTCCTGATGATGTCCTGATGATACTCCAGTGCAGCGAAACATGTCGACTCAATAAATCAAATTTATTCAGTGGAATAGTGCAAAGTATTTTATCCTTTTCCTACAATGGAATTCCACAAAGTATCGGCTGCCACCACTAACTTCATCAAGCTATTTCTATGGTCTCACGTCATAAGCGCGGCTGATATTCTTGCGTCTTGGCCAAGACCTGTGTTTGGTTGAACACAATTTTATGTCCAAGGCTTGAGGCGAAATAGCCAAAAGTCCAAAACATTTTAATAGGGAGGATGGATATATATCCTTAGCAGGGTTTGGAATGAGTTCTTGGCTCCAGAAAAAGCCCAACGGCTAACGTCTTCCGATAAATATTCAAATCGGCCCAACAATGGTGCAACGGACATCGATGCTATATGTAAGAGCAAACTGAAGCCAATAAACGCTCATTCTCCTGATGACCAAAGGGTCTGACGGAATTGCGACATCTCGTATGGATTACTACTAGCGCCAATTGTTTCAGGCGCAAATGAAAAAATAAGTAAGCGTGAAAAAGATAAAGATTGTATGTTTTTGCCATAAATCTTTTATTTTATGTGAAAAAATTCTGCAATTATTCTTTTTTGTTGCAAGACGTTTATCAGCGTCCATTTAAAATACGCCTGGGGCCACACGAGACATCGCCATCGCAACCGTAATTAAACAACGAAGATGGCCGAGAAAGTACACTGCGAAAACGCCAAGAGAAGGACTGGACGGCATTATTGCGCTGCAATCTGGTTCCAGAACTTTTCAGGATGCAGAATTGATTGAACAGTTACCTTTTTAAGTTTCCCCTGAGAAATAAATGGGTATTTTCCAACTTAAATCTGCCAGATATTCAATTAAAGAGTATACCTGTCGCGCTGATAGTTAGCGCCTGACCGGTAGAGTGCTCTGGGTGAAATGTATAACCAGAGTCCTCTGTGTGGCCGTTCTCAACACTACTCCCTCTTTGTTTCATCCTGCTGGTTTCATATACTTTTATAGTTATAGACATTTACGTAAACCTTTACAAACACAAAAATGGGCTCGCGCAACATTATAAAAATGGCCGCCAAAGGTAAACCGCTTGAGATAAAAACCCTTTCTCAGTGCTATTATAGCAATTCAGAGGACTCTGTGTATAACCATTGAAGTAATGCGAGTGTCAGACCCTTGCTGATGATGCTTCCAGTAAGAGAAGCGAAACGTTGAGTTTTTCATTATGAACAAAACGCCCGAAAGCATCATCCTACATAGATAATTCTGTTAATGTTTCTAATTTTTATCTTTCAGAAGTTATAAACTATAAGTGTAACAGGTCAGTTGGTGCAATGAACCACACGCGGTGAAGGGTTGGGTCGCCTTCAACGCCGAGGCTCGCACGCAATTCGCTTCTATTCGCACCGTCGTCTATCTTCGACGACTTCAGCAACTGGTCCAATCCCTCGGATACCGCTTGCTAAAGTTGCTTCAAGGAGGGAGACGAGGTGTAGAGGGGATGAATGAGAGGGAGCGGCGTAAATCAGATGCAATCGGAGAGATGAGCGGGTCGCAATCAGATTCCATGACGACGTTATTTAGAGACTCCCGGAGCGCCGCCGCCGTCGCCCGCCCGAAATACACACACACACAGTGGTGACGGAAAAACTCGAGAGAGGTCGTGAGGCGTCGAATTTATTTATCGCCGCCCTCTCCGACGCAGCGGCCGATCCGGCTGAGTATAGAGTGTATAGTTCCCCCCACGGTCGAGATGTCCGTTTGGGGGAAAAAGGGGGCGTGGTTCGTCCCGCAATCTCCCGCAAGCGAACCGAGGAATAAATAAACGGATGTGATAAGAGCGCTTAAGTGCCGCCGCGCTTCGGTATTTCGATTCGTTGAATAAATGAAATTCGATTCGTTGTTTAAAAAATATTTTACTTAAAGGAAAGAATGTGAAATCATATAATATAGTACTATACTAATAATATAAACACCTTTTTATGAAATACTAAGTAAAATCGATAAAACAGCACATATCTTCGGTATCTCCATACCCAGAAACGCAAGAAAACCAAATAAATATTACGAAATACTAGACAAATATCAATAAAACTATGAAGGGTTTGGAGACAAAATACTTGGATCCTAATATTCATTGCATTAACCACTGAACTAATGCATTATTTATTTGTTCAAATGCCGAAGAAATATAATCTGATACGATTCATAAACAAAAAACAAATTTCATTAAAAACTTGAAGCATTATCAAGTAGTTTAGGCAATAGTTAAGAACAAAGTTACCCTTCCCATTATAAATTCAACGGGGGAGGAGGAATTTATTCGCCAGCGTGGCCGAGAAAACCAAAAATAATTGCAACAACAATGATGATATCAAAACAGAAAAAATACATTTGTCATGTTTAGTTGCACATTTTGAAGTTTCCTATCATTCACGCAAGACGCACTATGAGAAAGCAAACGCCAGTTCGACTGCCTCAATAACGTTGAGAATCACAGGATTGGGGTGAGGTGCCCATTTCAGGAAAGCCTCGAAATTTCCGAACCTCGATGGTATGAATTTGACGGAACCTACTCAATTCAAGTAACGTCGCTTTGAAGTTGGGGTTTTTTCGAGACTGCTGTGCCACGCCCAATATCGAGTTTCGGAAATATCGTCTCGAATAAGGCCCGCACTCACTCCGGAGCGATACAAATATCGTGCCTTGCGGCGTTCACGATGAAGGACGGTAGAAGTGCTGGGTCCTTGTCGTCGTCGTGTTGTGCCAATGGAGCGTGGAAAACATATATAGTGTATTTGGAACGACGCGTTTTGACTTTCTCTCGCGTTTTCTGTTTTTAGGATTAGTGGTCACTTCGTGGGATAAGAGAGTGAATGAAGGGTTTTCGTTTTAGAGGGTTTCAGAATTCGCCCGCATCGACGAAATACGTTCGTAGTTTATTGAAGAGTCCGCCGAGTGGCTGGACGCGAGCGGGCAGGCGTCAACCACTCATATGTACATGTGCAAGCGCCGACGACGTAACGGATACCGTCCAACCGATCTCTCAACTCATCCGCAGCTACAGCACTCGTAAATTTCACCGCTTCCTGTCCAACCGAGTCCTCGTCGCGAGCACTCTTCTGATAGCGGTGTGGAAAAATAAATTACCCTCGGTTGGATATCTCCACCGTATATTTCATCGGCGAAATTTCATGCAAGTCAGGGCAATACAATATTCACCTTTTAAGAAGGAACTTCAAAATGAACATGTTGGGTCTGCTATCGATTGATTGGAGGTAACAGTTCCAATGGAACATCCTCGAAAGTGACGGCACCTGATCCTACCTTCTCAGTGACACATTTTCGCTGCATCATGAATCTCACGAGCGAGGAGAAATGTGGTTTCATTTGACTTTTAAACAATTTGTTTAGAGTTTATTTCATAAATATAGGTTCGTTCTTCCTGTCGCTGAATAAAGGACACGGTTTGAACGGTAGGCCGAAAGAGTTGATTGTAAAACCGTTAGAATCTTCAAAATGTACTTGTCAATATCACGTGCATGTTATGTGTGCGTTAGGCGTATGCCTCATTGTCATAACTGCTTCTCCGCTCCCAGATGAATGACCAACTTTTTCCCTCCCTTAATCTCAGTGTATAGAATATGGAATGAAGATGAACAAGAGGAAGATCAAGTGTATGTTCATCGGAGGAAAGGGGGAGAAAATTAAAATCTAACTGGAAGGGGAATGCATAGAGCAAGTGAAGAGCTTCAAATATCTGGGGAGTATTGTAACAGAAGATGTGTGTTTTACATCTGAGATAAAAAGACGGAAAGCATTAAAAAAGAAGGATCCCAAAGTAAAAGGACGCTACTCTGTGAATCTTTGAACTAAGCATTTAGGAAGAAACTAGTAAAGTGCTATTTATGAAATGTGACACTATCTGCGGTTGAAACTTGGGCAGTTAAGAAGGAAGATGAAAAATAACTGGAAGCCCTGGAGATGTGGAAATGAAGGAAGATGGAGGAAGATGGAAAAAGTGAGTTGGTAGGATAAAGGAGGAGGTGCTGAGGAGAGTGGGCGAGGAAAGGACTCTGATGGAAACGATTAGGAGAAGACAGAGGAATTGGATTGGACATTCACTGAAAAGACATTGTCTGCTGACGCCAGGTATAGAAGGAATGGTGGAAGGAAAGCAGGTAAGGGAAAGGAAAATAAAGCAAATGTTATACAACATAAAAAAAGGTGGAAGGTACGATGATACAAAGCGTTTGGCTGAGAGAAGAGTGGAGTGGAGAAGGAGCCCAATAGGTACAGATACTCCCGTGCTCTTTTGTAATAATTTACCTAATTATGATGTCCTTAGTCAAAACATTGGTCATTTTTGTAATAAATGTAATTAAAAACAACAAAAGCTCAGATTTCATTTACACATGCTCTGATTAGAGGTAGACATCTTGAAAATGACTTGCGAGTGAAACGTCGATACTGGCTCCGGTTAAAAAATAAAGTGTGGAATAGTGCAAAGTGGTTTCTTCAGGATACTATATCTCAATAATACAGAGTCGGTTTTCTCGCTCTCCTTTTATCCGGACTCAGTTCACCACAACCCCCAGGGAAATATGAACTATTTTGGGACGGATATTGGTGGTCGGACGGGATTTCGGATTTTGGCACATTGATTGACCTCTTGTTTCAATTCACGTTGGGGATAACATTGGCGCGAGTAATGGTCCTCTATCGAGATGTATATCCTAGGGATCCCAGAGCGTTTACCGAGCCCGAATGCATCTCACCACATGCCAGGAAACAAGGTCAGCTCATCCTACACCGGAAGACTTCCCCCACATTGACAAGAAGGGCCAACGCCGCCCGCAACACATCGCCTCCAACCTTGAACGTGAAGATGGAGGGGTCGACTGGCTGACTCAAGGACGTTGAAATAAAACAAGAGAGGGACACGCCCCCATGCGGGAGCGTGGAAAAGGAATATATTTATATAGAAATACACCCACCCGGTAGCACACCCGACCGGCGATTGGGAGATCCGGGTTCGAATCCCGGTTAAAGTGAAATTTTTTCTGTCTGGATTTGACTCATTTTCATCTTCCCCACCAAACCCTGTGTTCGTCCTTTTATGTGTTCTTATCCTTTTCCATTTCCTATGAATGTATGAATTTACATATATATATCCCCTCTCTCCTCCTCTGACCCCCTCCCGCCCCCCCCCTCTTCACCCCTTCCTTACCTCTCTCTCCTCCTTCTCCTCCTACCTCACTCTAACTCTTGTCCGCTGCATTTCCTTCAGACTGTATCCTTTCTTCTGTGAGAAAGATTGCACATAGCAATTGAAATATCAGATATTATTGTGTGAGTGTTCTTTCTTTTGTGTCTATGTTTCATTCCGCCCTACTCGTGGCAAAGTTTATTTAAATTATCGCGTGTGTGATTTTCCACGAACTCGTATATATATATAAATAAAAATAAACTTTGCCACAGGTGGGGCGGAATTAAATATAGTAATACAAAAAAGAAGAACACTCACACACTATACGTTCTGATATTTCGGCACGTTGCCTTTCTCACAGAAGGAAGGATACAGAAACCTTTTGTTTCTGTATCCTTCCTTCTGTGAGAAAGGCAAAGTGCCGAAATATCAGAACGTATAGTGTGTGAATGTTCTTCTTTTTTGTGTTTCTATATTTAATTCCGCCCCACCTGTGGCAAAGTTTATTTTTATTTGAATTATCGCGTGTGTGATTTTCCACGAACTCATATATATATATATATATATATATATATATATATATATATATATGTATATATATATATATATATATATATATATATATATATATATATATATATATATATATATATATATATATATATATCGTTCACTCACTCACACACCGCCTTTAGGCGAATAAATATATAATAATTTGAACAGAAGGTGAAAGAAAGAGATAGGAAACATATAATTAAAATTGGACGAAGACACTGGTGATGTGGAAGATGGTAAAGCCGAGAAATCAGAGGGTAAAAATGTGCCGTGGCCGGGACTCGAACCCACGGTGCCCACGGGATCCACAGGAAGGCCACACATACTTCGAGGTGGCAATGAGCATAAAGGTTCTTCCAACTACTCGATTCTGGGCGAATTGTTCGTCAGAACTTAACCCGCCATTGGTCGCACTATGAGATTTTCACTCACACCAAATTTAAGCTTGTCTCACTTTGTTAACATGAGTTAGAATTAGTTCCCTTTCCTTCTAGCTGACTTTTCATCTCTTCCTAATGACCGACCGTCTCAAAAAGTATAAATGAAGCGTCCGCAGCTGTGTAATGATGTGTCTGATACCGTCGGCTACAAGGTGTGAGACTTTTCCTCATCGCGCGACCACAGACGTTAATGTTTTTGTATCACTCAGTTGCGTTATACTTTTGCAACATTCGGGCAAAGTTGATTCATTTCGTGGAGAGCAGATATTATAATGCAAATTTATGAGTCATGAGAAAGTATGCCATCAAAAATAATTATTTCTTCTTGAGAATACTAATTTTCTTCATTGATACCCAACGATATCATCGCCAGTAAAATTAGCAATGATTACGTAATTGTATCAGTAATTCTGTATCTGTGGAAATAATAGTTTCAAATGAACATTAAGAGAAATAAATTAAAATCTAAATATAGTGTAATATATTGCCAATAAACGCTCTATGATAGATAATCAATGGTACATCAGAGTGTGAGAAAAGGTCTCACACGAGACCGCTCGCGTGATAAGTAGCTTAGCGACCGCTCCCGGGTTAAAATTACCAAAATCGACCATAACGGGGGATCATATCAATTCGACAATTGTTATCAAAACAAGGTAGGTGGACTATTTTCAACACTAACATTTCCAAGACAGCGCCTCCACGGTCTAATTTCAACCTCCTTGTAACGGTTGATCACGCGATTCATCATCAATCACAATTGGCGCACATCCAATCTCTACTCTTGGACTCTCTCCCTATGGGTTCCAGGGGCCAGAAGTGCCCAGAATTGAACAAATCACCATCAACTGACCACCGATACCGGTAATATTAAGGAGGTTTCGCCGCGACTGTGTGAGTCAAAACATATACTTAATACCACATTTTAGATATTTTGTCCAAAACATTCCTGCTTTCACTGATGCAATGCTTTACCTATAGAAAACCAAAAGTAAGGTACAAGATATGCAGATTATTCCACGAATGTATTTTAAATGAGCACTTTTTTCCAGCCATAGGAGCGCCACTATCTGCTAACCCATTAACTGCAGCGCCATTTACTACGAATTTCCGCATTTTGACTTCAATTACGGCATTAATTCTTCAATAACTAGAAAAATAAGGTGGTAAGATGCCTGTATTTTATTTTCATTCAATTTATCTGGATTATTACCTTCTTAGAGACAGTTTTCCACGAAAATGGCATTTGTATTTTATGGAAAAATACCATTTTCCCCGTGTTTCTCTCATTCTCCCATTGAACACCATGTAATTTCAAGTTCAATTATAGAATAAAATAGCGTGGAAAGGTATTATTTTGTTGTTAATATCAAATAGAGGACGACTTTTTCTACAAGTAGACACAATATGAATAAAATGACATTTAAGTAATTTTACGGTGGAACCACCTTAATATAATGCCTCCATAATGCCTCCGCATAATCTGCAGTTTAAAGTGATGGTCCTATCGCTTTTCTCTGGTAGCCATCGCTTTAAATATTGATGGCGTACATTTCACCCCGTTACAACGCAGATAACTTCCTGCCATGACAATAATGACATAATTTCAAAATAATTTTTTCTGCTAAAAGCTAGATACCGGACAGAGTAGAACTCCTGGCACTTGCAAGTGAAAAGGAATGCCGTACATAAAATGCATATCTATAAATGCATATGCATAAGATGCACATATACCTATAATGCCAGTCGACGGCTTCTATAAAGTCCATGAGGCAACGACATCTCATTCATATTGGATGGCACAGGAAATTTTGCAGGCCATATTATAAATCGGTTGGAAGCAAATTAAAATATAAGCCTCTAAAAAACGTCTGAAGATGCTATGCAAACACAGGTATGTCCATTCAACTTCCGCTTTTTACAAGATTTAAAATGTTATTAAAAACCACAAACCAATAGTAAACAATGAAATAAAGCATTGTTTACCATCACCGTCAGTGAGTATGTTTTATTATTCGTTATCCGATGATTATACTCGGAATAGCTCAAGTGTGGTCAAGATCCCAACTGTTTTCACTGAAAAAATGTTCATTGAATATCAAAGATAACCCGGCAAAGTTGAAAATTAAAAGAAAAAGTCTTCGAAAGCTGTTGCTAGCTGAAAATGGAAGAAATGCACTTCCAATAGAAGCCAAACGGATATAATCGGTAACAACGCTGTCTCGGTGTACGGCAGTGCTAACTTATCCTTGGAGTCGAAATACAAAATGCTCTAATTTACAATTTCTTCACTTATCAATAAGATTAAAGCGTTAGAGATTGCCTCAGGCGACACTTGGTGGAAGCGTTTAGCGTTCAAAGTTTTGAATAACAGAAGATGGTTTATTTGAAAAATTACTCCGTTTTTAGAAATAAAAAATAATGTATTTACCGTGTCGTATCTTATTAAAAATTTTGAAAAGTGACGAGGTATGTATAAATGGCAAATACTTGTTGCAAAGCAGTGCAAGAAATAATCCTAACAATAACCTAATAAGTACACCGATTCCATTTTAAAGTCCAAAATGAAACCTGAATGTAATTTGAGTGAAAGTTTCTCGGGTTTCACACCGGGTAAGATTATTTAAATGAATCAACGTTTCGATGGTTGACTCAGCCATCGTCATCAGGATAATGAGTTTGAGCGAGGATGCTGGCGGTTATATATAGCCACAGATGCCCCATTGTTGTGGAAGCAGTTACACGTTCTTTGAATTTATTCAATTTCTTCTTGAATGTAGTTGTTTGCAACGGAACCTTCATCACCACTCGTAGCTTGCGACTAAATGAAAATTCACCCTCCCACTCCATGCACTTCCCTGACCTAAACATTGTTGAATAACGCCTCGATAACTCGGTTGGCAATACTGCCTCGTCCGGATTGGAGTCAAAGACAGAAGAGACATGTGGAGAAGAGATTAGCGGAGGGCAGAAGTTTGACAGTTTAGCGTAGATTAACAGTCCACTCCGGTCGGGTCGCCTGAAGATGACATGAGCCGGAGCCTGGGTTCCGTCCGTCTCCAATCTCAGCCTCACCATCTCCACACCACGCAAGAGGGGCGAATCGCTGTCATCTTAGTAAGGGCATCATCTCGGGTCGCTTGTGTTGGCATCGGTGACGGCATATGGGCTCAGTGACTACATTTTACGTCAACAAAATTAAACTTCCTTAGTCTAATGGTCAGGATAGTAATGGTTAAACATTGACCGTAACACAGAAATGTAGAGTGGTAATAGAAGCCATTTGCCGTCAATAGTTCTAATTAGAGATGAGATGAAGGGAAATCAACGGAATCATTTGCACGAACGTTCAAGACTGAAAACCATCCGAGCTCTCAGTATTCCGAAATATAGATACCCGCGTGATGAGTATTTCGAAAGACTATTATTGGCTTATTTAATTCAATTGGCTTCATTTCCCTGGAGTTTTAGTCGATAGTTCATCGAAAATGTTTTTTAAGTACTAAATAAGTATGAAGGGCAAGTTTTTTTCATTTAAAAAACTGAAATTTACCGCATTTTGGTTAACTCGGTCATAAAAACAATACAAAATTGACATGGTAACAACTATAAACAAGCTTTATCTTTCAAAACTTTTTATTTCATGGTTGATTCTCCTCGTAAATATTTTATAAATAGTACAAAAGTGATGCGAGTCAAGTTTATTTCATTGAAAAGGATACAAAGTACGGAATATTGATAAATTTTCTGTAAAATAGAATGCAAAAGTGATAGAAAAAACGACTTAAAACATATCTCATCTTCAAAAGCTTTGTTTTGCGGAATTTTATTTGTTTCTACCGCGAAATTATTTCTTACGTTTTTTATAAAAATGGGTATAAAAATTTTTATAAAAAGTCCAGTTTTTCATTCAAAGGTCAGCCAATGGCGGTATTTTGGTTGATACTCTCTCAATAATAATGCACAAGTGACCCACACCGGTATGGCCAACCACTCTCTCAGGTCTCTGAACTCTCTCGTCTTACACCAGCCCAACAATTTATGTCCCCTAAAAATATAATCATATTCTCACCAGGGTCACATTCAATGAAAACTTCTCCCAATTTTCCCTAAAACTCATCTTTCACACTGCTACTCACTCCATCCACTTTTGAATAACATGCCATAACTATGATTATTCGAATGCCAACTTTCTGAACCCAGAGCAAGCAAGGGGATGCTTAATCATACTTCCTTCCGAGCATCTTAACATTCTCATTTAGTTTCTTCTTTTATTGTCTTGAGTTTTGGTCAATTAAAGGTCAATAATTCACTGCCAAAGTTTCAGCAAATTTGTTGCCATCCTCAGGGCTTATTGACAACCATGAAACACAATTAATAACATAAACAGGTAGAAATAGGTAGAAGTAACAATTGTTATAACAAATTAGGTGATAATTAAACTGCATATTTTTTTATCGGGCACACAATGTTAACAAATATAAAAAAACCTGTGAAATTTTAATTACACTAACAGGATGGTTAAGGAGATGTCAACCATTCCAATTTACAGGGAAAATATAAACAGTTTCTTGGCAACAAGAAAACACACCAGATTATGCCAAACATTATTAACAAATTAATTTAGAAATAATCATGACAATTGCTTTATATAAATATAAAGATATTAATCAAATCAAGATCAAATTAAAAATACAAACATTTATTACATTTTTTGTATAAAAAACTAATGAAATGCATACATATTAAATTAAAAATAATACCTTTAGATTTTTTGCATTAGACTTATGTAAAATCTGCTTTATGTATCTATGGGTATGTCTTACATGTATTGGGTGTTTAAATATGTGGACCATTTCTTAAAAACGTATTTTATAAAGTTGTTATAACAATTGTTATTTTTATCAGTTTCTACCTGTTTATATTGTTAATTTTGTTTCATGGTTGTCAACAACACCACCCAGTTCATTGCGCTTTCATTGTTTTTTTGTTACATTATTTTAAGCCGTTCGATAGGGGGCAATAGTGAGGTTTCTGATGGAGTTTTGTTTGTTTACGTAACGTTTTGTCACTATCATTGTCACTTTCTTCACGAATGGCGGGATATTGGCTTGTGAGGAATTTCAATTGTTGGTATAGTTCTGTTCCAAATAATGGTTCTTTTGATTTGGGTGAAAAAAAAGAAATTATCAGAAGGAGAGTTTCGTCACCTTGTGAAAACTTAACATCACCTGGCATAATCTGAAGAAAAACCTAAAAGACGAAAATATCACGAGCCGTTGAAGGAACCATACCTATCCATTTATTCACTCCTCTATATCCACTCCCAACTAATATTATCTTCTATCTAGACCTGATTGTTTAGTTCAGCGTCATCTTAGAATATATTGTTAAAAAATGTTCCCTCATCTGAATTATTATTTTATCACTCCTTCTTTACCCCCTGTATTAATTTTCCCCTGGTAATCCCCTTTACCCCCTGTAATGTAATCCCCTTTACCCCCTGTACCCAGTATTAATAAAAGTATTGAAGCTTCAGAACTGTATCTTCCTTTCTTAACTTAGCATTCGTCTGTTTACGAAGAGAAATTGAGATCATAGACATGATAAATATATGTCACAGAAGTTGCAGATTCATGAAAACGGCATTAGCGTCTTCAATATGAGGGTGCAAGAAATATTTTAACTACAGTCAATCAGGGGAATAAACGACATGTTGAAGGAGTTGGTAATGCAAAAGGAAATGTCAAGATATTATTGAAGGAAGGAAAGTGTGTTGAACAAGAATGTATTTTTGCTTAGAAAAATGGATAATGGATTTTGAAAATCTTAGTTTTTCAGTGGATGGAATTAGATAAAAAAATTCCCAGGGAAGAAACTTGTTAAATGTAGTTTAGGAGGAGATGAATATAAGTTTTGATGAGATATAGTAACATAATCAGCTCTGAATACTAAAAGAATATATATAAAGCAATGATGAGTCTCTTTTCAAGAGCAGTCTAGCTGTTTCTTTAAAGATTAGTATTCTTAGCTCTCAAAATATGTGAGTTTGTTTATTACAATCAACGTCACAATGCTAATGCAGAAGGATAATATCTTTAAATGAGTCTCAGTTGACCATATAGCGATATAATCTCTTAAATTGAACAATAAAAGGAATTAGCATGAGTAGATATGGTCTAAAATACTTTTATTGCAAGGGATATAATTCTAATCTTCTCGAAATTTATGATCTTTTAAACACGATAACATCATCTCAGAAGTATATAAAGGATTAAAACGAAATCCAATGTCATTCCAAATCCAAAAGTTGTCGTTTATTTTTATTTGTCGTTAATTTTGCCTATTCTTGATTAAGCATCATCAATGATCTCTCTCTAAGGAAATAATTGAAAATAATATACGAAATAATTTTCCTCCCGGTGAATGTTGGACATAAATTCCCATCTGATTACACACCTGGTCAGGTCCCCCATCTTCACTGACGCACAACGTTGCAGAACGGCAAAAAGTTGGTCAACACTTAAAAAAAATATGAATGATATTTAGAGTATAAGAAGCCCTGAGTTCTGTAGATAAGGAGTTCAAATGCCGTAATTAGCCCTTGAAAAGACCATCAACTCCTCATCTTTGAAACCATCTTGCTCAGAATTAAGGCAGAAAGTGACATTCATGCTAGAGGAATTTGCCACCCGCAAAGGAGATCAAAATGCCCAAAGGCACTGTCCTTGAACTCACTCCATCTATTCAAACTTGTGATTTGAAGAAGTTGAAAACATTTTATGAATGACGATTACATTTTCGCTTTCATGAGCTCAAATGAAAAATCAAGTAAACACAAGCGAACGCTATATAGAAATCTGTGATCGCAGCCCTTAGGATTTTAGATGAATCCTTTTTTGAATAAGACAAAAAAGTTTCCGAAGGCTTCGTAAACACTTACTATGAACTTTTGTTACCCCAAACGAGAATACTATAGCATTTTAATGCATTCTGATTATATTTTTACTGTTTTAGTATAGCTATATAGTGAAATATAGAGTATTTTCCTGAGTATTTAAGTTTTTCTAGATGCCGCTCTAGAAAAATATGTGATTGGCCTAACAAGAACAGAGGTACTTCGACTGATAAGATACCATTTGAATGGATGTATTTCAGTGACATAAGAAACAATTGAAAATTATGTGTCGGAAAAATAAGAGCAATCATTTACGTTACCAGGTAATATTAAAACTGCATGGAATTCGGTGCAGTGCGAATAGCAAACGAAATAGCGATAAACGTGTGAAACAGAACAAAATATTTAGATTGAAACAAAAAATAGTTAAATGAATTCTCTTCCTTTACTCATGTCAAAATAACCGTGAAGGTACCCAAGAAAAGTACGTCTTACATCATCCGAATTTGTTGACTATAGTAAAAGAACCAAACGAAGACAGACCAAATAAATTTGTCCAGAGAACAAAATACGGATAGAGAAAACGTAATAGCTAAGATAGACTTTGAAAATGAAGCTAAGAGCTGAATATGGATGCTGCTAACGTGGTCAATGATATTTATTTATTTGCGTTTCCAATTTTCACGATCAAGAATCGCACAATAAGTATTTCTGAATCGAAAATAGCCCCACGTACAAAACAATTTTAATTATTCATCGGAGAAGAAGATGCACTTGGAAAATATCTAGATGTAGAAGACAATTTCAGTTTATTTAATGTTAAGAATGGAGCAATTTAGGAATCATATAAAGACAACAAGACCTACCTAGGTGCATGGGCAATAATCTTATTTTTGTCTCGATGTAATAACAACCCTCATCGCCTTTCTTAAAAAAGGATTTTGACTACTAAAAATAAATATAAGACGCATAATGAATCTTCATTTCTTTCATTCATTATTTTATTAATCTATATTTTTTTATTTATATTAAATTTTGAATTTAAGTGTATTTTATAATGAAAATTTATAAAGTGGAGGTAATCATAGGCCGCAAATACTGAAAACCTCTTAAGCATTCTATAATTCAGCATTCAATGATATTGTCACTTAAAAAGATAAAATGAACAGGCACTATACTTAGTCAACTTCCTCTTACATCACATATTCAATTTACCAATTTTCACAATTTATAATATCTTGGGCATACTCAAGTTTTACCTGAATGTAATAGAACACAAAATAGTTACACAAATTTATTGTACAAATGCAATACAAACTTTTTTTCATTAAGTACGGACTTTCTCGCCAATTAGATTCAATTTTATTCGAGAACTAAATTTACAACCCCAGATATATGAATATGAAAAAGAATAGAAAATATTTCTCCGTGAACAATAGATTTAAAAAAATCTTTATGTAGCAAATACAAAATACGAGAAAAAGTTTTTCCTCTCTCCCCATTTTTAAAGCTTTGATTATCTCATTATTGTAAACCTTTCTTTGTTCTTCAATGTAATATGAAGAAAACTTCGGCATGTATATAGGTATAATATTCGTTTTTTCGCCTCTCCGGGACTAAAATGTAAACCTACTGCGTTTGAATATTAGGCTACGTCGGTCTAAGGGGTCCGGATCTAAAAACGGCGGACAAAAGTAAATTTTGCGACTTTCTAGAAACTCGCTTTAAACATGTGGTTCACAAATTGGTTTATTGCGTACAACGCGTTTCGGCTAACAGAGCCATCATCAGGTACAAGACTCTGTGTGTGATTCGGCTCTGTGAGCCGAAACGCGTTGTACGCAATAAACCAATTTGTGGAAAAGTGCAATTGTTTCTCTTACATTATGAAGAACTTCCACGATATCTCGCCTGAATCTGTTGAATTTATGTGGTTCACCTTCTATAATGTCTAGGGAGTCATGCTAAATACATATTTTTACTTAGAATAAATTATTACGCCATGTAAATTGCTTCGAAGTAACGTAATATTTAAAGTAAATTCAAAGTAAAGTAATATTTCATGGAAATGTGTTAATTTTTTTTTTGAAAAATGCATCCCTCTAATTTTTGTCCTTAATGGCTTTTTAAAATAGGAAAATTGATTGTGAAACACGCCAATATGGTCATTGTATTATCGGAAAAAGTTAGTTTCAATCTATCAATCAGTATTTTTTCGTTGAAGGAGCTCGAGAAGAGCGATCTTTATTTCTAATAATGTTCGTACAACTATCGGATTACAAAAAAAATGACTCCGAGTGACTTAGAGGTTTATATGGCTGGATGAGTGGGCAGTATTGGGAAGGTATTAACATAGACATTATCTGCCCTTACTTGTCTAAAGAGATTGATAATCACTTAAGTGGCCCTCTGCCACTTACGTGAACGTCGGCACCAAATAGTAAATATGGAAAAATGTTTTAAATAATGCTCTGTTCACAGTGTTTAAGTAATTATCCTCGTGGTAACACCTTTTTATTTATTCGTCGATTATGTCCCTGACAAATGCATTCTATCTCAGGGTGAGTCCAATTCACAGGGTTCCTCCTTGTCTCACTAAGCCTGAAAATTGCTTTTTTTCGTTTTGTTAAAAAGGGTGCCCCTCAATAGTATAACCCGTCCTTCCCAATGCACTTAACTGTGTTTTCAGTCTTAGTTCTTTCGCTAAAACTATCGTATGAAGAAACATCATGTTCAGAAGTTGAGGTATTATATGATCCGGTAATGTTTCTCCTCCTATGCCTTTCCCCAATACTTCAGCATCTTTATAGTGGATGTATGTATTACTATAATTATGGCATCAACCACCATAATTCTGTCAAAATGCATGAAACACTTAAGTTAAAAACGCTTTCTTTCAAAATGGTTAACTTACCACCGGTAAATACAGCAAAACAAAATGGTAATACATGTATGCATCCCTAAAAGTTTTAAAAATTGTAATTAACATAATTGCAAAATTGGTTCATGGGCCAATGCATGTACCCATGAAGTTGAAAAGCTGAAATACTACTCGCTAATGCCTCCTGGAGAGAGTACAGACTACTTGCTTCGAGAGAGTTAGTTTTTTGTTAAACAATTAATAAGGGCTATAGGAGGTTTTTATTTATAAAGAAAAATTGTGTACACGTGTAAAAAGAGACAGAAAGAGACAACTGGGCTGAAAATGATGATTGATTTCTTGCTTGCCCCGTGGACCACAAATGGAAGTGAAATGCATTACAAATTTCTTATGCCAAATAACCCAAGGTTATCCCAACTAATGCTTGGTGCCAAATTTAGCTCGAAATCAAATTATTTGCATTGACGAATTACTTACGGTGGCGCACAGTTCCGGAAACGCGTAGGATTAAGTCAACGATCGGCAAATTTTGGAGCCTAAATGTAAACTCTTTATGGCGTATGGACTGCAAAATTTCCGTCCACTCAGAGTTGTACACAACTTCATTGACTTATTTTCCAGTACCACAATATTTCAGGGCTCAACCATCGGAGATGTAAGCCTGTCAGCCTTTCAGTACCAATATATTAAAGTAAAATATTACCACAGTCATTTAATGCCTAGCACTGGTGATATAATGCTGGAAGGAATAAAGATAAATGTAGTGACATTTAGACTCAACTGAGCTCCGATGTACCCTACTAGAAACTCGCTACGTGGCTGCGTACTTCTTCCCGATAGGTTAGTGCTTACAACCTTTATTTTTCCATATGTGAAAACGAGAAAATGTGAAAAGCGATGTGAACTGTGACTTGCAGTAGTTTCCAAAACATGTAAATAGTTTTCCTCCAAGCAATTCTGTATAAAATTCACTCGCATAGAATCATGCCATCTTACTCCGGCCAAAATCAAGGCAGGACCTAACTGAGCCCAAACTACAACGAGCTCAACTCTTTGTTCACGTTTCTGCGTAGGCGGAAATAATTTAACTCTCACTGCATGCTTCAAATTGTGCAAGAAAAGAGAAATTGAAGGTGCTATTCCAGAGAAAGCATTCCAAAGTTTTGCGAGTATTAGGATATGGCTTTGATTTTTATCCAGTCATATTTAGTGTATGACTCGGACCTTAAGTTGTACCCCGTTCACATTATATATCCTACGCATATCCGGTGCAAAAACTCAGGTCACATTTATTAGAAAGATATAATTATATTGTTTGTTCAAAAATGTTTATATTCACCTAATGTGGCAGAAATGAATGGCAGAAAGTAATAATTTTGTGACGGTGCTTGGCACGATATATTCCACCAAAAAATGAACGAAAATACATACATATAATTAGTAATCCAAATTACTCTGTGGCATCCCTAAATGTTTAGCCAAAAATTTAAAAATAACTCCATTCAAACATGCATGGCCTTAAAAACTTGATATGTACGTAGCAGCCTCGAATTTCTTCATAATTGACATGTTTATTTACTGTCTTTGTCTTCCTAGTCTACGGTATTCTTTGATATCAAAACTCACGCATAAGATGCGACTAGTACTAGAATAATCGTTTGGCCGTAGAACTGCTTTTGGAAGAAAAAAAATGCCAGGGGAAGCTTGCGACTTAAAACAGGCTCATTAATATCCTCTGGAAACAAGTCAGAATTTTTAACGCACGTGTCCCCTGAGATTGTGCTTCTAATTGAAATGGGCTCCAAGGTTAATTGACAATACGCGCTGCGGTTTTTCACCAGAGGAAATCTTTCTCGCTCCTGAGGTCGGATTCCAGAAAGAAATATTGACCCCCATTTAAAAATGAAACGTAAATAAATCCCTTGAGAGTTGGAATGAGAAATTAAATGACAATTATAAAAATACGCGGAACTTCCGTGGGAATCATCACCTTGGCTGCGAAGGACGTGGTTTCAAGGCAGTTGGTCGATATATCAAAACACACAGTAACTAAATGACTTCGGACTCATTAAAAATAAAAAATCTTAAAAATTAATCTTAATTATTAATAAAAATTAATATTACCAACAAATTATAATTCACTTATTGCAAGTACTACTTTTTGGGAAGCTTTCCAAAAACAGTAGCCTAGTTCCATATGGGATATGGCGCACTTCTCCGCTCCGTAGCGACATTTTAAAAATATGCGAGCAAGGTTTGTAGCGTAGGTTGTGTCAAAAAATGTAATGGTGTGTACTTCTTATTTTTGATCGAAATAATTTTTTAAGATTTTTTTTTCTCACCATGATACTTTGAAAAGTTAGCAAAAACATTTAGCTATGGAGACGTATTCAGCACACGTCGTAAAACAAACAAGTCTAGTTATGGCCTTCAATTTGTATACGTATTTAATTCATTGCTGATAAAAAGCCATTCAAAACAAAATTTTAGCATAATTCTTACTACTATGTTATAGATGATTCCTATTCACAACCACTTATTATGTAATTATCTTTTTTTCTTCTTTCAGGAGATAAAGGTCCATTAATTTTCAAGTTATTTTATTTCTCTTTACCGACATTACGCATTTTTACACATGCTTCTTCAGGGCTACATTAAAATTTAATTTGCGGAATAGTGCAAAAATTCAGTAAGGTTTTCGAGTTTGATAAATAATTATGTGAAAAAGAATATATATTTTTATATAATATGCCTAGAGGGTGGCCGATAAAAATATAGAAACAAACAAAGGACACTTACAAATGGAAACTTCCGATATTTCGGTGGAAAGTAGCTTCCACCTTTCTCTAGGTAAAGAGAAAGAATCGGAAGAGGAATTTTTATCGGCCACCCTATTGGTATATTATATATTTATCACCCGAGTGATTCTCCAAGAAGTTTTATAAAAATGTATAGGTACATATGATTTTATACAGTACCTTCTGAGTATTCAATCTGTAATAATTACTTCGTTGCTATTTATTAATTGTTTATTAATTGTTGTAAATTAAGGTGCTAAGTTTTTGTAAATGAAGATGTCAGAGAGAGAGAGAGAGAGTTTCTTCTGAATTTATAAATTAAATTTAAATAAAAAAATTAGATATTCAGAAAGAACTATCTCTGAGCCCTGACGAAGCATGTATAAACATGCGAATTGTCGGTAAGGAGAAATAAAATAATTTCAAAATAAATGGATCTAAATATCCTGCAAGAGAAAAAAATAGGGTAAAGGTGAGCTTCCGTCTCGAACTCGTTTTCGCGATTTTCACCCACATGAAACAGAGATATCGAAACCAAATTCACCTCACATGTTATGCAAACCTTGCAAATTTGTTAATACTTTCAACACAACAATTCATCAACTACTTTAGGAATGGGAAACTTTCAAACCTGAGAAGTGCGTCTTTTCCTGTCCGCCATCTTGTGAAAAAATGACATTTCCTCATATCCACTGTAGGTGGCGCAGCGATCGAGCAGTTGGTTCTCTACCATATACACACCAATGCCCACCAATAATCACCAATGAACGAGGGGGATTGGTTGGGGTGGCTTGGGTTGGGGGGTGGGGTAAGGGCATGTTATAGAAGGAAAATTAGTATTATCCCCCGACCGGATGTTCGTTAAACCTTCAAATATGGCATCGAAAACTCACGAAAAAATCGCTAAATTGGTCATTTTCAAACGTCAATATCTCAAAAATTACTTGTCACACGGGTATGATTCTTACATTTTTACAAACGCACATTCTTTCTTAACTCCAAGGTGTCTCATTGAATTTCGTCAGTTTCCTACGTTTTTCAAAAAAAAATAATTTTAAAGTGCGAGACCAAAGCTCACCTTTGCCAAAAATAGTTACTATGTTCACTTCTAGCTCCTTGAAATTGCTCTTATTAAAAAAAAACTTTCGAATGTCGTATGTGCTACCAGGTAAAAATCACGCTCAAAATAGCAGCAGCAGGACGAGGAGCAGGAGGTAGCGGAGGAGAGAAGAGTGAGAGAAGCAGGGGATTAGGGAGGGGGATATGTGTGGAGGAGGAAGGGGTGGGAGGTGGAGAGAAAGGGATCGTAAAAAAACCGACAGCGGGAAAGAATGAAGGAAGGGTTAGGAGAGGGTGAGAGTGGAATTGAGGGTTTTTGGAGGTGTGAGTGGGGCATTTAAGTTCAGGAATTAAGGGTACGGGTGGATTTGCCGAAGAAAAAGGTTCCACTCCGGGGTCGTTGCCGAGGGTAAGGTGGAGTAATGCGCGCTGGTCTTAGCGGGGAGGGACAACGCGTGAAGGAAATGAAGTTGGCGGTGGTGGTTTGTTGAAGGGAAATGAAGAGGGAAATGATGTGAGGATGAATAGATGGAAGAGTGAAGTGGAAGGAAGTGAAAAAAGAAAGATGGCGTGTTTATCAGGTTAAGCGAAATAAAAAAATGTGTTTCTTCTTTGGAAATAAATGATTGGGAATTTCACTCAGTTCGGGGATCAGAGACCATTCGAAAATATTTCGGAAGCCGTTAAGAAGGTATTTATTTCGATATGCAGTAAATTAATCATTTGAATTAGAACACTCCTACATTTTGAAGTCATAGAAGACTTCACTGATTGCTTTGTGTAACGTTTTGCAAAGAAAGATAAAGTACTCATTACTAAGGTGTATATCAAATTATAGGAATCATTAAGAAACTTTACTATGAAGTTTCAATACTCATCGCCACGTTAGTTGCTGAGCATTATCTGAGTATTTTGACAAATATAATTTGATTACAACTTTTGACAAATAAATCTGAGTTGGTGATGAAATGCAAATATAAAATAGGAATGGCGTAGTTGGAAGCTGACGGTTCTGAAAATACAAATAAATTAACTTTCGATACATGACACTTTAACAATTCATTGTGGAGTATCATAGGAATCGGAAATTAGGCATCCTGTTGGATTCCGTCAAGGGTAACGGAGTATCTCTAGAATAATAACGCATGTATCTTATTCAAGGAGGTTATGTATGTAAGGCGAATGGTGGGTTATTTATGTTAACAACTAAAAACTTTAACTGAAATTTCTCTGCTTGCTTGTTCTTTAAGCCGTACTGGTGAATGCAAAATTCACACGTCATTATGTCAAGCATTAAAATATGGCCACAAGAGTATAAGTTTCTATTTTTCTTTAGGATTACCCATAGTCTCACAATGAATGCCTTTACTAGATCCCGTTAAAATAGTTGTTTATTTTCCAGCAAAACTATCGAAAATCGGCGTCCTGATAAGTATGTTAACTTTACTACGCTCCGTTTCTAGGATTTTGGCTATTGGTTCCCTGATATCATTAAGGCCCAGAGAATCATTGTATCCGCAGTCAATCTTAGCTCTTGAAAGAGCGCACGTCACCGACTTCAATTTTCGTGGTTAACACCCCTCTCTCTCTCTTTCGGGATCGATGGGACAGGTTGGTAGGCCTGCGTCATCTAACCGGCATGCATCACCTTTCCTGGAAATCACCGAAGTTTTATCGTCGCAATAAACCTCGAATTATTTCCATCCCTGAAGTGACAGAAAAAAATGACGAAGCTTACATTTTACGACACCCCTGACGTCATCGAGAGAGAGAGAGAAAGTGCTGTCATCACCTTGATAAAAAAGGGAAATATCATCCTTTCCTCTTGTTGCATTCCTTGATTAGGGATTAGCGAGCTCGTTGGTGGAGATGAGTGGCCACACCTTCCTTACATCGATCCCAGCCACACATCAGCGTCTAACATCTCCCTCGCTATCCTCCGCAGCCTAACATCATCTCCAATGGCACTGCCAGCAACTGCGCTGTTGAAACAGAAGAAGAACGGGAATAGAACGCTGCTGCCCGATGCCTTCAAGACTGGCTGACTTGAATATGGTATCATTGAGATTTTTCTTCAGTCATGACGGAGACCATAATTAAACTTTATTAAAAAACGTAAGCACAGGTAAGAAGAATGAATTACATTCTGCAGAGTTAATGACGAAAAAATTAGTTTCCCATGAGTACAATTCTCTTCTCGTCTCAACGTATTAGAGGCTTTAACTTGACTTAATTTTTTAAAGTCGTGATGGTAAAACAACCTCACGACCGAAGGTTATATCGCGATGTTATTAAGAGAACATCCCCTGGAATCAGAGCAGCCTTTTTTGTTGTGCGAAGGGCAAGGTTAAACCAACCCGAGTTTATAAGATGGAAAGTAAGGTGATAGCTGCAATACGTTTAATTTTGCAAAACTTCACGTTGTGCCTTCGCTGAACGGACTAGTCGATTAGCAAATAGTAGTGGCAAGGGAATGTTTAAGAGGGTTGAAAACCAAATTTTAAAGCATTTGATGGGGAGGGGTAATACCCCTGAGTTTACTCAAAAGTGGGAAAAAGACTGAAAATGGACGCGTCGTAATCCGTTACATGAAAATGTTCCCGTTTCAACAAAGCGAATTCCATTGAATATTTCAATTACTTGGTGCTGAATCACTAAGTCTCCACCCCGTTGGTGCCCACCAAATAGCCCAGCAAAGCGAGTATCTCTCTCCCATCGCTCTTGCTCAACACTTAGCAAACGTTTTTCACTGACCATTCTTCCGCTAACTCAATGGGCGTGGTCAACCTTGGTCTTTTAACAAACTCACGGAAGAGAATCTCAGGACATCCCGGCATCCGTCGGCACTGACTCCCAACCCCACCTCTTTACATCCCCCCATTAATCCACCTTCGATCTCCTTCTCTCTTCTACTCTAATTCCTTCTACTTCTACTCTACCCTTTGTTGACCCAAACTTCTGCGCTTTCAACCCTCACTTCGAACTTCACACACCTACTCCAGGCATGAGCTATGCTAATTATACTTCTTCCAGCGACTCCGCTTGCCGCAAAGCTTCGTGATAAGGAAGCTGGATTACCTGCAGTTTTTCCTATCTTTTATAGAGCAGATTAGGCGCAAAAATTCACCCAGAGTAAATCGACAATTAGATTCATATATAAATTACTAAGCCATTAATCCTGCAGCAAAACTTGTTGAGAAATTAACAGGGAGAATGTTTTCATTGGTTTACAATAAAAATGTCTACAGCGCTCTTTACTCTAGCTACTGAAGCTTCTAGTGTTGAAACAATCTTAAAACCATTAAATTAATTTGTAAAATGGAATATATACGGGAATGGTGGGTAGTCCAACTTTTAGCTCGCTCAGTGAATAATACTAGTAACAGTTCTCAAGCTGGTGGTACTACATTTAGTTTGGTCAATGAATTTTAGCGTTCGCTTATGGGCAGTACTACGACCTATTAGTCATATTGCTATATACGACATCATTTAACATGCTCTGCACTCATATAAGATTTGAAGCAACAAGCAAAATGTTTTAGAAACCCTATTCACAAAGTAAACGATAACACGTAAGCGTACGCGATTTCGTCCATGAAGCCATGCATTTCACTAGAACGTGACATAAACTATTAAATGTAATCGAAATAATTGCCTGTAGATAACTATGTTTGCGTTAAAGTCAGTTGAGGCTTGCTAACTGAATATGCAAAATCTTGAGCTGTGGCTTCGATATAATATCATTTATATTTCATTCAACTGCTAAATGTTCATTCTAGCGTCAACTCTTAGATTATAATTTCTCTCTTTCATTGGCTGACTTACTAAGTGACATTATTTATTCATAAGCATTCGTTAGTTTTTTCCCCATTGCATTCTTAAAAGGAATCCTCCCTGTTAATGTTCATCGAAAGCTGGGTGTCCGTTATCACCGCTTAGTGGCAAGGTCTAACATCTCCATTTAATAACCCAGGATTTACCCTTCTCTCAAAGAAACTCTTTCCCATGCAGCCGCAGTTTGGTGACCCCTAAAACCTCTGGTTTGATTCTGAGCCATTGTTCAATGAACCCCCACCCTGATCGACGCCCACATCCTCGTATTTCAACTGCGTGGCGTGACGTTTTTGATTAAAAATAATTTAAGCATGCTTTTCTAAAATAATAAAATTTTATTAATAAATAAATAAAAGAAATAGCTTTACATCGTACTAAAAATGAAAAAATAACATTTTCTCAAGTAAATAAAAGTTTAGCCAAGTATTGGAAATAATTAAATTCAATTCAGGGAAATTAGCCACAGAATGACAAGACCACAACGAAAACCATGGGGCGCTCTTTTATATTTGATATCAACTTAAATTCATTTAATGTGAACATTTTGGTATACAATGAAATAGAGAGCTTCAATACAAATTTGCTAGAAAATCTTTCAATGAACTCAAGTTAAGGTGGGATGTATAATTGAGGTTGCGCCCCATGTATTTTGTTGTGTTGTCATTGTGTGTCTCATTTACTTGAACTGAATTTAATTATTTCCAGTACTATGCTAAGATTTCATTCACTAGAGAAACTTTTATGTTTTCTTTTTTAGTACGATGTTAAAATATTTATTTTATTTTAGGTTTTTTAATAAAATTTTATTTTTTATAAAAGCATTCTTTAAAGTTTTTTTTTTATTTTCACACTAGTTAATAAAATTAAAAAGAAAAACAACACTAGTTGGGAAGTTGGTTATGTTTTTGGAAGCAAAACTATCAGTATACATGTGTTCATCACCCGGTTTGATTTCATACGGAGTATGAGAGATGTCTAAATGCATTGGGAATGGGGTACAACCTGAGAAATGTTAACGGCCAAAGTAGGATGGACAATGTCCATCCTACTTTGAATATAGACAGGGAAAGAGTGGGTAATGAAAGAATGTGTGTAGTATGCTCCAGTAATGGACATACATCTTTACCGCTTCACAGAAATTAAAGATTCCAGAGCACTCCATTCCTACTTCTCAACAATTTTTCTTCCCGTAGTATCGTATTACTCCCCAATATGGTCCATATCAGCCCCGACTAATCTAAAATCCCTTGATTGCATCCCCCACTTCTTTGCCAAAATAGTCAAACACAGAGTCCCACATTTCCGCAATATGTCCTCAAATGCTATTCTGTCTTCTCTTTCCATTTCTAATCTCCAAAACCACAGACTTAAAACTGATTTAAAACTCCTCCACAACACCCTTAACTCGACCTGCCCTGAACTGCTTTCTCTCTTCAACTTAAGGATACCAACTCGATCCCCCCGCACGCATTCATTACTCCACCTGCCTACTCCTAGGATATCACTCACCCAGCGCTCATCTGTATTTCGCATCTCCTCCCTTCTTAATTCACTCCCCCACACTGCCGATCCTTTTCATTTATCATGTAACCATTTCACCACCCAAGCTATGTCCCACCTGCCAACAAATTAAATATTTCCCCTTTCCATGTTGGGCTCTGCGTTGTTGATTTTTATGTTGTCATTGTATTTTTGTCCTCTGTCATATTTATTGTTAAATGTTTCACTGTAAATTCGCACTACTGCTGTATGTGAACAATGTTTTAAATAAATATATAAATAAATAAATATGAAAAGAGCGTTCTTAGTTGATTTGGCCATGTTGAGAGAAAGGCAGAGATAAATGATAGTGGAGTGAATGTTGTGAGAAGAAGGGTGTCAAAAAAGCCACGGGTAAGTGATTCTAAGGGAGAGGAATATAGGAGTCTTGGAAATAGGAGTACGAGAATAAATCAATCCATGAAAATAATAGAAGCCTACGAGGTATGAAAGTATTATGGAGGAAATTAGTAAAAAGTAGTAGATTTCCAAGGCCTAACAGCAATTACTAAGTTCTTTTGCTGAGTTCGCCTCGTAAGGAAAATGACGTGATGGGTATTTAATATATGTATGGAATATATGAACCTGAGTCTTGCACGTAAACATGTTTTATGCGGTAGCACTGGCTTAGTTCTATGGTTCGTCTCTTCATATTTATCCTGAAAGACGTTTTGGACCTCACTTAGTGTCCAACAAGGGATTAGGCCTTGAACTAGAACGAGTAATCGAATATCGAGAACAAAATAATGCATCGATTTGACATTACCCAGTAGCACACACTATGGAGGTAGAAAATGGATGCGCGATTGGTAACATTATTCCGTAATTATGGGGTCTTGATGAGTGACAATGCCAAAATCGGTTTAAAGTTAAATTAAACTTCGAGCAAAGGCTTCCGTGGTGCATAAGATAAAATGCCTTTCTTTTCGGGACAATAACCTAAATTATTGTTGTGATTGAATTAACAACCCTCTGTTCCCATATCCAAAACCAGAAGCTTACAACGCCGTTCTCCAGAAAATGAAGCCATTACATTAGAATAAACTTTCCGGAATGCAGGAAGGTGCAAAAATTCATCCTAACTTACTGTTGCGGATGCAATAACAACCCTCTGACCTCACCTCCAAAACCAGAAGCTTAAAAAGGTAGAGTTAAGTCGTTCTTATTGAAAAGAGGACAACATTTTCAACTATGAGGCACTTAAAACGTAGATATAACATGGCAATGAAATCATTATACAGTGGAACCACCATCAAAACGTTTCTTTCCCTCGCAGCTGTGCAAAGCATCATCTACCTCTCACTCCTCCTCTCAATATCTACACTCGGACACCTCCTGTTCTGAACTCCCTTTAAAATCCTTAGAGCTAACATTAGAGACAAAAGAAAAGAGATATACATACACTACCGAACTAATATAAGGGCGAAACATTTCATTTTCCCACGCCCCATTGCTGATTATAGCAGAAGTAACGGAGCAAGATAACAATGAGACTCTCCTTTGACATGTAATTCACTTTTGTTATTTTCCTCTTCCAATTTATTCTTTTTCCCATTTCCTTCCTTCGTGGCTTAGCGTGTCCTATCGACCCATTCCCAAACACCTCGGTGGTGGCTCGCGGAGGCATTATTCAGATGCTGCTGCGCGCAAGGTCGTCATTCGCTTGTTCTTTCTTCCGCTGCTCGTATATAACTTTCTTCCACTCCCACTACACCCCCCTCCTCCCTCCTTCCCCCCCCCCCAAACTCCCGTCCCACAATCCACCCCGCGCCACCTTTTTACGACCTCATCCATTTCCCGTCCCCCTAGTGGTTCCATCTCGCATTCCTCCTCTTACGTGCCTCCCTCATCTTCACTCTCACATCTCGTATTAATCCCCAGCCTCCCTTCTTTTTCCCTCCCCGCCCCCCCCCTGCCCCTCCCACCCCTTGCTCTCCATCTCGTCTCTATCTCGTCCGATAGCCGCATCTCCTTTGCGTCGGAAGGCTGCCAGCCGCCCAGCTGCACCGCAATGTCATTCCCTTAACATCTCCCATCCCCCCATCACGTGACCCCTGAATCGCTAAATCACACCTCACCAATAACCACGAAAAAAAAGATTTAATATAGAAGTATCGAATAAAGTCAAACACCAGGGAATCAACAAAACTTCAGACCTAGCGTTGCAGAACACAGCGATTGAGCAAACAAACACATGAGACGCTGATGTAAAGAGGCTAGAATTAGTCTAGCCCAAAGTACGGCCCGCGGACCACATCTGGCCCGCAAGATGGTTTTATCATGCCCACAAAAGAATTACGTGGAAATGCAACGCATATTATTTGTTTGGATTGTCACTACTTGTAATTAGTTAGCGTTTCAAACTTTAAATCTCAGTTAAATAAGATTTTAAAAGCACAAACACAGAAAAATCATTCATTTTTATGGTTTTGTGATAAAAATATGAGAATTTGCTGGTATTGTTCGTCGTTATCAATATACGATAATTTTATTTCATATACTCTGATATTAGGTAATAAAATTTTCTGATTTCGATAAAACTCATATCTAGAGTTTCTTTTTTTTACTACGGCCCGCTAAAAAGTGTCCAAGTATCCATTTTGTCTCTCGTTACGATAAGTTTGGAGATATAAATAATAATAGCAGGAAGGTCCTCGGATCAAAAATGAAAGAATTCATCTTGCGTTGCTTGCGTTAGGCCGGTTTGGGACCCTGCACAATAAGATCAAACTCGCGGAGTTAAGAAAACACGAGTAACAGGCTTCAAATGAATCAACTTATGACTTTAAAATATGTTATCAAGAGATGCTTTGTTAGATACTTTGATGGAAAGTAATTTGCTTTGAAAATAGAAACTTGCACGTACTGAGTTACTAAATTTCAAAACTACTTCAATATCAAAAAATGACGCGATTGAAATTTCAGGCATTTCAGTCTTAGAACCAACAGTTTAGATTAGATGAGAGTTCAATGAAGAGAGCGAACTAATCTTCGATTAGTGATGACTGGTTATAATACGAATTATGTTTCTACACGCATGTACAGCGATTTAAGGGCTAACTTGCAGCTATACCGAGCACGGTGCTTGGGTTGCGGATGACCTCTACATATGGTACCGCGGTATATAGATGATGTTGGTGGCCATCAATTGGTATGATCGTTCAAAAATGCTATGAGAACCGCCCGTAAACAATCATGATTTAACAAATGGCTGAAACTGACCATTAATTAATTAAGCGGCGGGGCACCCAAAGGAGTCAAAGTGTGGAGATCTCGTGGGATAAACATTAATCCATTTGTAACCACATTAATATTTGCAGAATTTCAAAAATGAAACTGCTGTTTTGAATGATTTTTATCCCGTAGATCGAGGAAAAATAAGTCTAGTTGGAGACTTTTGTGGATATAGTTATTTATTTTCTGAGAATATTGGTCATATATAACTATAATTTTGCTCTATTAATATTACAATATTTACGTCATACTACAGACACAGAAATTAAAATATAAAATTCTAATATAGTCTCCGTTATGACTAAGGAAATATCTCGCTCAAACTACCTTAACTGGAATATATTGACACTTAATACCCCTCTTCTATTTGATCATAACTACGACTCACGATCCGCTAACGGCTCACCTTGGAAGCGTCACTTCGATAGTCAACCGCTTTCTATGTTGTCTTACCTTGAATAGTTCCATCACATCTACTCTTTACTAGTCCATTTCTAAATAAACTTTTTCAAATTTCTTGCCCACAGCACAGTCCCTCTATTCAATGACGCCATTATAAGGTAAGATTGATTAGTATTGATTGGTTTAACCAGAATATGCCAGCAGCAGCAGTTCAGATGCAATCTCGTACATTTATGCCACGAACCATAAATCACTTCTGTTAAATGTTTAAATCTCTTTGAAAGGGGGATTATTACTGTTTTAATCAAATTTTCAATGTTTTTCATCTAGATTTAGGGAGTAACAAGGTTCCCTATCATAGGAATGATGAGAATTTTTTCTTTAAAATGTGGTCAAATGCATTAAATTCTAGGTGAAATGATTTTTCGCTCAAACTACATATAAGGTTGTGGGTACTTTTAGAAAATGCAAATGGAGAACCACCAAAATTCAAATGAATTTCGCAAAGGAAAATTGGAGACGGTGGAGGAGGGAAGGCAACGCGGGCGAATTGCAGGGCCCTGGTGGAAGAGAACGGCACTGTATCTGCATGACAGACCGCCGAAGAAGAATATGGTATATTCTCCGGTTATCACTATTACGAAGAATGTACGAAACCTGCATTCTCGATAAATGGCTGAATTCAAAGGCGATCATTGCATAACACACACGTTAAATGCTGTTTATTACACTCCCCATTAGCGATTAATGCTCCGTTTCAATGGTCTAATTTTAGTGAAATTTGTTAATGTTTCTTTCCAGCGTGATAAGTAAAAACTACAAACAAACGCTTTCCCCATGGCTTCAAAAAACAAAATTTTTTACCTTCATAATAGCTTGCAGCCGTGGGAATTTAAAAAAATGTGGCCTCAAAATGCCGTTTATGGCTGACTATTCCCCTCTTCTTAATTTCACAGATTGCTGACCTCTTTATTTACAATGGACCACTTCCAATTCCTTATGTAGTGCATCTATTGAGTCACAACCACTTAATGTCGATGTATCGGGTGCACTTTCCTTGATTTAGGAGTTATACCTATATCATTGATGTTGGTGGTTGTGCTCTAGATTACAACGCAGACCAACGAAAAGAATAAGTGTTGTCTAATAAATCATATCATTGTTCTGATGTTACATTACCGTCGTACACTTCTTAAGTACATTTTCTTAATCTCAAATAGTGGTACATCTTCATGATTTTTATTTTCCATTGCACTAGACTAATCAAGTGCCTGTGCTGTCGTTATGTATGCTTACTATTTTTATTTCCCGATGCAAGGTCCTTCATCAACATTTCCATTTACTGAACTACCTAGCGAAAGAGTGTCTGAGTGTGTGTGATGGTAGGCGTAGGATGGCGGAGGGAGGAGTTGTAATGTGAGCAGAGAGGGAGAGGGAGCCTCCCCCGATTACGGAGATGAGATCCTTTTTTCATTCGAGCCGTGTGGCTCCGGGGGAAACGCAAAGGCGCCGGCTCCACTACTCTCATCCCCCCGGAGGAGGAAGACGACCGTCAGAGTGATTGTCTACAATCATTACCTCCTGCGGTGATGGCGGCTGAGTATTTCCCCTCGAAATGGGAAGGGAAGCGACGTCCCCCTTTAAGGGTAAGAAAGGTAAAGGGGTAAAGATGATGATGGTGCTTTTTCCACAGCGGAGAAAAAAGGATGATCGGTGAAGCATCCAATTTTTGTTGAACAGTAAAAGTAGGTCCGAACGTCAGCTCTAATTGATGCAACATCTGAAGGCGCTCGGGTCTACTATCCCATCGTGTCTATAATTGAGAGTGCTCAGGTTTTCCGAAGATTGCCACGGCGCTGTGAGTCTGGATTTACATGACGATGCGACGATTCGACTGCACTGCAACATTCGTCTTCGGGTCAAATCCGAAGAATCATCCTTTAGAATTTCAAAGATGTAATTTCCTAAATGTTTTCTTCTTCTTCTTCTTCGAATAACTCATTTGAGGGTGCGATAAATCACTTCTGGATATGCCTTTTCTGATTCAATTTTCTTTCTGTCCATATTTCCTTCATCCTTTGAGAGTGCCTTTCCTTTTGTTCTTGCGTCCATTTTCTTCCATCCCTCGATTTTTTTCTTTCCGGAAATTTTGCTCTGTGAATTACTTCTCTAAAAAGAGTTCGGTCATCTATTGTGTCAATCTTTATTCCCAAGTTTTCCATATCTTTTTGAGTTTCAATGAACCAAGTAGGTTTGGATTTGTAGCTGTTTAGTAGGTTGAAGATCTTCTTGGTTAGTCTGGAGTTACTCATTCGAAATATGTGACCATAAAACTGCATTCGTTTTTTTTCTTCTTACATCGACTAATTTTTCAACTTTTAGATGTTTAATTCCTATAATGAATTCGCCAAATTCAATGAATTGGGAGGCAGACAAAAACCTGCAAAAAATCATGGCACCGATATCAGACGAAAAAACAATATCGAAGAAGTTTACACGAATAACAAGGAAGAAGATGAGGAGACCCGGATTAGACGGAAGGAAGAAGACCTAGCGGCGCTGAAGAACGAGAAATAAGAGAACGCGATGGACCAGTTTCAAAATTGTAATATTTTTTCAAACTTTGAAACTCAGTACTTGACTGTTTTAATATTCAATTTACTGATGTGAAATTTATTTAACTTAAAAACTAAACTAAACTGTAACCTTAAGAAAGATTAAAACTTAGATTCACATTTCATGAGGGGTAACCTCAATGTTGGAACCCTAAAAATAGGAGCCTAGTCCTTTCAAGATTTGGTTGGACCGGTAAAGAGAGGAAATGATTGGAGCCCGGCTAATCTTTAGACTTCACATCTGATACCATTCCAATTCACTTTCCGTTTAAAAAAATGAATTTGCTGAAAAACACTCCGAAGTTGAAGTTTAAATGATTGCAGAAAAGCATTATAAACGTCGTCAAAGGAATTCATACTCGACGCAGTGAAAATCCCTGAATACCCATCACTCTTACCTAAGGAAAGTGGCGAAAGCCTTCAAGATACGCTCATCATCTCAGCAATAATATTTAAGACACTCACGAAGAGCTAAAAGATATACCAGAAGGATCAGACAACCAGCTCGTTCAACATAGCCGTAGAGCTTTTCAGCATGAGGCAGTCGGCGGAAGACCGTCCTAAGAGGTTTATTGCTTAAAGAGTATCCTACCGTTGAGACAACTGTTTGTTTATAAAGTTCTAAACATTTTTTATAACCGTGGTGGTGAGTTGATTAAGCCTAGGGCTTATCGATCGAGACCTAACCACGAGTTACTGACTCCTAGGCATAAAATCGAACTATTCATATGGTGATACAATTATTTAGGATCAAAGATTTTCTGTTCATAACCACCCAATATATGTAGTTTTGAAAGTGAGTGGGAATTTGGTAGAGTGGTTACAGCTTGGCTGTTGGAGAATAGGGTGGTTGAGTTTTGACTAACACATTGTAAATGATGTTCAATGTTATGAGGATCGATTTATTTTCTGTAATTTCTTCGTCCTTTTTGGCGAAAGGGTGCCAGCATTAATGTTTCGTTCTTCAAAATTCCGTACGCTCCTCATCTAGTTTTTTTAAAAATGGAATTAGTAAGTCGGCAACCCCAAAGCGGGACTTTGGTCCATAAGAGGCCCATAAGAGGCAATATTCCTCATTTTTCTATGATGCGTTTTGTGTTAATTGTGTTATGTGTCATGAAGAATAAATTTATTATTATTACTTTTAGCGCAGTTTAAATAGGATTTTTTCGAATGTAATTGTAGCAAATGATTGGTATAAATCAGCCAAATAACGAGACAATGTTTTAAAACATGGATTGAATATTGGCGGAGTTATTAACAAAAATTAATTTACTCTCTCCTACAGATTAAACATATGTGTTTCTGAGCTGCTTTACATTCTATTTAAAGGCTATGATTTCGCATTGTTAAGAGATGCACTATTTTTATAGTGGTTTAACCCATTTATGCGTAGTGTTCCATTTTTGGAACACCTGACGCGACTTTCTAATTTAATGACCACGACTACACCAATATTCCACGGTTTTTCTTTCTGTACCTCTTTATAAAGAAATATTGTATTACGGGGCGCAAAGAATTAGTCAGTTTTGCCAACCCATCGCAGCCAGTGTGTTGAGAAATATCGGTCTTTTTTTTTCAAGGCAGTTTTTCTGAGACCATCTCAAATGTTATATTAATAACTATTTGCCATTACGCCCAAATGTTGTAAATTTTTCCCTGCATGTTCAGTAATAAATAACCTATAGTTCTTTAAGAAGAAAATTTTGAAACAATGTATTTTGTTTTAGTTATAAGCTTTTATTTAACAGTGATCCATTTTTGGAACACTAGGCAAATCCACTACTATTATGCGTGCATTCAGGCGCACTGAAATATTCACTTTAATTTTAAATCAAGTAAGCAATTACATGTTATGTTACTGAGGGAAACGATGATATGTCTTGGCTATAATCAGTTTTCATTTCAGTGAAAGAATAAATACATCGATAACCAACTGATCAATTGTGAACAGAGAGATGAAAACATATGAGTCACCCTGTGCACTCTTCCATTCAGGACCAAGCCCCCTGGGTCATATTGACGTCATGAACACTATCAATGAGCGAAGTGCGGCTGCTTGCACCCAATATTCTTCTCCTTTTCTTTTTAGCAGAAAGTTTATTGTAAGTGTTCGGGCTACGCACTTGTCCTGCACAGAGCGGCACGCCGCCCCCCCACTCCTGCCGTATCGGCGACTAGAGGGTTTTCCCGGGTAATGCTTATTCCTTTCCCTCTCAGTGTCTAACAAAGGGACTTTTAGCCTTTTATTTAAGGCATTGGAATCCTCGGCGCCACTGTCGGCCAAGAGTGCAGTGACCCTTTCTCTTGGTTCTTGGGCCATAGCGTGGGTGACGCCAGGGGCGCTTGGGTTTTTACAGTAGTAGTATGTTGAGTGCGATCTCGTGAAGTGGATGTGTCTTGCGTCCCGTCCGTTAGAAAGTGAAGGGTGACCGTGCCTTTAGCTAAAGGTACCAGGATGTCGAGATATTTGACAGTGCATTAAATAACTGATCTATTAGAGACAGAAGATTACATAGAAGTACGTGATAGCATCATTGAACCCCCTGATAACGCAACAGAACCTGTGTCTGACGAGGACTCCGGGGATGAAGATGGTGGAACAATTAATAATCTTCCCGGTTCATTTCTGCGCGCTCCTGCTCATCTCATTCATGGTTCTTCTGACGAGAACTTTGACCACGCTGACCTTTTGCTGATACCGGATGGTGATACTACTGAAAATGACGGTGCATCGGCTTCTGCTTCGCCTCAACCTCTTCTTGCTCAAAGAAAAAAGGTAACCGAAGTTGTGCGCAATTGGAAGAAAGCCGATCTGACTGCCCAGCCAGTAGGAGGTAGAGTTTCAGAAGAACAAATCACGAAAATGAAAACCCCTACAGAATATTTAGAACTCTTCCTGGATATTGAAGTGATTGATATGATTGTCAAATATTCCAATTTATATGCTGCAAGTAAGGGCGTAAACCTTGAACTGACTGTCGGTGAGTGTCGGTGTTTTTTGGGAATAATTTTCCTGAGTGGTTACGCCTCTGTTCCGAGACGGCGTATATTTTGGGAGCAAATACCAGATTCGCATAATTCTCTAGTTAGTGGTGCAATGAGACGTGACCGATTTGAAACAATATTTTCAAATTTGCATGTTGCTGACAATTCTAACTTGAACCACATGGACAAGTTTGCCAAGCTGCGACCTCTCATAGAGCAACTGAATGACAGATGTATGAAATTTGTACCAAATGAAATATACTTCAGCTTGGATGAGGCCATAATTCCCTATTTCGGTCGTCACGGGTGCAAACAGTTCATTCGGGGTAAGCCTATTCGGTTTGGGTATAAATTCTGGTGTGGTGCAACGCGTCTAGGCTACATTTGCTGGTTTCAGCCTTATCAAGGAAAAAGCCCGAACACTCAATACCAAGAATATGGTGTAGGTGCTTCAGTTGTTTTGCACTTTACTGAGGCACTCACAACGCAGCATCCTGGTAAATACCATTTTGTGTTCGACAACTTTTTTCACAAGCATTGCACTCCTTGATAAACTTCATTCAATGGACCATCAAGCTACAGGCACAGCGAGAATAGATCAAGTAGACAAACCTCATTTACTATCTGATGCTACCCTAAAGAAAAAAGATAGGGACACATTTGATTACCGAATTGATGGAAAAGGCAATATTGTAGGTATACGGAATGATAACAGTGTTGTGACTGTTGCATCTTCTGGTGTCGGTGTCCATCCTTTGAAACAGGTCAGTCGTTATTCTCAAAAGCAGAAAAAAAAGATACAAGTTACTCAGCCAAATTTAATCAAGGTCTATAATCAGTATATGGGAGGAGTGGACCGAGCTGATGAAAATATTGACAAGTATCGAGCATCAATCCGTGGAAAGAAATGGTTCTCGAGCCCTCTGTTATTCTGCTTTGAGCTGTCTTTACAAAATGCTTGGCAATTGCATAAAATAAACGATGTGAAGCCAATGGATCTTCTTGAATTTCGTCACCGTGTGGCCTGTCACTATATTGAGACATATGGTAATACTGCTGAGCCTGGTAGGAAAGGGAGACCATATATGAAGCGTAACCTTGACTCACGTCATGACGGCATGAATCATACGATTGTAAAGCAAGGAAATCAAACTTGTTGTGTCCAATGTCACAAAAATACCACTTTTCAATGTAAAAAATGCAATGTATCCTTGCATGTTACGTGTTCACCTGGATATCACTCTTAATAGTGAGTTAATAAATGTCTGAATCAAATGATTTGCTTGTTATCATTGAGTACGTCATGGTAGTGGATTTGCCTAGTGTTCCATTTTTGGAACACCTTGTAATTAATAATTGGCAAGAGAAACATTGTTTTTTCTTTCGGATATTGTTTTCATACGTATTTTTATCTATAATATGCAAAAATCAGGGTAAAATTCGCATTTTTCAAACCTTCGGCATAAATGGATTAATTGAGGTAATAAAGTCATAGGATGCCAGCTAATAGTATTATAAACGTTTAATATAGGTACTTTTAATTGTTATATTCTTGTAGTTATTCTTCATGGTATTGACAAAAAGTTGGAGGTAACATTCAAGTTAAATGACTGCCTCACAAAAACATTAATAGAATGTCTACCCTGAATTAATTTGTTCTGAATACTGCATGATATTCTTGTGTTCATTTTTGAACCTTTTCTTTCGGTATAGGGTTCGACAGAGGGGATTGTGGAGGAAGGGGAAATCCCGAGGACGTCATTGCGAAATAGCCTTCTCAGCAGCGCTGCCAAAGCAGCTGCACTGAAGACATTTATACGCGTGGGAAGGATCTCATTAGAAAGAAGCCTATGGTCGTCTCTCAGTGAAAGAATATTAGTTCTTTCGGAGAGTAAATGTTTCATAAAATGAATTCCTTATAAACAGCGCGTGCATTGTAAAATCACTGGGTTTGTACGAAGTATTCCGAGGAGTGGGAGTTGAGACATGGCTTTCGCCGTATCCGTTGCTACCCGTCAACGGATGAGGAGTGCTAAAGCCATTACACCATTTCAGATCATAGAGTTTTTCACGCAAACAAAACTAAAACGTTATTTGTAGGCATTGGGTATTCCAGAACGGGACGAATAGCACTAATTTTATTGTTATGGATAATTTATTTGCCCTATTCCTTTTATTTCATTTGATATGTTAACCTAATCACTTAGCTGTTTGTGCCAAATACAACCATCCAGTTTGTCATTGCGTTTTTAATGACGAAAAAGTTTTTTCTTACGGGATGATCCGAAAAAATGTGAAGTTTAGTTTAATTTAAGATTTAGTTCAAGTAAAAACTTTCCAATCTTTATACAGAAATTGTATTCAAACGTCAAAATTAATTACACGAAAAGTGATTTTGCGAAGTACATCATACATTCAAAGTAACGCAAAATCGAAAAAAAATAGGAGCGAGAACTTTGTGCTACACGAAAGTTAACCTCGACGAGGTCGTATTAATCTGGTTTCATGGGGAACAAAGATAACATATTGAGTTGGATGCTCGACCTCCAAACATCTCGCAAGCAGAATGTTGAAATCGAATTATTAAAGTTAAAAATAGTTAAAAAAATAGCAGTTCTATAAGAAATAGGTTATCGTCGGGCATCCCACAAGGAAGCATGCTAGGCCCTTTCTATTTACTAACTCATAAAGAGATATGAGCTCAATATTACCAAAAAATGTGTTTGATAAGCCTGCGGCCTCATATGAAGAAATTATCTCAATGATGGTACTCTTGGAAACGTGAATTCTTGGTGACCAGCTTGTGGTTTGAACTTATATAAGTAAACTCACTATTTTACACTACTCACGAAAGAAATAACATCAAAGATATACCAATTATTATGAGATAAGTCATTAATGATGCGAAATGAGTCGAAGACAAAGACATTGCTAGAACTATAGGACTATTTTGGGGAATGTATAATATTTGATCCTTCATGTAGCTGCATTAAAGATGACCGGTTTTATCGAGCGAAGAGTGAGAAGGTCCTTTCGAAGAAAGAGATGTTCATATTCACTGGAGAAGACTACATGGCCGAGTCAGCGCCAACCACAAGACTGCACAAGATCGATTTCCAATTTGTAAAATTCCCATATGCAAAATTTATCTTTTGGAGTTCCATTTAACTATGCCAAGTTTCTTCTAAATGAAAGCATATCCTAATAGAGTGGCCACGGATGCTAAAGGTTTGAATTTTCTATCGGAATTTTGGTTTTTATACGGTATTTTAGTGAAAACATATTTTTTTAACTTTCCGGGGTCGGTGCGGCAGTATTTAGGGGTATCGAAACGCCCTCAAATTGTAAAATATTTCAACAAAATAGATTAAAGAGGTAATACGATGATTGATACGCGATTTATCACCGCAGAATTTTCCATAGCGCACCAAAATGGTACTTAGGGGTTGCAATGTCGTGGGCGGTGGGTACCTGAGCCACCACGAGCCTCGTTTAGGCCTCTTAGGTCACCTACCTCCCGAGCGTTACATGTGACGTTCTCTGGAGGCGGTGGCGACTCATCACGGCTCTCTGCTTCATTCAAACCGTCGTGGAATACCGTTCTATTGTTAAAATGTTATCTATTTTCATCCCTGTAGCACTTCTCACCTTGTCCATCTCCCCCACTGCCCCGCTAGCCGCCCCACAGTGGCCCATTTAAAAAAAAATTGGGAAAAAAATATTGACTTATTTTTCTTGTGAAAATCTACCTTCCAAATTAATTACGTATAACAAGTTAATAAATTTTATGAAAAAAAAGGAAACTTACTGTCTCAATGAGTAAGTATTTCAGCTCAGAATGAATCATAAACGGGCAACCAAAGAAGTAGAAACGGGCAACCATAGAGAAACCCTCGACAGCTTCCTGCGTGATTTTCCAAGCTTCTCTCGTTTCGTAGTCCAGTTTTTGAATTATTAAAAGCACAAAACATTGATCCCATTGGTCTATTGGACATTGCAAGTCACGAAGACCCTGAATAGCTCCTTCATAAAACTCAATCAAACGATTATTTTCACCTGGGAACTTGTGCTTGACAAGCTTGGCATAGATAAGTCTTTCTAGTTTAGTAGCTGAACGAATGCGTGGGTTTTCATAACGACGTGACAATTTTTCCCAAGCAACTTCCAAGATTTGCGTAAAAAATATTAATTCCCTTGACTCGTTGAGTAGCAGGACCATCTGAACTGTTTATTAGATATTGTAACTTAACAACGGGAGAAAGTTTTGGATTGTACTTGATGATAGAGCAAAATAATCCCTTAAATGTTTCCCACTCCCGCTGTTTCCCGCTACGTTTCGAAACGATCAGTGAGGGAGTAGAATTAATAATGAAATCATAGTGCACTACTTGAGCCGCGGGTGCTTGATTAATTGAGGTAATATCAGAACCTTCAACTGTTTTATAGACTGTCGCATATCGGCCATAACAATTCGCTTTCGCGCATAACAATTCGTCTTCCACCGTACTGTACGAATCTAATTTAAAACGGTCGCCTTCGGCCAATGACTCCTAGTATTCGATCAGTTATATATCCATTATGCCTAGAACAGATTTCTTCCCAATACTGCTAAAGTAATTTCAGTCGGGCTTGGAAACACAATTCGGTCAGCATCTTTTGCTTTTTTCTCGGTATTCTTCACGAAATTTAAGATGCGATTGGCATTTGTTTTTTGCCTGCGGATCAAAGCTTCCCTTCAGTTATTACGGCAATATAATTTTTACGAATAAGAATTATTACTACGACTAGCATTGAATTTGTTAGTAACCGGAATTATCATAATTGTGCATGTTGTCAATTAAAAGGAGAGCAAAATTGTATTCGTTCTGACTGAGAGAGCGAGACAACAGCAAGAGAGAAAGAAATTACGCATCAGTCTTTCTAAGAAGATGAGCTGTGAATTTGGAATTCCGGGTGGGTTGGGTGAGCGCCCGACTACTCACCTTGGCACACCGTGCCGCACCGTACAGCTGGTGGTCGTTGCTCACCAAGGACAGTCAAGGAACACGACCCCGACTCCTACCGCACCGCTTCTGGCGTTGGTCGAATGGATGAGTGGCGTGTGATGTCCAGGTGAAGTGGGCCGCAAACTCCTCATGCAAGGTAACCTGTGCACTCCAAGTCGTCTTCGAACTTCGTCTTCAGCAATATGTAGCGTATTGCAGTGATGAATTTGCTCTCTCGATCCAGAAGACAACGACGAAGATGGAGAGAACGCAGGAGGAGACTCTGCACCAGGAACAAAGCTCTGCTACCAAATTTTGTTCGGTCGATACTGCGCACGCGAAATATATGTGAGGTCAGGATATCTTTTACGAAATAATAATGAATCCAGAGTTACAGTGATCTATTTTGAATCACCTTGGCGTTATAAATTTGAGGCTAGTAATTGACTGACTGCGACAGCGTGACTTCTTCACTGTCGTCGCTGCCTGACTGCGTTTTCTCAGAGCGAACACCATGCATAGCTTTCGGCTCGAGAATCAGGGGATGACTGCTTCGCGGCAGGCTCTGTCCCGGTCGCCACTCAAGGTTGCAGTGGATGCTTGAACTAACCATAGCTAAGAATTGTGAGGATACCGGGACTAGCCACGGTAGAACCTTTAACGGAGTCACCCGCAAGTGCACATAAGTGCGATATTCCACAGAGGAAAAATCATTCACCTTGACCAGGATTCGAACTCAACTGGCTAAAACACTCGGCGCGAAATCGAGGGAACCACGTTCCATTGATTTCGTGCCAAGTTTGTCATAAATTTAATAGTAATACATTTCTTATAAATCTGGCCACTACTTATAATGAAGATATAATTTATAGTTAATACCTTCAGCAAGTATTTTTCATCCTATTTCACCTTAATTTCGCGCCTTTCAGCGTCCCGGAAGGTCACCCTGGCTTTCCGCCGCCACTGACAATTACTTAGCAGCTGCCCCTGGCCACATATTTCGCAGAAGTAATACGTTTATTATCACGTATTTCCTTAATGAATAGGCTGGGCGTGTTAAACTAGCACCAGCTGCGAAGGAAGACATTGATGCGAAGGCTGATACGGAATTTGACGAGAAATTGAATTACCTGAACGAGGAAGTTAAGCCTTGATTTGCGAGCTGCACCAAAACTGAAAGCCGAAGAGAAAGATTATAATTACTGCATTTGAAGAACGCAACAAATGGAAGAAAGATGAAGAGAATAAGATTGAGGGTTCGTGAAGACGTGAAGCTCTCAACCACGAATTGAAAATGCTTCACGCTAAAAAGGCTTTTGCTGAAGAAATGCAGACATTGCGTAAAATAAGGAGACAATTAAGGGACATTTAGAGAGAGATATATAGAGAGTCAGACAATCTACAAACCAAATTACGCAAAAGAGAATTGAATCTTGTTGACAATGATGGAATATTACGGAGAAAATCTGTGAGCGTCGGGAATTTTTATGAATCTTATGGGTCTCAGGAAGCTTGGTACTATCAACCAATTCTTAGATTAAAACTTATTTTTGTTTTTATTTTATTTATTAACTGTGAATAAGACTGAACCATCGTTATAAATATCGAGCATCTTCAACGTAAAAAAATGGTGACTTTTGAAGAAATTCATCTTCATACTCGACTTATTCACATCTATATATTTAAATTCGACTGTTAAATTTCCTAAAAACTAACAAGTTCTTTAGCGATAGGCAATTCGGATTTTTAAAAGGTAAAACCACTGAAGGTGCAATTTTACAGTTATGCTCTGATATCTTTGATGGACGCAATAATAATAAGAGAGTAGCAGGCCTGTATGTCGATATAACAAAAGCTTTCGATTGCGTAGATCATACTTTATTATTGAAAAGATTAATGCAAGCTGGGATAAGAGGAGTCAAAAATGACTAGTTCCGGAGTTACCTAACTGGGAGAACCCAATATGTGAAAATCAATGATAGTCATAGCCAAGACACGTATCTTGGCTATAACTATCATCATAACTATCTTGCGGGGTCCTCCAGGGCTCAGTCCTTGGGCCTACACTGCTCCTTATACACATATGTAAACAATTTCAATACTGGAATATTCAACGGTAAATTAACATCATTTGTGGATGATCAGCTTTGGTGTATACATCGAGTAATATGTGTGGTCTATACTCACAAATGCAAAGTGATCTTGATAGAAAAAAAGTTTGGTTCAGTATGAATAAACTGGTATTAAGTGAAAAAACTAAATATGCTTTATTTAATTTAAAAAGGAAATTTTTCGAAAAACAGAATGTTAATTATAGATGTTTTAGGTGTTATAATGAAGGAAACCGCTCCATATGTTTTCAAATTGAGCAAGTTAGTTTTATAAAATATCTTGGAATAATAATAGATGAAAACATCACCTGGAGATTATATGTCAACAAACTGAAATAGGAAATGTTATCCATGTTAAGGAAATTTTTTCTGTTACGATATGTCTGTCCATTAACAGTTTTTCGTTCCATCTATTGTACTCTGGTTGATTCCAGATTGCAGTATAGCATTTCTTGTTGGGTAGGATCCTATATTACCAATATTAAGCCTCTACAGATTGCCCAAAAGAAACTTATAAGAGTGATATTCAAACAGCCAAGTACTCAGCACTCATTTTTTTTACCTTTATTAAAAAATCTTGATGTATACTACCACTAAGGTATTTATTTGTCTTTGAGGTGCTCGAGGCGTTTTATATTCGTGGTGGAAACAGAACAAAGCCGATTGAATACTCAAGTAAGTTAAGATCAAAACAAGATATTTCTTTGTTAGGCTTATGCATTGAAATACCTAAGCCCAGTAACGAAGCCTTTAAAAAAACATACGCATAACTTGCGCCAAAGTTGTTCTGCTCCCTCCCTATTGAACAGTGGAAACAAAACTACACGGCTCTATTTCTGCGCAAATTAAAACAATGGCTTCTATTCAAGGAGAGTGATGAAGTGGAAAAAATATTAAAAGTTGTTGTGTGATCTTCCTGATTTTGAATCTGTACTTTATTTTATCTTTGTTACATGTTACTACTGTTATATTTTTATTGGTCAACTGAACACACTATGATGAAATTTTAATGTTAAAATTTCTCAACTACCAGGTAAAAATTGAGTATGCGTTAGCACCAGCCGCTGCCTTCGAACATTGATGATGGTAAACCCCAACACAGATTAACCTCTGGGGTACCTATATTCCCCCTAAAATTGTATATATGTGTATTAACTGTACTTGTGCATTATTTAAGGAGGAATAAAATTATTATTATTATATCTGTTTATAATTTACAGTAATGTTAAACGTGTTCTGATTATAACCCAAATGAACGGATTGTGTTTGCCTTCGAGTTTACTCGTTTAAGCAAATTATTTAAAAAACAAAGGGTATCCAATTTGGCCCTTGTGTTCGTGTTGATAACTCATTGAGATGAAATTGTAATAAGCCTTCATCTAGGAAATATAAAATTTTAATATGCTATAGTCTTACAGGTATTTACGCTGGTTATTCATATAAACTTTAAATTCACCAATGCCATAGCCTGCAACCACTTCTTCCGTTCACATCGTACAATGAGTTTGATTTTCCTCTCATCGCTAGGAGAGGGTGAGTCTCTCGGTAGCCTTCTGGTTTTGCCGCCTCGTTGAAAACTCGAGCATGGTCATGTTATGCAAGCTCGAAACGGTCTCTTTTACTGAGGAATCTCACGGCAACTTGCTGGCACGCATTAGTCCTTGTTCCGAAGCCACATTCGCCCCACTGCCACAACGTCTATTAAAACTTCAATATCCTTGAGTATTCAAGCTCGATTCTACAGTGCTCTTCCTTGGAGGCAATTAAGACATTTATAAATCTCTACAAGTCCAAAAAATATTTCGTTTTTTTCAGCATCCTATTTAGAGCGAGATATCAATACACATAGAATTCAATGAATTTGGCGTTATTATGAAGGAAAATATCTCATATTCTAAATAACACCAAAATGTCAACCAAATTTTACTCTTTTTTGATATGCTGATGTCCCAAAATGAAAGTAGTTTTCCATGCGGCTGTGCGCTCCTGAGTATCATAATTGAAAAAAATAAGTAATTGCCGACTCACGGACTGAATCCAAAATGCAATAGTGTGTAGTTATTATGTTTTCACAATTATTTAAATGATAAATTCCAAACTCCGCAATCCATTTTATATCATCGCACAAAACCTTAAAACGTCAAGGCGTTGCCACGGTACGGCCTCGGACAAATAAGTCAAATATGAAACTATGTGTATTTTTTTATCCATGATGAGAAAACCACCTTTGTAAATTCCACAAACTTTCTTACGCTGGCACGACGCGCGTTTCACCACACTGTGGCATACTCAAGTGCATTTAGCGGAAGGTTGCGTGGGAATATATAGCCTGGGCTTGTGTTGAGGACAGGAGAGGGGGTGAGTTGGGATGGGAGAGGGGAGAGGATTACCGTTAAGTTTAAAAAAGAGTACCAAAGATGCTATGGGTTTCTCAGAAGACTGCTGGGCGACTCCGATGGCTGGGGGGAAGGGGATGGCTGGAGTGTTTAGAGGGGGTTTCTAGGGGTGTAAGGGGAAGGTGGAGGGGGTGAGAAGAGGTGCATGGTGTAGGAGGATTTGGGGACCAAGCGCTTTAAAAACCACCGTGACCTCCCTCTTAAAGAGGAAAGGTCTAATTATCACTAACAGAACTATATAATACACACACATTTAAAAAAATCACCGTCATTAAGGTGTCCGACTAAAACATTACACAAACAAGTAAACTAATTCTTCTCCCTAGCCAACAAAATTATCTAGAGTTAATGGCCTACTGGTAATAAAACTACTGTTAACTAAATGAACTACACTCGTCACTTGCACACAATGTGTACCTCCTGTCCATCAGAAGGATGATATCAATATGAAAAATTGAATAACACACATGTTAAATCACCGTCCTTACAGTGTAATAATAAAAAATCACACCTACAAGTAAAAACTATTTCTTCTCTCTAACCAACAAAAATTATATGGAGTTTATATGGCCTAATATTAATACATATAAACAAATTTTCACTATATATACCACACTCGTCAATAGCACATAATATGTACCTCCTGTCCATTGTAAGAATGGTGAAAAGATTGAAAATTGAAAAACAAATATATTAAATCACTGTCATTGCAGTTTATCCACACAAAAATAAAACAGACTACACACGACACTCATCATTTGCATACAAGAAGAACTTCGTGCCCATCATAATGGTGACTAAAAATAGTATACTATAAACTTTAAAAAAGGGCACTGTCATTGCCGTGCCCTGCTAAAAAATTAACCACAAGGAAAAAACACTAGTCCCTGTACATCTCACTCGTCACACCGCAAGGAGGAGGGCAGAGGGGGGGGGGTTGAAGATGTCTTTGCTAAACGGAGAGGAGGGGGATGGGGGGGGGGAGCAAGATCGTATGTTAGGGTTTGGTGAGGTTTGAGACAAGGCTAAGGGATAGGGGGGAGGAGAAGGTGGGGGAGGAGAAGGTGAGGGAGTGAGTGGGGTGTGAGGGGGGGCCCCCTCCCTCCATTTCTTTTTAATGTGTGTGTATTATATAGTTCTGTTAGTGATAATTAGACCTTTCCTCTTTAAGAGGGTGGTCACGGCGGTTTTTAAAGCGCTTGGTCCTCAAATCCTCCTACACCATGCACCTCTTCTCACACCCTTGCAACTCCCCCTTACATCCCTAAAAATCCCCTCTAAACATTCCAGCCCTCCCCTTCCCCCCAGCCATCGGAGTCGCCCAGCAGTCTTCTGAGAAACCCATAGCATCTTTGGTACTCATTTTTAAACTTAACGGAAATCCTCTCCCCTCCCCATCCCAACGCACCCCCTCTCCTGTCCTCAACACAAGCCCATGCTATATATTCCCACGCAACCTTCCGCTAAATGCACATGAGTATGCCACAGTGTGGTGAAACGCGCGTCGTGACAGCGTAAGAAAGTTTGTGGAATTTACAAAGGTGGTTTTCTTATCATGGATATCCATAATTTCCACGAGGTCAGGCCTGAGATCATCAGTTGTATTTTTTTAATTACTGAGAAGTTCAGTCATTAATGTGGGTAGATCTACTTAATGCTTTTTAAATATGCTTAACTTTGAAGTTTACATTTTTTATTACCTTCCGGAAGGATTTTCATCGATTTATTCGAAGGTCAGCTCAAAAAGGTACTGAACTAAAATTTACAATTCTCAGTTATTGAGTTTATACGTTAGTTTATGATCAACAGAGTGGGAAATACAAAGTATCATCAATAAAATCAAGCTTCAAATTTCTATTACCATGTTCAAACCAGAAATGTTATTAGAATTCATAAGCGCCTCGAAACGATTTTTCATTGGGCGTAAGACGGATGGCGTTACTGGTCACACAGCATAATACATTTGCTCGCATTTACGAAAATAATGCGTTTTTCTACGCTATTGGGAGAAATATTTCAATGTAATGGAGCATAAAGGTTTCATTATGGCTTATTTTGACTAACTAACACCAATATTGTCATTATTTAATATTTCAATTAATATAACTAGGTAACCCGTGCTAAAATTTCGCACTTTCACGCTATCATGGAATAAGTATGTTAAGGAAACGGTGTAATTGGGTTTTAAATAGAGAAGAATGTGTATCATAAAGTACTTTCTTTATACTTGTTTTCTTGCAAAAATATACAAAACATATGAATACAATACAGGCAAGAGAGTTTATCGAAACTTTTAAGCCAAATTAATGGGTAAATAGTGAAATTTGAGATTGAGATTGTATTTTCCGTACGTATAAAACGCTCGAGCAGGCTGATATATGCATGACAGAAAAACATTCATTTCTCACGAGTGAATACTGCAGTAGAATTAAGGAAGCATCGATTCGAGATTTTTTTATTTTCAAGCTATATTTACTTCAATAATTTTGAAGATATCAGCGCTCAAACTCGATTGACAGAGTCTTGAAACTAACAGTAAATAACTCGATTGATCATTATTACTCGTAAAAAACACCAAGAACTACTGCTATCACCCTTCAAAATTGAATGTAATCTTCAATACTAATATGCTTCCCCAATATTTTCAGTATGAAAAACATGGCATGATTATACATACCTACGTATATGAAATAAGTGATTGTTTACATTGAATTTTAAAATAAAATATAGAACTAAGGCTCAGTCTTTAATTAAAATATTAATTTGCCTTTGGGCTAATAAATTTGATCTCTATATACATTAAAACAAGCCAGGAAAGAGTAATATTTTCTCATTTCGAAAACAGAAAAGCTATATAGTGAGGCCTGATTATGTGAGTAGTGAGGCCTGCTGCCTGTAGTGCATCAATCATTATAGTTACTCAAAAGGCTACAGTTACTCATATGTACATATGGGTAGAATAATTTTTATACCCACAAATCCATTTCATTACCCATCATTCTAAAATAGATGAAGGAGAAATTCGTATCTCGAAACGCACGTATAAAACAAGATTCTCTTTCTCTCATTTGGAACCAAAAATAGCTTAGAATAGAGAAGTTTTAGTGGAGTTTTTCGATACGCTTTGGCACACGATACAAAAGACCACTACTCTGAGCAGTAGAAGCTATAGCTCTTGCGTTGTTAGCATAAGCGCTACTTACGTAGCACTGGACCAGAAAGCTACGAACGACTACAACTAGACAACCGCTCGTCCGGTATGGCCTGTGACGTAATTTGCCATCAATCTCTGCTCTTGCCTTTTTCACTCCCGTTTGAAATCATTAAATTTTTTCTATTTTTTTCGTTAAAAATAAAGCTAATTTAAGGAGTAAAAAGAGTTGCTGCGCATTAGACGTAAAGAATAATTTATTGCTAACAACTACACGTAATTTTTAAAAAGCTGTTTCTGAAAATTTGTACAAAAGCCCATTCTAGGAAACTACAGTTCATCAGTCGATACAAGTTAATCACCTCATCCCAAAAGTTCACACTGGTCTCTGCTTACGTCGTTTTTATAACAATATTTCAAAGGTTAAATGTTGGCTTCCAACTTTATAACCATAAAAATGAGGACATTTGACTAAAAAATTGAGGATCTTTGTGGATGCCTATCCTCACTATATTTACCAGATATTTACATCCTCTTGTTTTACTTTGGAAGCATTCGCCTTTGATAACATTTTCTCACAACTTATACCCAGACACAAATAATAAACTTACTTAAAAAACATTTAAATTAAATATCTTAGAGCGTTTAAATTAAAAAAAAATCACTCACGCCATTCTCATTTTGACTGCTAAAATTGTAAAATCTTAAAAAAAACATTATTAACATAAAATATTTATTACATTCAGAAGAAAATATTTTTAGCTAACACAATGCACTTGATTTAAATTTGCCTTCATACGCTTACATTTTTCCACTGATGTTATTCTTCTCGATTAATTTACATTTAGAATAGAGTGGAATTGGAAACATTTGGTCGGAATTATAGGTCGGCGCTCATTATTTGGTCTTGTTGAAGGAAGCATAAATAACGTGCATAATTTATCAAAAAACATGAACAATGGCATAAAAAATGAAGAATAGTAAAAAAGCTGTTTTCGAGTCTATTGGAGTATGTGATGGGATTTTTTATCAGTTTTGGGAACGTACATGATATTTTATGAGATCATCAAAAGTAATGACATCTAAAAAGATGACAGAATAGCGAGGAAGTATTATTTGAAGAAGTTGCTTGTGTCAATTGATACTATGGACTGACACAAAAATGAGTACAATGTCGATTCTCCGAAGTGTAATAAATTATTAGAGGTCCAAAACTGACTTTTCTTTGTTTGCCCCTCCTATTATGTAAATAATTAACTTCCTTTGCTGTAAGCAGAGCCATAACATGTAGTTCTTTGACCAAACAATACTTCCTTTCCGATTCAGTTTACACTTTCAGTTTGCTATTCCTCGCGTTAAAAAAGTGAATTTGCATCACTGCAAAATTCTAACCCTTAACCCTTACTAACAGATTCCTTCAGCATCGAATAGTTTGCACATACATCATTTCGCAGAGGAAACGAATTCTGGATTTATTTTGCATATGTTATCCATCACAAACAAATTGAAAATCTGAACCTTGAGATGACACAAATCGTCGGAACCCGTGTAGTTTTTATATATCTTTAAAGCGTTCCGCGTTTGACATGAGTTCAAAGTGTTTCGATAAATTCACTAATATTTAAAAAAAATGCATATGAAAAATTCTTTTAGCTCGGAATATCAGCTTTTATTGGAGCTCACATACACACTGCCGACTGCAAATCTTAAAGAAAGCCGTTTATTATTGAAAATTACATCCTTAAATTCGAAGAGTAGTGGAAGAAAGTGACCACCTGTTCCATCAAGTTTCATCGAGTTCCATCAAGTTAATGTTATTTGGATAGGAAACAAACAGAAACAGATGAAAGGATGATACACACCAAGATGGACTCATGCCATTATCTCCATTCTAATCGTATGTTTATTCAGCTAGATTACAATTTGCTCTGTGCACCGTAACGATTCCCATCCCTTGCCTCCAACCCCCGTCCTCCAACCCCACCCTCCCTCCGCTTCATTCGCATGTAGCTCGCTCGCCACTCAAAGATTCGCTTAGAAGTAATTATTCCGCCACTGATGATGATTTGGCCACATTTAAAGGAGGCACTGGCATCTCACCAACCTTGCTTACTTTTTAAGAATCTTTTCACCAACCTTCTATTTGATTGATCATTCGATTTTCTTTCTCCACTTTTCTTATCTTTTAATGAAGATAAAGTCAGACCAAAAATATGGTTCCAGGCCGCAAACGGCGATGTAATGCTTGCAGAGTGGCCCATTCTAGAATAAAAGCCTCGTGATTAATCATACGATTGAAATAATTGTGGTTTTGCTTAATTGAGTATGCGAATGAAATAATTGTGATAATAATAATGAGAATTGAATATGCAACTCACAAACATATAACCGAGGCAGTAAAGTACATGCAAGAAGACTTAAATAATATAGCAATTTGGTCACATGATCATGACCTAATAATTAACTCTAAAAAATCTAAAGTAATGCAAATTTTTAATAGAGGCATGAAGATCACTCCCATGAAATTCTATCTGCATGAACATAATTGCCTACATAATAATTGTAATACCATCACCTGTAAATGTATGCCTCTGGAACAAGTTTCACATTATAAATATCTAGGAATAATCATTGATCAGAACTTTAAATTTGATAAACATATAGTTAAAGTAAATAGTAAACTAAGGAAAGTTAGCTACCATTTATACCAAATTAATACACTAGTTCCAACTGATACTAAGGTGTTGATATATTATGCATTGGTAGAATCAGTATTACGTTATGAAACTCTGGGGAAATGCCGCAAAATGTTATAAGGCAGTTCTACAGTCAACACAGAAAAAAATACTGAAAATAATTAACACAATATGACTCAGAACTAAATGATAAGGGTTCAGGGATGTTAATTATGGGAACAAAGGATTGCACTGATCGCAAAAGATCTATTTATGCAAATTAGGAATATTATATGTAACTGACATGGGATAAATATGTTTTGGTGATAAATAATTATTTTAACAAGGAACTTAAGATCCATAAAAATTAAAACACTGTATGGAAAAGAGAAAATTTACAAATTACTACGTACCTAGATATTTTAATAACTATGGAAAAAATAAAATTGACGTTAAGGTACCAATGATTCTCAATGGTTTACCCAATAACTTAAAATATTTAGAATCGATGAAAGAATTAAAGGTTAAATTAAAAAAAACACCTATTGGAGAGATCTGTCAATTGATGTTTTAAAAACTGTTAAATTATCTGATAATATTATAATAATAAAAAAGCGTAAATTTAAAGGTAGAATGATCCTTGTAAATAAATTTATAAAATATGATATTAAAATATTAGTATTCTAATACTACAACATGTATGATTCTTTGTAATAAATGTCTGAATTCAAATATTTGTAACTTGCCGCTCTGTAATTAAATAAGGAACCTTCTGATAAGCCATGTGGCTTAGAAGGACCTAGTTTGTATATGTCTTATAGGCACTTTAATAATAATAAAAAAAAGAATAAAAGGCGAGCATAACCTTTTTGCTGGTATCGCGCAAATGCAATGAGCGCGGGTGCGGACCATTTGGGGGTGTGTCTCTGATGTGATAGCGCAATGATTATGACGAAATACCTCGTCTAATCTATTGAGTTATGTCAAAATACGTCTTTGTGCATTACTTGTGGGAAACAAGAGAAAAATAATAATGCGAAATTGTAAAATGTTGGATCGTAGTTGTATCGTTGGATCGAAATTGTAAATGTGAACCCATGCTCACCGAAAAGACAAGAAGGAAAACGGAAGGTAGATAGGTTTTCATTCGGAAAGGACATCAAATTAATAACCCACCGCTCAAAGTAGCTTCAATGTCAATGGCGGAGCGACTAAAGCGGCTTCGGGAAAGTCGGAAGGCTCGGACAGCTAAATGATGGCAAACGTCGATGGCTGCCAAATGTTAATCGCTGCTGTGGTGCTCGCATCTTCAACGTATTCGTACATTTTGGACTTCTCCCCGATATTCACCACGAGCGACACGCTCCTCTACACACGAATCATCCTCCTGTAAATTAAAAACCTATTGTTACTAGTACTCACTTCTCATTCATCTTTTCTTGCTTTTTATGCAGACCGTGTGGTCATTGGTTATAATTTTGAAGTTAATTTCATACAAAATATCTTTTCACTTTTATTGAACAGATAGAATTTTACCATTTGACAACCCTGGGGGGTTATTTTGTAATCTCACCTTAGAGAGAATACGTAATAATTTCTCACTTTTTCGTAGTTCAACTCCCTCACCCAGGCGGCGTGACCATCTTCGGATCTCAAGCGGTGAACTGTCGGTCATGTGCTGATCTTTTAGACGATTCATCCGCTCTGATCCGTATCTTTCGACTCTTGATCCGTTTCATTATCTCCACCTCCCATTAGTTCCATCTCACCTGTCATAAAGAACGTGACATGGAGCCACCATCGTATCCACTTGATGCTTGAGTTGGAAAATAAACAAGGGCGCAAAAGATACAAACGAATTCAAATCGTATTGTTGTAATTTGTTAAACGTGAAGAACTTCACCATTTTCAACTCCAATATATTGGGCACTTGAAGGTATGCTTTGTTTGAAATGCTTATGTTATTATTAGCTTGAATTATCTGTGTATATATTTCGTATCAATATTTCCCAAACAATGTTGCTGATACCTTTGTTTTCGTGTGCCTATCCGCCAGTGTATGGAGAATGGAATTCAGTTATTTATACCATAATTTTAACAAATATTTCCTTAAAATCTACGTTCTTGGTAGATATTTCCAGTGCTTGTGAATTGAACACTAATTAGATGCACTTTTTTTTAAATATAGAGTGATCGCTTACATGTCGCTTGTAGTTTTGACTGTATTTAGATTTTCGTGGTATGTACAGTGTAAGATATCTTCCGTAAAATGTTGAGCAATCTGGGTGCTAGTCTAGGCATCTTTTATTTGATATAAGGTAATTGAAGCTTCGACAATTCACGAACCGTTCGTGAGCCGATCATTAAGAGAGGGAAACGAATCTCCCGCCTTTCCACTAAGAGTCACTAAAAAGGTGAGATTACAAAATAACCTCCCTGCCCGATCATAAGTCTGCGATCCAATTCACCACTTGCTTAAGTTCCCAAACTTGATAATCTAATATCCTGATGCAAAGAAATACCCTTAAATCATAATTTTTGGAGACATAATACCTTAAATGATTTTACATTTGCATTGACACACTTTTCTGGGAACCTTTTAACTCTCTAGAAATTAGTCATCAGTGTAAACGTCCAACTGTCATCAAGGGCAACAGAAGGTTCATCAATTAGGTTTAAAAAGGCGTTGAGATATGGCTCCCTCGGCCGAGTATAATTATAGCCTCAGGACTCTGTATCCCAATCAACCTCTTAATCTCACCACCTTTCCCCCGCACTACCAACCTCACACTTTGTTGAGTAAAGACGCCTTCCAATCTATTCGTCCGGTCACAAAAACGAGAGCCCCTGAGAGAGGCTGGAATTCACTTGAGGGTGCTATCACGAAGGTGGATCTGCGTGTCGTAAATTAAGAGCCTCCGTCTCGCTTTATCAACCTTTTACCACATTGAAGCGGGATTCCCCTCCGGACATATGATACACCCAAACTACAATCATACAAATTTCAGCAAGAATACTAAAACTAAACCCCTACGCCATGCCAAATTTAAAAAAAATATAGCAAACGTCAACAAAAAATATTGAGAATATCGCTATTTTCCTCATCATTTTTCAACAGAACCTAACACCTAGAGGGATTTTGCAATTGTCAATCAATTATAAAATTAAAGTATCAATACTTAACTGTTACATTCAAGTTTCGGCATGTATTTCACCCAGAATTGAGCTATTCAAGCTACCTTAGAATCAATAGCGATTTCAATGTTTTGATCAATGTGTGCGTGGCCTTCCTGTAGAGCCAATCAGACCACACGATCCACTTTCATGCTCGGGACCACCAGCGCCCAGTCTACAGAAGACTGTGTTTCGACCTTCTTCCTTTGCCCCACGTGCCGACAGAACCCGGGACGGCAAAGACGAAGCACTTTCATTAGATCGAGGCACTTCTCACTCAGAGAGGGAAATGAGAAGTTTTCCTTCGTCGACCAAAGACACCAAGGCGAGTGCACCCAAGAGACGCGTGGTCGCACGCCCTTGCCGAGGCTCGCCGTTGCTGCCGCCGCCGGGCGCAGCGGCGCGGCCGTCGCCCGCCGACTGGAAGAGGGCCGCTCCCCGCGCCCTCGTAATGCCACAACAGCAGTGAGGGGGGACGGGGAATGCTCTGCCCCCTTGGGGCGACGCGTCTAATAGGAAGCGGGAATTGGAAAGAGGGTGGTGGGTGGGGTCAAGGCCTCTCTCTCTTAGGCAAACACCCTCAAGGGATTGGAAGGACGAGACACCGAAAAGAGGTTTAAGGTCCAAAAGGCCCTTTTAACTCCCATAACGGGCGAGTGGCTGTTCGATCGAAAGGGTCACACACACACCCTGTCGCATGATGCTCTCTTCGACCCTTAAAAGGGTAAATTAAGGGTGTTTGGGCACCTTCTCTGAAAACGCCGCCGCAGGCACTTCTTTTGAACTCAATTGTTGGCGTGTGATGGCAGACAAACGATTTCTGCTTTCACAATAATGCAGAGAAAGAATTTAACTTGACGGTTTTTTTAGTGTCCCAAAAAATATTTAAAGAATCTTGTGAAAGCGAACTACTCAAATTGCTGTTATTTGGTAGACATAGTAATTATTCATTTTTTGCTGCATCCGATTATGACCCGATACTACACATTTCGTTCTCTCTCTGTTGGCTAATGTAACTACTAACAATTGTCATTAATTATCTTCGCTATAAGTATCTGAGCATGTATACCTTTTTCATCTTACGAAGACATATAAGTATAATGTGGTTTAACAATTGATTAACGGAAAATTGAAAAATCCTTCTTCATTTTTTTTATTAACTGCATATATAAAAAAATCGCTTTCCTCACGCCATTAAAATCCCACGATCTGAAACGCAGCAGTGTTTTCAGAGGAGATATCTACCCAGCACTCTCTCATTAAGCAGGGGTTCTCGAACGAAATCTCCCCATTCTACCCTTCCAACTAACCCCTCCCCCACTCTCCTGAGAGTTCATGGGTCACAGGAGGCCTACCAGTCTCCGTTCCTTCCTTTAATCCCCCACCCCCCAAAGGAAACTGCCCGAGCATTTAATAGGCCCTCTCGTCTCGAGTCCACTGCACCGTCACCAAGCCTCTCTCAACTTCACTTCGAACGAAATAACCCAACCACCACCCGACACCCTGTCTTCGGGTGACCCCCGACCCATACCCTGGGGAGGGCCATCGCGTGGGGGTGTGGTCACGCCCTTGTCCATCTTCGCGGCCCGCCTGCCCGGGTGCGGCCGCCTGCCCGATTGCCATTTTACGATGGAGAAGGACACGAGCCGATTGCCCACCTCCGCCTCTCCAGATTCCCCATGACCGTGAAATTGGCGGATGGGCCAAGCCCTATGGGGGGTGTCTGGACCGGTCATGGCGCTTGCAACTTTCCCATTGGCGGATGACCCGGCATTAAATTCAAAGCGCTGAAAATGCAATCTTGCCCTCTACCGACCTCTAGGGTGTATCGCCGGTCGTTTGTGACCATTAAAATTTAAAATTATCTTACAGGAGTTCCTACATTTTCACCGCCGCTATTAATCAGAATAGCTCGTCGTGCATTTTTTTCCAAATCTCTATATTGCATAAGCATTCTCGTATTTGGTCAAGTAAAACTGAGTGCCGCAGGTTATATGTACTTTTCCATATTACGTTTCCAAAAAAACCTTTTCAAAGAATACGATTGTCCCTGATTCCCACTTAACTGTATTCTGCATACTTACAAAACTTCCTACCTCTCCCTGGGCTAGCAAAATACCTGGATTCACGTTGGTGCAAATTCACGACTGAAAATTGGAATACACGTACGCAAAGTATAACTTATTTTCCTCTGAGGAGCAAAGAGATAATTCTTGTATTTGATTTGTTAAAACGTAGCTATTTCGTTGATCCACCAAGGCTCTCGGAAGTGAATTTAATGCCAAAAATTGTCAAGCTAGAATTGAAAAAGTCCAATTTAAATTTTGCAATAAGAATATTGACAATAGAGGATAATTTTTAATAAAAGAATTAATATTTATTTGCAATTGTAATATTTGTGTGGCTACTTAATGCAACCAATTGTAGAAAGAGTTGACAGCTGTGCTTAAATTCATTTTATTTCTGATGAGTGTCTTGAAATTCAATATATTCAATGTACTTTTTCGGATACGAGCCATAAAGTATATACGCCATTGTTATTGGGCTTAAGGTGAGACAATAACACGTGAGCCTATGTGATATACCGCACAGCGAAAACCAGCAAAATTGAAAACAACATTGAAGTAAGAGGCTCCCTTTTCAAGCAAGTGTATGCAAGTAACACCGGAGTGTTAAAGTGTTATTAGATGCACTAAAATAAAACAAAATTGCATTAGAAGATTCTATGCAGTACCATGCTTAAAACACAAATGACTCTTCGGGCATGGAGGACAGGTATAAGCAGTATCCAACTAGAAAAAAAGGACAATATTTTTTCAAGATCTTTGGCTGATGAGTGATGTCTTGACTTTAGTGTATCACGTGCTCAATGGACAGACACAGGTCACACAACTCTTGAGGCTACGCAAAAAAGTGCACGTCACTATATTGATAACGGTACACCCTTCGAAAATGTTCAAACTTATATAGGTTGGACTTCACTTGTGACACCCCAGATTTCTCCGTACTGAATAACTTTTTTGGTTTTTCCTGAGTAAAAAAAATGAAGACATAGCAGCGGAAGAAAATCAAAGACTGGTTAATCTTGCTGAAATTGGGTGGTGCTCGAAAAATGTTTATGAAGAAACATTGAAAGATTAGCCATGTTAGTGTACACCCTTAACATGAAGATACTTTACTGTTATTTGATTATTCATGTGTTTTACAATATCTCCCAACGTGAAATGTCGTGACCATAAAAAGTGTTTAGAGAATTTCGAAAGTTTCATATAACTCGTATAATGTGCAATGCAAATATAAAATGTCTTTAGAGTATCCATTATTCGGGTTTTCCTCGCGCTGATTCTGTTTTAAAATGAATCAATGAGGGAAAAACCCGAATAATAGCAAATCATCAAATCACCGCGGAAGCCTCCGCACCATAAAATGTCTTTTACATACCTAGTTCAATGTGAACTATTGAGAAAAAATGTTATTTTTTAATCCAAATAGCCGATGAACCATAATTAATAGGGTTTAAAGAAGTAATTAAAATTTGCAGTAGTTCCTTAAAGCTGTTACAAATATTTTTTAATCTTTCTAGTTTTGTTTATAAGCTATAATGTTATGTATATTTCATGTGTAAAATTATAAGAATAGAGATATAAACGTTTAATTAGAAAATGTGTGCATTGTTGTCGCTTCGGATCGAAATAACGTCAATTTATAACGTCAAACAATAACCCAGATGCTTTACTGTATTCTTAATTACCAATTTTATATTTTTAATACGATACGTGCATATGAAATTCAGGTTTAGCGGAGTTGAGTGATTTTTTAAATCTATTGTAATATTATAATGTATTTATATTACTGCAGTTATCTTAAGTTTGGTATCGCACGCTTTCAAACATGCATTTTATATTAAATTTTCATTCACTCTACATAAAAAGTTAATAAAATAGCCAAGTAGAAGCAACACAAAGGGTACTTTTCATAAATGAAAATGTCAAATATTGAATGAAGATTGCCATAAAATCACTTTCGAATTGATGGTAGACATTTTGACACCATTGGATTCAACGCTTTGGATATGCAGGCGATATTCCTTATCATTCAGGCCCGAAAAATGTGGCGAAATTTGGCTCTTGGCGAACAGAATTTAATTTCTGCGTTCTAGGATGCTGGCACCGAATGGCGGCTTCATTCCAGCCAGAAAGGTTGTGTTTCGTGCGGTTTGGCATCGAGGCATAGCGCCTCGGGTGTGGGGGTGGAACTGGAGTGGGTAGGAAGGGGGGTGGAAGGGGGTGGAGGAGAGACGGCGGGGGTGGAAGAGAGGTGGGCGAGACTCATTCGGGAGGGCGGGGGAGGAGAAGGAGCGGACGAGTATGTGTTTTGTGGTGTTTTGGCAGTACTTCAGGTCGTAAGGCTCGCCCGGGTGGGCGACATAATAGGAATTTATGAAGTGTAGGTATTGCACGGAAAAAAGTGAAATATGCTCTAAAGGTAGTTTGAGCGAGATATTTCCCTAGTGATAATGGAGACCATTTATGAATTTTATTTTGTTATTCCAGCGTCTGTCAGAAGTGTGAAGTAAATATTGTAACATTAATGGCGCAAAATATGGTTATATACATGTCGAAAATTCTCTGTAATTAAATAAATACATCGACATGAGTCTCTGAATTGACTCATATTTTCACACTTACGGCTAAAAAGCCATCGCAACAGGTTTTTTTGCCATTCTGTAAAAATTACTGCGGTGAGTAATTAATTAATTTTTATTTATAGTTGAGAAAACATAAAAACTACACAGTCCGTTTTTTGACGAAATCTAGTTGTTACAAATTCCCTTATTTTTTCAATATTCTTCCTTTGGAGCTCACAGTCGTATTCTGTTATGTAAAACAGCTTATATATTCAGGAAAATTGCGCAAAAATTAGTTGAGAAAGGGGTTAATTTTCAGATGTCATTGAAAATATGAGTTTTTTGTTTAAAATTAGGCGAAAATAATAAAATTCTAGGTTAAATTATTTTTCGCTTTATCGCTCTTCTTCTTCGGATATGCGTGCCATTAAACGCACTTTTCTCCTCAGTATTTGTCGTTTGCCTGTATTCCTCTTTGCCTTCCCTCTTCCACTTGTGTTCGTCTCCTACATGGTGGAAGAAATAGTCCCGTGCGCATCTCTCGGCCGCTCATGTCGGGCATGGGGTTGTTTTGTATAAACCCCCGTCGAATTCCGCAGTAAATTGAGTAACCTGGCTGGTGTAACTGGTAGCATGCCTGGCCGGAAATCGGGAGATCCGGGTTCAAATCCCGGGTCAGGTGAAATTTTTTGTTTGAATTCGACTGATTATCACCTTCCCCAGCAAAACCTGTGTTTGTCTTAAAAATGTTCCTAAGCATTTCCAATTCATTAAAAGGATGGCATATCTTACTGGCAGGGAGGAGAATCAATAAGTACACCCAAATCTTAGATACTTCATTTTATATCTTACTGGCAGGAAGGAGAATCAGTAAGTACACCCAAATCATAGATATTTCATTTGTTATTCTCGGCACTGGCTGACATCACGGCTAGATTGAGGGGCTGCTCGGGGGTCCGCGGATCCTCGGACGGCAGCAGGGGTGCCCAGACTGGCGGTGATCACTGGCGTTGACAGGGCGGGGTCGCAGAGTTGCGTCTGGAAGCGGTTCGACGTACACACCAGTCAGAGGTTTGAACGCAAGAAACGAAGGTTTCGGCGAATAAGTCGGTCTTCGAAAGCGGTCCGAGGGCGAGAAATGTCTGTGAAGGAGGGTTTATAGATGGAACGCGGGGCACACCCCACACGGAGGTCCGTCCGCCGGAAGTATCGGCATTAGGGGCAAGGCCCCTTAGTTAGCCTTAGCGCAAGGCATCACAGACCGGCCGTAATGTCGATCAGAACAGTTGTGACACGAGCACGAAGTACTAGGCTTTACGAGGAGGGCGGACAATAAGAGGGCATAAAGTCTCAGAGGGTCCGAAACGCCCGGCGGAGACCAAAGAAGCCAAAAGAGGCGATCCCGGAGACTCTTCTCGTAAGATAAAGGACGAGCCTGAGCAAAAACAGTTACGTGCGGCTTTTACGGTACGTAACTGGTACGCAAATGGTACACGCAAGAGCCTCGCCCTCTTACGCGTAAGAAAAACAATACGAGCAGGCGAATTAAAGCCGTCCGGATCAGTAAAATAAGGATTTTCTCTTTCCGATGAAACGACACAGTTATGGCAAGAACCAGTCATCAAGGAAGCAAGTAAACCACTGAATAACTTGGCGGCGAAATCGCGAATAAAGAAAGGAAGTCAGCGGAGACGGATGCGGCGGCGGCCGCCCTCGCTGATTACGCCGAGTTCCATTCAAAAGAATTATCAGTGAAAAGAGGAGTAGCTATCTCCTCCGGCTTCCGGAAGGGGTGCCTGAAACTAACCGTTTAAAACGTGCTGGATTACGCGAGGAATTTAAACATGGGAAGCGTGCAGGCTGACGAAGGAGGAGTTTAAATAAGTAAACTCCCGTTCGAGCCCCGCCTCCCACAAAGCCTAAACCATTTGTGACTAACTTCCTGCTGAGTTCACATGTCTCTAATGCATTCCGCTTTCCATGAAAGTCTTCCGTAGAGACTTGGAATCTTTCTCTAAAAAGCATGGTAGGGAGGATTCCGCTTTAGTTTGGGTTACCGAATGGTAACGACGGTTAAGGGTTGTTGCAACGCGAGAGAGGTGGGCACAGATCTGCCTCCCTCTCTACCATTGAGAAAGCAGAATACAGGAGTATTCTTCCCTCTCTGCGTAAAATTAAGGCATAAGGAAAATGTCTCAAGTCTCGAGGACGCTCGAGAGAACGGATACAAGGAGCATTTAATCGTGTGTAAAACCGAGCGCGCGGATCGTGATTTGAGAACGGCCGGTTGTACGGTCCCCTCCATGTTAAGGGATCGCGTTTTGAGTCACAAAAAGACTTGACGGGTCCGGGGTGAGGCTCACTCAAGAAGCCGTGTACACTTGGTGACCGTACAATTACCTCTGAAGTGCCTCCGGCTTGAAGACGCTAAGAAATAATTGCGACAACCCATAGAGAAAGGACAATTGGTCCAATGCACGAAGTGGAATTATTCATTATAATAATTCCACTTTTTTAGAGTTAAAAGAGATTAGACGCAGTGAGAATACGTGCCCACTACCTACGAAAGGACACGCGTAATGTTCGGTACTTATGATTAGTATTAAAATAATAGCTCTATTACACACAAGTTGACAAAATCCATGGCCATGGTCTTGCAGCAGCAATGCGTGCAGGTCAATTTTTTAAGGTTATTACGTGTGTATCAAGTTTTACTATTGTTTTCCAAATACAATGTAAAGTACATACTATGCTGAAAACATGAGCGGAAGCTCCGGAAATAATTTTATCTAGTATAAGGAAATGTAAAGTAATAGCAAGGTATGTGTGCAAGTTGAATACATAATTACTAAAGTATGGTGTTATTAATTGATTATTCTAGTATAATGAATTAACCATTAACTTGAGTATTGTGTAAAGCCGGTATAAGGGACTGATCACCCCTTATGACCCCTCTGATTAAGCAGGCAGAACGAATACCCGTTGACGAGGAAGGCGGAAACTGAACATCATCCCGCCTTGGGGTGGAATATTGTCATCTTGGCTCTTCGACTAGTGGAAACCGAGTCAACAGCACCACCACGGCGCGAGACAGCCCCTGTGGACATCACAGCAGTGGCCTACCTGAAGCCCCTCCCAAATGCCACCGTGTACAGTACATCTATTCCGCTGGCATTTAAGGTGGTTCCACCGTAAATTGACTTAAATGTCATTTTATTTATATTCCGTTTACTTGTAGAAAAATTTGTCCTCTATCTGATATGAACGGCAAAATAACACCTTTCCACTCTAACATTTTATTCTATAATTGAACTTGAAATTACATGGTGTTCGATGGGAGTATGAGAGAAATATGGGGAAAAATAGTATTTTGCCATAAAATATAAATGCCATTTTTGCGGAAAACTATTTATAAGAAGGAAATAATCCAGAGAAATTGAATAAAAATAAAATATAGGCATCATACCACCTTATCTTTTTAGTTATTGAAGAATTAATGCCATAATTGAAGTCAAAATGCGGTATTTCGTAGGAAATGGCGCTGCAGTCGGCTCCTATGGCTGGAAAGAAGTGCTCATTTAAAATACATTCGTGGAATAATCTTCATATTTTGTACATTACTATTGGGTTTACTATTGGTAATGCGTTTCATCAGCGAAAGCAGGATTTTTTGGACAAAATATAAAATATTTGGAATTTAGTATTTGTTTTGACTCACACAGTCGCGGTGGAACCTCCTTAAGTGGGACTTCAGCCCAGAGAGACAGCTTCATGCTCTGTTGCAGTCGGTGAATCATCACTTCCCCTCGGGAAACTCTAAGGGCCTCTGTGTGGGCCCTAGGAGGGGCCGCCTTCACATCGACGTTCGCTCTTCCAGGACGGAGGCACGCAAAGAGAATGATCATCTCCCAGTCGGAAGCAGAGGAGTTAGAAGGCCGCTTCCAAAATATAGGGGGGCATCTACAATCTCTCAGCTCCCTCCTTTCCCCATTATGACAGCCCCTTGAAAGCAGGCAACCCGGATTGGGGTTTGTTCTCTGTACGCTTAACGCAAAAAAGGCGTTATTAGTACAGCTCGGATTAAATTTCCTAAGACTTAATTATATTTTTCAAATTATTAACCAAAAAGTAATCACTTATTACACCTTGTTTAATAATTTCTTGCATTATTATAATTTTGCTTGCAATTTCAGTCATGTCAACATTTTGAGTTCATATTCATTTCAAGCGACAGTCGCGTATGAGAGACCTATTTTGAGTTAAATTACGAAGATTTTTTCATCTGTTACCGAAAGGTTTATAAGCTTACCATTTAATTTTCTGTGTGTACAATTGAACTTTTTTTGGTATCTGCCCAGTTAAATTTGACACTTTTCTCTCTAAAATCTTTTGTTTCGCTTGACTCCTTAATTCTTCAGTTAATTTACAGTTATAAATTAAATCAGACATAATATTTTTTCCAGCAGTAGGAGTAAATGCGGAAATGTTTTGATGGTTAGGGTTGACAGATGAATGTGGAAGGAAAACAGTGCTTTCACTTTTGCAAATCTAACGCACCGCGTTTATCGTTCCCCATGAGGAATCCATGAATTAGCCTTCACCCAGTAAGTACCTACCTTGGAAGCTGCGTGCCAAGGAATGAATGGACCTGGGTTTTGGCGCTGAGCACCATCATCAGTTGATGGTGCTCAGCGCCGAAACCCTAGTCGTGTGAGTGTGTGAGAGAGTGTATTTTATTCTGTGGTGTCTAAATATTCTTAAATAAATCGATTTACATGAAACAGAGAGGTCGCGAGGGCATTAAGTGCTCAGGAGAGGTGATAAGATAGAATGGAGCGCTGTGGTCATACCGATCTTTTGTTTCGAATGACTGGCATTAATGGTGAGGGGTCCCCTCCGAAGGGTGTCCTCCGAAGAACGACAAGGAGGTGAGGAAACTGACTGAAACTGCGACCTTGGCCTGCACTCAATCCATCTCCCGACGTTGTTGGACTCGATCGAGAGTGGGGCACCGGGCGATGGTCATTGCGACCGCGGTTAACTGTCATCCCTCCAACCCCTTCCCCCACTCCTTACGCCCTAAAACATAACACTGCCTTCACGCCTAGCGCTCCCGAAATTCCTCGCTTAAACCCTCAACTGCGATGTCGATTTCACAACACCCTAGATCCTCTATGAACCCTCATTTAATTTGCCTTTCCATTTGGCAATCATAACTGTGCCCTGAACTACATTTTCATAATTACATTGTACTTATTTTACATATGCGATCGAAAGTTCATATAAAAAATAAATGATTATTGTAATCAATGGTAGCATAAGTAGTAAGTTTATTTAGTTTTTGGAACACTTAAGAAGGATTTAAGAATTTTGCCGCCACGCAAAAAAAAGGGCAAGACCACGTCGCGACATTTGAATGCGACGTGACTTTCGCAGTGAACATCGTAGCAATTAAAATTATCGTTGGCAACCAAACTTTGTGGAACTTGTCCATAGTGAATGGAAATGTTCACTTTTAATTTTTCCACACAATTTATTTTTCTTCTACCGGTTTGAGCGTTTTCATGTCATTATCAAGGGGCAAACAAAAAAAATAGTTAGTTTCTCATGAATGCACTTGAAAGGGGGCTGGCGTTAAGGTGAAGAGGGGAATAACACAAGTGATTGTGAATTATGGGAGAGACCACTTTCAGGATCATTGAGTAGTGATTAAGGGAGGGGAGGAACTGAAACAGATTTAAATGGTGAGTTATTTACAACAACGTCATTCACCAATATTTGTGCGCTAATAAGAAAAAGGATCCATTTCAATCTGGTTTTCGACAGGGCTTCAGCACTCAATCTGCCCTATTAAAGGCCACCGAAGACATACGGTATGCTATTGATAAGAAAACGATTACCGTCTTAGTGTTATTCGACTTCAGTAAAGCATTTGACCGGGTCAATCACTCAAGACTTTTAGAAAAAAATGAAGCAACTAGGTCTTTCTTGCTCTGCCATGAACTGGTTCCATGACTATCTTGCAGGGCGCTGCCAGGCAGTCAAAGGCTTTAGCGGTAGCTTCTCAAAATGGAATACTGTTACCTGCGGCGTACCTCAAGGGTCGGCACTCGGACTTTTGTTATTTTCTATAATGACGGTACACGTTGGTGGGCGGCTTTCTAAATCGTCACCTCGTTGCCAGCCTGCGAGTTAGAACTCCCTTGAAACCCTTCCCTTTCGCGTTCCCGTGACGACTATTACGGTCGGACTCTACCAACTCCAACAGCGGCGAAAATAATGCCTACTAAAGGATAGAAGGAATATAATGCTCCTCTCATAGAGCAATAAGGGCGCCTCACAAAACCGCGGTCAAGCTACTCAGCTGGTGGACTATATGAAGTATTGTACTCGAGGGGGTGGCCTTTACGTGAAGACCGCAATACCCTGCGATCCCACCGGTGAGTGGATCTGAAATAAAACGGGATAGGTGCTCGCGGTGCGCAGGAGGGAGAACGACTCGCACTTGGCTGGAAACATGGACATATATTTGCCTTGAACAAAATGGGTTAAAATATTTTAAATCTAAGGTATTTAATCTTCTTATGAATCCTACCTGATTGTGAATTGGTTATGATAAGTATTCATACTATAATTTTCTATATTATTGAAATGTTACGTTCATAATTGTTATTGTTAAATTTATATAAAATATTACACTGATGCATGTGATCTGGATCTCACAACGAGATTGATTGTTTGTACTATTGATTGTTGCCTATATTTGTAAAGTGTTGGATGTTGTTAGTGTTTGGTTCTTAGAGGACATTGTCCTTGAACAATAACAATGTTTCAATTCAATTCAATTTTTTCCACACAATTTACAAAATGTTCCTATTTCAAAAGTTTCAATAAAATTGAATTTAGCACCTTTGTCACACGCATGAAGTACATTAAATTTAAAACTAGATGAATGATTGTTCTCAAATAAGTGCTTGGCAAATATCGTCTTGTTGTCACCATGAAGCCGTGATTATTTTGATGAAAAATAAATTTCGAGGGAAAATTTCCTTGAAATATCGTAGCCCCGTCGAAAATGATATAAACGAACTAATTTTTTGTAATTAATCTATTTAATATTTAGTAGTTTCCTATTGGCACTCGAAACGATTCATGCTTTCTTAATTTGCACTATTTTTAACTATACAAAATTGCATCATCATATACAAAATAGTATTTGTACGATTATATATTTGTATAATTAATGGCACATTAAATTTAAACAAGGTACATCACTGATTACAAAATAAAATTGGATAACAGTATTAGTATTGGTATTAGCGTATGAGAAAAGTGATTATCTTATCTGAGTGACTATAAACTTTTCTGAGTGATTAAAACTTTTATTGCAATTCAATGCCTGGTTTTTAAGCCCAAAAGGCACTGGTTTACAACCCTTTTATTTATTAAAACCTTTATACCAAAGTGGCCAAATTCCGTGGTTCTTAAAATGTTTTTTTGAAATGGTTTTTTTCCGGAGTCCCCGTGTGAAAGGCTGATATCATGGTTTTGGTAAATTCTTCAAGAATCATCAAAGCTGATATAAAAAGGAAGAGCTTAGCAATACATTAAAAGGAATGAATTACTATTATAGTGGTGCCGTTTTTACGCACGTTGACTTAAGCCGGTGAGGTGTATAATTTATAAGACTTCCTTGGCTGAAAATAAATTCTTAGATGACTGAAGGCATATTGGTTGCAACGCATTACAGTATTTAAATATAAAACTGAGAGACATTGGTGAGAAAACAATGCATCAAAGAATTGGACTATTAGACCGAAATCACCATCGACGCAACTTTTTTTCGTATCAATTTTTGAGGGTTCGTTTCCACGCGAAGTGGATCGAACGTAGTTTAAGAAGTCGCTTCACACCAGCCACGGACAATCGGAAGAACCTCCTCCCTTCCGCAAAGGGGAGATAAGGAATGGCTGGGGGGAAGACGTGTTTCGCTGGCAAGGCGGTTATACTGGGCGGGCGGCGACGAGACCGATCTCAGCGCCCACCTTGTTAACGAGGTGAAACGCCATCAACCACGGGAGTCAAAACAAAAACTGAATTTCACATTTTAATTCCGATAGCTTTTACTTTTTACATTTTAAAATGGAATTTCACTGATGGAATGCATTAGCTATTGGAAAAAAATTAAGGCACAATATGTGCAGTTTATTCGATAAATACATTTTAGTAATACATTTATCAGCCATAGACTGTGACTGCGCTAACAGCACCATCTATATATGACTAAAAATCAAAGTTAGCGCGTCTATTAGTTCTTTATAAGCTCCTACAATTATTCCCCTGTTATTTTACGTAATAATATCCATTCCACCCCTTAGCAACAAATCTTAAGTGAGTGAAGACTCCCAACACTGCCCCCTTACCCCATCATGTAAATGCTTTATTACATAGCCACCTTATCAAATGGTATATTTTGGTATTTTACTACTTTTGTGGTTCCTATTAAATTAAATATTTAAATAGATTAAATCACGGTTCATTCAAACAATAAATTTTCCCAGCTGGGTTTTTCGGCTATTTTGACTTCAATTATTTCAGTTATTTTTCTATTTATTGAAAACATTTTATAGGTGTATTAATCTTCTTACCAAATAATTCTCGACGATAAGTCTAACCTCATAAACAGTTTTCCGTTATTGTGGCATTTATAAAACATGAAATAATACCTACTAGTTTCTTCAATGCTTCACTTTTTCTTGCATTAAACTCCATGTGATTTAAAATCCAACTTGCAAAAATGTGTATCGTTTTGTTATTCATGCCGAAAAGAGGACACTTTTTTCATGAATTTAAATAAAATCAAGTTGAGGAGTCAGGGTCACCAATTAAGTGGTCCCGCAGCCACTCAGCCCATCAATCATATTTTCTAATTTTGGGCATTACACTTTTAAGGGATAAACGAGTCATTAGACGCCGCTCGTCTTCGATACAATAACGCAGCCTACTTAATAATACTCTCATATGGTTAGTCACCCCTCCTATGAAGTGGTTGAGGAAGCCAGGGTACACGAGAAGGTTTGATGAATTGAGATCCCCAAGTAAATTATTGTATGTATTATATCCCCAATCAAGGTATTGCTACAATTTAGAAGGCTGAGTTTATCCAGGCCACGTCGTAAAATTTATGAGGGCCATAAAACTTCGTCGGGCTTATATTAATAGTGTTTCCGCGAAAGAGGATATCCATAGAAAATGAGTACCAACCAAAGACAAATCAATTTAATTCCACACGTGACCACTGCAATGATTATCAAACACAATGATCGTTCTCAGTATTTACTCCCTAGCTCTCTCTCCAAAATACTGACGATCTGGTTTATATTGGAATGAAAACATTCACTCGACACTATATGTACATTAAACACTAATATTTTAAACTTCTCAGGAAATCAAGTATATATTCTTGAATACCAGTGAACGCTGTTACATTAATTCGTTCTGTTATGATTAACAGCACAAACAATACAGATCGCTCAAACCGAGCTTACTTTCAATATAGATGATGCCAAAAACGTTTTCGTCTCAAGGAAGTTTGATCTAAATTATTCTTCAGTGATAATAAGGAACGTAATTGAATGTTATTTTAAGTGATCAAACATCTGTGAGAAGAATGTGGACAATTTGGGAATACCTATTATTGACGCAAAAAAGTTTCATGATAGTAATTTTTTGTAATAAATTAATTAACATTTTTGAGCTTTTTACCCTGACTTATTTTTTTTACTCACTGAACGCTAAGAGCATCGGCACAACAGAATTAATTCATATTTCATAAAAAGTATTGCGATCATTAAAGTCAAATAACTCAAACCACAATCAATATGCAGGTCTACTAGAATTACTGGCTCATTGCTTTTGGAGGATGTGCGAAGCATGTTGGCAGCCCCTGTCATTGCAATATGAGAATGAAACCTTCGATTAAATGAATAAAAACTTCATATTTTTATCTAAAATATCGACTGAATGTGACATCCATGATTATGTGACACCAGAGCTCATTAGTATTCAGCTAACAGGTCAAAACCATGAGTAATAGTGAGAATGAAAGAATTCAGTTGCACCGTTCCATATGGGTTGTTCATACTTTCAAATTTATAACCATAAAAAAGCAATTCCCGGACTTTGCCTTGATTTATGAATTTTTAACTTAATTGTAGTTCTCTAAACACACCAACATCTGGAACTGTTCCGCTATCTCAATTATTTCAAGCTTTTTCAAATGTAGCTCGTCCTTGAGCCTGAAAAAGCGGATCTGGAAAAATGTTGTTCCAAGCGATTAAAACTATCTTATATTTTGAATTATTTGTGATTGCACCCTTGCACTGACTCCTTGCTTACTTAAGTTATCGGAACAATGTCTAATGATTTCAAATGTGCCAACTCCAATGTACTTACAGCATAGTAAAAAACACTGGGAAATGATGCATTAAATTGTTGACCGCGGTTCGAGCAAAACGAAGCCTACAACCATTCGTGTATCCTTGTCACTTAATTGCGTGAAAGCAATCATTTCGAGAGATATCATGTAAAGGAGTCCATGAGGAACGACCGCGAGGTGATGCCGATTTTGACAAAAAACGGCATGCAAATCGGCACGATATGGTTGGCTGCATTGCAGCAAAATTGTTTAGACCGAACATATATTTTAAACTCGTAAATACCTACAGGAATAGGATAGGTATAGGAAGTATGAGCCACTCAAAGTATGAAGGAATAAGAAAATGGCCATATTGGAATCTATGACGTCATAATACAAATAAGGTGCCACCAAGTATGGGTATAAAATTACGCGTCACCTCCAGCGCTAAATGAATGTAGCTCATGGTAATATCATGCCAGGAGCTCGAGATTGGGTTTGTTTGAAAGCGTTTGGATTGCCCTTTTTGTGTCAAAACACAAAAGAAACTGATTTCTTAAGGGTAAAAAAAGATTAAGCGATTTAATTTCCGAAATATTGAAAAACATCTTGATGTCATTGAAGGATGATGTGAAACAAGTGGGCGAAGGGAAGATGTCAATGAAGAAGTCCTAAGAAACTCTGAGAAGAAGAAGAACAGACAAACTTACTGGAAAATTCTTACTGCGTAATAGCGCATTTAAACAATAATGCAAGGAGAAATGGAAGGGAAGAATTACAGAAGGGAAGAATGCCAAGAATGGAATATATCAGGAAAACTATGACGGAAGAATTTACACAAGTAAGTAGGCCTTGAAGCTGTTAGCTGAGAAGAGAGTGGCGTAGATACGTATAGGGAATTAATCTTTGAATCTACATCTACGAAGACCCACCACTAGGGTGTGTGGCGCGGGGTGATTCTACGCCAGGCATGCAGCACTCATCCCAGTTCAAATCAGGACCTCGCACGTTCCCCCGGCCTCAAGGCACAGAAAAGAAGCAGTCAGGAGAACAGTGTGCAGTCAAACCAGAAACTGGGAGAGTGCTACGCAAATGAACATGCCAACATTCAGTGCACAGATAAAGAGACGACTAGTTGTTAATATTACTAATAATATTAATTTATAAATGATACGAGATACGAATTCATGCAGAGAACAAAAAATACTGGTCATTTCAAGCAGGGTGAAGTGTTAGTAAATATGTTATGCTATTAAACACATGCGAAAAGTCTATTCTGCCTAGTAAGGGTGGGAGTTACATACTTATTTATTATTTTTGATTTTTTTGTTCCACGTATGCACGTTCCATGCACATAACAGTAAAAATTAGAAAAATTCAATGAGAGGGACATAGGCTCCCCTTAGGATAACATCCTGTTTGGGGTTAACCGACTCTAATATGATTGAAGAATCGCTACTATTATGATACCTTATTGTACTCAGAGAAATTGGCACTTTAAAACTATCGGTTCTGCAGTTCATTTCCTTTATCTTATATCTGTGGTCTTTTCTACCGTAATACGTTGGCTCTATCAAAATATATTGAAATTCTGCTTCGAACTAATGAAAAAGATTTAACCTATATTTTTCACTTTGAGAAGTTAGAAATTCTCACGCTAATGGCTTCCACAACTTAGTTTCACTGCTAAGTTTATCGTAACAGATTTTTACAATCCATGATGCTCTCCGCTGTATTCGATCTATTTCAGATTAGTCCTACGTCGTAAGGGTACAGCTAGCGGCATACTCTAAGTGAGGCCTCATAGCTTCGCTTTTTATCTCCTCACATTTTCCTAGTATTCTTGTAATAAGTCCCAATTTTCGACTAGCCTGTCCGCAGATTTCTCGAACGTGTTTCCCCCTAGACAGGTCCTGAGTAAGGGTCACACCCAAATATTTAACCGACTATATATTTGACAATTTGGTTTGATTAATTCTGTACGTTTCGTTGACTGAGGTATTCTTTTCCCAAAAATTAATAGCAACGCACTTTTTAAAATTTACTTCTGTCAAGTGATGCACCATTCATTTATAGAATCTAGGTCTTTTTGTAACGCAATCCTGTCAGACTCATTGCTTAGATCCCTGTATGACACTGCGTCGTTTGAGAAGTGGCGAATTTTGCTCGTAACAAAGTTAGTGATGTCATTAATATAAGAGGAATATTAAGGAACCAATGACACTTTCCTGGGGCACACCTGATGATATTTTCACTACATCTGAACTAACGCCATGTAGAACTACCCTCTGTTTGCAGTCAGCTAAGAATTCTCTTATCCAAAACATTACGTCGTGGTGTAGTACGTAAACTTTCAACTTAGCAGCATCGAGTAGCTCTGAATGAAGGACTTTATTGAAATCTTTTTTGAATTGTAGAAATATTGCGTCCATCTGGACGAGCCTTTCCTCCGAGGAAAGAACATCGTGAAGAGGGCCGGCTGGGTTTCGCAAGACCTGCCTAACCGGTATCCGAGCTGATTTTGCGTTTATAAGTTTTGACTATCCAAATACCCCATAATGGAACCGACATTTATATGTTCCAATATCTTGCACGAGATAGACGTAATGGAAATTCGGCCTATAGCCACTGGGTTCTTCCTTATCACCGCTCTTAAACTCTGGTGTAACGTTCACAATTTTCCAATTGTAAGGAACACGATGTTGTGCTAGAGATTTTTCAAATATTATTTTCAAGTACGGTGCTAATTATGGTGCTAATTCTTAATAATCTCTGACGGGACTTTGATGGGGACTGCACGAACCGCGGATGGAAGACTGCTGATGATACTGGTTAAAATAGTCACGCATTTCAGGTGGAATGTCTAATTATCTCAAAATCAAGAAGGTGGATGCCTGGAGAATGAGGTTGCTAAATAAAAAAAAACATCCATTGCGAAAAAGACATCGAGTTACGAATTCTAAAAAATCCTAGAATGTGATTTATGGAACTTTCCTGAACACTTCGGAAGTGACAGGAACTCGGCAAGATGAAAGCCGAGTCAGCGCCTATTACGAGAGGGACAGACGTTTCACGACAACAGACGATAGTGTCGCGGCGGACGATACCTGTTAGTTTTTCTTTCGGGGGCGGCAGGGGGAGGGAAAAAAGAAGGGTAGCGGGTGGTGGTGACGGCTGGCGCGGGGGTGCGGGTCAGGCCACCCGAAGCGGACGAAGGCTGCGCCGCACGGTGGCCCCGGGAGCAGTAGCCTTTATTTTTTCGTCGGCGGAAGGGATTACTGCGCGAAAATGGATTTGGCGTCCGTGTACCGGGTGAGAGGGGTCACCAAGTCACCCGGAAGCGGTGCCGGGTTCCCATCTGAGCAGCTCTCGGCGTCGGTTTTTCTCCCGATTAAGACAGTGTCGCTGGCCATGTGGCGGTTGACCCAGAAAACGCGCACTCGTGAAAAGGTCGCAGGGAAGGAGAAGAAGGCAATGGGTCTACATTCTCTTTCACAAAAATTACAAATACCGCCACTTCCAAAATTGGGTTAGTACTCTTTGTTAACCCTCTTATACGGATTCCTGAATTTCTTGACGCAAACGGATTCTCGGCGCCACTGCGGCACTTGGTCACCGTCAAGTAAAATTTAGTTTTTAAAATAGAAATAAAATTAAAAAAATATATTCTTTATGATCACTTAATATTTAATGAAATTAAAATACACATAAAAGAAAAGTATACGATAAAACAGTTAATAAACAAATATATTGGCAAATACATCGCAAATAAATATTCTATTAACATTTGTTTTAGCATGGATCACAAATTACATTGAAATGTTCTTTGCAAGTTTACGGTAACAAAGGTGACAGAGTTTTAATATTTGTCGTTTTGTCGTGCACTAGTGACACTGCGATCGCTTGAGTTTGTTTTTGCTCAAGTTCCCTGTCAACTTGTTCTTCTAGTGGTGTACCCTGAATACTTTATAAATGCACCTTTTTACCCTTTTCAAGCGCACCTTGTCCTTCTGTCGCAGTACGCGTTTTTTCACCATATTTTTCTGCCAATATTTTAAGAAAACTATGCTGGCTGTCCTGCTAATTCAATTTCCTCTGGAGATTTAGTTTAATAGAAATCACATAGGCTGCAATTCCACACACATAAAAAAATTCATAAAAATGCACACAGCCATCTGTTTGTTTTTCTCTTGCACCATAAACAACCATTTGACCCATAAAATGTATGCCACTCTTTGTGGTATTGTGGTAAAATGATAATTCTGGTTTTATTTGTTTCCAAAAGTTGTTTTATCATGGTGCATTGACGATATAAAAATTACTGACTTTCTCTTTTTAGGAACATGAGATGCTAATGTTACAGCTTTGGTGAATTCAAAAATCAATTAATATGTGGTACAAATGGGATTTGGAAAAAAATCACCAGTATGTACTGTTTATAATTTCGCAGTGTCCCCACCATCGAGGAGGGCTCTTGCCCCGTTTACTACACCCAAATATGGAGTGCCTTGAAGAGGATACCGTGTAGAAGAATCGTTGGACCAAAAATTCTTCATTCCGTTATTTTTTCTTGACGGAATGAAATTCCGAGAAGGACAACAGTCTAATAACCAAACTAACTGCACATCGACGGCAATGCACTCACCATACTTACCCAAATTCAAATTCATGGCATCCCAAATGGACCGAATTGGTGCGAGCTTATATGACCTCCTTCTTTCCGACCTTGTCTCTTTATCGTCAAACAGCAAACATCTAAGAATATTTTTGAAGCTAACTTCTGACATCGTTCCCCAAAAATCATATTCCAAAAAATTCTTCCATTTTGACGGAATTTACAGGAATCCGAGTAATCTCATTTTCTTGGTGCAACCTTACTGCTTATTTATTAGTGAAATCTACTATATGATCTAAAAGTATCCTGTCAATAAATAGGCGAAAGGAATCTATCGGCTCCTCGACCATTATTCCTGGAGGAAAGACCACCTTATCATTCACAATATAATGAACGGGTTCTACCAAAAAACGGAGGATTATAGTACCTTTTGTTGTATCTTTTCATATTGGATGGAATTCACTCGAAATCTCTTCATTGCATTTTTTATTTTCTGTTTCTCGAAATAATTCTGAGTAGATAACATCCTCATAATCGGAAAGAGCTCTAACAATATATTCCTCTACATCTGAACAAATACCACTCCCTATCTTTTTACGTAAACCATTCAGATCTTCATCATCGCTGCGTTCTGCAGCCAGACTTATTTCTTAAACGATCAGAAACCTCCTTGACATCGCTCCGATCAGATACACTCCATAGAAATTATGCATAACAAACAAAAACAAAAAACAAACAAACAAAACAAACATTTACTTCACCCAAATATGGAGTGCCTTGAAGAGGATACCGTGTAGAAGAATCGTTGGACAAAAAATTCTTCATTCCGTTATTTTTTCTTGACGGAATGAAATTCCGAGAAGGACAACAGTCTAATAACCAAACTAACTGCACATCGATGGCAATACACTCACCATACTTACCCAAATTCAAATTCATGGCATCCCAAATGGACCGAATTGGTGCGAGCTTATATGACCTCATAGATTATAAAACAAACTCCATACATTATGCTGGAAAATATATCTCCGGAGCAGCACGTACCGCGGAATCAAATATGGTATTGATATGCATGGCAAAAGACTTACGTTGCATCAAATGGGTCCCATTCTGAAGGACCCATAAGCTCAAATGTTGGCGATATCGATATGAGGCTACCGAAGATTCAACAAAAAATTAGGTAGTGGCATTACGCAGAGGTGTTTCATTCATGCATAGTTGGGAAGAAACTTGGATGAGTGTCACCTAGGAGGCTAGGTAATGGGTTCGGTGTTGCCATGGGTGATAATGGTAAGGGTGGGGAAGGCGGGTTCCTGGATAGGGGTCTTGACTGTTTTCCCTACGTGAGAGGGATACTTCGAGGAGCATGGAGTGGTTCAAAAAAAGGATTTAGTTTCCTCGGTGCCCAGTTTTCATGGTAAGGAAATTTGTGAGAAACGGTCTTTTAACCAGGGTACGAAACTTTATAATCGCTTACTTGATGTAATAATATATTTTTAAGGCATAAACGTTTTCCCCAAAGATAATCCCAAAGAAAACTTTTTGTTGCATGCATAACAGAGCGACTAAAATTATTTATAAAAGAAATAAATAAAATAAAAAGGAAAAAAGGGGAAATAAACCCCATTCTTCAGATTCATTCTAATTTACAATTCCTCCCATATTCCCTTCTTCCTCCCCGTTTCCATGCAGTGAAAATTTCAGGAATGAAATAACTGTGGCTGTTCTCCTACCATATGTGTTTGTGTTTCCCTCTCACTCAAGAAAATAGAGTCAAGACCCCTTACCGGAACTCGACTAACTCGCCCTTATTCTAATCACCCCTTGGAAATACTGAGCCCATTACCAAGCCTCCACAACACCACTGCTCACCTTCCTCACCCTTCCCTTCCCTTTACCCTCCTCTTTCCTCCAATGCAATATAAACAGCTGATTCTAAAAAAGATTTCCAAACGATTTCTCAAGGAATGTGAAACCTTACGAAATATAGAAGTGTCTGCCAGCCAACAGCTCTGTCGGGCAGTGGAGCAAAATTTGAAAACATTTCCTCATGTAAACAAATAATTGCTAATTATGCAAACATAAATCACAGACTTGTAATGCATATTATATTAGTGATACGTACTAATAATTCAATGATAATATTCATAAATGATCTCTGAATGGGCAAAGTTTCTCTCTTCAAATAATATTTCAACTATGTTTCATTCGTATCAATATAAACCTATCAATAACATTTTTTAAAATCTTAAATTTTAACAAAATAAGATATTTGTCATTACAGTTATTTAACATAGGTTGTTAATCATTGGAACATGGTCCCTTAGGCAGTTTAAAACACCAATAAGTATCATAAACGCCTTTTGAATTCCCAGCGCCGCGGCAGCCCTATATATCCATTTGTGTATTTTTTTCGAGAAATACTAAATATCATAAATGGAATGGCAGATAGCTGGGTTTTATTTTACCAGTTTACAGTCTCTTACTTAATAATAGACTACCCATAGTTTCAAAACCTTATCCCATATATTAAATCTTTTATGCCCATGCAAAACCTCAAAGCGCCGCGGCGGCGCCATGAATCCGTATGAGGGTAAAAAAATTGTCAAACTGAAATCAAAATAGGGACTATCACCAGTATACTACTAAATTTGTAAGCATAATATTCGTGATAAGGAAATATGTGAGAAACGGTCTTTTAACCAGGGTACGAAACTTGATAATCGCTTACTTGATGTAATAATATATTTTTAAGGCATCAGCGTTTTCTCCAAAGATAATCCCAAAGAAAACTTTTTGTTTCATCCATAACAGAGCGACTAAAATTATTTATAAAAGAAAGAAATAAAATTGAAAGGAAAAAAGTGGAAATTAACTGGGCATTGAAATATTTTTTAACTTCCATAAATATTAGCATTTATTTATTTAAGGATTTGTATTCCGGCAACAGAAAATTTCTTAACCAATAACCTTTAAAAATTCAAACAAATCATCATTTTCCACATTTGCTTCAGGAAAATATATATGTTACTATGTTCCAAAATATTTCAATTACAATAGAGGAAATAGAATAACTGAACTGGTAATTACCTAAGGTATTTCACGGCCTTCCAAAGCATCTACTGGATCTAAAAAATATGAAAAGTATATAAAAATATTGAAGAAACAATTTTTAAGGAAAGAGGCGTATTCTGTAACAATTATTCTCTGTGCGTTGAAAATTTCCGTTGTATGTTGAAATAAATTGTATCAAAAATAACTGTATTGAAAATAATTAAATATTGAAAACCCCAAGGCTAAAAGTAATAACATAAAAAATTTGACAAACATACTTTAAAGCGGGAATGATGTAATATATATTACTGATGATCCTATAAATGGTTCATCAATACTCTTTAACGTTACTTTAATAAAATAGTCAAACTTATTAAATCCAATTGCTCAAATGAGCTTCTCAGTTGGGTAGCGAGCCCTACCGGCGTACTTCAACGTAGGCTTGTTTGGATCTTTGAACACTGTAGCAACAGCGTCCTGCCGTCGCCCTATTGAGAGCAATTGTGCTGTCTGTTCCCTCCCTCTCTCCTTCCCCTCCCTCCGTTCCATTTGCCAACCCCTATTCACGCAAGCCTTCCCCTCCCACTGACGTCACGCGCAGGCGACTGCCACCAAGTTCCGCTATCTCACTAAAGTTATTTTGCTGTCGTCATGACAGACAAAAATCAGGGGAATAGCTCTCACTTCGACCGACGCCCGCAAGGGAAAGCGGTTCCCTGAGGAAAGAACATATTAAGAGGCACGTTATTTCGAAATGATTGATAAAAAAGGTGGCACCGGGGGTGCTTCAAGATTATTTCATAATGCAAGATGGGGATAAACCGCCAAAAGTGTGATTGCGAAGGAAGGAGAAGGAGAGAAGATGATATGGAATTGAAGAGAAGGGCAAAGAGAAAAAAAGGGAAGGGAGGGGAGAGAGAAGCGGGTATAGGTAAGATTAATGAATAATCCCAAAGAAAATATTGGTTTTTGGTAATGCATTCTTGGCATCTCCCGATATTTCATGCCGGTGTTCTCCTGACGTCTTGACGCGAAACATCAGATATTTCGGCACGATGGGGGCCAATCATAGATCGTGGCTATGCCATGAAATCGTGCACGCCAAATATTTCTTTAAAACTTTAAAATTGTTAAAGAGATATCTGAGAACGAGCCATGTGCCATTTGACGAGAAAACATCCTCCAAAAAGTCACCCGACTTTTTGGAGGTGGATTTCCAGCTTTCATTCCATCTTATTGGTGTTTTTTTAGGTTTGGGAAAGAGAAAGGTTGATAGAGTAAAATACATTTCCGATTACTGTATCACATATGCCAATATTTTCGGTATAAAACCACGTGGAACCGATAGCGTTGATTTAGTGTTCTTCGAAGTAAAATATTTAAAGTTCGACACTAAATTCATTTGAAAGCATTTAGATTTATCTGATATAGTTATTTTCAGGAAAAATCTCTAAATGTCTTCGGATAAAGAAAACTAACAACGACGAAAAGAGATTACAGGATGAAGGAGCAAACTTTGTGAATGAAAGAACCCAAAACTGTCACTCACAGGACGTTACAGAAAATTCCGTAGGCGACAGTAACTCAAAGTGAAAGTCAAGTCTGCGCCTGCAACTGCAAGTGCGCGCGAGCAATAGAAGCTGACGTCAACGGTAGCGCATTCATCTGTTCATTGCAGCATCCGCAGGCGTACATTCAAAAGTCAGAACAACAAGTTTGACATAAAAATAACTACTATGGTTGGGGTCTTGATCATGCCCTATTACTTTTTATCACTTTTTTTGGAACACGTAAATGCATTTCTGTTTAAATAGTTAATAAAAGTATATAAACGAAAAAAGTATGATTCAATGAAAAAATATAAGTAATTTGAGGAAACCGGTACTAGCCGCGGTAGTTACCTTTAAGGAGTCACCCGCAAGTGCAAATAAGTGCGATATTCCACAGAGGAAAAATCATTCGCCTTTACCGGGATCACGGAATGATTTTTCCTCTGTGGAATATCGCACTTATATGCACTTGCGGGTGACTCCGTAAATGTAACTACCGTGGCTAGTCCCGGTATCCTCAAAATTAGTCAAAGAGCGAACACCTCAAAGTGTTCTATGAACGGCTTTATCCTCGCGGACTGTGGCGCTTAGCGCACGATTTGGACTGCTAATGGCATCGTATGTCTAGCATTTCTGACCACCATGCTCCTATAAAGTCACCAAATTATCCACAGAGGAGAAGGACGCCTCGGTAGCTTAACTGGTTAAAGCACTCGGCGCGAAATCGAGGGATCCGGATGCCGGTCAAGGCGAATGATTTTTCCTCTGTGGAATATCGCAAATATAATTATTCTGTATCACCCCGGAATCAGAATAAGAAGGTCATATGCATTTTCTTTGTTTTTATATTAATACTTTCACTTGTGTGAGCAGTGAGAGTTAGAGGTTGGCAGTTGGAGGTGCTGCTGGGGGAATGAGTGGGGGTTTAGGAAGGGGTGGGAAGAGAGGGGAGGGGAGAGGATGGGGTGGAGAATGGTCGTTCATGGGAGGACGACGTTGGGAGGATTGGAAAAGGCTTTCGGCGAATAATGAAGGAGAGGAGTGGCGGTTGCGCTCCAGATATAAATGAGTATAATATCATGGCGCTCGGAAAGGGCTCACGAAGATGATTAAGAGAGAGAGAGAGTATCTCCATCGCAACCCCGGAGGAGGAGGAGGAAGAGACACATCTGCGAGGATTAACGCCGCTCTGTTTCCCATTCCATCCAGAATCCACGATAGGCCTCGCTTAAAGCGGTGCCCTCTTTCGCAGAAGGGTCAAATCTATGGTTTCCGTGCTTCTCAAGATGAAGACAGTGAAGGTTATACCCTGGTGCACGATGGTGCACGGCTCTCGGTGCATTCTCACATTGGTCATCGAATTATGACAAGCAACGTAAGCAATACAGCATCAACTATGAACACCCCGCCGAACCGTTCGCAGAAATGATTCACTCTTCTTCTGGTGGATTTCCAGAAGGGTATAATCAACAGTGGCAATGCCAAAGAAATAAAAAAAACTGAGATATATGATGAACTTCTAATCCTGAGAACTGAGTCACATTTGTCTGTAATCTAAGCATGAATGATTAGAATAGAATTGAATAGAAATGAGATTTATTATTCCGGGACAAAATGTCCCTTAGGAACATAATTGGTGCATATAATTTAGAGTCAGACCCTCAATTACAAGGAATATATCATATCATTGAATACAAAATTAATAATACACATTTGGAATTATTGCCATAGAATGTAAATAGCAAATACAAGAAAATGAAAAAGCAATGAAAAAAATACACCTCATAATATGATTAGTCAAATGATTGAAAGTAAAATACTAGAGGTATATTGGTAGATATCCAATTTGGTACGAGGAAAAACTGGGGTACTAGGGAGATTACCCTCCACCTCAGAACATGTGAAGAAAATATGACACGAGTAAACAAGTCATTGCATACTAAAGATGGTATATAGTAAAAATGTGATTCCTTAGAACTGCGAGTTCCTTAAAATTCGTCTCGAAACTTGTCCCAATACTTTTAATATTTCCACGAGAAAAAAAAATTGCCTGAACTGGTAGTTGAACCATGGGTCCCTTTCCTAAGGGACCAATAGGGGTTACAAAGCATGAGAATAAGTTTTTCATAAAAGTTACTCTCATGGCATTAGACTGAATCGTACCTGATTACTATGACGTATTTGGCTAAGTAAATAAGTCGTTTGAGAATAAGGACATATCTAATCTCCGCTATTTCGGCCGAGGTTCATCTTCACGTCTGTCGAAGTGTTTGCTGGGTGATACCCATCGAACTAACAGGTGAGGAATGAGGAAAGCAAAACCGCAAGCTCAAGAAAATCAGAGGATGAGCGGCAGTGAAGGTTAAGGCCATGGAAAATAATATTCGTTTCTTGCTGGACAGATTCGTTCAAGTTCAATCAAAGAAGATTATGCACAACCAGATTTATCGTAAGCCTAGATATAGCATTTAGATATAAGTAATAATTTATTTATTCTTTACTAAGTTCAGAGTAAATGGAAATAAACGGAATTTCGACTTCAACAATCAGTTATGAGGACAATTTACCAAATACGCTAAAAGTTTGCAAAAAATAAATACTTTTGTTAAGTTTTCGCAATTAAAACTGGAAAACAACATTAGATAATAAAAATATCAATTCAATTTTATTTCTATTGGTACCTCACCCAATTTTGTATGACCGTTGTTTATAATTAAATTTTGCAAGAGAAAAAGGTCTAAAACTAAACGAAAAATGAGCTTTACTTGTATTTCTTGTGGGAGTTTAGGCCGTTTTACACAATACTTATATTAGTACTGAAAATCGAACTGAATGCATCATACCGTGTACATCGTACCGTGTAAAGGGTGAGATTGCATCTAATTCATCATCATCTGAGTAATCTACCGGTTAGAGATAGCTTATGATGAAATATTACGGAATCGAATTCAATTATCACTAGAACTGAAAACAAAAATTAGTACGATACTCATTTTCCATCAGATTCGTGGATCCAACGACCAACCACAGGCAAGCAGCCGAGTCGATCGTTTCGAAAGAATACCTGTGGTGGTGCTGGAATCTACCAAAATAACAATGCCAAAATAATCTCGCGACAAATCATTCAGAACTTTTGAAGGCGGTTAAAGTGCCATGATATCACTTAAATATGCCTAAACAATTTGGCGCAGTTTATTTACATTTCGTAGTTCAGCGCATGCCCGGATAGCGCCACGGCGCACTGAGATCAGAATCATGTAAACACGGACATCGATTTCGATTGTCCCAAATTTGGTTCCGAGTTTTCGGCGCTGATTTCAGTGCTGAATTCATTGCTGACCTAAGCATCGTGTAAAACTGCCTTTACTGACAAATATACAAATGAACTATCAGAAATTCTCGTTTATTCTCATTGGCATAGATAAAAGGAAGAAATAATCTAGTAGTTCTGTTCAAACAGAAGAGCAACTGACTTCTTATTTATTCTAAGCCCTGAAATTGGAATAATTACATTCCGAAACGTCGGCAAAGGAAAGCTGATTTTCTCGATAGCTGATTTCATGACCTAAACTCGATATTACTTCCTTACATCTATATTATACTCCTTAAGCCATCTCAAGGATGTGTCTCTCGGGGAAAACTAATGCCGTGAATTATTATTTCTTGTTGTAATTCAGAATATTGTGTATCCTATCCACTATTCTTTCGTTTGAATCTCGTTGTGTTACTTAGAAATTAAGTTCTCATTGAGGAAACTTGTTGAATGCTCCCTTAGAAATACAATATCAGTTGAATTTCTATCACACTTGATTTTAGATCAACGTTATAAAAAAGACCAATCTGACTATCGCATGATGTGCTTTTCCGGAAGCCACATGCTTCCGGCTGTTGTGGAGGTATTTCGATTGCCTAGAAAGCTCACGAAGTTGCCAACAATTATAAGTTCTATAATCATATATGGAATATCTGTTTTTAAATAAGTGAGTGGCATAGGCTACTCCCGGTCTTGTGGTACTTTGCTTTCAGATGAATACTTGTTGAATATGATTTCTGGGAGCGGTGCGGTTATGTGAGACTGGTTACTTCTGCACTTGGGAAGGTATCACCTATGGAACGGGGGAGCTATTGCTTTTAGTTGTTAGTCATTTTTTAATGATCCTATAGCTAGAATGAATACGCTCATAATTATGATAGCTGCAGCATGCTTTGGTGTCGTCGTTTATGTACACGCTTTCGAAAAGGTAATTTGATGTTGTCAATATGGAGGAGAAAGGAAGAATAAACGTTCCATCCTGAACATAACAGAGAGAGCGGGTCAATCGAAATATTTAACAACAAAAGAAAAATAAAAATAAATAAATAAATAAAATAAAATAACTTAGTTTGAAGTTGGCAACGGTACCAACTTCCCGACTGGTCTTTTCAATGTACCCGAAGACGTTTTTAAATCCACAACCCTAATTACGCCTGTCGAGTCCGGAAATACCTTTGTGATTCGCCCCATTTTCCACAGCGCAGGTGGGAGAGTTGAGTCACGCAGAAGCACTAAATCCCCAATTTTGACATTTTTAGATTTCCGCGTCCATTTTGCCCGCTGCTGTAAGGTGTGTAAGTATTCATGAGACCACCGACGCCAGAATTGTTCATGTAATTGCTCAATGAGCTTCCATCGAGTAGGCAGATGGAATTCATCGACTGAAGTGATCTCAGGCAAACCTATCAACGGTTGACCGACTAGAAAATGACCAGGGGTCAGACAATCTATCTCGCTTGGATCCGGTGATTTTGGTGTCAATGGTCGGGAATTTAATATGGCTTCAATTTTTGAAAAAAGCGTTGCAAACTCTTCAAAATTTAACGTTTGGCAGTTGAGGAATCTGCGCAGGTGATACTTCACCGATTTAATACCGGCCTCCCACAGACCACCAAAGTGTGGAGCAGGTGGTGGATTAAATTTCCAACTGATTCCGGATTCTGGATGGATTGAGATTAACGCTTCCCGATGGGAGGAGGACCTAATTAGTCGGTACAAATCGGTCAAAAAACGATCAGCCCCGACAAAATTTGTACCGCAATCCGAATAAATGGCCCGGGGAATTCCTCTACGAGCGATGAAGCGCTGGAAAGCGGCAATGAAGGCAGGGGTGGACAGCGAGGTAACTAATTCTAAATGAACAGCCTTTGTCCCAAAACAAATGAATAAACAGAGATACGCCTTTCCAATGGCAGAGTTTTTTCTATTGCTCAGTTTGTAGGAAAATGGCCCTCCGTAGTCAACACCCACGCATGAAAATGGCCGCTGTGGCACTACCCTAGGAGAGGGAAGATCTGACATGATTGGTTGTAAAGTATTGCCCCGATAACGCGAGCATACAACACAATTCATGATTTCAGATCGGATAACTGATCGGGCAGACAATATCCAGAATTGCCTGGCAACTAACGCCTCCACAGCACGAGGACCGCCATGGAGTGACACCAAATGATAGTGCCGAATAATTAATCGAGAGAAATGCGAACATCTCGGCAGTAAAATAGGATGCCGAGCAGACTCAGATAAGAGGGAATTCTGCAGTCTGCCTCCCACTTTCAGCAACCCGTTCGAATCCACAAAGGGTCGTAATCGACTAATTGACCGGGGAAGTAGGGAGCAAGTTTTGATCAAATCAAACACAGATGCAAAATAAACCATTTGCGTGGCGAGAGCCAACTTTTCCAAGGCATGTGTCCACTCTTGAGAAGACATGGGTGTTTGAGGTTGGGACCGCTCACCCTTGAAAGCATTTAAAAATCTATAAATATAAGCTGTCACTCTTACCAAACGAACAAAAGAGGAAAATTTTTTGAACCACGCAACAGAGGATTCATCTACCTGTGTTAATCCCATGACAATTGAATCCCCTTTCCGCTCTGGTAGCTCATCTGTGGCAACAGGTACAAAATCAGCGCTCGGCCAATGCGCTTCACTTAGATGAATTAAAGGAGGACCAGACCAATACAACTGAAAATTGAGAAGTTGCTTGGGTAGTAGGCCTCTGGAAATGCAATCGGCAGGATTCTCGTCGGAGGCTACGTGTCTCCACAAATTAGAAGGAATTGTTTCAGTTATCTCAGATACACGGTTAGCCACAAAATTTTTTAATAGATGAGGTAGCGTCGCTAACCAGGATAAAGCTATCCGAGAATCTGTCCATGCATAAATCTTGTGGATACAAATTCTGTCCCGAAACGTATTCCTAATTTTAGAGAGCAGTCGCGAAAGCAATAGTGAGGCTGACAATTCAAGTTTAGGGATTGTGACCGTCTTTAATGGAGCGATCCTTGATTTAGCTGCCAGAAAATAAATTTTGATCTCTCCAGATGGAGAAATGACGCGCAAGTAAACCACAGCCCCATAACCGGCTTCAGAAGCATCAGAAAATCCCAGGAGCTGATGCTCAGTAGACTTAGATGGGCCGATATAACGCGGAATACGTATTTGGGAAATCAAATGACTTTGAGAGGAAAATTCATACCAAAGATGGGCTGCTGATAATGGCAAGGGATCATCCCAACCTAATTTGAGGACCCAGAGAGATTGAATTAGACCCTTAATCTTTAGAACTATAGGAGACAAGCACCCCAATGGGTCGAAAATTCGCGCGATATTAGCTAAAACGGCTCGCTTTGTGTTAACTGAATGATCCAGCGTAACACGATAGGAGAATACATCGTGAAAAGTATCCCAATAAAAACCTAACACCTTCACACATGAATGGTCAGGCGCATCAAAGTCGAATGTAGACTGTCGTTCATCTAGGGGTGATTGAGCCAAAAATTGAGAAGAATTACTCGCCCACTTCTGCAAAGGAAAGCCCCCCCGAGCTAATAATTCAATCAGTTGACTCTTTAATGCTAGCGCATCGTCGAGAGAAGAGGCTCCCGTCACGATGTCATCGACGTAAGTGTCGCGTAAAATCACCGCGGAAGCGAGGGGATAATCTATTCCCTCGTCTCTGACTAGTTGGTGAAGGACACGGATTGCCTGAAATGGGGAAGAAACGACACCGTATGTTACCGTATTCAACTCGAAAGATTTTAATTCCTCAGTCGAATTTTCTCGCCATAAAATATGCTGAAATTTGCGGTGGTTTTCGGAAAGTAAAATCTGCCTATACATTTTGACAATGTCCGAGGTGAAAGCAATTGCGTGGACGCGAAATCCTAATAATATTTCGAAAATGTCCAGCTGAAGTTTGGGACCAGTCATCAGCAAATCATTCAAGGACTTTCCCTGAGCTCCCTTGGCGGACGCGTCGAAAACCACTCTCAATTTAGATCCTGACGGGGTAATTTTCGTCACGGCATGATGGGGAATGAAAAAGGCACCAGGACGCGTTGAAAGGGACATATGCCCAAGGTTTAAATACTCCTGGAGGAATTGGTCATACTGTTCTTTCAAAAGAGGTTTGCGTATCAAACGTTGCTCTAGTTTACACCAACGATTGGCCGCTTGATTGTAAGATCCAGCCAAGGCCGCAAAATCCTCTTTGAAAGGGAGCGAAACCTTATACCGACCAGTTTCATCTCGCGAAACTGACAATAAAAAGTATTTCTCGCATTGCTCATCCTCCGGACAAGGGTGACGTCTAATAATGGGTTCCTCTAATTCCCAAAATGATTTTAGTTGCTTGACCAACGGAATTTCCTCCACCACGCATAAAGAAGTTTTACGTGTGGGAATTTTCAAAGAACTATCCAAAATGTTTCCCATTAAAATCCATCCGAAAAGGGAATCAATTAGAATCAAGTCATAATTGTCGAATGTTTTCTTCCCCCCAAGGAAGATCTTTGGGAATAAGTCCATTCCCAAGATAATATCCACCGAATCTGGCTTATCAAATCCCGGATCGGCCAAACAAAGGTGAGAAATACTTTCTCGAATACAGGGTGGAAGTGGGACTGGTGGAAGTTTGGAGGTCAAGTGAGGAAGGATTACCGCCTTGGTATTTAACACCAACAGTGAATCATGGATCGACGAGAGCGACAAAGTGATACAACCCTCCGGCCGCCTTAGAGGGGTTTGAGACAACCCAACAAGAGTACCATGATAAGGAGACATGGGGAGCTGCAACCGCCGAGCAGCTGCCGCGGAAATAGCTGACACTTGACTACCCGAATCGATCATTATAAGAAGGGGCACATTTAACCCATTACCATCCCGCACATGAACTAACGCAGTTCCGAGGACAATTTAATGTGCAGGGTCACAATTAACACAAGACGAAAGGGCAGTCGTAGAAGTTTGTGATTGCGAACGCACAGGAGACCCAGACGCCTGACTTAGCGACGCTGACGCCTGAATTGGAGACTGCCTAGAGTTCAGCTCTGAATGCAACGTGGTATTATGATACCTTTTGCAAATATTGCAACACATATCCTTCTGCTGACACCTAGGAGACCAATGACCTGGCTTCAGACAGTTAAAGCAAAGCCTTTTCGAGCGTACGAAACGCGCACGATCCGTAACGCTCATTTCAATGTATTTGGGACACTTCACTAAAGAATGAGGAAGCTCACACAAAGGACAAGTACTGACTCGATCGCATTTCTCCTTACCCGGGTGGGTATTGTCAACGGATATCGGCAAGACGACCTTTGCAGTGAGCGTGGATTTGCGGCGAGAAATTGAATCTTTCACATTAGGACCAAATGAGGTTTGTAAAACCTTGATCCTTTTTTTAACAAAGCTTAAAAGATTACATACAGAGGGAAATGGCTCATTATTTAAGGTCTCCTCGAAAAGAGCCAGAGTTTCTGGATCAACGACACGTGCTGCTAATCGGAACAATATAAATTCCCCCAAATTAGGAATATTTAACGTGCCCAAGGCAGCATGAATCTCGGAAAACGTGTTCACAAATAATTGCATGGAAGACAATGATCCCGTTGATGAAACCGAAAATTCCAGAATTCTATCGAGATAGTCAAATCCGAGGATTCTAGGATTGTCGTAGTGCTCACTCAACTCCCTCCAAGCCGAATCATAATGAGCTTCGCCAAATGGGACGGACGCGATGAGCGCCGAGGCTTTACCTTGTAGAGCCGCCTTTAAATAAGTGAATTTCTCAACTGAGGAAATATCCGTTCTGTCATGTACAACATACCGAAATAAGTCGCGAAACCCTACCCAATCAGAAAATGCCCCAGAAAAACGAGGTAATTCAATGGTAGGAAGACGAGACCTTTTACCCTGAACGGTTTCATTAGCCAAATGAGCAGACTCATTGACGGTGGGAGGATTTGATACCTTACGAAAAACGGAAAGAATAAAATAATACTTTTCTTCCACTTCCTCGCCAAGGCTCCTATCCACCAGACATGCATCGCTTTGATTGCACTCATGGCAATACTCAAACAGTTCGGTCTGAGCGTCACAAAATGCTGAATACACAACTTCCAATTGAGAACATCGCGCAAGAAATATATGTAACTTACAATGATTGAAAATCTCCAGACCGGAAGCATTGAGCTCCTCAGAAAGCGAAAATGCTGCACTAATTGTGGATTTAAATTGATCACGTTTAAAACGCAGTAACTTTGAATGCGAGTCAAATTGCTCCCGTGTGACCGGCGATTTACCTTTCGCCCCTTTAACTGGCATTTTAAGAACAAAAGGAAATAACTACTCACAAAAAACGGAATGAACTCCCTCGAAAAGCTCCCGGAGAATTCCCGGGTTTCGGCACCAAAAAAGTTGTAGGCACGCGTGGCTGGGAAAAGGCCGTGGCGCGTGACCCACGAGAATGAAATAAAACAAAATAAAAAAAATGACCGAGGGAAGAGAAGGAAAGTGGGAAAATGACTCACCGGCCGTTGGAGGAAACCATTGCTGGACTGACGTCTCAAAGCCCAAAACTGCCCAGACTTGCGGGACGTGCGCTGTCCTGCTCACGGAAACATGCACTCGTCGACTCCGCGACAAAAAAAAGCGCCTTCGTAGACCGCCCCTCCCCTCCCGATTCGAAGACAAACCCCTGTTTCCCCACCCCCCAGACGGCACGATGGGTAAGGGATGGGAGAAGGTCGAGGAGGGAGATTTGAATACAAAAAAAAAGAGCGTGCATAGGCGCAACAAGGAGTAATATTATTTTTTAACGATATCTCTTGAAAACGTTATTATTAATACGGAATATTAAATTGAGAAAGCTTTGTGAAGGAGAATCTGGAATGTTTTGAGGTATTTAATAGCATTAGGTGCTACCAATTGCGCAAAGAATGCAAACGCAAGGATATCAAGACGGATTGTTTCTTTTTCACTGTGACATCCACCCGCACATGCTTCTTGGGAGAGAGTGACATCAAATTATGGTGCTCGTCTTATTCTTCACTGCCACGAGCTTCCCCGAAACAATCCCAAGGGCCATTGATCGCGAGGATTGACGCCGCGCGGGAAACGCCTCCGGAAACCCTGGCAGGGGATGTGGCGTCCCTGAGTTTGGAACGAAGCGCTTAGTGCCTACGTCACTCGCGTGTGCCACCTACACCAATCACGACTGCGTATTCCCGTCGCTTGGGGGGGGAGGAGAGGGGCTGGTTGCTCGACCTCAACATGATTCCCCTTTTCCTTCTCGTTCCGGAGGCTGCAAGAGAGTAGGGATATTCACACCAATGAATCTACACTTCCTGATTATCCGCCGTCCGTTAATGCCACATTTTAAGTATGACACAACAGTGTCAGTCCATATCATGTGGTTCAAAAGACAATTTATGGGCAGCTCCACCATCATAGAAAGATTCTTTATTTTGAGAGCTGATACCCCAACATCATGCCATTTCAACACTATATTAATTTTCATCACATTGTTTCTGATTCGAATTAGGCTTAGTTATTTGTGGATAAATTAGCTCACTTATTAAAAACGATCCAGATCTTTCTCCGTGTGAAAGACTGCAACGGAACTTCCCTCCGGTTCCCATGCAAGAATACTACCAATTCTCACCCAGACGAACTTCAATTTACCTTTCTTCACTTTTTAATAAAACCAACACTTAACAACCGACCATGGTTTCAACATTTTGTGTCATTCTCAAGGATTGTGTTTCAACACATTGTGTCATCTTGAGAATGACACAATGTGTTGAAACCATGGTCGGTTGTTAAGTGTTGGTTTTATTAAAAAGTGTGGAAATTACCATTTGTGTGTTCTTTCAACATGGATAAAGCGAACTTCCACAAAATCAAGCCTGAAACGATTTTATACGTTGCCTTTCTTATTTAGGTCGCTGGTGAAAGCAAAAACATTTCTCTTGTCTCAGGGGGTGAGGGCTTCGTCAATGCAGATTGTTTGTGTGTTTTGAGTTAAGTCAGAAGGCTATCCCATATCTCTGGTCCTTATGTTCTGCCTCGTCCGCCGCTTGGAAATCAGTTCATTTCTTTTACTCTGCTTGATAAAGCGAGCAATGATAAGTGGTTGGTGAAAGTGAATGGGGATATTATTCCGTGGTCGTGGCCTGAAGGCACAACATAGTATATCCTCAACAGTTAAAGGAACATTAAAATTGGAGATAATTTTCAACACAACACTTTCAATGCTCTCCTCTGTGTTCAATGGTACACCTCTCATTTAAACACTGTTTTTCAACAGGTCTTGTTCTTGTTTATTCACCCTGATTTCAAGTTAATTTACGATACCTTAAAACACATTTGCCTGCTCCTTTACGCTTATCAATTCCCTCTCAATCACATCAAACTTTGTTGATAGACCAGTGACACTTTAGACGTGACGTTGATAGACACTTTTTTCACGAACTTTTTCAGATCTTTCCACTTGGTCTTCTTTTACCTCATCTAATTTCATCTACATCTACATACTACCCCGCAAGCCGCCTCAATAGGCGTGTGGCAGGGGGTGTTAGGACACCAGCCGTTTACATATGAAAAGGAAACGCTCTAATGAAATTACGCCTTGCATTTATTGAAGTCCCTTATTGTTCGGGGGAAAACGAATTCCCATACCTATCCGTTCGGCAAAATTTCTCTCTTAATTTATCGTTTCTGTCGGGCCTGAAAATAAAGTGGGGTTCTAATATGATGTTCTCCGTGTCGCTCTTAAAGATATCTATTCTTCATTGCTCAATTAATCTAAGTCTAGCTCGCAGCCTCCGAGTCTATAGCGTTTCGCTTCAATTTTCGTTCACATTTCTTCCAAACCTCCTGCAATAAGGTCCGACGCTCGGTCGATGACAACCTCTGGTGTCTCGTCCACTCCTGCGGTGATATGCGCTGCACTTCTGCTTGCGTCCTGCAGTCTATACCGACGGGACAGGTGATTCCAGGTCTCCTAATTGGCGTGTCAATGTATAATGGTTGTGCAGGCATGTCAATATTCAATATTGAGTGTTTTGGTGGTGGCTTCCTTAATCTAATGTGACTATTGTTGTAGCTAAACGGGATTTATTACTATCAAAACTTTTGGCGTTCATAAAAAAAGCAGGTTTTTTCTCATTTTGGACGACTACTGCCGTAATACATGAATGTTTATAAGTGTGGATTTTTTAAGGTAAGAAGCTGAAATATGACTTGGTTGTGATAATATTTGCGTGGATTATTTTATTTAAGTGTAAATCATTTCGGAAGAACATCAATTCCCGCAGTCAAATATTTATATGCGTCTCGAATCAGAAGATAGAGTTAGAATGTTTACACGAATTTTTTTAGTGATCCACTTGTAGCCACGGATGCTATCATCGTAGAAAGGTGAATAACTTTGGTTGGCAGCTGCTCTCAAAACTAATGCTCACTTTGACCGCGCGCGTTGCAAGTTTATTCGTTTGCTTTCCATTTCTCATCCCTGGTTAAAATCTAGGTGTATGTGCAAGTTAAACACATTAAAGAAAATAAATCGTAACCACTAAGAATGTGAAAAAACAATTATTCAAAAGCCCACGAAATATCTTGTCAAGTGCAATATCATATAAGAGTTCTCAGAAATGTTAGAACCATGAAAATATCTTCATCGGAAAACAGAGATATAATATCAGTGAGCCTTGGCTAGAACTTTCAAGAAGAACTAACAACTTCAAGAATGTACCGCGCACGCATCTCTGACCCATTCTATCTACAAATAAGAACATTAAATCCGATTTTCCAAAAGGGCAGCATTAAATAATCATGACGAGGCCTCTTGCAAAGGAAAAGAATTTGTGTCTTTTTTTAAAATAAAAGCAAGGGGAATACCAAGAATATAGTTTAGAATTTACAAGCTTGAAAACAAATCCATGATTTTTCATGGCAGTGTCCTAAAAAAATAATTATTTCAAACATCTCCCATTATGCTATTTTTACATATAGAGAACTAATTTTTAAGGGAATCAGCAATGCTCCTATCGCCATACTTGCAATCGTTGCTAAGGAAACCTGTATATTTCCATTCGATACAATCCAAGTCATTGAACGAAAATATTTTGAAGAAGAGGGATATAATAGACTATTTGAAAAGGACAAATGTATGAATTATCATAATGAAATAAATTATATTTAAATATACAAATTACTGATAAAAATATAATTGGGTAAAACAATAAAATTAATATTAACTGAAATCCAGCCATGAAACTGTCAAAAACTAAATTATTATGCATATTAGGACATCTTGAATAAGTTTTAGTGATAAAGCAGACAGAAAACATCAAATTATTGTCAGATCTATTTTAGGTTGTGACTCTGCATCCCGTTGATTGGAGAACGAAATGGATAATATGATCAACAATACCTCAGTGGATAAAACCCCGCTTGCATTACTAGTTTCTTAACATTGTGAAAAATGTTGGCAATTTATACCCGCATTCGCACATGTATTTAACACTAAAAGTGATGGCCCTTTCATTTCAATTTTGTTGTAAAACTCACAGGAAAATGGGAAGTATTCTGTCATTCAATTTATAACTTCATCAAAATCGAATAATTTCTCAAATGGGAGTTAAAATGTTATGTGGTTCCTATTTATAAATTCATTCTAAGTACATACATATTTTCAAAGAAAAAATAATTGTTATTAGTATTCCAGCAGTTCTCAGGAGATTTACAGCGAGATAATTTTTCTTCATTAGATCTCAAAGTGTTAAAATGGTGCACGCCACACCGCGCTTCATACCGTGTGGCATATTTGTCATAAAATAAACTATATTCAATCTATGTTTTAAAGGTTGACAAAAGATTGTATTTTTTAACTATCCTTAGTCAATGATAACAATAACTTTGAAACACTTTATTAGCAATTTAACGATACTATGTGCAAAAGGTCAGCCAAAAAATGAAATTATACTTGATATGACAAATATCTCCCGTGATTTTGCTACAAGGAAGAAGACAATTCACTTTTAATTTGTAAATTAACTTGTTACAAAAATTGAAAAATTCTTTTCTATGAAAATAAATTTTCAAAATCTGACGAGGTTAGTTTGATGTAACTTGCATATTTTCCGAATGAAGGGATTAAATGGATAGACAGCCCTCTCTCTATTCATCGAAATGAAGTTATGCCAGGAAGAGTGTGTGTCAAGCAACATGCATGATATAAGAAATGGCTGATGACGTAATATCACGTCATTGCCTCTGTGTTAGTTGGCAGATACGTCTGTCAAGTTTGCTCCCTGACTTTAGCCTACTTATAGACTTCTTGTTTTGCTGATTTTGTCGCATGTTTTGTGTCTCTGACCCAATCATTTCAATGCAGAGAAAAAGTGTAACTGTGACAAAGGGGGGCAGAGGTATTGCATGGCGTTAATGCAATGCATTGATGCCGGGTGGAGCAAAGGCTTTACAATACCAGATAACGGACATTTCAATATTTCTCAGTTGTGTGCTTGAAGAATTGGCGGGAAGGGCATTGAAGATGGAAAGAAAAAACCATGAATGGAATTGGAGTCCATGTTTAGAGGCGTGCTTAAGGACAGGGAAGTGGGGAGGTGAAACTCGGTGGTGGTCCATACGGATGAATAGTTTACCCCATCATGGACAATACAATTGCTTTCAGCAACTTTCAACTGATTAGTAATACATTGAAGGTTTCTACCCCTTGGAGCACACAATTCACTTTCTAATATACAAAAATTTCAACCATAAAATTGGACAACGTAGCTAACCAAGGGCATTATCAAAACATCAGCCTATAATGCGTAACGAACACACTCCAAGTATCATTCAGCTAACATTCTGGCACATATATTTATCTATTATGCATCATAACAACGGATGGGTCATGACATTCTCTACAGGACCTCATGGTAGTAGAAGCTGATGATTATGCCTTCGCTAGTCGTTTCATCATGGGTTGATGATTCATCACTGCTTGACGGCTCATAACAATCACTTGAACCCAATAACTTCTTCTTCTATTATCTTCAGGACTGTTCCATCTCTTAGAGGATTCAATTTTCTTCAAGCACACTTTCGTGCTCAAGCGCATAATAATTCGTACAATATTCTTGGTACCTGCCTCGCCGTTATGTAATGTTGTCGTGTGGTCGAAGGCTGCGTCTCAATAACACTGGTCACTGCTGCTGTGCGGTTACTGCTCTCAAATTGGCAGGAAACTATTCTTTGCTGTGTTCAAATTCACCTGAGTTACCATCTCATTTTCCTCTGTGTCTCCTATTTTTATTCTGTGTACCGTCTCCTTCTATCCCTTCACTATTCTCTATTGCCATTTGTTTGTAAGTAAGACTCATAATTTAACTTGTACGTCTAGAGGTAATTATACCTTGTAATAATTAACAAACCCGCCTAATCCAGTTACAGACACAACGATTTTTCGCGGCCATGAAAATGGGGAATGATTACTCTGACACAGGTTAGCAATGATATTGAAAGACATTTATGCCTTACAAAAAATGCATTTAAGATGCAAAAATGGCAAAAGAAAAAAACAGGTACGTTAAATAGTGTAAATGTATATAAGATGAAAAATGACACAAAGGACACGTATGTAATTATTTTTCTGGAATAACAGTATGCGTAGCTAGTATTATTGACACAAATAGCCCTTATCTCAATGGACTGAACAAGGGCACTACGTTATTCGCTACAAGATTACAACTAAAACTCGTGACATTGTTCCAATGGAGAGTTCCACTAGAGAGTTCCACTGGAGAAATAACTCGAACTTGGATAACAACGCAACTTCACTAAAATGGCCAAGACCATAACTACAAGGCTGGGAGCCGCTAGAGACTCGGAGGCTGCGCGCTAGGCTTAGATTACTTGAGCAATTGAGAATAGATATCTTTCAGAGCGACACGGAGAACATCATATTAGAACCCCACTATATTTCCAGGTCCGACAGAAACGATAAATTAAGAGAGATATTTTGCCGAACGGATAGGTATGGGAATTCGTTTTTCCCCCGAACAATAAGGGACTTTAATAAATGCAAGGCGTAATTTCATAGAGCGTTTCCTTTTTATATGTAAACGGCTGGTGTCCTAACACCCCCCGCCACACGCCTATTGAGGCGGCTTGCGGGGTAGTATGTAGATGTAGATGTAGATGTACAAGTAGGTCAATCTCCTTCCATATGCACCAGATGCCTCTGATTCTACCGGAACACTACTAATATTTTTACCTAATTTTGCAGTTACGTCAATATTCGCTTGGAGCAGCGATATAATAAATATTTTCCAAAACTATTGTAAAATAAAAAGACGGAATTTTTAAAATTTGTTTTTGACTTACGTGGTAGCGGTTTGAAAACATCCTTGAAGGATTGAATGGAGCACTGAGTCTGCGAGCGAATGCAATGAGGAAGAGTAAATTCTTTGGAGGGGTTTTGCGGGAGATCCAACTCCCTTGGGCACCCCTCGAATGCTCCTCCTCAATTCGGCTTGACAGGTATTAAAGGGAATCGGATGAAATGACGGGATCGGTGCATCGCTGCAAGGCTTAACATTGAGGACGGCTCACTAAGTAGAACAAGTGGAGCGCATAACTCGTTGCATTATTCGTGATGACGCGGAAGAAAAATGTCGTGAGGGCTTGTGACTTGAAAAACAAGCATTTTGAGTAAATCGACTGAAAATATTAGCCTGTTTTAGATGAAGCTAGGGATTGGAAAATCGATTTCGATTTTTTTTCGAAAATCGATTATCACACTCCGATTTTAGATTTAATCGAAGTCGACTTTTTGTTTTGAAAAACTGATCAAAATCGATTCTAGCCGATCGATTTTCGATTTTTAGCTTGCTACAGCGTTTGAATTTTGCCAATCGAGCTGCGCCAGTTCGTAAACCGCCCTCCAGTCGACCACAAGTCCAACTCCAATCCACTACAAGCCTGGAAGAAGATTAAGGGTGAATATCCCCACGTATACAAACTAGCCAGTAGGATTTTATCTATAGTTGCCTCTACCGTCCCGTGTGAGCGACTATTTTCTCACGCCGGGTTAATTGCAACTCAGGTGCAAAATCGATTATTCGGAGAACATTTAAATATGTTAGTGTTCTTAATGTCCATCCCTGAGGAACACTGGTTCCACGGCTTTGCATACAAAAAATAAATAACATTCTGTTTTTCATTTTGTGGTATGCCCACTTTTCAATATACAATTCTTTTTGCTACTAAACTATTTGTAATTTGCTTGTTATATTACCTATATGTTCATAAGTATCTGTTATAGATTATTACTTTCCTGTGTATCTTATTAATATCTTTAAAATAATATATTGTATTAATAAATTTAACTGTATTCTTTTCTTATCCCTAGTGCTTCCATTAACCCATATTTTGCATTTTGTTACAACAGCACATCCGTATTTCAACAGACAATTACTTTACTATTTATAAATATCAATTTCGATTTTTCGATTATTTTGGGAAAAAAATCGAATTTTTAGAAAATCGATTTTAAAATCAAAATCGAAAGTCGATTAATCGAAAATCGATTCTGGATTTAAATTTCAAATCCCTATATAAAGCCATCCGGAGTCGGATTTCTCCAATCAGTGTCAAACTGTCCTTTTAAATTCACAAGAAAATACATATGGTCTACTCCATGACAAAAAAAATTGCTTCAGAAATAAATTATTGGTTGAAAAATCAGATATTTTGTACTTTAATTTTGATTTGTACTAGCTGTGACATGTCATCAGAGGAAGAAGTTTGTTTAAAAAAAATTAAAAACAAAAAAGGTGAATTTGCGTGTTCGTTGTGTATTGCTCAGTCTCAGGAGAAACTCATTCAAGTCTTTAGACTTTCAAGAGGAAACTCTTTTTCTATTATTGGCACCGAATGCTTTCCCCCTCTTTTTTTGCCGTTTCATTGGGAGTCGTCTGTAGTACCCCCTGACCTTTCTAAGAAATCCAATACCTAATATTTCTTTTCCTCCAACGTGGCCGCTCACTTACCGACATTCGGCCACTCCCCAAGAATCCAAATTATTTATCGTAAAACGTTTTGCAAACGGTTGTAAATTAGTTTATCAAAGGAGGCATATTTGACTAGAGTCAATGTAAAAAATAGCGTACAATAAACGGCATTCTATAAATAAAAAAATATCCCAATGGGCCTTTTATCATTTAAAAAGAAGACGGATCAAAGTGTAAAATAAACTAAATATAAAATTTTTATTGATTATTTCGTCAAATAAATAGACAGCAAATACGTACGCATAATCACATTTTCCGCTTGTTTAAAATTAGCGTAGCTCGACGTAGAAAGACGTGAGATTTTCACAAATAGGTTCTTAAAGAGTTCACTTTGAAATTTTTACAAGATTAAATGAAACAAAAAACTAATGCATGATGGTATAACAACTGACATGTGTTGATTGCTAATTTATTGAAAATTTTGTGTACAGGGAAAATATCTAATTATCTCTTAAGTAAGGAAGTGAATGCCTATCCTAAAAGACGTTACAGGATGACATATGAAAGAACTCTGAACTAAAGGAGCTAATAATGTCTTGCATAGATTGTTTCAGCAAATATTTTTATTTAATACCCGTCTGACAAGGCTTACAAACCCGTCTGGCAAAAGGCTTACACACGCAAGGAATACGGGTAGAAACGTGGAGGTTACCTGCTAATATTGATTTGAATGCACCCAATCTCTATCCGATTTTGAACATGCCTGAATCTCTCCGTTGCATTTAGACCTGAAAACTATTTTCTAGAAAACAACAAATTCCTGACATAACATGCTTGTTCGATGGAAATAAATTCCCAGTTAACGTGATCCGATTACTTTAACCTATAATTTGGAGCTTAAAACGCTTAAATCCAATCGATGTGTAGTTCCACAGCCAGGCAGTGGGAGTTGTGCAAAAGTTTCGTGACCCACTTCTCCATTATCCTATTGAACCACCAAAATATTCCGTCGTCACAACCCCCTTCCCACGCCCGCATTGCGACCACCCTTAACCCCTCCCCTCAACCGCGAATAACACGAGGCAGCGAATCCCTAACTACTTCCCCTCCATCCTCTCTCTTACAAGTTAGCGGTACAATTTTATTTGTGCCGCAAGAATTCCCAAGCAGCAAGGTTTTTGCAGCCGGGTTTATATTCCACTCGCCTCACCCTTCCGAAACACCTGCGTTGATACGCGATTCGTTGCGGTGGGCCTGCAAGTCATAATGGTGAGCGGGCACCCTCAGCCGTCATATATTAAAAAATATTAATTGAATAATGCATTCATCTGATGACACAATGGAAAAGGTGACACCGTATATTCCGCATTATGCTTTGCTCGCTGAAAAGTTTGGGGGATCGGCGGGGATGAAACATTTTGATGTTCACATCATTTCGTTTTATACTTTCAACTTGGGAGTCATTTTTAGGATCCTACTTCGTCACATCCAGTCCATTAAGTTAGGCTTTTTTTTGTGAATCGACGAGGTGTTTTGTTTACTTACAGTGATATAGCGCTCAATATGAGACCATGGAAACTGGTCATGGTATATGTAAACAAGTAAAATATTCTGTTCTTCGTACCGTTTTCTTTGTATTCTCCCGTTTTGAACACTTCCAGAGATTCTCTATGATCTGAGTATGAGTGCCAGCTGTAGGGTAAAAAATAATTGCCACTATGACTTACTATGAAATGTTTGTAATTCATACGAATCAGGTCTGGAATTTTGGAGAAGGCCTTCAACAGATCTGAAAAATCATCGTGGTAACAGGTTCAGTGGGACCATTAATTGTCTCAATCAACTTTTTTTCCCTGTCACGTGCCACGTTTATTATAAAACCGGCGAGAAACCATCGCCAGGCCTACGGTTGCGTTCTTTCTTTAAAAATATAAATGTATCCATTTCGACAGTCATTCCTGGCCCACCGATCTTTTTTCGAATCTTCAAAAGTTATGAAGTACATCCTTCTCTTAAAAAATATTTACAGTACGATATGGCTTCAGGTTCTAAAAAAATGTATTTCTCCGTGAAAATTTGGGCCACCTCGATAACCGCCACTGACCGTGATGATGGAGGGATGAGTGGAGGTTAGAGACAGGGCATCAAAGAAAAATGCCACACAATCAGAGAACGCCCCACCGAATCAGGATGGGGAAAAGAAGATCTGGCTCGCCTCGATTGTGATATACAATGCATAGGGAAACCGAGGCGTAACCGAAAAGTTACAAGAAGTCCTAAAGGACAACTTAGGGCTCGATGTGAGGAGAACCTTGGTGTGCGACATCGTGAATTCAGCCGAAGGTCACCGAAGGCTGATGATCTTTTAGAGGTGATGAGCTTCGAGCACTTTTCATTGCCTTCGGAACCGGTGCAGGGAGTTCGCTACCTGTTCAAAAATATATTTAGGTGACGATCGAGGGATTGGGATACCAGTTTCATAGTGCCAGACAAACGTTTGTAACTGATACACCTTGCGAAAGTGCAGTTGGCGTACTACCTCGATGACATCCTTCTCGCTGAGATATGAGATGCTTGTTTCTTGTTTCACAATATTTCATTCTTGATCGCGCAATCGGATATTGCTCTGAGCTGCGAAATATTCATTGCCGTGTAAAACGGCCTCAATAGATGATATCAATGCAACTTTTCTACTATTGTTCATGATTAAGGATTCCTTGAGCGTGACGGAAGTGGAAAAATACTAAAAGCTTTTCTCTCGAGAATGCTATTGCCATTAGGATAATTATATTAAAAAGCCAAATCGGGAGCCATATCACTGAGTTGTGCCTTCGCTGTGAGCATACGCGAGCATGGCGGATGGAAGAAGTAAAGAGGCAATCGTTTCCACTATGAATGGCTAGGACAGTGTTCTAATGTGACATATTAAAACGCCCTCTCTCCGCCCAGACATTCACAGCGGGCATGCAACTATGAGTAGAAACAGAACACTTTCATCCTTACTTAATCTTAACTACTCCATTTAATTGACGTCGTATTTTTGGATTAATATTTAAGTTTTAATTTATTCGGAGCAATTTAAAATAATGGCATTTGCTAATGTGACCTAAAAAAACGTTACAAAGATTGCTATGGAAGAGGTAAGATTAGCGGGGTCCGAGCAGGTCAGAGAGTAATTTCTGAGATGTTTATTGTGGAACCCTTCTGAGGTGTATGCTTAATGAAGTGTTTTTTTTTTCGAAAATAAAAAATAACTCGAGAAAATTACGGGGCAAGGTGGGGAAAGTGTGTTGCAACTTTCATAGCAGCGCGCTAATTAATCACCCCCGGAGTATAAAATGAACGGAAAAAATCTAACTCCTTTTTTTCTTCACGAGGGTGTTAATTGCTTTTTCCGGCGCTTTTGTCGCTCGTGGGAGAACAGAGAGATGTTTCAGGTTTAAGGGGAGTCGATATGAAATTAATTTCACACACCCCTGGCGCTTTTTTGGGTAAAGGGGCGGGGCGGGCTGGGGTTGGGAGGAAGGGTGGAATGGGGGTGCTCTGGTGGAAGGAAGAACGCTCCACTCATCTTCAGTCCTTCCCCCATTCAACCTTCTGCGATAATATACACTAGAGACAGTGCTCGCGCTATCCGTGCAAGGAATCGTGAGGCCAGAGCACGTTCAGAGCACGATACAGTTGAACACGGTCAGATTCGTGGTTATTGTGTGGTAGGATCAATTGAATTCAATGAATGCCTTGAAAAAAAACCCTCTCAGAACTTTGGGGGTAAGCAATTTTAAAATACGGTTTACTGTGCATCATTTAATTGCTAATGGAAAGGATTGAACGTTAAAACTTTCATTGATAATGGCTGTTTTTTTAAGGTTTAGTCAAGAATAAGTAGACGCAGAAGCTAACGTTTCGATTTATTTATAAACCTTTATCAGGGCTGTTATGTATACCCATTAAAAGGAACATACTGATAGTGTACACTTCTCATAACAAGATTCAGTGGGCAAACATTAAAGAAAACAATAAACATCAATGTAACTACAACAATCGTTGCTTGGGAAGGGATGATATTGTGTATTGAGGGCCAATAAAAAAAAGATAGGTGGCAGCACTAGTCTACTGCCTGCATTGTGCACTATTATGGCCGGGACCATAGAAATTTGGTTTAACATTACAAAGAAAGGAGATACAAATACCAAACCATTATGGATATGCTATTGACCCTCAATACACAATATTATCCCTGCCCACGTGTCTGTTGCTGTAGTTCCATTGATGTTTATTTAAAAAAAAGACATGTGGTTTGCCTACTGAATTCTGTTATAAGATGTGTACATTATTGGTATATCACATTTAATATTTAGCCCTGATGAAGATTTTTAAATTAATTGAAACGTTGGCAACGGCGTCTACTTGTTCTTGGACAAACTCTCAAATAGAACCAGCCATTACCAATGGATTTAACTGTGGTTGAAAACTGTGATGAAATGTTAAAACGTTCGTTTCACTGGTGAGTATACGAAGATGAATCTATTTTCATGATTCAAACGCCCGTATCTACTAAGTTGCATGCTAACCTCATAGAAGAAAATTATGTTTGCTAGAAAGATGACACTAGTAGACAAAGATTCTGCGGGTTACATCGGCCGTGAATTACCATTCCTGACGTCACGCCGCTCGATGTTGCTGAGGAGATGAAACTTACTGCTAAAGGCGTCTCTAATCCGACCCGAATATGCTCTAATAACTCAAACCCCTTCTCAAAACCCCTTTCATGCCCCTCTCCCCTTGGCTTAGTCAAACCACCACCGCCACAGCAACCCTCTCCCCTTTTCCTTGCCACAAATCCCTTGACTTCCGCCCCGGGCAGCATCGGCTTTTGCCCCTGGCTCTTTCTAGGGGCCTTTGATTCCCATGCCCCCCCCCCCCCGCTACTTTCCACTGCTCTCGTGGAAGTACCTTCCACGGTATTCCTGTAGGTTGGTTACGCCGCGGCGCGTCACCGTCACCATCACCGCTGCTAAATATATGTGTAATTTTATATTCTGTATATACACATTTGTGGATGGGTAAAAGCCATTGGACTCGCGTCACCGTCACCGTCACTGCTGCTAAATATATGTGTAATTGTATATTCTGTATATACACTTTTGTGGATGGGTAAAAGCCATTGGACTCGCGTCACCGTCTCTGCTGCTAAATATATGTATAATTGTATATTCTGTATATACACAGTATACTCGCTACATACACAGTACTTGTGGATGGCTATAAACCATTGGACTCGGGTCACCGTCACCGTCAAATAAACTATATTATAATTTTATTCATATTACATTATATATATCTAATATACAGTTTAGTTCATTCAATTTGGGTTTCTACAAATATTGTGCCGGATAATATAATAGTCCATACTCGTGCAGGAGAGTGTACTCGATACAAGAATAGTGAAGGTTAGTACAGAACAACTCCATTTCTTTTAATATGTTCAATTTGAGTAGCTTATTCATATATACATGAATATAAACTTTGCAGACGATAAAAATCTACCATTGATTGAATTTTTAAATAGTGAGTTTAGTTTAACGATGTCTAATGATCGCAATCTTGGCACAACGAAATATAAAACTACTATTGATGCAGTATTTACAAGACATTTAAGCAAATTCGAATCAAAATTATTCGTTTCTTACTTTAGTTACCATGAGCCTATTGCATCAGTTTTAGATATTGCCGATGATGATGGCGGTGATGATGAAAGAGTTGTTGAAATAATGGATGAAATAATGTAAGAGAAACAATTGCACTTTTCCACAAAGTGGTTTATTGCGTACAACGCGTTTTGGCTCACAGAGCCATCATCAGGTACAAGAAAAAGTTATAAGAGAGTACATTGCATATACATGTCTTTTCCGAGGAGGGGGGGTAGTGGGAGGAGACCAGAGTTGGATTTTCCTGATTTTTCCCAGCCACTACCTCCTCCTTCCCCTCCTCTTCTGGTCTCCTCCCACTACCCCCCCTCCCCGGAAAAGACATATATATGCAATGTACTCTCTTATAACTTTGTCTTGTACCTGATGATGGCTCTGTGAGCCGAAACGCGTTGTACGCAATAAACCTTTTTGTGGAAAAGTGCAATTGTTTCTCTTACATTATGAAGAACTTCCACGATATCTCGCCTGAATCTGTTGAATTTAATGGATGAAAATTGATTATTCTGAAGTGTATAATTTGTATGTAAAATAATTGTGTACAATAGCGCAAAAAATGAATATTTAATTTATTATATACATGAAACTACTTTCTACTGATTAATAAAACACTTAATTACAAATTATTCCCTACATTCAAAAATGCTCACGGTATTTCAAGTTTTCACTTCTGTCGGCACTCCCGGAGTGCCTCTTTCTTTTTTTTAATGTATATTATTTTTCTGTTTTCTAGAGTTTCTCTATCCAACTGGAGATATTTTGTTTTTGTAGTAAAAAATCTTGTGCTTGTATTACCATGATATTTTGAAGGTGACCCCACCAACAGGCAAATGCCTTCGGGATCACCTAAAGCTCCAGTATGTGTTTAATGTTATATATTGAGTACAAAAACTTGATGGAGCAATAAATATATTTATTATTATTATTATTATAATTAAAACTAAGACGTTAATTTCAATAGGAGGTAGAACTCCCTCATCCGCGATACCTTTTGCAACACTCGGAATAGTTTGAAAAGCAAATGAAAGTCTTCTCTGATTCTGCAGGATGCCCAGGGATACTAGTGAGGATGCCCTTCTCCATTTTGTGTTTCTTTTCTGATATCGTGCTTCATATTTTCGGTTCCGCTGCCCACGAAAAAACAGCGCCAACCGCTATAAAACGGCATCGATATGAACCACGTGTTGCAGCCGTACGGACGTGCGTTCCCACTGCGATGTTAGCGCTTCTTACGGGCGCGGATACCCGGGTCCGCATTTAACATACGTCAGTGGCGGAAACGAAGCATCAGGAAAGACTTCCCCAGATTGTTGCTGATAGGTGTACACCGCAATGCCTACGTGAAATCCAGGGCCGTTTGTTTCGATACAGCCCAATGAATACGAGTCTTCGTCAACATTTCCACAATGATTCAGCTGAGCGCTGCCATAAGTGTGCATACTGAAGTGTAATACTAGGAGTAAAGGATTGAACACTGCAGCTTCCACTTAGATATTTATTAAACACAATAAATTTGTTTAATAAATATCTAAGTGGAAGCTGCAGTGTTCAATCCTTTACTCCCAGTATGATTGACTTCCACAAAGTATTGCCTGAAACTGTGTCGTATATGAAGTGTAATAGTTTTCACGTTTAGGGACACATATCCTTCTCTATTTCTGAACCTTTCATTGAAGTACGTACCTTGAAATTGAATTGGAATCGGGTGATAATGGGTACAAGGAATCATTGAAAATGCACATTGCATGTTACGGTTCAAATCATACTCAAGAGAAACCATTAAATTACTCTGTGGAAAATAGTTGTTAACGGAGGCGCTGGAGAAGCAAGATACTGTCCCAACTCATTTGCACAATTCCACTTTCGAAACTTAGAAAATCTCTCAACCATTCAGAAGAATCCTTTTGCGTAAGACCTAAAATTCACCAAGTAATGCAGCGTAGGTGTTAAATGGTTTTACGGTTCGCTGAATACTCTTACGTTACACTCTACACAGCAAGAATTCTCAACACTACACTTTTGCGTATAATATATCTTTCATGAAATAAACTGAAGGAAAAATTTCATGAAAGTAATTTCACGAAATATGTAGGTTGAACTTCTACTTCACTGTAATACTTCTTCTTCTAGTTCATAGTTTAATCTATTTAAAATTTTACTTCACTTATACTAGTAATTCCAATTAACCATAAGAATAATTGACAATCTTTGATACATTGTAACAATACCTATAACTTTTTCTCAGCTTCAACCTCTCCAACTCTCACAGATTTTCATGTAGTTCCCTAGGTAAAGTTCAGTGTTGAACTTATCACCCACAATAATAAACTTACTTAAGTAGTTGTTTGCACGTTAACGGACCCACGGGCCTCCTTTGAGTTAAGAAGAGACTAATGTGCTAGTGAAACAAGCTTTTTTCACCAACTATAGTGAGTGAAGTTCTTGTTAACTCTCTTACGAAGCTAGGGAACGTGAGCCTTACGGCCTCTTAAAGTTACAAGGTATAAAATTCTCCAATGGCCGTAATAAATATATAAATATGCCGTAATAAATAATTAAATGGCCGTAAATTTATTACGGCCGTTGGAGACTTTTATACCTTGTAATCTCTTACGAAGATTGATGAAACCGGCTATCAATATTTTGCTTTGGAAAATGTGACCTAAAATTATTCCACGGGTTCTTTCCTGTAATAAATTTGTTAAATAACCCCGCTTTCTCATGGTTATGTACCTAGTTAGTAGTAGTTATCTAGCAAAAAACGCCATTCAAGAGCCCGTTTACGTTAAGAAATAATTTATAGCTTCATTTAACGCCTAAGAAGAGATTCCCAAGCTGTAATGCAAGTGCTTACTCATGACTACTCTTCAATAACTGAGACAATGGCTGTTGAACCTAATTTTATTCGGTGATACTGACAATGAACGATTATTTAAAAAATCTAATTTGTTTTCTCGCATGTTTGTCCAAAACGAGCCCTTTTTTCACTGGAAACCTGTGAAGTCATTTCTCTTGCCATATAGCTAATAATAAAATAATTGATCAAGCTGAAAATTGGATAAATATCAATTTATAATAAGGTCGATCGATATATCGATCGTTCTTATTATAAATATTAACTATTCAAACCAACCTTTGAGTTGAATCACTGAGTAAGTGAGGCATTGAAAACCTGATATTAAAACTTGTATTGACAGCCTGAAGTAAAAGACAAAAGCCTAAGAAAATCTAAGAGATATTTATTGCACCAGAAGTGCCCTGTCATTCCAGTTTATAGCGGGAAAAATCCTTCGATCACGGTTTGTCGCCAAAACTTTAGAATTTGTAGATGTTAATGCGTTGTTGTACGATATTGTCTGCTATTCTGTTGTCTATTAACATTACGTCATCGATTTTTGGGCATTCTTGAGATGCTCAAAGAAGGGATTACGGCAAGAGCGTTAACTAACTTGTTATCAGAACTGTTTTCCTCAATTAGCGTTTCACATTAAATCATTGCTGTACTCGCGATTCCATTTTGCTCGCCGTGGAAGTTAACTCCCATGAGTGAAGCCACATTACGTGAAATCCAGGGTCGATTGGTTCAATATCTGTTGCTTTATCGATATGTCTTAGCAATTTTTGAAGTAGATGAATAGGAAATTACGTCAAAGTTTATAACCACGTAACTCCAATATTGGTTACACCTGTTTCCTGTAATTTGCCAATGTGGCAAGCATAAGGGTGTAGGACGCATAAGTGAAAGTGGTTGTCTTGGTGAACGCCAAATTAGCCTATTTTACTTGTAGCTTTTTATTTTTCTATTACTTTTTAGGCTAGTATTAGGAGGCATTATGCCATGCACTAATTATTTTTATGATGACTAATGATAATTACGGATTGAGTAACATGAGAATAGATTATGCATATCGTGATACATGTATAACATCCTTTCTGAGGTTTTTGAAAATCCGTGTTCAGCGTGAAAAGACAGTTCTGCCATCTGGCTATCCCTTACAAGCAAAAAATATTCAGAAGCAATAAAATTGTTATATTTGTCAAGTTGTCAGTTAAGGTGGTCGGTCACTCCATTGGGTCTTAACAATTGACAGGCCAAAACCGGTTAACAGGCGTGTGAATTTCACACATTCAGGGTAGGGGGGCCAGTTCCTTTTCCTGGGCCATCTCGCACTCCGAGGATTTTTTTGTTAGGGGGCGTCCAAAGGCTTCACATGGATTTGAACCCGGGACCCTTCGATCAGTAGCTCTACCCACTAGGCTACCACGCTCCCTATCCTAGTTTACGCAAATTGGAAATACAGCACAAATTTGGTTTAATCTTCAGACGTTATATGTCAAAGATGACTTCAGTTGTACGAGCGAAAATAATGTCATAGCGCAGCAACTGATTTCATTACCACTAACTACCGATGATTGTATTTTAATTTACCTTTTCCGTTTAAAACATGGCAAATCGGTTTAGACTAATAGAGTTTTATTAAGCTTCAGTTTCCTGCTGAGAGCTGTTTTATAAATAGGCGTATATTATCACGCATAGGTACAATTTTTCACTTTTGCCCTTTAAATCTCAAGGTAGACATCATGAATCCGTTTGCTGTAGCTGTATAAATAGGCCGTGAGTTGATGCTTGAAATAATAAAGTTTGAAATTACTAGTAGTGGGAGTCAACTACGAAAGGTCCATACAGACCCTTTAAATTTATGCTAAATATTTGGCTTAGTCGACAAACTCCAAATATTTTTAAAAGTCAACTTGACACTTATTGGAGAAATTCGACTCCGGATGGTTTTATATAAACCATTCTGAAATGTTTAACTTCTTGCCATTTCGATGGACTCAAAATACTGGTTTTTCAAGTCACAAGCCCTCACGACATTTTTCTTCCGCGTCTTCACGAAGAATGCACCGAGTTATTCGCTCCACTTGTTCTACTTAGCGAGCCGCCCTCAACGTTAAGCCTTGCAGCGATGCACCGATCCCGTCATTTCATCTGATTCCCTTTTATACCTGTCAAGCAGAATTGAGGAGCAGCATTCGAGGGGCGCCCAAGGGAGTTGGTCTCCCGCAAAACCCTTCCTCTTCCTCATTGCATTCGCTCGCAGACTCAGCGCTCCCTTCAATCTTTTAAGGAGGTTCAATTGCCACTCCGTAAGTCAAAACAAATACTAAAAATTCCGTCTTTTTACTTTGCACTGTTGTGAAAAATTTGTTCATACAAAGACGAGAATTAGGTCGCTGAAAGCTAAATCAAGGTATGAAATATGCATATTAGTCGACAAATGGATATTTTTAATAAAAAAATTTCCCAAACATATTGCCCGAATGCAGCGCAATTTATATTTAAATAACTCATTTGTGCTACCAGTTATTTTAGTCATTGGCTAATTAAAAAAAAAACATTGCTTTATTGCCATTCGAAACCCTGGGATAACTTTGTTCTAGTAAGTGGTTTGTTCCAATTACCGGTATTTATATTAGACATAAAACTACCATTTTCCTAATTTTTTTACCCGTTATTGTACTAAATACATATAACTTTAAGGTTAATTTGTGAAAAGTATACCGTCTGAGTGTGACTTTGTGTCGCTTCTATCCAAGAGAAGATACTTTTTTAGTTAGTAGCCAGAAAATGTATTAAATACTATTAGCATTTTCTTAACGTTAGACCCACCCTGATTCTCCCTGGTCCCTACCCATCTCGAAGGATCGACTGCGAGATGTGATTTCGCAGTCAAATCGAGTGAGAGGGTGGTAAACGTATGGTCCTTCTCCGCCTTTCATCATTGGTTCTGTACAGCAGTGCACCACTGAGGTCAGTTAGATGGAGAGGATACTCCTCCCAGGGGTGGCTAACACCCAAGGAGGTTGACCTGTTAATCTCTAGGAGGTGGCGCTCCTGGTTCCATATGCAAGGAACGGGGGTGTGGCAGGCATCTTTGCTTGCTGCTTCACTAACTCCACTCATCTTTGTGCTTTGCATTAAAACAATGAAGAAAATTTTACTGCCTTTCACGGTCTTCCAATGAACGACACATCAAATGTATTTCAACCTCCTCGCTGAAAACTAATCCTGTAACTCGGTCGTGGTCTCTCCTTCCTATTGGTATTCCCCATTCGGCCACATTGGAAATATTACGCTCTTTTTACTTCGGTACTGCATTAATAGACCTTTTGGCTTCAATGTCTATGCATAACATTAATGGGTGATTGGGTTAACCTTAGCTGAGTCAAATATTTCTCATTTAATGTTAATGTTTATTATCTCAGGGAAGCAGGACAGGGAAACAACTACTTAAGTCAGATGTTCTTTTCCTCACAGTATTAGATTATTTTATTTTAACGTTGAAATTGTGTTACACGCAAAAGCAAAGCAATCCATCATCCCTGAGCAATTCACTCGAGATTAATATTTCCAAATTTTTAGCAACTCGAATTACAGATACGTGACGAATTGTATGCATTTAGATAATTTTACTAATTGTTGCATGCAGCGCGTGTACACTAGCTAGAGTAGTAAGTTACTGGGGAAGTGGGATAACCAATATGGCGGGTGATGGTAGCATGTTTGTGACGCCATGCCCACTCTCCATCCATATCTACTACCTCAATGACTGTGGCCGATCCTTTAAGAGAGGATCTTCTCTTTTCCCACGAAGCTAAGGGTAGGTACTTACACGACCCCCGCCTTCCACCACACACCCACATTGCCTCAAACCTCCCCCCGCTCTGCTCCCACTGTGCCAAAGAGGCTTATCAGTGCCTTCTCTTTCTCCTCCGAGGGGAGAGAAGGACGAAAGCTTGTTTCATCGCGAATTTCCTACGGAGCCTCACGGATCCACTCCAACAGACACGCCAATTTGCAGAGCCCTTTCGGAAAGGATCAGTAAAACATTCTGACCGATCGGCAAACGTGCACAAACACACACCCAAACACGATATCGATGGTTTTCATCCTTTACCCCAATCCACCTCCGACATTTTCCGCTTTCTTGGACTTGAAACGCCTTGCAAGTCGGTACGGGTGGGCGGTTACCCCATTGACGGCGGCGATGCAACCAAAATGTGCATGCCAAACATTTCTTGATAACACGGAAATTATAAGGGACATTCGAACATGCTATGTGACACTCGAAAAGGTAAGACCGATGGACATATTGGAATTGGACATGAGGTCATCATAAAAGAGATAAAAAGGCAACGTGACGACGGTACCCCGTCAGAAGATCACGACGACATCAGATCACGCGACAACAGATCACGAAGAACAAATCACGAAGACAATAGATCACGACGACAACAGATCACGTGACAATAGATCACGAAATACAAAAAACGCTGTATTTAAATAAGTGAAAGACATAATAAACCTAATAACACGGGTTTCACTTCATCAGATATATTTCACTGTTATAATTCCTAATAGCATGATACAAATCACAATTACACACTTTATTATCATTTAGGGTTATTTGGTTGGGTGGGGGGGTGGAGGGAGGGCGCAGCACCCCCCTACCAATTACACATCTGCGGCAAAATATCCGCAAAATATTGAAGGAAAATATATTACAAAGTAATTTTCCCCTTTTAATCGTGATTTAGTGTCGCGTGATCAGTTTTCGTCGTGATCTGTTGTCGTCGTGATCTATTGTCTTCGTGATCTGTTGTCACGTGATCTGTTGTCGCGTTATCTGTTGTCGCGTGATCTAATGTCATGGATCCCGTGACGCCTTCCACGGAATATAAGTGCAGTTCCATGTACATTTGTGAGATGGGCGTACGTAACAATGGAGCGAAGTTTTTGCAAAGGGGGTTCATATGAAAGCGCTAAGATATTTGTTTTTCGTTAAACTAAATAACAAAATGATTCAAAAATGTTAAAAAAGTTAAGAGGTTCACAATGTCTGTGATGCAACTTTGCGGACGAAAGCACTGAAGGAAAGGAGTAGAATCATGACCTGTTCGCTCATTACGTTGATTTAGAAAAAGTATTCAACAGAATGAAAGAAGAAAAGTAGAAAGATAACTAAATGGAAATTGAGGTGGGCAGTGAAAGATATACAGTTGAGGACCTCAAATTCGTAATCCCAAAATTCAGAAAACCCAAAATCCGCAACATTTGAAGCTAAATTTTCAAACTCCCTCCACATGTTTTTTCGTTCTACCGCCACGCAGCGCCACTATCGCTTCCAGTCGTGGAACTATTGGAGACGATTCATGTTAGATTTACGTGATCTTACTGACGTAAATTTGCTTGTCAGGTGTTATACCTCAATTTAGACCTTTTAAGATGAATGAAATTAATGAGGACCCAAAATACAGAAAACTCCAAAATCCAGGAATCATTCGGTCCCATGCTTTCCAGATTTGAGGTCTTGTAATGTAGCTGTTTTACCAAGAGGGGAGGGGGTAGGATAATGCGCCAAAAAAGGCGTTTTCAAACCCCTGGTGTTTCCATCACAAATATTGAATGTTAGTAGATAGCCAAATCATGTTTTCACCATTTGTCACTTAAAAGATAGAGCAATGAAGCGAACGTTTTGTTTGCGGTTGTTACTAATCACATAGGAAAGTAGAGAATCGGTAATTTATCTTAAAATATATTACGTTCAACAGAGCAGTACTAGGTAATGGGGAGTGGTACCAAAATCAACTTACATATACGTCATTTAAGTTGATTTTGATTGCGAAAACTGAATGATTATTCCATAGGAATAGAGATTGTAAACACAGGTCTTGAGCCTTTTCCGGAGGAGCAAATGAAATCTGTCAAAAATCTGATTTTGTACCACATTAAACGCTTAAAAAAGATATTATATTTAGTCACGATGGGATAGGCACTATAGTCAAAATGACTCTCATTAATGATACTTTAATTCAGTCACTCCACGAGAATGTTGCATTTACTGAATTTTTCTATTAGTGATAACAGCTAGACGACAGTCTGACGCCTTCTTCGGCGGGCTGTCGTACGGTCAGTGCCTTTCTCCCGCGCCGGAGCCACGCGGTCCACCCGAATTATTACTTCCTTAATTCTTTCATTGAAAAAGTATTAAGCATTTGGATAATTTCCATGTGCATTTTCCAAAAGTATCGACTCCCCTTTAGAAAAGTAGTTGGTTGTCACCATTTACTGTCAAAATCTATGCTCACGGATTATTAAGAGAGGAGTGGAGACATATTTAGTAGTAAAAAGTGATTTGGACAGCTAAATTTTCTGATGGCTAAGTATTTGTGAGACAGACGTCGAAATGAATACAGTTATTGATAGATACATTAGGAACCTAGATAAAAACATGGAATGAATTTGTTTGCGTGAAAAACAAAAGTGATGATATTTAATAATAATTAGAAGCAAGCAGAACTATTTACTTACTTGGGTAGTACCTTGGAGGAAAATAAGCGTGAAAAACGTGGATTGTGGGTCGAGAAATGCGTTGAGGAAGGAGGTTTTTACTAATCATGGAGAACTGATGATAGGGACATAATGCAGGGTTGATAAATGAAAACTGGTGAGGAGTGTACCATTACGGTGGTCCACTTAGCGTATTTCCATTATTATTAATATTTGTCCGTCCATTAGTGCAGTGCTATTTGGTGTGGAGCCCAGGAAATTAAAAAAAGAGGATGTGAGTGGATGGATGTATTTGAGGTGAGGACGTGGAAGAGAGAGAAAAAACAGAAACGACGAAGCTCTGGTGAGAGTATGAGGTGAAGAGAAGAAGCCGTTGGAAGAGGTTAGAGGATCGTCGAGTGGAATATTGGAGCCGGGAATGAGAGGGGGATTAGATGATGGAGGAAAATGATATTATCCATGGCTTATTATTTCCTATAATGTTGTTTAACTGCTTAAATGATCCCCTTAAAATAAACATTCCAACTGTGCCAGGGGATTGGATGATGGAGGCTGCGATGGAGGAAAATGATATCATCCATGGCTTATTTTTTCCTATAATTTTGTTTAACTGCTTAAATGATCCCCTTAAAATAAACATTCCAAGTTTGCCATCCTAAAATTCCAGGGTTTCACGAATTAGCTCGGCGCGCGTATACAATTACTGAAGTAACTGCAGAAATGTGGCCTGGAGAATAGATTTGGTCAATATTTTCTGCTATTGGTTTTTAACTTCAACACAGGATTTACTCTTTGATTTACTATTTAAAAAGTCTACGGAATACCATTACATACGTACTATCTTGCGCTTGGTAAAATGTTTTTTTTTCTTCAAATATTACTTTAAAATATTTGAATACCCGCAAGGATTGCGTCGTTCTCCATCCAGATCCGTCGGTGAACATTTGAGGGGCGCCGGTTTCGATTTCCATGGTTGCCGCGCGTGATAAGGTTTGAGGGAGTCGAAGTGGTTGAAATTAAGCATCATTGCCGCTCTTCTTCCTTTTATTTCTTCTCCTTAACTCTCAAGTGCGGTAGTCATTTTGTTAGTTAGTCAATTGGACGTCATGCTTTCTGCAGAATATTCTGTTTTCATCATTGTACTCCATATTCAAAGTGGAATCGCTAAAAAGGGAGATGGAATCTATCAGTCTCATAGAAGGGGGGTGACAATGGATTATTGGGAAGACCGTACTTGGTCTGGTTGTAATGTGTAACTATGTCTGGCTTCTTCTTTTCTTCACTCTAAATAATTACATCCGGTTGTTTGGTGTTCAGAATAAGAACATTTATTTTGTTTTCCCCTTATAAATAGTAAGAATGGTATCATAAGTTTTCAACAGAGCAGTTGCCTACAATATTTCTTTGGCTTGCTTCTCACAAATAAGTATTTCTCCACGTTTTCTGACCTTAGTACCCACAAAACTGGTGTTATTCTTTTTCACGTGGTCGGCAAGAGCAACTAAAGTGAAAATTTGTTGTCAGTGGTCACATGATGACCCTTTTTCAGGTAGGGTCTAACTAGTGTTTTCACCATGTGGTTGCCGATTCTCTCAGCTTCTAAACGGCTCTCGTCCTTTCTAAGGTACGGGAAAGGATTCACTAGCTTTCTTTGTCAGTTGCAACCCAATACTTTTGACCATACTTGTCTGGCTATGATGCCAAGAACTATATCTGTATCTGCCCCTGCACGTATATCTGCCCCTGCATATAGACGGAAACATCTGTTCATCAAGGGTTTGGTAAAGCCCTAGTATGTAACGCAATGAGTATTATCAACAAAGCAATTCCAAACGGAAGAAAAAAGAGCGAATGTATCGTTTTTGAGCCTAGCGCGTCTCTGAGACCTGTTTTAAAATCTCAAAAAGATAATAACTTCTTCAAATCTATTGCGAGACATGGTGTTTTTAACAAAGACAATGCCCCACTTCTCTGGCCACACAATGGCCTCAGAGAATCCAATTCCAAAAATATATTTCGTCAAATTCTTAAATTAATAATATGGATATGGTAAGAATTTTCATGGATTGCCTTGGAAGTACCAACGTTTACCAACTTGGAAGTACCAACGCCTTGGAAGTACGAACATGGTTTTATTTAGACGAAATTATTCATGAAAAGTACTATTTTGGTCTATTCAGCCCAGGTGTGGGTACCCGGGGAGCGCTATGGATGCGAAAATAATCCAATTCTTAAATGGAATGAAATAGAAAGCAAATCCACGTTTCTGTGATTAATCAGGAAAAAAGAACTGATCACGCATGACGGAATGAATTTGGCCCGCTGTAATCTGAACGTTATATGCGATGCCATATATGTAGTATTATATTGTTTGGGTTTTTTTAAGCTGACGTGAGGGCATTACTCTAGTCTAACATTACACATCCCGGCAGGAAAGAGCAAATGATGGACGAGATAGCAGGTTCAAGAATTCGTTTTCCACAACCATAGTCAATCACAACACAGAGCGTAAAAATTCATTATTATGTGCTTTGTAATATATGCTTATTTCCACATTATCCACACATAAAATGTAATATCATTCCAGTACTAAAACTTACGGACTAACGGTAATGTCGAAATCTAAAAAAAAACACTTGAAAAGATCATTTTTCAAGCAGGTAATCTCAAATTAAAAGGTTTTAAGGAGCAAGTTAAGGAATACTTTCCCTTTTCTTCGGTGAGCAATTCCACTTGATATTCTTTTATGAGGGTATGGGAGAGAGAGAGAGAGCGCGCAGGGACTCAAGAGGGTTTTTGAGAACGACTGCGACCCTGAGAAAGAGATCAAAGGATATCGAATGACAGCGAGGGCACGAAAGGGAAAACCCAAGAGGAAGAGGAAGGTTGGTTAAGGACCCGAAGGGAGACAAGGGCGGCGAGAGGGCATTATATCCCGTTTGGAAGAAAGAGAGAAGAATTGTCGCTCAGGACACAAGAGAGAGGGAAAGGATATCAAGGAGAAAAAATGGAATCGCAAATTTGCCCTTGGGTCGCTCCTCCTCAACCGAGTCAGCGAAAGGTAAGTAAGCGGTGAAAGTGGAAGAGGGAATTCTTTAAGTTTGCAGTGTCATTTATTTCTTCCGAAGATCCTCGGTGATGCGGTCCTCGACTCCATGACTCTTGAGCATGACAATTTCCTTTTTAACACTCTAAATCCACCGCCAGGAAGACATTCTTATATCGTTCATAAAAAATAGAAATAGTTAAATCAGCCTTCATTGGAATCCATTTGAGGCTTTTAGCTTAACAAGTGTCAAGCATTTATTTTCCGATGAGGAGTAATACGTATGCCTTCTTGTATTCGATAAGAAACTCGTCTCCCCTGCGCAGTCTTCAACTCATTTTTTTGTAATTTTTGATCTCGTATGGATGGCACAAAAAAGCTATGAAATGAAAAACTCCAATTATGCTGGTTCTACACTCTGGGATCAGTGGACCAGCCGACCTGAGGAATTATCCCATTTTGCAGAAGCACCTCGGTGGCTCTGCCGAGATGATCGGATTAACCGGACTCCCAGTTTGTGTAATGTGCTGCGCTACAGTTAGGATTAACCGTAGCCTCCGATAAGTACAGGCCGCAAAACTACATTACACTTTATTTATAAGTCCTACGAAAAGCGCAGGAAATGTACTTTCTGTGATGCGCTTCTTATAGCGAGGTTCCAAAAATTCATTAAAAATTTTATAGAAGTTAAAAGGCAATTTTTTCGAACCATTTGACGCATGTTCAGAGCAACTTTATCTTTATTTAAAAAAAATACGCGTTTGGGAAAGCATAAACACTTTCAGCGAGGCATTATAAGCAGTTATTCGGAAAACGTTTGATAAATTAGTAACTTTGCGTCCATCATTTTCTTGATCGATTAGTACGTCCGGACACCAGGTTGGAATTAATAATAAGGCAATTTGATACAATGTTATTAATGAGATAATAAATACTTAATAAATACATGAGATCTACGAGGTCAAGAGGAGGTAGACGTTTTTGGTTGTAAAGAGCACTAGTCAATTACTACCTATTTTTCAATAACTTATGTAGGTACCTGTTTAAGGAATACCCTCCACTGCACGATCGATTGCTGAGTTCATGATACGCAAGGTGCAATGCATTTGTGAGATATGTGATGCAGATAAGTCTACAAAAACATATATCACCCGGAAATTACATCCTTAGATTTCATATCCTAATACTGTTATAACAGCGCATTCAAGTAGCTTTAGAATTTCTGCAGCTATCAGTGACAATTTTTTATCTAATTTAAAGAAAATGTACGTTACAAGCCAAGTCTTACATGCTGTAAGAGGTTTTTTCCTATATCTCCGTAAGGGAATTGAATATTATATATCGCAAAAAATAATGTTAAAAAATTGCGAAAAATATGCGGCGTTGTGTGTAGTTTGCATTTTTCTTCAATTACTAAAAAAATATAATTTTACCAGTTCCCGAAATGTTTAATTTCATAGAATTACAAAACATTACGTCGATTGCGAAGGCGTTTTCAGTGTTAGGCATGCAAGTCAATTATGATCCTCAAATATGCATGCATACTAAATGACTGAGAAGTTCAGTCGTAAACCAAAGCGTTTGCATTATTAATATTTACCTCATGGTTCTTAAAACAGCTTAAGTTTGAACACTGTTATTCTTTTAGTCCTTTGCCTATGAAAACTCTTGCTTAAAAGTTTCTTCAAATGCCCGTTCTCTTCCTCCCTTTTTCCTCTTACTTTAAAAAAACTGCCATTGGTATCCCATCCCCCATCATTACTACTTCTTCCTACAGTTCAACTTACTTCCTGTCTCTCCATATAGCATCTCATTTTCCTATTCTTTCTACTTTCCTTCCTATTCCAAAGCATCTACGTTCCACCCTCCCTTCAGTATCCCTTCTCCCTGTACCCAAACTCCTTTCAACCCTCTTGATTTCCTCAAGCAACTTTTTTCCTCCTCTACAACGCCATACACCAGAATGAGAGTCATTTAGGTTGATGTGGAGCCAGGGATATCATGAGATAGGCAACAAAAACCTTTAATGAGCGCCAATAATTCTTAAGAGAGCAAACGGCCCTCCACGAAGGGAACACCGGTTCTCGCTCGAACACTGGAGACAAACAACGCTGGGGTCGGCTGGCCTTCGGAGGGCTGATCCTCTTATTCATCCCTAGTACTCTTGCCCCTACCTAAAAGTCGCCAACAGCAACCAAAAAATCATCAAAGTAGCCGAATTTGATGCAAAGCTGAATTACTGAACCTCGCTTACCAAAAAAAAGTCTTTATTACAACCTGACATGTGAAAATACTATGGAAGACATAGCTGAGTTTGAAATTGAAAAACATGTGTAATTTGGAATTTATAGAAAAATATATGACTCCGTGTGAAGGGTGTGAATAGTTTATAAAAGAGAACTTGTGAACTAAGAATACTTGTAATTCCTGTTAAAAAACTTGAAACCACAATAAATATTCACCTTACTTATCTTCCAAATGATACTGGAAGTTATATATTAAAAACAACACGCATCCATCTGATAATTAAAACATGTACCCCAAGCACCATTGGGATAGGAAAGGTACCAACTGTTTAGCATGGTGCCTTTAATCATTTCCATAATTCTGTTCTTTAAAAGCAACGATGACACAGAAACTTATCTTTTCACCACTTTCCACCCTCCCTTAAGTAAAAACTAATTAAAAATAAATAAGTTATTCTGTAGATAAAACAGAAAAAGTCTTAAAAATATGTTCAAGTGGAAATGAAAAGTTAACTTTAAATTATCCCAGACTTAATCATTATGAAATCATTATCAGATCAATATGAAATTCACCTTATTTTCTTGAAGTAGAAGCGTGGTGGCTTATTTTAATTGAAAAATAAAAGTGAACAGCCTATCAGAAGTTCATTGGAGTGAACAACATGTGAAAATAACGACAGCATGATAAGGATACTGGGATGAGGAGTTACTTACGACCTATATCGTGCGTATTAAGGTGCTAAAATATCTTTTTAGCAGTCCTGGCCAATATGAATGTAGCGTTCCGTGAAATTACGAGGTTGGTGTCTTCGCAGAGCATACGCGAGCAATCAGGAAACGTGCGATTCTAATGAATGAATCACTTGCGCATCCCAGAAATCTCAGACTTATAAGAGAGTCCTCCGCCCCAGAATCCGTCGAGGGCCTCAATTTCATCACAAACGTGTAGATACTAGGAGGACAGAAGAAATCGTTACCATAAAAATTTCCTGGATCTTAAAATTCGTCACATGTTTCAAGTCTCACGTTTTTAATTGATTTTAAATTGAATGTTTTAAAATGACAGTGGAATGCGTGAGCTGCTTCTTCATGTTAGTTAAAGTGACATCTGAAAATAATGACGAGAGTTAAAGAAACGTTAATGCTTTAGGTGACATATTTGAAAGGATTTAAAGCAAGGATGTGCTACATTACTGAGGCGAGAATTGGCGTGATGGCAAATTCAAGTACCTATAGATGGAAACAATAACGATGTAATATAAATCGACATGCAAGTTGGTGATGCGGCCCGGCGTGCAGCCGGGATTAAAAGGGTTTCCAAGGTACCAGGGACTGAAAGCTACTTTGATAGTTAATGTGTTGCGAATTCCATGGTAGGTTTCTTGACAGGATGATAGAGCTAAATTTTTCATTACTTTTTTGACCTCAAAAATGATCGAATCGACGGATTATGCAGTATATTCGGTTTGAATGAAGAGGTTGGCAATGCGGGTGCATTTAGATAATAGTGTTGTAAATATCATAACTCTAGTTATGTGCAAGGGGAAACGTTCTATGTACAAGTTAAATGATATTTAATAATTAAAAGTACCTTAAAGAGTCTATTTGCTCTGAAATGAAACATTGGTGTCAAGACGGTAGGCTAGCAACGACGTTAGAAAAAAGCAAATTAGAGATGAATGGAGTTGTTGAGATCAGCATCATCTATATTTATACTTTTTTCCCGTGGTGATTACTATTCACTAATATATAGAAAGAAAGGTTTTATCAGTTCATTACCATCATATTTTGAAAGCGCATCTGTTGCATCGAGCATATCATTAAGCACGTATCATTTTTATAAAACGGCGCGATTTGATGCGATTAAAAGTAGCTTTTGACCTACAAGTATCTTTTATATCTCTCCAGATGGGGAACCCTTTTCAATCTGAAGACAGGATTAAGTCATCGGGTCTCATTTTGCACTAGTGATGGGCCATTCCGATCGATTCACTTGACAATTGATTATTCTAATGCGATTCACGATTAATTTGAGTAAATCTTTTAAATCCGATGTCAATTCGACTGGCATCCAATTCGATTTGATTCCAATTCAGTTGCAATTCCGATTTGATACTATCCGATTAATGTTCAAATGTCTTCTCTCTTCTTAAGCTTCAGCCGTAACTTAAGGCCAGATTCCTCTTCATTGTCATTTTTTAACTACCATACAGAGGACTCTGCTCAAGGCTTTGAGTGTGCTTCACAAAGAAGCAGAAATTACTGCTACGCGTTGATATAATGTACAATTGTAGAATGGAAGGAAAAAAATAAAGTCCCACGCAGCATTTTTTATTATGTGGCCAGTGACTTATGAGTAATCTTATGAAGGCATTCGGGATATTTTGTTCACGTAGATCAACTATCTACTAGGAAAGTACCATGACATAGTTTTTGGAATAGTTCCAGCGTTTGTGGTTTAGTCTTTTTACAAGTTTTTAAATGCATTTTCAAGTATCACAACTCTAGTCTCGAGAAACTCGAGATGAAGATTGACAAACCCAACAGTTTCAGTTTACATTTTCCTCAGAAATTAATGAGAGAAGAAACTGTTTTCCTTGTCATCAACATACAATTTCAAGCGTAGCCTTTGTCTTACGAGGTGGGTGGACATTATACTGATTCCATCCTTATCGAATTCAAATTTCTCTTGTCTGCTTCGATGTGCAGAAATAAGAATTGAGCCCGAAATCACGTTATCACCACAGCTATCAAATGTTCTACAATTCTATTCGATCCCCATTTCAATCAGATGATTTACGTAAGATTCAAGGAGATTTAAGGGATATGGTTTTGTTTAGCGAAACGATTCGCACTATTCCATTGGAGTCGATTTGAATAAATTGATTCATACGTATGAACCACCCATCTCTATTTTGTATTGTGTCTCATATAATATGCATATAGTTCCTTTTTTAGTACATTTATCAGGTTTGTCGCTGGAGGTTATTCTATTTTTATGACTTCAAGACAATAACATGTGATTTTCATAGATACTCTTTTGATGCGTAGATTAACCGTGTGATTTTTAACAAGACTCATTAAGCAGTGAATCCATTTTTAGTCTCACCATTGTATCCCTATTTACGTTAAGCCCACCAAATATTTATCAAAATGCCTAAAAATACCCCTCATAGCGACGCTTACTGCTGACAGACACTTGCAGTGACTATCGCATAATTTTGATTATCCGGTCAAACTAAAAATAAAACACTAGCGATAGTGGCTTTAAAATTTCCTTGAAAATATGAATGTTGTTGGGCTCAAAAGGATACGAATATATATTAGGGTATAAGTTACCCATTGGTGATATGGTCAGAATTTCGGGATTAGATCGAATATAATTGAATCCATGGGTTCCAATATACCAAATTACCATTCCAATAAAGCTTCGAGTCCCGGTTCGGCAGATTGCAAGTGCTCAATTTAATTAGCAGACATTAGAACTTGTTGTCACTGTGCGCCTTCATTTAAGAATTAATGAAATGAAATCGTGACAGTGAAATTGCTCTTCAGATATGTTTCAATTTTAAAGCAGGTTAGCTAAGCTTAAGTTTAAGGGTATCCTGGAGCTACCTACTAATGGGCTCATAAACATGCAGGAAATTTTATAAAATAATTAGGATTTGGTTTAAAATGAATTGAAAAAAAACTGGGATTCAAAATTAGTCAAAAATAAATTCGGATTCGAGATTCGAAATTGGAAATTCGGTAAAAAAATACGGATTCGAGGTCTGAATTGGATGAAATGCACTCATTATCAAAGTATTGAAAAACAAAAGCCATTGAGTTTATGATGCTTATCCTTATTATGTAAGTGCATTATCATGCTTTTGAATTTATTTCTACTTCACGGTAGAAGTGCATCAATCCTTCGCATAGTTTTATCACATTTGTTTTCGTTCAAAGTAGTATTTGGATTTAACGCTTATCCTTTAAGTAGCGACGTTTCCTTGAAAATGAGTGGCATACACTATTTCATGTTACTAATCAGTTTGCTAAACGCAAGCTATTGTTTACGTCCTCATACCCAATTATTGGCAAAAAATATGCTTTCTGTTTCTTTGATTAAAACTTAATTTCTTGATCATGGATATCTTTAAGGTTGAGAGAGAGAGAGATAGCGCTGTACCCATGTATCTTCATGGTGAGCATGCCATTATTTCGCGAAGTATTTCTGATCCCACCGCGTGAAAAATATTTGTTTTGACAAACACAACTAAATTTGCCTCAATATGCACGGGTGCCCCCTCTCCTCAATGACTCGACGTTACCCGATCAAATAATGTCGTCCCATGTCGTTGACTGGAATTCTAACGAACATTTTAAACAGTGGTATCAAAAGGAAGATGCTGGAAAATGGCATCAAGTGTTCCGAAATATAAAAAAAGCATTTTAAAATTTGCGTTTTCGTTTTTTTGTAAGAAATTCAGTCATTATAAATAATATTTAACAGTATTTTTTTATTATCCATGCTCAATCATCATAAATTGAAGCATACAATGTGCGTTGTTGAGAAAAAGTCTACTATTAGGTAATGGTACAATCACCGAGACGGCTCTGGTAGGCAGTAATTATATCAATTACTCGACATAAAATAATTTATGCATCGAAGTGCTGATGAAGTTTTGCAGCAAAATACTAAAGAGCAGGGAATTAAACCATTTCTATAAATATGTTGAAGAGCCCTTCGAACACAAAAAACAACCGTGATAAGGTGGCCGGTTCTTGTGGTATCCTGGATGCTGATGTCGATGCTTAGTGAGTGTGGGATGAGATGATCCTCTTGCCCATCTACTCGCGATCTCTCTATTGGAGATGACATCAGCTTTCTCCAGCTCCCAACTTTCCTCCTCCTCTCCGCCTTTGACGGCAATGCCGTTCCGTCGGGAGCATAAGGGAATAAACTCACGAAACCCATCGAAGAAGGGATGGGATTTGGAATCAAGCGACCATTATATCTGCCCACCCTTACTCTTGTCAATCTAACTCTGCGGACTAACCCCTGCCCTTTGAAAGGGGAGCTCATCGGATTTCGAGGAAATGGAATGGGGCAGGGGTTTCGGAAAGAGCATTTCAGAGGGGCAGAGAGGGGGAGAGGGAAGCGAAAGAAAGGATAGTTTGATTAATCGATTTTCAAATTTTTATCATTTAATGATCGATAGAATAAGAAACAGACATTTTTAACTCAAATATCGATTATCGAGTACACTATTGTCGTAGTAAATCAGCTTGGAATATGAAATTAAATGATAAAAAATAACTATCATAGAACTCTTGCTTGTTTTAGTAAAAAAATCACCATAGCATCGCATCGCAAACAGCGTTGTCGACCCACTAGTCTATCACCAGAGATCCAATTACCTCTGTTAATTTCCAATTGCATTCCTTTGCGGTAAATTGCAGCAGATAAACTCATCTAAAGATGATACGACGGGCAAAATACATTGACCATTTTGGATACCGCATACCATTCATTGTGAGAGATCCATCCATGGATGCAATGGGATAAAAAAACCCCTACTAACATCTCACTGCAATACGCATATTGATCAAATAACCTAATTCATTAAGGCCTCAGGCATAATTTGCCATTTAAATTCCATACTACGGTTGCCAAGGAAATATTAAAATTAATATAGTTGAAAATGTTTAACAAAATGTGACTATTTAGTTAGGTACGGTCTGCTGTTCATAATCCCTTGCCAAGGCAGGGTTGCCATTTAATCCCCGCATTACTCCTTATGACGCCACCTCACGGGACACACTAAAATTAAGGTGGAACCTACAATAAAAGAAATTCCTTTTTGATACATCTTGTAGAATTCCTTCATATTGGTCATTTGGTGGCATAAACTAAATTTGAAAACCCAATTTTTTCAATCCCAAAATTGTATCTTTAGAAGTCATTGATGATGAATGACAGCGACTCTCTATTAAATACGTTATCTCGCCAAACTTTCCCGACAAGTGTATCTCAAAGACGAAAATGTTTTTATTAATTATCAAAATATGACATATTTTTAAGAGGTCTTTATCAGTCACATAAAACTGATATTTTAGATTGAAAAAGGGAATACACAAACTCACATCCGTTCCATGGCCGCCATCTTCAAACAAGTTCGGCAGCTTAGTTAACAGTCGTGACGATCAGATAGGCAAACTTCAGTTAATTAGTAATATATGTAGATAGATTATATTTTATTTAATACTTGATGCTAATTGTTCGCAATTTTTCTAAATACTTTTATTGTATAATTTTAACACCTTGAAAGGTTTTTTTTAAAACTTTTTA